>JAMPIV010004798.1:92500-837500 GCA_024509875.1 Oreohelix idahoensis
AACACATATATCACATAAGGGAACAAAGCAGACAAATATATCAAAGGAAAAAAGGGCAAAAAAGTGTACCAAAGAAGAAAATAAAGACAGACAAATGAATCAAAAAAATTATCATTGGTGCATTCACTCAAACATGAAGTATCACAAGATGTCTACGGCATCACTCACTTAATCACGTAGAATCACAGGTTATCAAAAGCACAATTCCAACATCTTAGTATACTATCACAATTTGTCAAAATTATCACTCACTCAAACACATAATATCACATGATATAAAAAACTTTGTATTATAAAATATCCGAACACATGGTAATCTGTTACATAATTCTGAAGTTTTAGCCAAAATAAGGTTTAAATATTTACAATACATTTTTAAATCTACAAATATATGACACACGCTGAGGTAAAAAACATAATCACATAAATTAAATCACGTCTCCTTTAACGGTTACCAATGTTTCAATAAATAAATCCTTACAGTATAAAATATCAGTTTCACCCTAATTAGATAACACTATATCACTACAGGTAGCAATAAAATCAAGCCAATAAAGTACTTACGGTTTAGCTGTGAATGAAAAATTGTCTGTGTGTAATTTATTCCGTTTAAAATATTGTTCCGTATAAATAAGTTTGCTGACTTCAAGGATTTAAGAACTGACTCTGTCGCGGGACCTGGAGGTAACAAGGTAACCGCGTTGTTGAGTTTTCTCTGACTCTGTCGCGGGACCTGGAGGTAACCAGCCTAATTAAGATGACGAACTGTCAAGCTCCAGGTTACAAAATGGTGGTCGCAGATTTTGCAGGGCCGTAATTTCCCTGTTAAATTTTCTCCGGCTACAGAATGTATTATCATTTTGTTGAAAGCCATTATAGAAAAAAAAAAGTTGAAGACGAGAAGGCAACATCGCAGTAGGTGGGAAGGAAATCCCACTGGGATGGACAGAATATTAACTGTCAGAAGGTACTGCCAAGTGAGCTGACCTAAAAAAAAAAAAACATCCAACCTTCTATGTCAAGGCGACACTACGGCTAATCTGATGAACGCAAGATTTGCCTTGCTCGTAATATTTCTTGTTAAATCTTTTTAGAATACCTCACTGTGTACACCGGCATTGTTTGTTTGTTTTTTATTTTTTATTTTTTTTATAGTAAGAAAAAGAACAAAAACTATCTCCCATTACGACATCAATACTATATTGTCAAGGATAAGACGTACAAAAACTGAATAGGAAGGAAAGTGGAAACTATGTCTAAAAGTGAGAACTATTTCTGAAAGTGGGAATTATGTCTAAAAGTGAGAACTATTTCTGAAAGTGGGAATTATGTCTAAATACACAGAGGAATAGTTCGAGAAATATTTACCCAAAAAAAATTTTAAAAAAATTATTTTTAAACATTGGCAAGTGATAATCAATACCTATTTTCGTTAACTCCATAATTTTATTGTCTTACTCAGCCTTCTTCATTTTGTTACAAATAATTTCTTTGATTTTATTTTAATTTATCTGGCATTTCTTACGTGTTGGTTCTTGCATCTGTATATATTCTTTTGACTTTGCATTTAGATTAGTAATGACTTCTGTTTTTTGTCTTTTCGCTCAGGTTTTCGAATCAGATTCATCTTTTACACGCCAGTCCGTGACGACAACGTTGAGGTCATATCCTACGGTATTCTTTGTCCTTAACCTTAGTGAGGCTTCCGATTACTTATCTATTATTACCATATAACAGGTTTAGCTACAAATCTTCTCCCCCTGAGTATCGTCTCCCTTTACCTATGTCCAGACGGAAAGGTATCGACTCTACTACAAAGAAGATGAAAAATTGATTCTGTCCTGAACCAATGTCATGTTGGGATGTTCCTTATTTATCCAACTACTACTATTTATAGCCGACAGTCACGTATAAAGCAAAGTAATCTTACATAAACGTATACAAACCAAAGTTTTTTTTAAATGGCACATCAATTTTAAGAGAACTGTTACTAAACGTCTGAAAGCTACAAAATAACACCAAAAATCGTGCCGGCTTGGCTTCACACATCTGCTTAAAATGCCCAGGAAGAGTTATTCCTGGATATCGCATCATTTATAAAGCAACAATTACCACACTTAATACAACACTTTTTTTTTTTTAAATTCAGTCTCTTTGGGTTGTTACTTTCTTTCGACGAGGTGCGCATCTTTCAACCATAGACATAAGTCCCTCAGTTATATCAAAGTGCAAAAGTCAGTCATAATAAGAGAAATCTTTGCTTTAAATCTAGTATGCATGGAGGCATATCTGGAGTCATCCTTATAAGACCACCAGCTATGCATAATGCTACAATATACATATGTGGAAGTGAACCTATGTCTGTGAGGCTAATTACATCATCATTGTTGAAATCATCCACACACTTCCAGTGATTTCCTCTGTGGTGAAACTTGTTGAGAACCTAGCATAGCACATTAAGCTTGGAGAAGTCACTTGAGCCTCAGGCGTAATTCTTTGACGTGATTGACTGCATGCAGAAGGATCTAACTGTGGACCCAGTGATAGGCAGGGGAAGCTGAGAAGTGGCTCTGCGCAGTACGTGACAATTCCTTGGGAGAGCCCAGAACCAGAGTACAGTATTTTAGCTCTGCATAGTTGGAGAGCCCCCTTGGATGGCGGAGTATGCACAGTATGCCACACACTTCTTAATCCTAACTTGGGACCAGATGTGACGATCCTTTAAATGCAAGCCAAGCTGGAGAAACTGGAGTTCATGATTTCAACTCAACACATTTCGGAATGGTAGAAGAGCCACAGAAAAAGCCTAGATCTACAGTGTAGATAATACCAAGGAGTCTTCAACTTGGTATTGGCTGCAAAAGAGCAAGAAGCTCAGCTGCCCTAGTTAAACAACAACAACTCGAGTAGCATTAATAAAAAACTAAGTCTTGAAAAGAACCACTAGTGCTATCAGCGTGACGAAGCACTGAAAAGCGCAACTAGTTTGAACTGACAACATCTGACATCTAGCATCTTAAGATTACTGGCATGGTTCTTGTACAAACCGTGGCTTGTAGAAGTAGGTGCGGGAAAGAAAGATACTGTTACGTGTATTATAGTGCGTTTCAAAAAGATCGGTTGACGATTGACTTCAAATATCTCCATATTCCTTGCACAGATAAACATGATTTTTTTGCTTGTGGTCTTATATTTTCAATGTCCCAAAGTTTTTATAAAATTCAATGTTGCAGGTAGTGTTCTTTTCTTGCAACGGCTAATTCCTTTGATCTTTTTTAACGAAGTAATTATTTTGTCCTGGAAGAAAATAATTTACCGTAAATGACGGAAGTTGCATATTTTCGGCATAGGCGTCTATACAATTCGAATGTTAGAGGGGTTTGTTAACTGATTACTACGTGAGGTCCTTTTTTATTTCTTCGAAATATTTGAGAGAATAATAACGCCTTTTCGTTGTAAATGTTAGTTTTTATACTAAAACGTGAATGGATGCATGAAGAGGTGAAAGTACTGTGTATGCTAAAAATAGTAGTGAAATCGTGGAGATAAAAAGGAAATGAATTGGTTTACATATACACATAGATGGAGGAGAAAACATAAAACATATAAGGTATTTACACACTTATTCTGAGTCAGACGAGTCTAACATATTGATGACTATTCTCGGCTGAACGAACGACAGTCCATCTTTTTTTCCAATAGTCACTTTCCTCTTTTAAGACATGGTCTTCACATTTACACCAATAATCTTTGTCTATCTGCGAGAGGGCGGCATATGTTAGTTCTTTTATATTGCATAGTTTGAAAGTTTTATTTTCAGCTGCCACCTGTCCTTTAACTTTTGCCCAAAACGAGTTCAATTGGGTTTAAATATGAATGATAAGGTGGCAGTCTCAAACACATATGACCATGCTGTTGAATCAACTTGTCTATATGGAATATCTTGGTCTGTTGTGATTTATTAACAAGGGACAGTAATTCAGGTTTCAGAAACCCCTCGTTAAATGGAATGTCTTCTTTCCTGAGCCAAATCTTTATAGCATCTTTTGTACTCGAAGATGTCGGGATTTTGTCTTCTTCTGCCACAGCGTTGTGGTATGATGCGTTGTCCATTATCAGACAGGATGGTCTGTCTAGGGACGGAAGAAGAGTATTTTAAATCCACTTTCTAAATATGTTACCGTTCATCTCGGTATGGTAGTCCCGGTTGTCCGTATAATTGAAAGTGAAAATAAGTTTAGCATTTTTCACTAACCCATTATGTCTGCTGCCTGCGTGTGCCATTATCAGACGTTGTCCTTTTCCACTGGGTACACATCTTTTAATCGTTCCATCTGATAACTGCCATTCCTTTTCACTTGTGTGGTGTGTATTGATCCAAGTTTCATCCACATATACAATATCATAATCTTGATTACGCATTTCCCGTACTTCACGTAAATATTTACTTCTCATAGATACTAAGTGCGGCTTCTCGCAGATGACGTTTCTTCCACTAGCGTACTTCCTAAACGTAAAGCAATGCTTCTAACAGTTCTCCATAACGTTGATTTCGACACATCAATGTCATTGTGTGTTCTCAGCCGAATTTTCAGTATTCTTAGTGTCACAGTTTCTTTGGAATTGAACATTCTATAAATCTCTTTTCTAATCACATCCCTGTCAAAACTATCTACTACTTCCTTTCTTCCTTGCGTCCTGGTATTGATTGAACTGAAAATTCCATTAGCTTTGAGTAATTGATGAAATTAGCCTTCTTTAGCCTAAACAACATCTGGAAGTCCTCCCAATACAGCACAAGCACAAAATTAAGATTATATCAGAGCTGTGTGCTTTCTGTGCTTCTCTATGGTGCGGAATGCTGAAGAGTTACAGAGAAGGAAATGTCGAAATTGTCCTCTTTTCACACAACATGCCTAAGAAAAATTCACCGAATCTTTTGTCCAAATACCATCACTAACCAAGATCTGCTTACTCGTAGCAAGCAAGAGGACATGCACACCATCATAGCTGGCAGACGCTGGAGCTGGGTTGGTCATGTCCTCAGAAGAGACCCCGATGCCGTCACAAGAACAGCTATGCTTTGGACCCCTGAGGAAAAACGAAAGAGAGGCCGACCAAAAACAACCTGGCGGAGGACTGTGGAGGCTGAGATGCAAAGAATGAACCAGAGTTGGGGCACTGTACGAAGGATGGCCACCGACCGAGCAAAGTGGAATCAATTTGTTGTTGCCCTACAAGACGCCACTAGGCGTGATGGCCACTGACTGCTTTGACGGTCGGCGGCTAAGGATCAAAGAAGAAGAAGAAATTGATGAAATGAGCGTTTTCTTAAACCCAAAGAGTGAATAGTTCTCTTTTCGGGATTTGAGAGACTCCGATACAGTTTACCACGCTTAGCTTCTCTGCAGAAATATTTATACATCTTCACTGCCATTGTATGCAATGTACGGAACTTGACTTTCATACCCATTGTATTACAGACCTAGAATACTGCAAGATACGCCTATGCACTGAAATACACAATCAGTAGAATGGTAACAGAACACACCGGAAGGATCAATGTAATGTTCAAAACAGTGCGATAGTGAGCTGAAACACGGGGAAAATCACGTGAAATGCGTTCAAGATGTTAAATCGAAATAGCTCACAAATATGAAGGGGTAAGCCCTCTCAATACACGGTTGGACTAGGAGGTGGTCGATTTTGTATACTTTAAATAAAGAAAATTTAAAACCATAAGTTTGTTAACGAGGAAAAAAATGTCCCCCTCGGGACATAGCGATCATTAGGTCATATGCAAAGTTGCAACAATTACGATCAAGTGGTTGCAGAGATATTGAATATTAAACTGCGGCAAACATTGTGAAACGCACTATAATAATATAATAAATAAAAGGCTGCTCCTTGTCAAGTCTTTTAGAAGCGTTCGCCCACCATCGCAGCTGGTCCTAGTGGAGGATGTGTGTGTGTGCGTGCGTGCGTGCGTGCGTGCGTGCGTGCGTGCGTGCGTGCGTGCGTGCGTGTGTGTGTGTGTGTGTGTGTGTGTGTGTGTGTGTGTGTGTGTGTGTGTGTGTGTGTACAGGGACATAGAAAAACGTCCACAGACTCGAGTTCAGGCCGTTTTAAAGACACTTGCAAGAAAACTGAAAATTACAAACAACTTTTGACAATGTGGCGAAAATTGAATCTCAGTATTTTTTATCAGTTTGTCCACGTCATCTTATAAAAGGTAAAGAGGTAAAGGAACCCGTTACACGCCCATTAAGGCATATTGGGAATATGGTGTTAGGCCCATATTATCTTGACCGTCGGCACACGAGGGGTGATGTGGTCGGCATCACGCCGGCCGCCTTAACCTTCCCAGAGTTGCTCTGGTACCCATTTGGGGCTGGGTCGACCCAGGAGCCGTCTGTGGCCTAAAAAAATCCCACCTCATCTGGGGATCGAACCATAAACCACTGCGCTAGGAAGCCAGTGCACTAACCACTATGCTACCGCGGCACGTCATGTTATAATGAATGATAATGTATGCATACATACGAAGATATACTTTGATATATAAATAGACTTGAACAAAGAAACATATATACACATGCAATTATTTACATTTTTATTTATTATTTATAACATTGTATAAGTTTTACTGAAAATATTGTGTGGACAATGATTCATTATTATTTTATATTATATTATTATCTTGCGTTGTTTTTTTTTTTTCATTTTAATAGTTATGGTTTTTTTTTTAAATTGTTTGTTGTAAATTTCATTTCATTTTTGTCTCAGTATAATCCTGATAGCTATCAAACAGCTAACAAAACTAGAAGAAATAAGTATGCTTGCGCAATAATAAACAAGCGTTGTCGCTTTTTTGACTATTAGTAATTAGGTCAATTTATTATCAGTGCCTGACTCTACAAATCACATTCAAACCATGGTAATATTTAACACATAATAGGCGTAGGCACAACTCGCTCAAACTTGATAGTGTTGTAAGACACGATAATTAACTTGAGTAGAATATTACTAAAATCCTATTACAAACAGTGATAGGTAGACTAGTGGTCGTAGTGGACCCCTTTCAGTCACAATAGACTTTGGGGATACGCCCCTGAGATGATTGCCCTCAGCTGTTTTTTTGTTCGGCCTGTTCTTTTCTCTTCTACTTGTTGTGAGAGCTTCTTTTCTCTTCTGCTTGTTGTGAGAGCTTCTTTTCTCTTCTACTTGTTGTGAGAGCTTCTTTTCTCCCAATCTGAGGTGGCGCCATACACAGCATCGCCATGTGATGCGATCGGCAGCTTCATCCTCCCAGGTTGCTGGATTTATGTCCAATGCCTTCATGTCTCTGTGACACACATCTTTTAAACTCAGCTGCGGTCGCTCAACTGTTCTTTTGCCATCTGCCAGTTGTTCGTAGAAGAGATCTTTCGGTATGCGACCATCTTCCATACGGCGGGTATGGCCAAACCAGCGGAGTCTGCGCTGTAGCAGTGTATACATGCTTTGAAAGCCAGCACGTGACAACACCTCGACATTTGTCACGTTGTTCTTCCACGAAATACCGAGGATATGGCGTAAGTACCGTAGATGTAGGTATTGAGCCTTCCTTCTTGCGTAGCATAGGTTGTCCTTGTCTCGCTGCCATATGGAAGTGTACTGGTGACGTAGGCGTTATATACTTTGGTATTCATTGAAACATTTGGAATTTTCCCACACACGCTGTGACGATACGGTTCTGCGATCTCACGTCCACTCCGGCAGGATCACTTTTTTCTTCATTTGTCTAATCGCTCATATTTGGCAATTTGTATGGCCTTTCATTCATTATTTTACTCTCTATGCTGAATCTAGTAGGAGAAAGTCTCTAACAATCCACTCCCCTACGGAAGTATTTGCTATGGGACTGTCTCTTTATCTTGTTTACCACTCCTTAGACATTTACGTTCCGCCAGGTGAACTGGGGTATTATCGTAACAATACCCAGTCATTATCACCGGTCAGCGAGCGAGATTCGTATCATGAAAAGACTGTCTCGCCCGATCAACATCTATAGAAGCCAGTATTGTCTGAGATAGCCGTCTGAGGTGGGTAGATTACACAGGTGGTCGATGCCTTTATCGTTTCACAGGATCATCCCTGTGTATGATTATCACGATAACCTGTCTGGAGAGACAATGTTGGCGATAGGTGGCATCTGGACATTAAATGAGTTCACAGATGGTGTTTATGAGTTGTGCACACGATGCCGGCGTAAGTCTGACGCAACTATATGACATCACTGTAAGAGGTCATGCGTGGATATTAAATTTAATATTGTGAAACACATGAGGGTATTTTTCGAATTTGAAAACGCCCTACCCACGTAGTGCTGAACGAGATTCGATTGGATTGGTTCATTGTGAGGAGCTGAAATATACAATGTATTTTATTAGCACACTAGTCGGAAGTGCAATCTGTGATTTGCACTAAGAACCGAGAATATAGTGTGATGAAAACACAGACACAGATCACTCAGAGAGACTGCAGCGCACAAGTAATATCAGCGACTCCTAAAAGCCAGAAAGAAAAATAAGACATTGGACTTCTAAATTCCACAACTATAAGTAACAGATCTAGTATTGGGCAACTTTGGACTTCACAAGTAAACCCGCATTTTTAATACAAGACTGGAAACTTAAAGGGGCCAGGACTTTAATTAACAAGACTGGAATCCTAGAAATTTGATCACAAGTCATAGAGGAATTTAACAAACGTTTTCCCAGGCCAGGATTTCGCAGAACATCCGCCGTCAGAGGAATTAACTCTAATTTCCAGACCTAAGTGATTTCGAAGCTTCCAATACAGAGCTGTGTCCAATCTAAATCTGTGCATGGATATTGTGTATTCCCAAAATTTTGAGGTGAGTGTAAACAATTTATTTACTAATGTAAATTCTACAGGTTTCTTGCTAAGTGGTTATATACAAGGCTGGCAACCTTAACATATGAAAATAGTATATGCATGAACCACTACTGCAAGAACTGGTGATTGTTTCAGACTAGTCGTGCGGGAAACCCGACAGCAGAGCGACCCCAGACTCCGACGGGAGTAGTGATGAGTAATGAGTGATGATTACATCACATGTGCCTAAGGTGCAACATATTATCTTGTGAGATTTATGTACCTTTTTTAATTGTAATTCAGACAAATCATTATTCACGCACTCCAGACGCAATTTCTTAGTTGACTCCGAGAAGGATACTGGTGAATTTTCATCATATTCCCCGAGGTACAGTGTGTGTTTGGGCATTTAATTCTTCTGAGAGGTTAACATTGGTGGGTGGAGCGCATGACAATGGGCCTGTTAGTTTGCGGCGAACAAATGTACTTAGCAGGCATTTGTTTCTTACTATTTGTCTAAAGTTCCTGGTTACAAGCCATCAGACGATTTGTGGTATTCACGCCGCTATTATGAGGAAAAAGCATCCACCTTAACCGCCTACAGTGGAAGAGAGTGTAAAGAAGGCTTACGTTACGTCATCACAGAATCGATGAACCACAGCTGCAGGACTTATCTGCAGTTAAGTTTTTTTTTTCACAGGCAACAGCAAAACACGGACATTGATAGCGCCCCGATCCAACCTCTGTGAGGAAACATTTAATTTACCTTTCACCCCCATTTAATCCTTATTTTAACTTGTGGAACTAATTGACTATTAAATTTGTTATATGTTATTTTAAACTAAACAAATAATTGTTTATTCAGTCATTAGAGGTATGAAAGCAAACGTATGAGCAAGACTATTTAATAATTACACACACACACACACACACACACACACACATATATATATATATATATAGCCATTACTTATAAGAGGGTATTCATTGGATTACACCGACTGGACGCTTAACGGGCCATTGCTTAAACCCTTCACAAAAGACGACGGACCAGATAATAAGTTAACAAATTGCTCAGCCCTAAGCAGCTTTTGTTCTTGACTTCTGGGAATATCTTGTGAAGGCTCCCTTAAGGTAGACGTGTCATTAATCTTCTATCTACATCTCTGCCAAGAGTAACCTTGCACGCAGGTAGATACCTTGGAAGCCAATATTAGATACTCTTGAGTTTTGGTCACTGTTGGACCATTACTTCAAAGCAGGAGAGGCAATCCATGACACACGCGTTGTGAGGCGGGCAAAAAATGGCTGAAGCTTTGCTAATGCTGCTGTCAATTTTTGTGTCAAGTTAGAGATATCGTTGATGGTAGACACCAGGTATGTGAAGTGGTGCACCACTGCCAATTCATAGTTATCGATAGTAATAATTGGTGCAACGTCCACATCCTGACCCAGCACATTTGTTTTCTTTTTAGTAATTGTGAAGCCAAAGTCCTTGCATGCTTGGGAAAAGCGTGATTCATCAAACTGAACTTCCTGTTGACTTTGAGTGACGATTGCAGCAACATCAGCGAATAACAAGTGACCCTTCTGATTTTCATTTTCGCCTTCAGCCTGCGAGATTAAAAAGTCGGCCATCTGACCTAGAGTTCAGGCATATTCATTCAGTTGCATCTCTGAATGCATGTTTCGAGAGCAAGGCAAAGAAGATCCCGAAGAGGGTCGGAGCCAGAACGCAGCCTTGTTTAACGCCACTGCGTACGTCAACAAGCTGTGATATGTTTCCAGCAAATTGGACTGTTCCCTTCATGTCTTCATGGAATATCTTTATCATTCATGGAGGCATACGTGGAGACATTCATGGAGACTTTCATGGAGACATTCATGGAGACATTCACGGAGACATCCATGGAGACAGTCATTCATAAAGACATTGATGGAGACAATGATGGAGACATTCATGGAGACAGACATTGAAAGAGACATTGATGGAGACATTCACGGAGACATTCATGGAGACATTTATGGAGACATTTTAGGAGACATTCATGGAGACATTCATGGAGACCACAATCATGGAGACATTGATGGAGACATTGATGGAGACATTGATGGAGACATTCATGGAGACATTCATGGAGACATTCATGGAGACATTCATGGAGACATTCATGGAGACAGACGTAGAAGGAGACACTGATAGAGACATTCAAGGAGATATTCATGGAGACATTTATGGAGACATTCAAGGAGACATTCATAGAGACATTGATGGAGACATTGATGGAGACATTCAAGGAGACATTCATGGAGACATTCACGGTGTTATTCATGGAGACATTCGTTGAGACATTTATGGAGACAGTGATGGAGACATTCATGGAGACACAGATGGAGACATTCATAAAGACATTCATGAGAACATTGATGGAGACTTTCATGGAGACATTCATGGAGACATTCATGGAGACATTCATGGAGACGTACATTCATGGACACACAAACTCATGGAGCCATTCATGGAGACAGACATTCATGAAGACATTCATGGAGACATTCATGGAGACATTCATAGAGACATTCGTGGAGACATTCGGGGAGACATTCGTGGAGACATTCACAGAGACATTCATGGAGATATTCATGGAGGCATTTGTAGAGACATTTCTTGAGACATTCGTGGAGACATTCACGGAGACATTTGTGGAGACATTCCGGGAGACATTCCTGGAGACATTCAATGGAGACTTTCGTGGAGACATTCATGGAGACATTCATGAAGACATTTATGAAGACATTCATGGAGACAACACAGATGTGGTTTTACAGAAGAATGTTAAGAAAACCATGCACAGCTAAAAGGAGTTAGGAGGATGTTCTAGAAGAACACTAGAGAGCTAAGGGAGCTTATTAGTCACATTATAAGAAAGCATTCAATTAGTTTGGGTGGATGTTGAGAAGATGAAAGCTGGAATGCATCGTGAAAACAGGAAAAATTGAAGGAACAAGAGATAGAGGAAGACGAAGAGAGACAATACTGGAGACAGAAGTTGTGGAGAGGCATGATCATATATGCAACCAGGCATGGTATTTGAAGAAGAACAACAACAACACCAAGAAGAAAAAGAAAATGAAGAAAAAAGATAAAGAAGAAGACAAGGAAGAAGAGGAAGAGTAAGGAGAAAATGAAAACAAAAAGAGAAAGAAAAGTGTTGAAGATTTTGATACAAATATTAGACTTTTTCTTTTGTTTACAGGGTTATCAACCGTTACCTTACCAACAGCATATTACCCCAACTGGCAGCTGTACAGACAGTAAGCCATTTATAACTATGCGCCTCAGATAGTTTAACTGCTTGTGGTGCGATTATTATGTTACTGCACAGTACAAACATTTTATTAGTGCCCCGTAAAGGCATTATGTTAGCGCAACCCTATAAACATTGTATTAGTGCTCTTTACAACACTATAACATTGCATTATTGCTCTGTACAACCCTATAAACATTGCATCAGTGACCAGTACAACCCTATAAACATTGCATCAGTGACTAGTACAACCCTATAAACATTGCATCAGTGACCAGTACAACCCTATAAACATTGCATCAGTGACCAGTACAACCCTATAAACATTGCATCAGTGACCAGTACAACCCTATAAACATTGCATCAGTGACCAGTACAACCCTATAAACATTGCATCAGTGACTAGTACCCTATAAACATGTGTCAGCGACCAGTACAACCCTATAAACATTGCATCAGTGACCAGTACAACCTTATAAACATGTGTCAGTGATTAGTACAACCCTATAAACCTGTGTCAGCGATCAGTACAACCCTATAAACATTGCATCAGTGCTCTGTACAACCCTATAAATACGTGTCAGTGACCAGTACAACCCATTAAACATGGCATCAGTGACCAGTACAACCCATTAAACATGGCATCAGTGACCAGTACAACCCTCCAAAAATTACCTGAGCGTCCGTTACACCCATACAAACATTACATCAGCATCCAGAACAACCGTACAGAACACTCGATCATCATCGAATAAATAAATATTACACACATAAAGGTCACGTGCTTCACGCGCTTGTGAGAAATAAAGAAGTAGAAAACTAGACAACAGAAAAACAACAGAAGTGAGTGGCTTACAGGAGAATCGAACCCAGGACCTTCTTAACAGCACCGCCGCATAGCTACGAAAGCGAATCACACCATCCTCATCGAAATACATTACAAACAGACCACTAACCTGTGCCACTTGCAGCTCCATAAACATATTGTCAGTGCCCACAAGAACCGTAGAAATATTACAGCAGCGTCGAAATACGACATTACAAACAAATTAGTGCCATTTGCAACTCTACTACAAACGTTTTACAGTGCCAAATATGATATTAAAAACAGGCGTAACACATATATGTACACTGGGAGCAAACATCAACTACCCCCTCTCCTCAATGCGACGAATATGAAACAAACTTTTTATTTTTATCGCAAATGCGCCTCTCTTGCTCTTAGCGCCCGGGGCGACTGCCTCCCCCTCCCGCAGTTTAACGTATACCCCGGCTCTGATTAGGAATATTCCTTCCACGAGGTGTGTCGTAAGAGGCTATTACAATTAACTTGTGCTTACAGCGGTCGACTTGATCATGCAACACAGATTACTACAGAAGGCGCTAATACTGAAGTCCATAGAATGAATGGCCGCCATGTTTCTGCTAAGGAGCTAAGTGCTGAAATATATATCACAAGACAAAACAATTGCAAAAGGGACATAATAAATGGAAGTTGAAATGAGCTCCCCTTGAGATATGTGTGGGAAAACTATGTCACCGTGAGGTAAGTACTTACCTGGTAATCTATAAAGTTATTTATGAGAAAATCGTGGACAGTTTTAGGGTTATTTGTGTCGTGTGTAGCCTAATATACTCTTTAATTTATGACATAACCTCTCCCTGTAATTTCTGAGAGTCGGGGCAGATACTTCATGGGCACATCTTTGACGAGTTACACGAACAAGTTGTGTTCGTTTTTTGTAAGGCGAATCGCGTTCAACCTAGACACAAGGTGCATCGGTTATATTATGGCGCGTGTCCAAACATAAAAGACTTGCATATTACTAAGCGGCATCTTCTCCGCAGAGTTTTGAGTTTTTCTCACTTTCCTTCTCGTTTCCAAGTACGCCATTTGTTCTAGTAAGACACACCCCCCTTTTTAAACTTCTCGTATGTCAATGTAGAAAGTCCACCTCTTCTACCTGAATTTCCCATATTGATCCGGGAGCGAAGGCTGACACTAAGAAAAGAAAAGAAACAGTTTTCTAACAAAAGCAACAAAAAGAAATACCTTCCTTAAGTTCATTCTTCTTTGTTCGTCCTGAAAAGGACGTTGGTTGCGTTGTGTCCGTTTACAGCGAAGCTGCGATATTTGCGCCTTTCGGCCGACACATACGACTTTAGCACGGCATTTTTGGGACCGGGTTAGCCTTCCCTCTTCAATCCCTACTCACTCAGCCAGACTGCAGTGATGCAGCCTGTTTCCAGGACCACCACTTGGAGGTGGAGTAGGGTCTTGGTAAGCTCTGGTTCGCTGACCCTGACGCAAGCAGTCTAGCTATGGGTCGCTTACTGCATTCTTCACTGTTGACGCGTCTTATGTCCCAATTAAGATCAAAGTCGTGTTTATATACCCGTCCTCTTCGCCCAGCCCACCCAAACTCACCTATAAAAAAATCTTATACTACTGGTTCTTACATGTTGTCACATGACTTGAAACTGCGCATGTTTCTTGCGCCACATCCTACATGAGCTGAGACCAGAAAGGTCTTGTCTTAACTGACTTCATGTCTGCATCACACATGAATTACTGTCTCTTGATTGGACTAGCTTTTTATTTACACAATCCTTTACACATATATTTCAACTTGTCACGTGCTTATACACGTCCACATACAGACAAATAAAAACTCCTACTACTATGCTGTTAGCCACATTGTCACGTGGTTTAATTTACACGTTCCAACAATCACATTTTTCATTTACACAATCACATTTTTCACTCACTCATTGCAGAAGTCATTTTCATACTCGTTCCAATAATTATAATCAATTTCCTCATTTACACTTTCCAATAATCACATGTTTTGCACACATGACATACAAGATATCTTTACACGCTTTTTCACGTGACTAGTTCACACACACAAATGTACACACCTTCAGATAATTAGATCTCTTGTACACGTTTAGCAACATCAGGTTATACAAACGCTTGCTTGTCCAAACATACGTACGGACGATAACTTTTTATACAAACACACGTTCAGGCCATAACATTTTATACAAACACACGTTCAGGCGATAACATTTTATACAAACACACGTTCAGGCAATAAGACTTTATATAAACACACGTTCAGGCGATGCCATTTTATACAAACACAAAGTCAGGCAATACATTTTATACAAACACACGTTCAGGCAATAAATTTTATACAAACACACGTTCAAACAATAACATTTTATACAAACACGGACAGACAATAACATTTTATACAAAAATGGTCAGAGGATACCATTTTATACAAACGCACGTTCAGGCGATAACATTTTATACAAACACACGTTCGGGTTATAACATTCTATACAAACACAAGTTCAGGTTATAAGATTTTATACAAACACACGTTCATGCGATAATTTGTTATACAAACACACGATTCATGTAATAACATATTTTGTTAAACACACAGACGATTTTTGTTAATACAAACTTGAGTTTCAGGCAATCACATTCTACGCAAATACTGACCAAACAATTTTTACACATCTGAAAATAATAACATAAAAAACACACATACGTAACCACGTTTTAACATAATATTCATACAAACACTATGTTTTTATCACTAAACAATGTACATTACGTGTTTGAAACAGACTGCTTGGTCGCTTTCATGTTGGGATGGCCTTGATGAAGATCGAATAGTCGTAACGCACGCAGAGTTATAAGTTTCGTTATGTTAAAACAATCCATTTCCAATTTTCGTAGAACTCACAGCTGTACAATACACGAACGGCCATTTTATCTGTGAGAACAAATGACAATCCTAGCGTGATGGAGAAGACGTTATAAAATCAACATCGGCTAACTGGTACAACCCGGATATACAACATCCTAGTAAATGTGTGACATTAAACTTCCATGCCAACTCTCAGCACTGAACGCTGTGTAGTTCTTGGTTGGCCAATCAGAATTAAGGGTACAGGATATTGTATCTTTGTGACGATACCACCCTGACTCTGGGAAATGTGGTTAGTGCTCACTCATCCAATAATATAGTAAGTCACAACTCATATATCACATACGAGTATAACAGAATTTAACTGTCACATCAGACACCATGAAAGAATTGTCGTCACAATAGAAGGGAATATCTGTCAGAAAATAATGGAATAGCTATCACAATATGCGGGAATATATGTCATGTTAATCAAAACACGAGGAAATACATGTCACAACACGAGATAATATATGTCACAGCACGAGGTAATATCCTTTAGAGCACGAGGAATTGTATGTTACAGCACTATGGAGTATATGTCATAAATAACATACATTTCTGTCGCGACATCACGTACAGGTCTGCCACAGGTCGAACAAAAATGTCTGTTACAACAACGTTGTAAGAGGTTCAGATCAGACACAAGCAAACAACAATGTTGTTTTCCTGTGATAACTTATATTGTTGACATGTGTCATTGTTTCGATTCTCTATGCATCAATCCTTCTACCCAAATTGCATCCATCCGCCTTACTTTTCGTCCCTTCGAGAAGGTTAGGCATCCGATCTCACAACCCAGGAGAATCGTGGGGGCGGGGCGGGGGGGGGGGGGGAAGAGTGACTATGACATCACTAGGAACAACAGATTCTGAAAATGTTTCCATAAATTATATTCCCTGTTCTGGTTGTGAACCCGGCACCTTTAGAATTATAGGCGGACGCCATACTTCTTAGCCACTCCGACCCCTTGGTTGGATACTGTAAAAGTGTGCTGTTATATTACCGTTCTAATGTTCCATGCCTTAAATTCATGCTTGTAGTAACATGTGGGAATGATAGGATACAGTGTGTAAGATGAAAGAGAATAGAAAGGCTGAACGTTAGACGGCCCTGCGCGCGCAATTCTTAACCCTTTGAAAATAAGTTCGTTTTTTTTTCTCTTCATCCATTCAACAATATGTTCTACCAGGAATTCAGATATCATCCGACGACGACACATTCAATATAGTACTAGGTCATCCATCCAACAATATGTTCTACCAGGAATTCAGGTATCACCCAACGACACATCCAATATAGTACTCAGTCATCCATCAAATTAATTAACCAGATCACCGTTTTATCATTTCATCCAATCACGCACAAATAAATCCGGCTATCTACCCATCCCTTCATCCACCCATTTATAAATACAATCATTTATACATCAGTTGAACTAGGCATTAATTCATTTAAAAATCTGTTGATGTAACCAAAAACTCGCATTATACCAACATAGTAGGCAGAATATCATCTATGAGTGTGTATATAGGAACACGGAAAGCAATACACAGACTGGAGTTGAGGCCATTTTTAAACAAAAATACCTGGAAGGAAACTGAGGCAGTTATAAGAAACTTCAGACAACGCGGCAAAAAATGCATGCTCAGTTCGTGCATCAGTTTGTTCATGCCATCTTATGACTTAATGATTTTATATCCATACACACATAGACAAGCTGTCACATATACATACAAATATAGGCATACATATAGACATGTAAATGTTACATTTTGTTACTCTTGCTATTAATATTTTATCATCATTATGATTTTTATAACATTTGTGGTCAATATCTCGTGTCGCGACTAGTTCTCACGGGTCTCTCTGAGATGACACAGAAAGAATAGGGCTAATGATAAACCAGTTTCTTGTCCATCGTCTCTGTCTGCATTTGTCTTCATCGTTGGCTCTAATGTAACAACTACTTCTGTGTTATATGTGGCGGTTTATGGTTGGCTCTAATGTAACAACTTCTACTTCTGTGTTATATGTGGCGGTTTATGGTTGGCTCTAATGTTATATGTGGCGGTTTATGGTTGGCTCTAATGTAACAACTTCTACTTCTGTGTTATATGTGGCGGTTTATGGTTGGCTCTAATGTAACAACTTCTACTTCTGTGTTATATGTGGCGGTTTATGGTTGGCTCTAATGTAACAACTTCTACTTCTGTGTTATATGTGGCGGTTTATGGTTGGCTCTAATGTAACAACTTCTAATGTTAATGTGGCGGTTTAACTAATGTAACAACTACTTCTGTGTTATATGTGGCGGTTTATGGTTGGCTCTAATGTAACAACTTCTACTTCTGTGTTATATGTGGCGGTTTATGGTTGGCTCTAATGTAACAACTTCTACTTCTGTGTTATATGTGGCGGTTTATGGTTGGCTCTAATGTAACAACTTCTACTTCTGTGTTATATGTGGCGGTTTATGGTTGGCTCTAATGTAACAACTTCTACTTCTGTGTTATATGTGGCGGTTTATGGTTGGCTCTAATGTAACAACTTCTACTTCTGTGTTATATGTGGCGGTTTATGGTTGGCTCTAATGTAACAACTTCTACTTCTGTGTTATATGTGGCGGTCTGTCTCAGGTTTATGGTTGGCTCTAATGTAACAACTTCTACTTCTGTGTTATATGTGGCGGTTTATGGTTGGCTCTAATGTAACAACTTCTACTTCTGTGTTATATGTGGCGGTTTATGGTTGGCTCTAATGTAACAACTTCTACTTCTGTGTTATATGTGGCGGTTTATGGTTGGCTCTAATGTAACAACTTCTACTTCTGTGTTATATGTGGCGGTTTATGGTTGGCTCTAATGTAACAACTTCTACTTCTGTGTTATATGTGGCGGTTTATGGTTGGCTCTAATGTAACAACTTCTACTTCTGTGTTATATGTGGCGGTTTATGGTTGGCTCTAATGTAACAACTTCTACTTCTGTGTTATATTTGGCGGTTTATGGTTGGCTCTAATGTAACAACTTCTACTTCTGTGTTATATGTGGCGGCTTATGGTTGGTTCTACTGTCGAAACTTCTACTTCTGTGTTATATGTGGCGGTTTATGGTTAGCTCTAATGTAACAACTTCTACTTCTGTGTTATATGTGGCGGTTTATGGTTGGCTCTAATGTAACAACTTCTACTTCTGTGTTATATGTGGCGGTTTATGGTTGGCTCTAATGTAACAACTTCTACTTCTGTGTTATATGTGGCGGTTTGCAATGTAACAACTTCTACTTCTGTGTTATATGTGGCGGTTTATGGTTGGTTCTAATGTAACAACTTTACTTCTAATATGTGGCGGTTTATGGTTGGCTCTAATGTAACAACTTCTACTATGTGGCGGTTTATGGTTTCTAATGTTTCTATAATGTGGCGGTTTATGGTTTGGCTCTAATGTAACAACTTCTACTTCTGTGTTATATGTGGCGGTTTATGGTTGGCTCTAATGTAACAACTTCTACTTCTGTGTTATATGTGGCGGTTTATGGTTGGCTCGAATGTAGCACTCTCTACTTCCGTGTTATATGTGGCGGTTTATGGTTGGCTCTAATGTAACAACTTCTACTTCTGTGTTATATGTGGCGGTTTATGGTTGGCTCTAATGTAACAAATTCTACTTCTGTGTTATATGTGGCGGTTTATGGTTGGCTCTAATGTTAAAACTTCTACTTCTGTGTTATATGTGGCGGTTTATGGTTGGCTCTAATGTAACAACTTCTACTTCCGTGTTATATGTGGCGGTTTATGGTTGGCTCTAATGTAACAACTTCTACTTCTGTGTTATATGTGGCGGTTTATGGTTGGCTCTAATGTAACAACTTCTACTTCTGTGTTATATGTGGCGGTTTATGGTTGGCTCTAATGTAACAACTTCTACTTCTGTGTGGCTCTAATGTAACAACTTCTACTTTTGTGTTATATGTGGCGGTTTATGGTTGGCTCTAATGTAACAACTTCTACTTCTGTGTTATATGTGGCGGTTTATGGTTGGCTCTAATGTAACAACTTCTACTTCTGTGTTATATGTGGCGGTTTATGGTTGGCTCTAATGTAACAACTTCTACTTCTGTGTTATATGTGGCGGTTTATGGTTGGCTCTAATGTAACAACTTCTACTTCTGTGTTATATGTGGCGGTTTATGGTTGGCTCTAATGTAACAACTTCTACTTCTGTGTTATATTCGGTTTATGGTTTCTAAATGTATTGAACTTCTACTTCTGTCTCAGGCGGTTTATGGTTGGCTCTAATGTAATAACTTCTACATCTGTGTTATTTGGCTTTAATGTAAAAACTGAAACTGTCTATGTTATATAATGGCGTGTTTATGGTTTGGCTCTAATGTAACAACTTCTAACTACTTTCTGTGTTACATGTGGCGGTTTATGGTTCTTTAATGTAACAACTTCTACTTCTGTGTTATATTTGTGGCGGTTTATGGTTGGCTCTAATGTCTTCTACTCTGTGTTATATGTGGCGGTTTATGGTTGGCTCTAATGTAATAACTTCTACTTCTGTGTTATATTTGGCTTTATGGTTAAAATGTGAACTTCTACTTCTGTGTTATATGTGGCGGTTTTATGGTTGGCTCTCATGTAACAATTTACTTCTGTGTTATATGTGGCGGTTTATGGTTGGGCTCTAATGTAACCACTTCTACTTCTTTATATGTGGCGGTTTATGGTTGGCTCTAAAATTGTAACAACTTCTACTTCTGTGTTATATGTGGCGGTTTATGGTTGGCTCTAATGTAACCACATCTATTTGGCTTTATAATGATTGAACGCTGTGTTATATGTGGCGGTTTATGGTTGGCTCTAATGTAACAACTTCTACTTCTGTGTTATATGTGGCGGTTTATGGTTCTCTAATGTAACAAAACTTCACATTATGGTTGGCTCTAATGTATAAAATTGAACGCTCCTTCTACTTCTGTGTTCCCATTATGTGGCGGTTTATGGTTGGTCTAAAACAACTTCTACTTCTGTGTTATATGTGGCGGTTTATGGTTGGCTCTAATGTAACAACTTCTACTTCTGTGTTATATTCGGTTTATGGTTGGCTCTAATGTAACAACTTCTACTTCTGTGTTATATGTGGCGGTTTATGGTGGCTCTAATGTAACAACTTCTTTCTATATGTGGCGGTTTATGGTTGGCTCTAATGTAACAACTTCTACTTCTGTGTTATATGTCGGTTTATGGTTTCTAATGTAAAACTTCTACTTCTGTGAACGGTTTATGTGGCTCATGACTTTTCTATGTGGCGGTTTATAATAACAACACTTCTGTGTTATAATTTTAGCGGTTTATGGTTGGCTCACATCTGTGTTATATTTATGGTTGGCTCTATGTAAAACTTCTATTGTTATACGGTTTATGGTTGGCTCTGTAACAACTTCAGACTTCTGTGTTATATGTGGCGGTTAATGGTTGGCTCTAACATACTTCTGTGTTTTATGTGGCTATGTTTCTTGGCTCTAATAACAACTTCTACTTCTGTGTTATATGTGGCGGTTTTATGGTTGGCTCTAATGTAACAACTGTACTTCATGTGGCGGTTTATGGTTGGCTCTAATGTACTTAACTTCTGTGTTATATGTGGCGGTTTATGGTTGGCTCTCATAAAGTTCACTTCTGTGGTCTGTGGCTTTATGGTTGGCTCCAACTTCTACTTCGTTACATGTGGCGGTTTATGGTTGGCTCTAATGTAACAACTTCTACTTCTGTGTTATATGTGGCGGTTTATGGTTGGCTCTAATGTAGCAACTTCTACTTCTGTGTTATATGTGGCGGTTTATGGTTGGCTCTAATGTAACAACTTCTACTTCTGTGTTATATGTGGCGGTTTATGGTTGGCTGAATGTAACAACTTCCTTCCGCTCTAATGTGCTTCTATGTGTATGTGGCGGATGGTTGGCTCTAATGTAAAAACTTCTACTTGTGTGTTATGTGTGGGTTTATGTTGGCTTAATGGCTTCTGTGTTATATGTGGCGGTTTATGGTTGGCTCTAATGTAACAACTTCTACTTCTGAGTTATATGTGGCGGTTTATGGTTGGCTCTAATGTAGCAACTTCTACTTCTGTGTTATATGTGGCGGTGACAGGCCATGTATTCCCTGCAGGCAGACCTCATTTAACCACATCTATTTCTTTATAAAACTGAACGCCTGTCTCAGACTTCTCTAATATAACCACATCTATTTCTTTATAAAACTGAACGCCTGTCTCAGACTTCTCTAATATAACCACATCTATTTCTTTATAAAATTGAACGCCTGTCTCAGACTTCTCTAATATAACCACATCTATTTCTTTATAAGATTGAACGCCTGAATCAGAATTCTCTAATATAACCACATCTATTTCTTTATAAAATTGAACACCTGTCTCAGACTTCTCTAATATAACCACATCTATTTCTTTATAAAATTGAACGCCTGTCTCAGACTTCTCTAATATAACCACATCTATTTCTCTCATAAAGTTCAAGGTCTGTCTTTAGCTCCTCTCATCGTACACTTCCACCCACAAATGGTTGTAGACCATGCTGCTAGTCTATTGCTCTTACTGAAGTATCCTTCCGCGTGCCATTGTAGAAAGTTTAAAATGTGTGTGTGTGTGTGGGTGTTTTGGCCAGTAATATTCTCCCCCTATTTATAGCATCAAGGCTTCACGAGGCGAAATATGGTGACAGCCTGTATCCCTGGGGCGACCCCTTCCAGATTTGGAACGCGGCATTCCTTCTGCCTCCTGCCAGAATTAAGTTTTGGCAAGTTGTAATGACAATTGTTAGGAAGAGTTAGAAACGTGCAAGAGGAAGACAGCGCTGTAAGTGGAAAGATGACATCAAGAGATGAACAGGAACGGATCTGTCAGAAATGGATCATTAAGACAAGAGACAGAATGAGCAGGAGATCCATTGCAGCCTACCTCTAATGTGAAGATGGCAGCTGACCAGATCAGAATGGCAGGTGACCAGATCAGAATGGCAGGTGACCAGATCAGAATGGCAGGTGACCAGATCAGAATGGCAGGTGACCAGATCAGAAGGGTGTTCCTATCAAGAATGGCAGCTGACAGATCATTAGTGTCATAATAAAATTTGTCGATACGCTGTATGTAGCTTTATATATAGTGGTTACGCTATTTTTTCACCCACATAACGCCCACAAAACCGGCGTACCATGCAATAACCGGTAGTTAGTCACTTTAAGCATCAGCCAATGATAAATAACGTTACATTTAGTTGGTCAAAATAACATTTTCTGGTATTTTGTTTTATTTATTTTTCTGTCATGTTACTGTCATGTTACTGTCATGTTACTGTCATCGGCATGTGTAACCCCCGGGGGTCACAGAGGATACAAATAAAGAATACGAATACTGCTTCCTCAGGCATGTCGTAAAAGGCTACTAACACGAAGTTGTGCTTGGGTATTGTAACTCATCAGATCAGTCTCAATTTGACAAGGAATGGTAAAAATATGGAAGAATAAAGCGAAAGACAGTCAATTAGTGTCGACAGGATCAACATTGCAAGCACCGTGATGGGCTCTGGGACTGACACAAGGGTCAAGTATCAGCACAACCAACTGTCTCCCTGGTCACACATCAGGTGCTGGGTACCTCTAAATCCCATCTTCTGGATGTCCCCAACTCTGATACACAGGATTTGAGGTTCCTGAAATCCCCCTATCCTGGCGGTATTCTATCCCACGTAACTGGTTGAGGAATCCCAAGTCCCTCTCCGCATACACGTAGTAACAGGGACACTATTAGTAGTAATAATAACAATATGAATACTATTTAAGAAAAGACAAATGAAAGATAAAGTCTAAACACTCTAATAATTAATAAACTAAAACTAACACACCATTTAAGAAAAGAACCATACATTTAAAAATAAATAAATAAATACAAACTACTCTTAAAGTGAGGAAAAACAATGAAGTAAAATACAAATAATACGTCACCTGAAAACAACAAATTCTAATATAAATTGAAACCACCAACAACAATTAATTTGCAAAGAACAAAAGGTATTTGAATATAACACAAAACTGACAATAAAGTGACACTAGATACCCTAATTAATACCGACAGAACAGAGGTTGGACAGAGGAGAACACAAAAGTGGATGAGCGGGGACAAATGATCATCTTATGCTAGTCTGCTGTCCTTCCATTTCATTTTTAAAAAGTTGCAACCCCATCAACAACCCCATCATCAACCCCATCATCAACCCCATCATCAACCCCATCATCCCCATCATCAACCCCATCATCAACCCCATCATCAACCCCATCATCAACCCCATCATCAACCCCATCAACAACCCCATCATCAACCCCATCATCAACCCCATCATCAACCCCATCAACCCCATCATCAACCCCATCATCAACCCCATCATCAACCCCATCATCAACCCCATCAACAACCCCATCATTAACCCCATCATCAACCCCATCATCAACCCCATCATCAACCCCATCATCAACCCCATCAACAACCCCATCATCAACCCCATCATCAACCCCATCATCAACCCCATCATCAACCCCATCATCAACCCCATCATCAACCCCATCATCAACCCCATCATCAACCCCATCATGTAAAAACATAGCTAAATAAACCACTGCTGCAGGAGTTTGTGTCTAAAGGGGGGAGGGGGGAGGCGGGGGACACCTAAAATGGGGGCTTCACGCTCCATAGGGCACAGCAGGGGAGATAATGATATTGTCCTGACAAACGTTTCAGAAGTTCATATTTTGTTCATACGGACTGTAGCCAGAGCTTGACCAACTAATTCTGTTCACGGGTCATATCATTTAAAAAAAAGTAATTAACTTACTTCTCGATTTCTTGCTCTTCTGTTTCTGTTCGTTTGTTTCTGACGAAGACTTTGTGCCACGTGTCTTAGTAAGACTCATGCTTTAATCATGGTTTTTTTTTTCCGTTATCGCAAGACCTGGAACGTGTGAGATAAAATAGAAGCTTCGTGTTTTGATGTGAGAGTGTGAATTATGTGAAAGTCTGAACTTCGTCAGAATGTGAACTGTTTAAGAAAATTACCTATGAATTATAGCTATGTCAGACTGTTAACTATGTGCGAATATTAACTATTTGAGAATGTGAACTATTTAAGAATATTAACTATATGACAATATTAACTATGAGAAAATTTAAGCTGTTCAAAAATAAACTGCATGAGAATATTACCTACTTAACGTGTGAAGACTATAAACTGGTGTGAAAATGAAATGTGAGAAAATGACATATTTGGGCGAACAAGAACTATGAGTGTATTAACCAAGTGATAATATGAACCACGTGAGAATATATTACAAGAGAGTTGTTGTGCTGGTATGCCCAGGATAACTCAGGCAGAGGTCTACCAAACAACACACGGAGAAGATAACTGGAGATTTAAAATGGAAATGATGAGGACGACATGGAAACATCTTTAACTGATAACACGTGATAGGAGGACTTGGTGTGTGTTTGTTGATGGCCTATGTCACGTGACAGGAGGACTTGGCGTGTGTTTGTTGAAGGTCTATTTGTTGTCTATTAATATGTTTGAAGGTCGGTTGTGTGTGAGGTTGGTAACCTCATAATGTAAAACATATTGCCACATAAACCACTACTGCAGGAGAATGAACCTGCTTGGTGCAGGCCTCCTGCAAGTGGACCAACCACAGTGGTGGATCTATCCTCTGTAAGGAGTGATAAAGAAATGAATGAAGTCATCAACGATAAGCTAGAACGTATTGGAACTAAATTAATCACAAATAATCAATAAAAAGCCAACTCAAGAAATTTGTCAAACTAATTCATTATGTTGAAGCAACATACATCAGAAATAACAAAATAACATAATGTGTTGCAACAAAAAAGCATAGTGATTAAGAAATAAAGATAAAATTTCGGAACTAAAAAATATAATAATAAACAAAATAAGAGAAACTGTGGGGACTAAATATGCATTTTTTTTTTTTTTTTTTTAAATACCGACAGAAAATGTCGAACTTAAAAACATAGAGAACAAGAAAAATGTTTAACCTATGTTATGATCAGAATCTACTAGATAATAATAATAATAATCATAATAATAATCATAATAATAATAATAATAGCCCCTTCAGTCATAACTGACTATGGGAATGCGCCCCTGAGGACACAATCCTAAGCTACTTATTTTCCTGGTGTTCCTTTCGACGTTTTCTCCTCTATTCTGCTTGCTGTGAGAGGTTCTTTTCGTCCAATCTGAGGTGGCGCCGTACAGAGCATCACCACTTGGCTCGATCGGCAGCTTCACCCTCCCAGGTTGTTGGATTTATGTCCAGTGCTCTCGTGTCTCTATTGCACACATCTTTGAATCTCAGCTGTGGTCGCCCAACTGTTCTTTTACCATCTGCCAGTTGTCCGTAGAAGTAATCTTTCGGGATGCAAGCATCTTCCATGCGGAGGACATGACCAAACCAGCATAGTCTGCGCTGTCTAAGCAGTGTACACATGCTTTGAAGGCCAGCAAATGACAACACCTCGACATTTGTCAATTTGTCTTTCCACGAAATACCGAAAATGTGGCGTAAATCAACTAAATACAAACAGAATTAACACTTCTATAGGGAAGTATATTTTTTCTTTCTCTATGCCTCTCTCTGTTTGCCTGTGTGAGCGCGCTTGTGTTTTATTTTTGTGCGACTGTGTCCATACTGAAAAAATATACAACACAAAGCGACAAGGCAATATACTTGTTTGTCGGCACCTTAACAAACTGAGAATGCAAATTGGCGTGTACTTTTAATTTACAACAGTAAAAAGATTAAAGTGCACGTTAGTGCAAGCGTTCTAGTTTTTAACAGTAAATGCATGTCGCTGACTTAACTCGCTTGTCAAAGAATGCTCATCTTTAAAAACAAGGTTATATATATATGTTAGGCAAAGTTGGAAAAACGGTGATATCAAAATAAAAATAAACAAGATAAAAGGAAGTTTCATTGCATGCAGACATGCATAAAAACGAAAAGAAAAAAATGAAGCCAACACAAAACTAAGAATTTTCAACGCAAATATCTAGCCAATACTATTTTATGGTGGTGAAACATGGAGAATAACAAAAACAACAATCAAGAAGTATCAGACTTTCATAAATGGGTGCTTACACAGAAAAGAAGGATTGAAATGGTATGACAACAAGATCATAACTGAAGGAAATAACTTAGACAAATACCAGTGGAACAAGAAATGAGGGAAAGACACCCGTGTTTGATAAACAGAGATTTAGAAAACTTGGTGATAGTATTACAAGGCAGTCCTTGTACTGGACTTCCAATGATAAAAGAAACAGAGTAATGCCTTGAAAGATGTTAAAAATACAGTCTTACAAGCGATAAAGTAGATATGAAAACATCATTATCATAGAGAACAGATACAATGCTGTAGAGAGGATACATGGTATACCGTATATACTCGAGTATAAGTCGAGAAATTTATTCCCTTTTCTTTACCTTAAAAAATGGGACCTCAACGTATAGTCGAGTAAAAAAAAATATATAAAGATTCATGAAACCGGTCAATGTTGCACCCTGCCCTTCCCGCTGAATATTGAGATCCTTCAGATATAAAATTGCTGCATCATAAAAATTTTTAACAAAACATATGAAGTAAAACATTTAAAAATAGGTTGAAATGAAGAACACTGTGACGTGTTCTTTGATGTCGTCATTGTAAGTCGCCATCGTCATTAAGGTTAGGATTAGGGTTAGGTTTTGGATTCCTAAACATAACCATAACATTTAGCACTTTTTACTGCGTCTCTAAATTTTTTTATAAAGTCGTATCGAACACACGACCCACTGTTATTAATTTCAACCAAAAATGTTTAAATCAATTTTATTAGGCTGTTAATTGTGATTATTACTCGTATTAAAATAAAAACATACACTCGATACAGATACATACGATCATTAAATAATAAATGTCTAGCATGCTTTCGGTACTTCCTGTCATGTGTACACAGGAAACGAAGCTGTTGTAAACACAGCCGCATGAAGTAAAAACACAATTTTTTTTCCCGAAGATGCTATTACAATGAGTTTTAAAAGAAAACGTACTTCTTATGAGGATGGCTTTAAGCTAAAAAAGATAGAAATAGCAAAAGCCATGGCAATTCCAATGCAATACGGGAATTCGGAATCGACGAAAAACTTGTTGAGACTGGGGTAAAATAAAAGAATCTTTGCAAGGGGTGAAATTAAACACCATGGGACGTGTAATGTTGTTTGCCTAAATATATATTTTTAGGGATTCGAAGTAACATAAGAATTCGATTCCGGATTTATAATGGGTAAGATGGAAGTTTATTGTTCGTTATTTTTATGGTACGATGTTATCTTGTGGGTTTTTTTAAATCGAATTTATTATGTATAAAAAAGGTGGAGAATGGTAAAGGTTAATGTTAGCAAGTAACTTTGTTTACATGCGCTATAACCATTGATGATGACACGGCAAAACATGCGAAGCAGTGTAATAGGCCTATTTGTAGATTACTAAGAAAGTTGCGGCGAAATCGATTCTGTTGGTGGGCGCGATAACTGTCTGTTAATATTTGTGCAACATGAGTGTTTTTTTTTTTTTTGCACGATAGTATTTGTGTATAAGGTGGAAACAGGGGTAGGTATAAGGTTAAGGATAGCGTAATGTAATATGTTTCTTGATCTACATCGTAAGGATACGCGTCAAGAGATGAAATAGCGAAATAGAGCTACACTACTTTAGTTAAATTGGTGTGTTGCACGTTATTATTTATGAGGAATAATGTGTATGTATTCATATCGCAGGAATGCGGGTAATCGTTGATATAAACAGTAATCACAGCAGGAGTCATTATTGCAGAAGTAGATGAGAGGACATGCGTTGCGCATTTGCGTATGCGCAAGACATCGGAGCTTTCAGTCATCTGCTTACTGTAACGCTGTATGGCGTGTGATGATTGCAGGCGCAAAATACATCATGTGCGAAATACCTAACTCGGTTAGTTATCGATTCGGTGGCTAAGTAAGTCAGCTATGTCGTTAGGGATTAGGATTAAAGTTGAATTTACATTTAGAAATGCTGAACCTAACATAAACCAACTCTAATGCTAACTGCAACTGCACGGCCGACTTAATTGGTCACAGGATCGATAGAAGTTCGGACAAAATGGAAGGCATGTCCCATGGTTTGAATTTCAATTCTAGCAATTCATAAAATCATCATTGAAGCATGATTTGTTTTGTACTTCGACTTATAAGCGGGTCAATCGTTTTGGACGCTTTTTTAGATCCAAAATTCTAGGGGTTGAATTTTATAGTCTGATCCACTTATACTCGAGTATATACAGTAAATCAAAACTATGGGAAATGCTGAAAAAGCCAACACATCAAATATCAAAAGAAATCTTGCCAGTAATGTGTGACCAATGTTTATTGGCTTTTTTGCACCACATATAAGGAGTTTTATCTGGATATGTGTGTTCTGTGCGTTACGCGGTATTTACCTAAACATATCAGTCTGTCTACAACAGGCATATTTCATGCAATGTCCAGATTTCAGCTTTCTAAGTGGTCATAACGTGCGCAAGATCTACAGAAAAGACATGTATACCATTAGCCTTTTATACGCTGCTATACTGAATTTCTATAAATTCCGCGCCTCCTTTTCTGCTACGCGAAGAAGGAACTCGTAGTTTTTTAATATTAGACAAACATAAAGGTATGTTTTCAGGCACTCGTAAGAAATAAAGAAGTAGAACACTTAGACAACAGAAAAACAACAGACGTGAGTGGCTTACCCAGGGTTCGAACCCCGTACCTTCCGTACGGCAACACCGCCTAGCTATACAAGCGAATCACACTAACCTCACGGCCAGCTAGGCATCCCCAAAAAAGGATGCTTTACTGACCGGTCATCAGTGCGAAACACAAGACAACACCGGAAGTTTACAATGGGCACCTCAGCCTATTAATGACGCAATCACTTCTGTTGTTCCTCTATTCTGCAGTATATGTCAGTCCAAACAAGACAAAGACCTTGATACTGTGTCCAGTAAATGATAGAAGACTTAAGGACAGTAGTATAGAACAGAGGGTAGGTTTCTGGTATTGTATGAACATTAATAACACATAAGGAAGGGAAACCCGAGGCCTGTAAACAGTAAATTAATATTAGACAAACATAAAGGTATGTTTTCAGGCACTCGTAAGAAATAAAGAAGTAGAACACTTAGACAACAGAAAAACAACAGACGTGAGTGGCTTACCCAGGGTTCGAACCCCGTACCTTCCGTACGACAACACCGCCTAGCTATACAAGCGAATCACACTAACCTCACGGCCAGCTAGGCATCCCCAAAAAAGGATGCTTTCCTGACCGGTCATCAGTGCGAAACACAAGACAACACCGGAAGTTTACAATGGGCACCTCTGCCTATTAATGACGCAATCACTTTATGTTTGTCTAATATTAATTTACTGTTTACAGGCCTCGGGTTTCCCTTCCTTATGTGTTATTAATGTTCATACAATACCAGAAACCTACCCTCTGTTCTATACTACTGTCCTTAAGTCTTCTATCATTTACTGAACACAGTATCAAGGTCTTTGTCTTGTTTGGACTGACATATACTGCAGAATAGAGGAACAACAGAAGTGATTGCGTCATTAATAGGCTGAGGTGCCCATTGTAAACTTCCGGTGTTGTCTTGTGTTTCGCACTGATGACCGGTCAGTAAAGCATCCTTTTTTGGGGATGCCTAGCTGGCCGTGAGGTTAGTGTGATTCGCTTGTATAGCTAGGCGGTGTTGTCGTACGGAAGGTACGGGGTTCGAACCCTGGGTAAGCCACTCACGTCTGTTGTTTTTCTGTTGTCTAAGTGTTCTACTTCTTTATTTCTTACGAGTGCCTGAAAACATACCTTTATGTTCGTCTAATATTAATTTACTGTTTACAGGCCTCGGGTTTCCCTTCCTTATGTGTTATTAAGGAACTCGTAGTTGCATGATTTTTGCGCACTACGTCAGTGGTATCTCTATAACACTCCAAATTCCAGTTTTCAAAGTCGCCGAGAAGTATACAAAATCGACTGCACAGAATTTTTAACTTTATATATACACGGATGCTTAGGATAAGAACTGGAGTGCGACAGGGATGAATCCTGTCCCCATTTTTTTTTTTACTAGCAGCAGATTGGGTTATAAAAACATCGACGTCATACAACAGAAACAGAATCCAGTTGAATCTGACCAAACAGAGTGATGCCCTAGATTCTAGATTTCGCATATGACTTCGCTCTTCTGTCCCATAACCATGTCAACCGCATCAATTTTCGACAGTACTTGCAAAAATCTTGCACACACAAAAATAATAATTATGGAAAGTGTAAAAAACACAGAACTGACAGAGCATCAGAGATGGAGGTCTGAATTGGGACGTGATTGTCGGCTACGCCAGGAGGTGCCATACCAGACCTGACTTGAAGAAATAATCTTATAAACAGTATTAATAATATCGGTTTCTTGTTTGTTGTAGTTTGTGTTTTATCACAGAACGGATTTGTGTGGGTGTATGATATAAGTAATTAGGGTTGAGTGTCACTGGAGTTGTTACACATGACAGTGTAGTGAGTTATAGGTTCAACTTATGGATATATGGCATGTATGACTGATAGTCTGTGCTGTAGTGAATTTGTAGAGATCTTCGCGTTAGCTTGTGGAAAGCGTGTTTGAGTATGCACTCAAGTTTGGGTGATTTGAAATTACTTGGATATAGGAGTCGGCGGTGCGATTTTTTTGCTTAGCGGTCGTGTGGCTCAGGAGATGCAGGGGATGAGAGCTTTGCCTGACGACGGATGATATTTGAGACAGTTATTTTCTGTCGATATATTATTTGTTGAGATATAATGTGGCTAGTGTAAGGCCGTATTATTATTCATTGACAGGTCAAAATGTGGCTAGAATAAGGCCCATATATGATTTAGTGAGAGGCCAAGATGCGGTTATTGTAAGGCCGATATTTGAGCTATTGTGAAGCCAAGATGTTATTGTTTATCCAGGACTTGATATGTTCGTCTAATATGTATTATGGAACTTTAAGCCATTGTGGCCGTGCATACTGATGATGATGTTGATGAGGTAACTGATGGTTTTTTTTTTTTTTTTTTTTTTTATTTTTTTTTTTTTTTTTTTTTTTTTTTTTTTTTTTTTTTTTTTTTTTTTTTTTATTTTTTTTTTTTTTTTTTTTTTTTTTTTTTTTTTTTATATAATGATATTTTTTTTTTTTTTTTTTATAATGGTTTGTATCACTACCCTAACAGTAGGCAGGTTTCAGTTGATGGTATAAAAGTAAATTCTTACTTGATGCAATACAACAACAGTTCACGTAGATAGTTGACGAATGATATCAACAATAGATGAATAACTTGACAGCAGTGTAAAATACGATGAAGTTTATTTACGTATAACGTGGAAGATGTGAAAAATTGTGTCCAACCTTCCCAAAAGGTAGGCCAAACTTTGTAAAACACAATTTCAAATCTCAGTGTCTTGCTCTCTCATTCTTCCTTACTGCCTCAGTATTTCCTAGATGTCTCTAGATGTTAGGGCGTTCATTCTTCCTTACTGTCTCAGTATTTCCTAGCTGTCTCTAGATGTTAGGGCGTTCATTCTTCCTTACTGTCTCAGTATTTCCTAGCTGTCTCTAGATGTTAGGGCGTTCATTCTTCCTTACTGCCTCAGTATTTCCTAGATGTCTCTAGATGTTAGGGCGTTCATTCTTCCTTACTGTCTCAGTATTTCCTAGCTGTCTCTAGATGTTAGGGCGTTCATTCTTCCTTACTGTCTCAGTATTTCCTAGCTGTCTCTAGATGTTAGGGCGTTCATTCGTCCTTACTGTCTCAGTATTTCCTAGCTGTCTCTAGATGTTAGGGCGTTCATTCTTCCTTACTGCCTCAGTATTTCCTAGCTGTCTCTAGATGTTAGGGCGTTCATTCTCCTTACTGTCTCAGTATTTCCTAGCTGTCTCTAGATGTTAGGGGCGTTCATTCTTCCTTATGTCTCAGTGTTTCCTAGCTATCTCTAGATGTTAGGGCGTTCATTCTTCCTTACTGTCTCAGTATTTCCTAGCTGTCTCTAGATGTTAGGGCGTTCATTCTTCCTTACTGTCTCAGTATTTCATAGATGTCTCTAGATGTTAGGGCGTTCATTCTTCCTTACTGTCTCAGTATTTCCTAGCTGTCTCTAGATGTTAGGGCGTTCATTCTTCCTTACTGTCTCAGTATTTCCTAGCTGTCTCTAGATGTTAGGGCGTTCATTCTTCCTTACTGTCTCAGTATGTCCTAGCTGTCTCTAGATGTTAGGGCGTTCATTCTTCCTTACTGTCTCAGTGTTTCCTAGATGTCTCTAGATGTTAGGGCATTCATTCTTCCTTACTGTCTCAGTATTTCCTAGCTGTCTCTAGATGTTAGGGCGTTCATTCTTCCTTACTGTCTCAGTATTTCCTAGCTGTCTCTAGATGTTAGGGCGTTCATTCTTCCTTACTGTCTCAGTATTTCCTAGATGTCTCTAAATGTTAGGGCGTTCATTCGTCCTTACTGTCTCAGTATTTCCTAGCTATCTCTAGATGTTAGGGCGTTCATTCTTCCTTACTGCCTCAGTATTTCCTAGCTGTCTCTAGATGTTAGGGCGTTCACGACTGGAAAACGACTACTGCTGTAGCGATTTACCTGCCTTCTAAAATGTTTCATTTATATGAAATCAGTTGTGTCTCAGTCATTTTGATTCTGATTCTTCTGACTCTGTCTCTTATTTCTTTTATGTTCTGCTTGGCGTATCTTGGTAAAGACTGGCCTAACCGCCAGGGGTGAAAATTTCTGCCAATAGTCTATTGCTTCCTACTTCTCCTAGGCTGACAACTGGTCTACTATTTTCTAATTTCCTAGTTCTCCTGACTAGCTACTGTCTATTGTTCTTCTCTTGTATTAAACAGTCTATCAATTCTTGGCGAGACTCAACATACCTGGTGGACTTGAACATACACATTTTCTTTAAACTGGCAACACTGTCACTATTCTCCGCAGAATAAATACAATATGAACTGTCATCTATAAATGTGGCGTACAAAACGATTAAGGGGCTAGCCGCTAGACAATAGTTTTATACTGAAAAATTTCAGTTGTAGTTAACACAATGTTTTCAAGAGAATTATTGTTAAATGGTACATCTTTACCTTGTATGTTAAATTATATAATTTTGAAATTATATAATTACTTCATCGCTTCGTCTCTCCCTCCATCTCTCTCCCTTTTCCCCCTCCCTTTCTCTCTCTGTCTTCCCCTCTCTCTCCTTCTCTCGCTGCCTATGTGTCTGTATGCGTGTTTTGTTACATTAGTGCATGCGGTGTAAATACTACCTACTAAGAACTGAAGCTAAGAATGTTTTAATTTGAAAACTTTGAGAATTGAGAATTGAGACAAATCATGCTTCAATGATGATTTTATGAATAGCTAGAATTGAAATTCAAACCGTGGGACATGTAGAAGGACAGAAATGTTAACAGGCAATAAAGTTTATTTGTTTACCCTCACGTAATAAAAAGATGTCGTTCGTTAATTTGTTTCTTATGAGTGCTTGTCACTGAACTATATCGTTTATTATATATTTTCCCACAAGCTATTTTGTTCTAATGCGTTCTAAAAAATTCAGAGCACTTGGCTTTAAAAGATGAATACAACACACTTCATAACAAGTACGTAATGTAAGGTGTTTTAAAATAATGAGAGAAACCAGAGGCATGTGAACAGTAAATAAATAATACACATACCTGATTATGGCAGCGATCTAAATGTAGTATTTATACACCAGGAAAAGACCTTCGATAGAGAGAATAGAAACAAACTTTGGTCAGATCTAGAAGACTACGAAAAACAGGGGCAGCTATTAGGCTATTAGATAACTAGAGAGCTCTGTACCATGTATGCAAAAGTTTAGGAATAACAACTAAAGCATTTGATATAACCACATGAGTTCGACATGGATGTCTTATATCACCATTACTGTTCAAAAATAGTATGGACCAAATAATCTTAGAAGCTGATCTAGAAGCAAACTCGAAGACCAAAAAAAACACAGAATGGGAAGAATACAATCCACTGAATAAGATACTTTTTGCAGATGACAAAAGTCTAATCTATGAAGATGAAAACAAATTGCAAAAACACACAGATGCACTTAATTCAACATGTGGAAGATACAACATGAAGATCACATCGAAGATAGAAAATATGAAGATTAGCATATCGTCAAGCGCACTTAACATATATCAGGCTTAAATACGTCCCAGAGTTCAAATACCTGGGAAGCATTTTTACAGAAATTGGGAAAAAAAATTAGACGGAGTAATTGAAACAAAACATCAAAAAGTCAGTACAGTGACTTACCAACTGTCACCACTATTCAAACATTAGAACATCACCATGGAAACTAAATGACAGCTCATAAATAGTATATTCTTACCAACTCTTTCCAATTGGTGTCAAACAAGGTCACTGAACAAAGTACACGAGGGGAAAATGAGATGAGATGATGAGATGTTTAAGAAGAGTCATTAACGTTACCAGGAGAGACAGACTGAGAAATGATAACATCAGTAAATTGGTGTGACCTACATCCTGTATCAAGTATAAAGAGAGACAGAAAATCAAATGGTTTGACCAGCTCAGGAGAATTGAGCCCAATAAATTACCAATATAATAGCCCCTTCAGTCACAACTGACTACGGAAATGCCCCTGAGGTGACCGCCCTCAGTTGCTTATTTTCCTGGTATTCTTCGGTGTTCTCTCGTCTCTTCTGCTTGCCGTGAAAGCTTCTTTTTGCCCAATCTAAGGTGGCGCCGTAGAGAGCATCGCCACTTGGTGCGATCGGCAGCCTTATAGTCCCAGGTTACTAGATTTATGTCCAGTGCCCTCAAGTCTCTCTTGCAGACATCATTGAACCTCAGCTGCGGTCGCCCAACTGTTCTTTTCCAATCTGCTAGTTGTCCATAGAAGAGGTCTTTCGGGATGCGACCATCTTTCATGCGGCGGACATGGCCAAGCCAGCGTGGTCTACGCTGTCTAAGCCGTGTATACATGCCCTTTGAATACCAGCACGTGACAACACCTCGACATTTGTCACTTTGTCCTTCCACGAAATAACGAGGATGTGGCGTAAATAGAAGGTATTGAGCTTTCTTTCTTGCTTAGCATAGGTTGTCCATATCTCGCCGCCATATATAAGTGTGCTGGTGACGCAGGCGTTAAATACCGCAGCTTTGTGAAGCCTCGCGAAAGAAGATCTGGAAGAACACATTAGAATGACCTATTGAGATGCCTCATTAAAAGACTCAAAGGCAGTTCAACAGACAATAGAAATGGCAGACAGAGAACTACAGATCATAGACCAAATCAGACTCCTAGGAAGGTTCAAACTGTGGTGCCTTCGGTTCATGTTGATACTTAAATTGCTATGGCCACTGCTTATATATGAAATAAGCATCAGTACAGTGGAAGCTACAGAGCAAAAGGTCAACAAGTTCATGAGGAAATGGCTAGGAGTACCACCAGGTATGTAGCACTGTTCTGCAAAAAGGCAAAGCTTGTGCTTCCCTTCAAGTCGGTTGTTGAAGAATACAAAGCAGGAAAGGCAAAAGCTCGCAATGATGCTGGGCGAGTCAGCAGATGACGTAGTTACTGGATCATACAGTGGGCCATTCTGCCCACACTGACAACTGTAAGAAAGTGGAAAGCAGATGAAGCTGTTGGTGCTGCCTAAGAGTCGCTCAAGCTGAGGGAGGTAATCGGATACACACAGACGAATAGACGGGGATTAGACCACGGTGACATCCGCTGGTGGTCCAAGGCATCAAACAGGAAACACAGAGACATGGTAGTTCAGGAGATACGAGGAGCTAATAATGATAAGAGGTTGCTAAAAGCGGCGCAGCAGGCCCAACAAGGCCAATGGACTGCATGGGAAGGAGCCCTGGAAAGGTCGACATTGAATGATATATAGCATTTGGCACCTCTTAGACTCAGCTTCATTATCAGATCACAGATCAATGTATGACCTCCTGCCATCGTCCGCAAACCTTGTGAGATGGGGAAAGTCTGATGATGTTCAGTGCCCCCTGTGCCATGAGAGGCAGACACTTGAACACGTGCTCTCAGCTTGAAAGGTGTCATTAGGGCAAGGGCGATATACATGGCGCCACAACAAAGTACTAAATGAGCTGGCTGCTACAGTAGACCTGGCAATAGCGAAGGCGAACAGCAATGTCAGACTGTGTACTACAAATACACACTTTCTAGGAGCAGGAAAGTCAGCACATCTCAAACAGAGTAGATCAAGTAGCAGTTTACCATCTCTTCTTGACTGTGTACATGACTGAGAGATTGCAGACGGCCTACCTGGGCTAGGGGCATATCCAGAGAGTATCAGAAGATCTCAAAGACGGCCAGATAAAGTGCTGCATTCCTCATCATCGCACCATGTTATAAAGATTGAGCTGACCGTGCCATTTGAATCCAGATTGGACGAGCAACACTCGTTCAAAGTGGAGTGGCCAAGTATAATCATCTGGCCGTGAACTTGAGACACGATGGGTTCACTGCAAGGGTCATGGCTGTTGGGGTGGGTACAAGAGGTCTCGCTGCTGCCTCAGTGTATGATCTACTGAAACTGTTGGGGTTGAGGGGACAGTCAAGAACAAGGGCACTTAAGAGGCTCAGCGAAACTGCGGAAAAGGCATCGTGCTGGCTGTGGAATAACCGCAACAGGCTATGGAACTCAGACAGTAATTTGTTTTCAACATAGGGGTTACTTTCACAATTGCCTCCAGCTCGCAGAAAATAGGAGTGAATATGAAAGCTGCAACCAAGGTGGAGCGGGTTCAATTCTCTGCACCAGACAACAGAAGGCTGACACTTGGGAGTCATGACCTAAGTCCCCCCCCCCCCCCCCCCCTCCTTAGAGTGTAGAGGAGATTAAGGGGCCGAAACACTTGATCGACGGGGAGACTGCTTATGATGATCAGATTGCCTCTGTATGGCTCTGTTCCACTATCTTCGTTGTGAGTTTGGAGTTTCCCCAAACACACGTTGTGAGGCGGGCAAAGGTGGCTGCAGCTTTGCCAATGCAGCTGTCAATTTCTGTGTCCAGAGAGAGTTTGTCGTTGATGGTAGACTCCAGGTTTGTCAAGTGGTGCACCAGTGCCAGTTCATAGTTATCGATAGTGATAACTGGTGCAACATATAAATCCTGACCCAGCACATTTGTTTTCTTTAGACTTATATACTACCAAGACGCGCCTACACTAGAGGGTCTGCTTCCACAGCACGCAGAAGACCAAGAAGCAGATGGATAGACATCATCACAGACATCCTACAACAACATGGATTCACGGCAACCTAGGCGACACACCTGGTTCTAGAATGCAAACGTCTGCTCCACACAACGATTCAAGGTCATAGTGGACGGACAAGGTCAAGTAAGTCAAAGGTATGTTGCAAGTACTCATAAGAAATAACGAAGTAGAAAACTAAGCAACAGAAAAACAAGAGAAGTGATACAAGAGAAGCTGAGGTTTACTAGCGCAGCTAGAACCACTTCTAAATCACCTCTTAGACTCAGTTGGCAGTTCTCCTCATATACTTATTCTAAATCACCCGGTAGACATTCGGAAAACAATGTTGTTTTTTTTTTTAGGGCAGCGAAAGTTCCCCCCCCCCCCCCCACCCGTTTTCCAATTACGTACGCCACTCATGTTAATGTCCGTGTTCCGTAACTATTGTTACCGGTTTCAAGTTACGTACTACAACTGTCATTACTAATGGTAATATTGGCGTCATAACTGTGAATAATTACGTATACAGCTGCAAATATTTACTTTTCCGCACATAATTATTCATACATTTTACTTGTCTGCGTATATTCATGCACAAAAAAACATATTGTGTCCGGGGTGTTTGGCCCCTAGGATGTGAAAAAGTCTGAAGGACAAACATGTTATCTTGGTAAAATTGTAAGGAGTCACGCCCATCTAAGTGGAGATTCCCAGGTTCCGGCGTGTGATCTGGTGCGAGTCGACCTTTGACCTTCTGGAACGCTATTTGAATACATGCAGACACTACTGAACATTCCCGGCATTCCTTCGATTTGTTTTTTTCCCCCTTTAATTCTGTGTAAATAAATATTGAGCGATGTATTCATCAGAGCTTGATAAAATGTGCATTGTACCCCGTCCACCGTGACAAATGTTGCTCTTATTCTATAGAATAGCTTGTATAGTCACACTGCGTCCTCATTTTTTATTTTCTATTAATATGCGCATTGAATACACCGACATATTAATTTAAGTTGCATATTGTACTTTCAACTTTTGACTAGACAATGCGGCATATTTCTTTTGGACGTAAATGACCCGGATACATTACACGGTAAAAATATCAACGTTACCTTTTTTTTAAATTTTAGATGACCTTAACGTGAAACATCATTGCAAGAAATAATGTCCGAAGTTTGTTACTAATGACTTTGTTACTATCATCATTACGTTTCAGCACAGGTCGTTAGCAAGTTCATGCAATGTATTTATGTCATGTTCACATCTTTCCATGTTTTTGTTATCTCCTTTATGTTTATCTCCTTTTCTATTCTTGACCTGTTTTATCCCTCACTCTATTATCTTTACTACGGGGATTCCACAACAAGGACTTACCTTATAATGATATCAGTTGGCTTCTTCAATGTGTATGCTATCCAACGCCAACATCTTCTCCTCACGTTTTGTCCACTGATATTTCTCAGGTTCTTGTCATCAGTTCCACATTAGTGATCTTGTCATCAGTTCCACATTAGTGATCTTGTCATCAGTTCCACATTAGTGATCTTGTCATCAGTTCCACATTAGTCATCTTGTCATCAGTTCCACGTTTGTCATTTTGTCACCAGTTCCACATTAGTCATCTTGTCATCAGTTTCACATTAGTTATCTTGTCATCAATTCCACATTAGTCATCTTGTCATCAGTTCCACATTATTGATCTTGTCATCATTTCCACGTTTGTCATCTTGTCATCAGTTCCATATTAGTGATCTTGCCATCAGTTCCACATTAGTGACCTTGTCATCAGTTCCACATAAGTGATCTTGTCATCAGTTCCCCATTAGTCATCTTGTCATCAGTTCCACATTAGTCATCTTGTCATCAGTTCCACATTAGCCATCTTGTCATCTACTGTGACGTGTAATGGAAAAAAAGAGTCTACAGTAATCCGACAGCCTATTGCAACCTTATAGCTGCCTTCTGATTTGCTAGCTAAACCATGTATCAATACCCACTGTCTATTTCTGCAGCTTACTCTCTTGTCCCGCCTCTTTGGTTTAACAAGAGCTAACGCAATGTTTACATACTGCGTGACCTGTCAGTCATAACAGGGAAGCAGATCAGGCTGTGTTTACCTCGTCCACTCACGCGAAGCTCATCTGTCAATCACAATACTTCTCAGACAGGCAAGCAGCTTGAGAGAGATAAAAACACAGACCCTTTGAAGTTTCGTACTCAGGGGAAGTTAGAAACCCCTGGGCTCTTTGATCTTCAGAAGCGGGCATTCTTACAGAGAAACCCGTTAGGGGACAGTAAGTCTTTTGATGACGGTCGAACACCTCGACGAAGACCGAACGTAAAGCCTTTTATCTTGATAGCTTAGCTTCTGAATTCTGGGTAACACCGGAACGCGAAACATAACTCAGACCCGTCTGAATTCAGCCGCCAGCGGAATTTGCTAACTGATAGGAGTAAGGAAACACCGTGTGCCTTTTAAATTTAAGCAGGACTGTCGGAGTGGAGAAGAGATCGTCTTGTCCCCGTCTGTGTGAGTAGATATAGTATTAGCATATCTTTTATATAAATGTTTCTTGAATTCTTCGCAGACCTGATCACATGAGCGGCCAGCGGTCTTCTTTTTTTTTTTTTTGTTCCTTTTTTGGATTTCTTATTTTCTCCTTTTCTTGGCTGTGCGTCACAAATTTCATTTGTGAACGGGCTCACGCCAGAGAGTATTGGAGGACAATAAATTTGGTTTTTTAATAACTGGACTTACAAAACCCAGAGATATATATGTATATATTTTACCAGCCACAAGTTGGCCGATAGAAGAACCATCATCATCATTTGAACATAAATCTTTAGCAACCAGATGTTTCCCAATACTGGAAGTATTTTTCCGTTAAAGAATGAGCCTCAAGAACTCTCACTAGGTACCACAAAGTGATTTTTGTTTGCACAGAAACATCAGAGAAAACAATGTAGTTTGGAAGCCCTTTGGAAACCATGAAATTTGATACTTAATTTTTAAAATAGGACAACAAATAAAAAAGTTATAGCATTTTTAAAAGTGTGGGGACTTCGCAAAATTGAAAAAGTTACATCACACCAACTTCAGAGCACTGCCGTCTTCTTAAATATAATCTTACAACTTTCTCTGACAAACAGCATACAGTCTGAAATATACCGATCACACAAAGAACACGATAGGGCTACATCATGAATAATTATCAATATATTTGAGACCAAAAATTGCAAATCTGCAAAACACATTACCAAAAAATATAGTTTTTTGCATGAAAGTCAATATTCACAACATCATATTTCAAAAAGTGTAAAAGGTACAAGCTTTAAATTTGTACATATTAATTTGCATACTACACAAATAGATGTTAATTTTTTAAAGAGGATTTGAACATCTGTTTGTTCTTGTATATTTTTTTTTAAAGTGTCCAGAGGCGAATTTGTCGCAGTGGAAGAAAAAAATGTGAAAATGAAGCAAAAAAATTTTTTAAAGATACTGTCCATATTTCATTAAAACATCATTTGTAGGCAATAATTAACAACATCTAAATGCTATTTTTTTGTTAAAACAACTGGTTCTTCTTCTTTCATAACCCTCCACTCCCAAAGGAGCATAGGCCTTCAACAAACAAATGCCGAGTCCTCCTGTCACGTGTCATCATCTCAAGTTCCTTCCACGTTCTCCTTATCCGTTTCATCTCTGTTTCCAGCTCTCTTCTCCATGTGCTTCTTGGTCTACTTCTGCCTCTCTTGCCCTGGGGGTTCCAGAACAAGGACTGCCTTGTAATGCTATGAACAGGTTTCCTCAGTGTGTGTCCTATCCATCGCCAGCGTCTTCTTCTCATCTCTTGTTCCACTAGCACTTGTCTGGTTCTTGTCATCAGTTCCACGTTGGTAACCTTGTCATACCATTTTAATCCTTCTATTCTACGCAAGCACCCATTTATGAAAGTCTGTAGCTTTTTGGTTGTTGTCTTTGTTGTTCTCTATGTTTCAGAGCCACACAATAGTACTGACTTGACATTTGAGCTGAAGATTCTTATTTTTGTGTTGGATCCGATTTCTCTTGATCTCCATATATTTCCCAATGCAATGAAAACGCCTCTTGCTTTTTGTATTCGTATTTTGATATCACTGTCTGTCCCTCCGCCTTTGTCTATATTGCTGCCAAGATATGTGTACGATTCTACATCTTGTATTGGTGCTTCTTCAAGTTCAACCCTGTTTTCATTACCTGCATTTATTCTCATTATCTTTGTCTTTTCCCTGTGTATTTTCAGACCCAATTGCTGTGACCTCTCATCAAGTGTTTTCAATTTGTCCTGCATCTGATTACGGTTATGGGACAAAAGAGCCAAGTCATCAGCAAAATCCAGATCATCCAACTGCTTAGCCAGAGTCCACTGGATTCCATTTCTGTTGTGTGTTGTTGATGTTCTCATAACCTAGTTTATTGCTAATAAGAAAAGAAATGGGGACAAGAGGCATCCCTGTCGCACTCCTGTTCTTATCCCAAATGGTTCTGTAAGCTGTCCTTCATGAAAAACTCTGCATGTCATGTCTTCATATGTTTTCTTTATTAAATTAATGATCTTCAGGGGAACTCCATAATGCCTCATCAATTTCCAAAGTGATTCTCTGTCTACACTGTCAAATGCCTTTTCGTAGTTCACAAATCCGATGTATAATGGTGAATTCCATTCCAGACTTTGTTCAACTATTATTCTCAAAGTGGCTATCTGGTCTGTACATGATCTGTTTTGTCGAAAACCTGCTTGTTCATCTCTCAATTTCTTGTCTATGGACTCTTTTAATCTCTCAAGGATAATCCTATTTAATACTTTTCATGGCACTGATAGTAACATTATTCCTCTATAATTTCTGCACTCTTGTAAATTTCCTTTTTTAGGCAACTTAACCAGATATCCTTCCTTCCATTCTGCTGGTATCTCTTCCTTTTCCCAGACTTTACCAAGTAATTTATATAACATCTCTGTAGCCGTGTCGATATCTGCTTTGATGACCTCTGCTGGAATGCCATTAGGTCCAGACGCTTTTCCATCTCTTAGAAGCTTTATGGCTTTCTTTATTTCTTCCTTCGTTGGTCTTTCACCGTTAATTTGTAGCTCTTCCTCTGCTGGCTGGATGTCCTGGATGGGGGGGGGGGGGGGGGGGGGGGGGGGGGGGGGGGGGGGGGGGGGGGGTTTTGTGGAGCTGGTCTATTGCGAAGATACTTAAAATATTCTGTCCACCTCTTCATTTGCTCTTGTATATTGCTGAGCAGTTTTCCATTCTAGTCTTTTATGAGGCAACTTGTTTGCTTGTATTTCCCTGTTAGCTTCTTTGTGCTGTTATACAGTTCTCTCATATTTCCTTTGGCTGCAGCATCTTCTGCCTCTCTTGCCAACTCCTCAATATACTTCCTCTTGTCTCTTTTGATACTTCTTTTTACTTCTTTGTTTGCTTCTGTGTACACTTCTTGAGCCTTGGCTTTGGAACTTCTGGTTTTGCTTGTGTTTAAATCTGCTTTCTTGTTTTTTTTCTGTCTTTTATCTTATTGATGGTTTCTGTTGTTATCCATGCTTTTTGTTGTCGTTCCCTTTTCCCCAGTATTTCTTCACATGTCTCATTCCATACCATTTTGATTTGCTGCCAATAGTCTTCTGTATTCTCTAAATCTTCCAGCTGTTGGAGCACTTGGAATTTGTTGGATATTGTGACCGCAAATTTGTCTCTTGTTTCTTGATTTCTTAGATGTCCTACATTAAATTGTTGTCTATAATTTTGCATTGTTGCATATCTCTTGAGTTTCATTTTTACTTTGGCTATCAGAAGGTGGTGATCTGATGCCACATCTGCTCCCCTATATACCTTTACATCCTGCAATGATGATCTAAACTTCTTGTTTATGCATATATGATCAATCTGATTTTCTGTTCTATGGTCTGGTGATATCCATGTTGTCTTGTGTATTCTCTTATGTGGAAACATGCTTCCTCCTATAGCCAGTTGATTTGAAGCACAGAAGTATGAGAATAGTTCCCCATTTTCATTCATTATTCCTAGCCCCTGTTTTCCCATGACTTCTTCAGACCCGGTATTGACTGTACCTATCTTTGCATTCATGTCACCCATCAAAATTGTGATGTCTCTTCTTTTTACTTTTTCCATAATTTCCTGTAGTCTAGTATAAAATGCTTCTTTCACAGACTCTTCTTTGTCTTTAGTTGGCGCATAACATTGGATGACATTTACATTTATTTTCTTTTTAGCTGTTTTAAAAGTATCTGTTATTATTCTGGATCCAACGGCTTTCCATTCAATGAGTGCTTTCTGTGCTTCTTTAGATAACATAAGAGCTACCCCTTCACTGTGGTGTGAACTTTCGTCTTCATGTCCTGAGGACAGCACCAATTCACCTGTGATGAGTTTCTTCCTGTCTACCCCCTTCCACTTTGTTTCACACATTCCCATAACCTCGATTTTATATTCCCTCATTTCTGCTGCTACTTGTGCCACTTTCTTTTGTGCGTTTAATGTCAGAACATTCCAGGTGCCAAATCTGGAAGTTCTCCCAGAAGAAAGAAGGTTAGTCAGTAACACAGACTCCTTTCGGCTTTCTCTGTGTTGCATCATACGCCTCCCTGCGAGAGGACCTTCCCCTGTCTTGGATGGCTGTGTTTTATTTTCTTTAATTGACTTGACCATGTTTGTTGAAGTCTTTTGTGGTTTCAATTTTTTTTACAGGATGGGGTAACCGGCCCCATGCCCAACCCTCCTTAGTCGCTTTCTACGACATGCTTGGCAGGGAACAGTGTTACTATTCTTTGCTCCCCTTTCGGGCCCCGGTAACACACATGTGAAAACAACTGGTTACTAGCATTTAAAAAGACATTTTAAACTGGAGGAGAATGATCATGGCGCACTCTGTTCCTGCGAGAGGGCAGTGAAGCCTCAAAACCTAAATGCTTCAGAAATCCAAAATACAATTCTTTTATATTTCCTGATAGTTTAATGTCCTTATCATTCAATATTAATTTTCTGTATCTTAACTGAGCCTTAATATTTCTAAGGGCATTTCGTCCTTTAAAAATTTGATCCACATCCTCCTTTGTGGTGCACAGACCCCCTTGGCTTATGATTGTGTTATATAACTCTAACTTTTTCTCTGCATTTTTAATATCTTTCTCTTTTTTCCTCCTATTGTTGTCAGTTATTCGCTGTTTAATTTTTTCTTTGACTTCCCTCTCTGACTCTTTACTCCGTTTCTTCCACTCCAGTCTATGTTTTCTTGCCGCAGCAAGCAATTTACGGGTTTTTACAAAACTCTGCTTCTTCAACCACAACGCTGTTTTGTTGTGTTTTCACATATTTAATGTCGAACGGAGCTGAATGGATGCATCTGAGCTAGCTCAGGAAGCTCGTCAAAATCTACATCATTTGCTAAATACTGTTGCAGCTCATGATCATCGCCGCCAGTTAGAAAATGCAGCGCAGTTTGCAGGACTTTCAGCACTCGGTGCTTCAGCCTTCCTTTAGTGACAGGTTGCGCGGGAAAAAGCTTGAGGAACCATGCAGTCACCTGATGGATGGATGGATAGATGATATGAGTATGAACATCAGTCTATCTGGGTTCAAAGGTTTGAACATGCGGACATACAAAAAATAATTCATTCATTCATGTTTCCTAATCATCTTACAAACTTATTCACACTTATTGGGTTCTTCGTCGTCACTCTTGCATTCTCTACTTTTATTCTATCTGCTCCTCCCTCTTCTCCATTTCACTTTGTATCTGTTTTTGTATTGTGTTACTTTGTGGTCTGTAGCTTTATAAAAAAAAAAAAAAAACACCACAAGCAGTCTACCTCAAGCCATGTTGCATTCCCATCCTCCTTCAGATAATAAAGTTGTGCAAGGACCTTGTTTGTCAGTATGACAGCTGGCACCTTTGGACGGCGGCCCTTCCCAGTCATTAAAAAATGGTTTTTCATACCATCGTAGTATGAGTCATCTGCAACAGTAAAATTCCAGAAGTGAACTTTCTTTACACGTATAGAGCATTACATGTACGATTTTATATATATATATATATATATATATATATATATATATATATATATATATATATATATATATATATATATATATATATATACAGGGTGTTTATAAAGTCGCTGTGCAGTGAATTTGAAAAATATTTTAGCAATTACGTCACGTATGATGCAAATTTACGTCATGATATTCTGTGTTCCACAATCCCGTCCCTGGTGCAGCATTACACAACCAGTCGTTGTTATATTCACGGTTTCATTACTGAAAGGAAATGGTGTTAGCCATTTAAAACAGGCTGTTTTTGGTGACGTAGTCTCGCCCGGCCGTATATTTCACTGCACAGCGACTTTATAAACACCCTGTATATATATATATATATATATATATATATATTATATATATATATATATATATATATATATATATATATATATATATATATATATATATATATATATAATTCTTGGCTTAATTTGAACGTTACTGAACTTACTCAAAGTCAATTCTCTCAACCGCCAAATATCAGAAGTCTTTAAAATTTCACACGAATAAAGAAAAATGGCGTCCAAATCTTCTCATACTTTGCAAAGAATTATAACCCCATTTAAAGTGTCAAATTTGGTAAAATTTCAACTTCACTTTGAGATATCGACGTCTTTCACTTTGTTTTCTACAGTTTGCAATATATGGAACTAAAGCTACACTTTCCCCCCTACAAGTTGTGAAAACAGTATGCAAATTAGTGGAATGGCGGTGGAAAGATCCCCGTTTGAATGAAGCGGGTGAGACAAAAACGTTCAGAGTTCGCAGCGCGCCGGGGCAAACTTCGCGTAACGTTGCTGTTAGTTTTTATATATACACATGTATTGCATTGAAAATCAGGACTAACCTTAAAACTTGAAAAGTGCACAGCCTGCTTAAATTAAAATGTATATTAATTAACATGAATACATGAGTCTGAACTATTTAAAGTGCATGTTATGAAAGCTGTTTAAATATATTTCTTTCCGAGATAAGACAATCAACTAGTGCCTGCTAGTCCGGACATTTCAATACACCATCAGCTACTTTAGTTATGGTATTTTCCGGTCTCCTAGCCTTGACTCAATATGTCGGCCATTGGCATTGGGTCTGGCGATACCATTCGCTTTTGAGATCATAATTCACCCTATTATGTTGCAAATAAAACCTTCATTCAATTATCAATTAATCAAAACATGTATTTTTTTTATTCAAATTGGTAACTTTCTTAGCTTTTCAAGCTCTTGAAAAAAATTAGATTGATGTGCGAATGTCTGAAGTGGTGATAACACATTCGATCCACGCTGTTACACCAACTGTGCGATCGTGTTAAATTGCTAAATAATATTAAAACTATTGTAAATTTTACATATGAAGTTCAAAACATTGTTAATAAGGGATATACTTACGTATAGTCAACCTCAAATCAGAAGATGTGATGATGTTTGAACATGAGCCAATATAAGTGGCGTCCCGATCTTGATCGACATCGGGAGTTATCACGGTCGATGGAACAGCCTCGCTCTCCATCCTTCGCTAAAATTCTTGGCTTAATTTGAACGTTACTGAACTTACTCAAAGTCAATTCTCTCAACCGCCAAATATCAGAAGTCTTTTAAATTTCACACGAATAAAGAAATATGGCGTCCAAATCTTCTCATACCTTGCAAAGAATTATAACACCATTTAAAATGTCAAATTTGGTAAAATTTCAACTTCACTTTGAGATATCGTTGTCTTTCACTTTGTTTTCTACAGTTTGCAATAAATGAAACTAAAGCTACACCCCCCCCCCCCCCCCCCCCCCCCCCCCCTTACAAGTTGTGAAAACAGTATGCAAATTAGTGGAATGGCGGTGGAAAGATCCCCGTTTGAATGAAGCGGGTGAGACAAAAACGTTCAGAGTTTGCAGCGCGCCGGGGCAAACTCCACGTAACGTTGCTGTTAGTTTTTATTAGTAAAAAAATACTTCAATAGCTTTTATTATTTGGGAATTAATACATGTCAAAAGAGAAAAAGATAAAGAGTATCGTGATATAAACTTTATTACAATCCACTTAATAGCAAAGGGACAGTGACGACTTAAACGTGACGAATTTCCCTCAGTTTTCTCCACTTTCATCCGTTTTCAACAGCACGAAGCGGGCACTTTGAGAGTCTCACAGTTTTAACTGTTGGTAATAACACTTCTAGGAGAAGCACCATATTAGGCGTTCACCTCATTTAACTAATTTCTGGGGAAGGACTGGGGCCAATTTGGATCTGCGACCACTGGAGTAACCGAATATTAAATGAAAATAGATAATATATTCATGGAGTAATTCTATTACCAATGGATATTACAGACCTACCATACCAGGCAATTAGGTAAGAGTGTGAGAGTGGCCACTGTTTGCAAGAGTGTGCGAGTATTTTCTTGTTTCAGGGAAAACTATCCATATATCTGATTTGTCTAAAAGTGTGTTTATTTTACTGGGTCTCATAGAGTACCAATACTGTTCATTCTGTAATATAGTGCTAACCTTCAACCTTTGGGTTAATAATTTTAGGGTTCTTTCCTCCATTTGGGGAGGGTGCACATGTTTCTACTTTATTTCAAATGCATGTAAATGACTCTTTGATCTTTTCCTTTAGATATTTTGATATTGTCGAGTTTTAATGATAAAAAAACTACAAAGAAACTTACCTTTGTGTGTTTGTCAGACTCATACCCGTTTATCCGTAGTTTTTGTCACGTTTGTGTGTCTTGTTGTCACATAGCTGTGTGTGTATAGAGAGAAACTTATCTATTCTTGATAGGGAGACAAAAGCTGTCTTACAATAAAGTACAGTCGGGATAGGCTGGAAGAGATTACCTAATCACTCCAGAGACAGATCTTTTTTCCTCAATTCTACCACCTGTGAAAAATCTATTTCTATACCTTCTCGCGTATCTGTCGACATCCACTCTATATACTCAGACGGGCCAAATAAAACAATTAACCTTCCGTACAACATCAACACACAAATCAAAGCTCCTCGTGACCTACGAGTTTTGAACCTCGTGCATATCGTGAACATTTCTATGCAAATGGCGCATGCGCACAGCAGCTGCACAGGTGTCAGTCTCAAACTGTAACTTCTGTACGAAACAACAGCAGCAAGTGTGCAGACTGATAGCAGGAATAATAAATGTGACAGTGATAAATGAATTCAGCACCCAACACAAAAATGTCCACGTGGGTACGTGTCAACAGCCACTAGATGGCGGACAATGAAGTTTAAATATGGCCGACCAATTCATCTGAAACAACACGTTTTCGGTTTTATTCAGTGCGAATGTCGAAATAACTGGCGGTCACCAAGCACAATCTATTGTAAATAACACTCCGATGTAAAAAAAAAAACCAAAATAAAACAATAAAATTACACTGGATAACCTAATTATAACCGCCATTTAGGTTGGACAGGTTAAACTTAGCCAAAATGGCGGCTGAGCGGAGGCAAATAAAGCATATTTCATAACATTACGCTTTTCTGTCCAAAAAAAAAACTGCCTTGTATATTACAATTTTTATTTCATAATTCAAATATGCGCTTTCTTGTTTTCTCTTATACTCTCTCGCTTCCTTCACAAATATCCGCATTCAGTTATAGTTTGTCATTTTTTTCGTTCTCTTCTTCACTTATCTATGCCCCCTCTCTCTCATTGGCGTATTCACATTCACACTCACTCATGTAATCGATCATTCATGTATTCACCAATTCATATACTCGCTCACTTATATAATCACTCATTCACATATTCATTTATATGCTAACTCAATTATAATTCCTCATTCAAGACCTTCATTCATGTTGCGAACAAAGATTTATGGGATAGAGTATCAACACTTATGTCGCGGGGTTCTTTACTAAATTTTAATGTTGAGAAGGTGGTGTGAATCTTCTTGTGTTGTATTAATGAGTGGTCTGTAGGGTTTCTTGTTGTTTGGTGATGGCACACTTGATGGTGTGTTAGGAGGTGTTCTGTGAAACTAGGCAATGCCCACAATATTACAGACTGCACAACACTTCTGGAACACCACATTTAAATAAAATGTTCTCGGACGCCTGGTATACACGGCTTCTACAGTATACAAGATACGTCTTTCTCAATATATATGATCGCTTGGCTCTTCAGAAATCCTGCTAGTGATTTCTAGGAAGAAATATAATGAATTTTTTGCAGATAGCACACGTAAGTCTGTCATTGACTTGTAAATAACGAATTGGCTACCTTGAGCCTCTGTTCACGGGCGAATACGCTCTTGCAGTTTATAGGACTGTCACCAGACAGGTCCCAAGCTATTAGAAACCGTAGTTTCTATGAAGATAATGTACTTCGTTTATGCATAACGTACGGACACACTGCAATCAGCCATCACTGAGTGAATTACACAGCTCCTACCTTGAGCTTACATGTAACTATCAAACTCCGATAGAATTCTCACGTTGAGATATACATAATCAATAATTATTCCACATACATGAATAGAATGGCATGAGCCACACACATACACCTCCAGAGGGCAGAACGCCTCTAGTTCGCTCAAAAGCGAAAATCACCCAGATTGTCCCTTTGTTCTACCAACGTCGTCAAAAAAGATACACGATCGTTGTGAACAGTCGTTAACCCACGTGACTGTTTATGAACACTAATATGAGCCCTTCTCATTTGTGTTAAAACATCAACAATCATCATCAACAATGGTATGTGAACATGTACGCATAGGTGAGCGGGTGTTCCGTGGTGCAAAAACTTCGATACCAAAGTAAACAAAATATCCAAGCTACTTCACACCGTGAAACAGTCCTCAACAATTCATTCATATAGACATTCATTCGTTCACTCAGTCATTTATTCACATACTCACTCACATACTCACCCACCGATATACTCACTCATTCAGGTACTCATCAGCTCATATAATAACACCACTCATAGATTCACTCACCCAAATTCTCACTTGTTTACGTACCATACTAATTCATATACTTATTCATTCATATACGCACTCCTCATATCACTCACTCATATACGCACTCCTCATATCACTCACTCATATACGCACTCCTCATATCACTCACTCATATACGCACTCCTCATATCACTCACTCATATACGCACTCCTCATATCACTCACTCATATACGCACTCCTCATATCACTCACTCATATACGCACTCCTCATATCACTCACTCATATACGCACTCCTCATATCACTCACTCATATACGCACTCCTCATATCACTCACTCATATACGCACTCCTCATATCACTCACTCATATACGCATGAATTAAATAACTCACTCATTCATTTACTTACTCCCTTGTATACTCAATAACTTCTATACTCACTCGCATGTTTATGCATTCATGTATGAATCCTTTTATTATTGTTGTTGTTTCCGATCCCCAGGGTTTCGAGTTATTCACTCTTTTAACCCCTGCGGCAATTTGGGAAAGGGGGGGGGGGGGGGAAAGGGGTGTTCAGGGCTTTCTTACAACCCCAGAGAACTTCCCCAACTCAGCGGGCGCAGCTGGTGGAGGTCACAGCAGATCCACTAATTGGCGTGTGTGCAATGCCACAAGAAGGATGGTCCTCTACCCTGTAAGGGGGTCAACCCTTTTATATGCACACTCATTCATATAGTCAATCATTCATCCACTCGTTCATATGGTCAATCATTCATCCACTCGTTCATGTACATCCTGACTTATTCATGTGGTCAATCATTCATCCACTCGTTCATGTACATCCTGACTTATTCATGTGGTCAATCATTCATCCACTCGTTCATGTGGTCAATCATTCATCCACTCGTTCATGTACATCCTGACTTATTCATGTGGTCAATCATTCATCCACTCGTTCATGTGGTCAATCATTCATCCACTCGTTCATGTACATCCTGACTTATTCATGTGGTCAATCATTCATCCACTCGTTCATGTACATCCTGACTTATTCATGTGGTCAATCATTCATCCACTCGTTCATGTGATCAATCATTCATCCACTCGTTCATGTACGTCCTGACTTATTCATGTGGTCAATCATTCATCCACTCGTTCATGTGGTCAATCATTCATCCACTCGTTCATGTGGTCAATCATTCATCCACTCGTTCATGTACATCCTGACTTATTCATATAGTCAATCATTCATCCACTCGTTCATGTGGTCAATAATTCATCCACTCGTTCATGTACATCCTGACTTATTCATAAGGTCAATCATTCATCCACTCGTTCATGTATATCCTGACTTATTCATATGGTCAATCATTCATCCACTCGTTCATGCACATCCTAACTTATTCATATGGTCACTCATTAATCCACTCGTTCATGTACATCCTGACTTATTCATATGGTCAATCATTCATCCACTCGTTCATGTACATCCTGACTTATTCATGTGGTCAATCATTCACCCACTCGTTCATGTACATCCTGACTTATTCATATGGTCAAACATTCATCAACTCGTTCATGTACACCCTGACTTAATCATGTGGTAAATCATTCATCCACTCGTTCATGTGGTCAATCATTCATCCACTCGTTCATGTACGTCCTGACTTATTCATGTGGTCAATCATTCATCCACTCGTTCATGTGGTCAATCATTCATCCACTCGTTCATGTGGTCAATCATTCATCCACTCATTCATATGGTCAATCATTCATCCACTCATTCATGTGGTCAATCATTCATCCACTCGTTCATGTACATCCTGACTTATTCATGTGGTCAATCATTCATCCACTCGTTCATGTACATTTTGACTTATTCATGTGGTCAATCATTCATCCACTCGTTCATGTGGTCAATCATTCATCCACTCGTTCATGCGGTCAATCATTCATTCACTCGTTCATATTGTCAATCATTCATCCAATCGTTCATGTACATCCTGACTTATTCATATGGTCAATCATTCATCCACTCGTTCATGTGGTCAATCATTCATCCACTCGTTCATGTACATCCTGACTTATTCATGTGGTCAATCATTCATCCACTCGTTCATGTGGTCTATCATTCATCCACTCGTTCCTGTGGTCAATCATTCATACACTCGTTCATGCACGTCCTGACTTATTCATGTGGTCAATCATTCATCCACTCGTTCATGTGGTCAATCATTCATCCACTCGTTTATATGGTCAATCATTCATCCACTCGTTCATGTACATCCTGACTTATTCATATGGTCAATCATTCATCCACTCGTTCATGCGGTCAATCATTCATCCACTCGTTCATATGGTCAATCATTCATCCACTCGTTCATGTACATCCTGACTTATTCATATGGTCAGTCATTCATCCACTCGTTCATGTGGTCAATCAATCATCCTCTCGTTCATGCGGTCAATCATTCATCCACTCGTTCATATGGTCAATTATTCATCGACTCGTTCATATGGTCAATCATTCATCCACTCGTTCATGTACATCCTGACTTATTCATATGGTCAATCATTCATCCACTCGTTCATGTACATCCTGACTTATTCATATGGTCAATCATTCATCCACTCGTTCATGCGGTCAATCATTCATCCACTCGTTCATATGGTCAATCATTCATCCACTCGTTCATGTGGTCAATCATTCATCCACTCGTTCATGTGGTCAATCATTCATCCACTCGTTCATGCGGTCAATCATTCATCCACTCGTTCATATTGTCAATCATTCATCCAATCGTTCATGTACATCCTGACTTATTCATATGGTCAATCATTCATCCACTCGTTCATGTACATCCTGACTTCTTCATATGGTCAATCGTTCATCCACTCGTTCATGTGGTCAATCATTCATCCACTCGTTCATGTACATCCTGACTTATTCATATGGTCAATCATTCATCCACTCGTTCATGTACATCCTGACTTATTCATGTGGTCAATCATTCATCCACTCGTTCATGTGGTCAATCATTCATCCACTCGTTCATGTACATCCTGACTTATTCATGTGGTCAATCATTCATCCACTCGTTCATGTACATCCTGACTTATTCATGTGGTCAATCATTCATCATTCATCCACTCGTTCATATTGTCAATCATTCATCCACTGGTTCATGTACATCCTGACTTATTCATGTGGTCAATCATTCATCTACTCGTTCATGTACATCCTGACTTATTCATACCGTCAATCATTCGTCCACTCGTTCATGTGGTCAATCGTTAATCCACTCGTTCATATGGTCAATCATTCATCCACTCGTTCATGTACATCCTGACTTATTCATGTGGTCAATCATTCATCCACTCGTTCATGTACATCCTGACTTATTCATGTGGTCAATCATTCATCCACTCGTTCATGTACATCCTGACTTATTCATATGGTCAGTCATTCATCCACTCGTTCATGTGGTCAATCATTCATCCACTTGTTCATGTACGGCCTGATTTATTCATATGGTCAATCATTCATCCACTCGTTCGTGTACATCCTGACTTATTCATATGGTCAATCATTCATCCACTCGTTCATGTACATCCTGACTTATTCATATGGTCAATCATTCATCCACTCGTTCATGTGGTCAATCATTCATCCACTCGTTCATGTGGTCAATCATTCATCCACTCGTTCATGTGGTCAATCATTCATCCACTCGTTCATGTGGTCAATCATTCATCCACTCGTTCATATACATCCTGACTTATTCATATGGTCAATCATTCATCCACTCGTTCATGTACATCCTGACTTATTCATGTGGTGAATCATTCATCCACTCGTTCATGTACATCCTGACTTATTCATATGGTCAATCATTCATCCACTCGTTCATGTACATCCTGACTTATTCATGTGGTCAATCATTCATCCACTCGTTCATGTACATCCTGACTTATTCATATGGTCAATCATTCATCCGCTCGTTCATGTGGTCAATCATTCATCCACTCGTTCATGTGGTCAATCATTCATCCACTCGTTCATGTGGTCAATCATTCATCTACTCGTTCATGTGGTCAATCATTTATCCACTCGTTCATGTGTTCAATCATTCATCTACTCGTTCATCTGGTCAATCATTCATCCACTCGTTCATGTACATCCTGACTTATTCATATGGTCAATCATTCATCCACTCGTTCATGCGGTCAATCATTCATCCACTCGTTCATATGGTCAATCATTCATCCACTCGTTCATGTACATCCTGACTTATTCATATGGTCAATCATTCATCCACTCGTTCATGTGGTCAATCATTCATCCACTCGTTCATGCGGTCAATCATTCATCCACTCGTTCATGCGGTCAATCATTCATCCACTCGTTCATATGGTCAATCATTCATCCACTCGTTCATGTACATCCTGACTTATTCATATGGTCAATCATTCATCCACTCGTTCATGCGGTCAATCATTCATCCACTCGTTCATATGGTCAATCATTCATCCACTCGTTCATGTGGTCAATCATCCATCCACTCGTTCATGTGATCAATCATTCATCCACTCGTTCATGTGGTCAATCATTCATCCACTCGTTCATGCGGTCAATCATTCATCCACTCGTTCATATGGTCAATCATTCATCCACTCGTTCATGTACATCCTGACTTATTCATATGGTCAATCATTCATCCACTCGTTCATGTACATCCTGACTTATTCATGTGGTCAATCATTCATCCACTCGTTCATGTACATCCTGACTTATTCATATGGTCAATCATTCATCCACTCGTTCATGTACATCCTGACTTATTCATATGGTCAATCATTCATCCACTCGTTCATGTACATCCTGACTTATTCATATGGTCAATCATTCATCCACTCGTTCATGTACATCCTGACTTATTCATGTGGTCAATCATTCATCCACTCGTTCATGTACATCCTGACTTATTCATGTGGTCAATCATTCATCCACTCGTTCATGTACATCCTGACTTATTCATGTGGTCAATCATTCATCCACTCGTTCGTGTACATCCTGACTTATTCATGCGGTCAATCATTCATGCACTCGTTCATGTACATCCTGACTTATTCAGTTACTCACGCATACACGTACATATACTTCACACCCACGTTTAGACTTACAAACTCAATCAAGAGCTCACCCACTTACTTTTACACTCACAAACTCACTCATGCATTCATACACTCATTTATTTAGCCCGAATAAACTCACTGACTCATTCACACATATACTAACTCAGTCAATAGCACCCTTCTTCATTCACCTCCCCTTTCTCTTTCATTTCTACCACTCCCACTGAGTTTCCAGTCACTGGACTTATACATTCGCTCTTTTATCTACATACTCGCTACTGTGTTCTTCACGACTCTTGTTAACTTAACTCTGCTACAAACTCTTTTACTGAATAAATCACTCATTCAGGAATTTTCTAATGCCCTCAACAGCAATAGACGGTAGACAGCATTACAATGATGAGTCAGATGCATGTTATATTTCATAGTGCTGTAAATGTAGTCAGGTGAAAAACTCCATCCTTTTCTATAACAGCCAGGAGATAACCAGATGTATGAGATCAGTTCACTCTCCTTAGTTTGACTTCAGCAAGACAGACACGTCTGCCGAAGTATAAATAATGTCCTCAAAAATATCCTCTAGATAATAAAGGTTTTCCAAACCTAGTTCATTTAACAAAGTAGCAAGTAATGGTCCTTGGTACATGCATCAACCGATGCAGTACAATGCAGCGACATGTGAGCTGGGAAAAAACATCTCGTGACGACGACTTTCGAAGACAGGCTATGAATCGAAATCGCTCACGACCCAAAATCGATAGAGTTAATGAAAAAGTCAATTTACCTTGCTTTCAAGAATACACAGAAATATCACGCCTCCCGACATGTGCAAATACACTAGAGGTATTATCTCGAATAAACGAAATATCCATAAGAGGACTACACATCCCTGACAGAACAAAAAATAGCGGAGATCCCCTCTTCAACGAGGCATCTCTTTCGCCATTCCAAATCGCTCACTCCACTAGTGGTGGGCGGAAACCGATCGACCAAGAAGCAAGACAAGTCATGCGCAGTCCAGCGCAAAATGACCACAGCTCAAACTTAACTGCATTCGATACCAACGCGAGAAGACAAATGCTTACCGAGAAAAGTGACTATAAATTTCAAGCAGTTGTTGCCCTTGCGTTATAAAATAGCTATTGAAATAAAACGATGTTGCGAGAATTTATCACGCAACATATCACCACCTCCTCCCGATAAAAAAAAAAATGTGGAACATATTTTTTTTTTTTCAATATCAAAGAGCATGCGATAAGCGGCTCAAAACGCACGAATTATGCGCTGATAATTAACTAAATTGCCAAACAATAGGCTAATTATAGAGTGTCTGGTGAGGATATACCTCAACAGAAAAATAAATATGTCTCAAAAAATATTCACATCGGGGAGGTGTCACCAACACACATCACGTTAGCATGTAAACACAATATACGTATGCAAGTTACTATAATCATCATTAAACAGCATACTCTAATATTGTCTTTAAAAATGGATGTACAAATCTGATAGGAAAATTTAAATAGTACATTCTTTGACATGTAATGACATAAGTACATAGTAAAGTTAAACTACATGACGATCCAGGACATATGCTCTGGTATTCCGAGGGTAAGTACACAATCTAGAACTCGTCATGCTTGATACTAGTAAGGTAAGTCCTCAGCTCAACAATGACATTCTGAGAAAGTACAAGCAATATAATGCTAATTAATAACTAATATGCTTCATAAGGTACAATACATTATTAATAATTGTGGCTGTTTAGTAAACTAACGGCCCTTATATTAACTACTCAGTCCTCCTCTATCATCTTAAAAAACGAACAGAAGAAGATGACAACAAAGCACGATAGTGTGTACATATAAAGTAAGTACAGATGTGCTAATCTATTGTAGAAATATAGGTGTGTTATGACTCTGTAATATATGGAAATATAGGACAGAAGTATTAGTTGGAGTCATGTGGGCATCTAGACAAAATGTCAGCCATCACATTATCCGCACCACGGATAGCTCGTACCGTGAAGTGAAAAGGTTGAAGAGCTATAGCATATCGAGTGGATCTCGAACTCTTCAAATTCTTAGTCTGAATAGCTGTAAGAGCTTTCTGATCAGTCTCTAGAATGAAATGTGCGCCCAGGAGGAATCTTTGTAGCTTTAGAATTGACCAAACCATCGCTAACAACTCACGGTCTAAAACCGAGTAGTTCCTCTCTGCCGCATTTAGTTTTCTAGAAATGTACATAACAGGATGCAGAGTATTTGCATATTCTTGCATCAGTGCTGCTCCAATCCCAGTGGATGAAGCATCACTCCGAAGAACAAAAGTCCTATCAAGAGTAGGTAATCTTAAGATGGGTAAGGAGAAGAAAATATATACTTGTATTTGAGTCCTAGTTAAGATTGGCATTCTCCAGGCCAACGTACCAGACTAGGCCAACCTTTCGTCAACAATCTTGAGAGAGGTTCCATGATCGAATATAAATTTGGAATAAATCTCCCATAAAATTGAATTAAACCTAAGAGACTCCTAACTTGTTTCTTCGTTTTAGGAACAGAGATGTTCAGTATTTTGGAAGTATTGTGGTCTTCTGTCTTCAAGAGACCATGACCAACACGCTGACCCAGGAAAGAGATTTCACCAAAACCAACAAAAGCTTTAGAAGGTTTTGCTGTCAAATTATTCTCACGTAGAGTGGACAGTAAGTCATATAACCCTAAATAGTGATCTTCCCAGGTATCACTGAAGAGACTGATGTCATCTAAGTATGCGGAATGACATCCGAACGATGTGATGAGCATCCCGACGCATCATGCGAACGAAAAGTGCAGGGGCCGATCATGAGAACCCAAAAGGCATACACATTCCCATTGAAATAGACTAGACCCCCTAGGTGGTAGAGAAAAGCAGTTAATAGGTTTGGCATTCTCTGCTAAAGGCACTTGCCAATAACCTTTAGACAAGTCAAGTTTAGTGAAGAATCTAGAATTAGAAAGTCTAATCAGTAGATCTTCTAACAAAGGCATCGGTTCAGCGTCGAACTTTGTGACCTGATTCAATTTGCGATAATCAACGCAAATTCGTATGTTCTTATCCTTCTTCCGGACAATAACCATGGAAGAAGAATATGGTGAAGTCGATGGTTCAATTCATATTTAATATGAAATCATATTCCATCCAATCCTTTTCCACTTGCGACTGGAAAAGTTGTATAGGAATAGGATAAGGCCTAAGCCCTAATTGGGATTTATTGTCGGTAAGGAAGTAGGTCATGGTTTCTATGACATCTGTTGTGGCCCAGGAATTGTGCAGGGAGAAAAACCGTGAACAATAGTTTGTAAACATCGACGAGGAGACTTGTCGATGTCCGACCACCAAGAAAGATTTGGAGAAACAGAACCGTTTTTTTCCAAGATTGTCCGTGTAATGTAATGGACCCACTGAGAAGGGGAATGTTTGACATCAGAGAAGGTAGCTTCCTCATCCTGAATGACAGACAGGGATGAATAATGACCGTGAGGTGCAGGAGCATCATCCGTTGCCTGGAAAATAGGCAGCAAATAGTCCGGACGTTCGTGAAATTCCGAAAGCACGTTTATGTGGAAAGTTTTATGCTTTCCATCAATATCGACCACATAGTCAACATCGGAAATCCGAGAGACCATTGCATACGGACCTTTCCATGCAATAAGAAGTCTATTTTCCCTACTGGGGAGTAGGACGAATGCTTTGTCACCTGGACAAAGTTGTCGTAGACATCTATTCTTGTTAGCAAACTGCCTTGCCTTCTCTTTAGCAAGTTCTGATGAAGCAGTTGCTAGCTTACATGCCTCAATGATCATTTGTCTAAGAGCAATGACATACTCATATGAGGATTGAGTTTCATCGCTAATATCATCGGCAGTGATGAGATCGTGTAATAAAGACATAGGGCCGCGTGGACGCGCGCCAAAGACAAGTTTCGAAAGGGAGCAAAATCCTGTGTGGTGTCATTAGGAACCTCTCTCTATAGGCAAGAGATAGCCGCGTGGTTAAAAACCCTGTCCCAATCTTGAGGATGATCTTCAGTTATCTTACCAAGCAAAGTCTTGAGCGTTCTATTCAGACGCTCAACTAACCCATTAGACATAGGATGGTCGATACTACTGATAGATCGTTCAATATGTAAGGTTATGACATTACCCTGTGACATAGTGTCCAGATAATGAGTTGAGTGCCATGGTCTGAACAATATTTCTCTGGGGACAACCCCAATCGATAAAATTATCAACCAGTAGAGCATCTGCGATATCTGTATTAAGAAATGCTCTTAAAGAGGAATAGCCTCTGTGCCAATCGTTTGCACAAAATATCGACACATTTAAGGATAAAACTGATGTCCTCTGGCCGACTTGACCTTTAGAAAGAAAGGGCCAATAATAATCTTATGGCCAGTTTCTGACAACGGCCGAATAGGAATGTCAGCATCCTGGATAGGCGCAGCATGTCGTGGTCCTCTAGAGTTGACCTCCCAGACATAACCTTAGCATTATCGTCAGTAAATAACGAAATTTCCTTATTGACAAAAGGCCAAAAAGAAAAGCCGCAAGGACCTCTCGACTTCGTAACGGGCAAAACCAATATGTCCCGCACTTTGCGAAGTCATGAGCATGTTGGTAAGATTTGGGGCCTCTCATGCTCTTGGGAACAAGAATTTGGCGAATGTGCCGACCGTAGGTCACGAATCTTGTTTACCATTCGTACAAGTACGGGGCCGTTTTCTCATTGCAAATCCCAATTGATTTTTTCTATTTGTATCCTGATTCGGATCACCTTTCTTCGCAAGAACGAAGAATTTTTTTAAAGAAGGATCTTCTTCTTGCAATTTTATGAAGGAGTCACGAGTGATTACTAAGTGACTATCTTGGCTATCAACTTCATTATCACTATTCAGTGAAGTTTCGGGTGTTTGTAGAGCTTGTGCTCTTGTAACTACTGCATTTGTAGCTTGCATGTTATTATCTTCCCAAGCAGCAATCTGCTGTGGGGTACACTCCCTAACTCCGTGAATACGACCAATAATAAGGTCCGCAATAGGATTAGGTAAGAGACAAGCATGCACATCTCCAGTAAAGAAAGTAGTGGCAATGCGAATTACAGCAGTAGGATATTTTTCTAGAGTGCCGCCAAATGTGACACATTTAATAACCCTTCCTGTAGCACAAGATGGATCTACAAGCGATTGTCTAACACCAATAGTGGTGCATCCGGAATCGAAAAGTAGTGAGACCGGAGTATCATTAACAAGACCCGTATGTAGAATTAAAGAACCCCGCCCGTCATGCGCAACAGCAGCAGGAAGAGCGGGAAGTGGGTGACCACAACTCAAAGTAGTTATGGTACCCGGTTCGAATGAGGGTCGAATATAGTTACTGCATTGGTGGGCATTTTGTTTTGCTTCTCTTCAAAGTCAACAGCAGAACTAGTGACAGCCTCACAGTTTTTACTATCAACAACATGATTACAGGCTCCCTCAGTCTCCTGTTGTACAGCATTAGCCTGCTGATATCTCTTTTTTTTGTGTTGAGATCTACCCCGACTATTATTACCTCTGAAGTTATCAGAGTTATTATTATCTCTGCAGTTATTATTGTCTCTATTGTAATTGTTAGCCTGGTTCGAATTCCAGTTTCCACGATTACTATCATGTTCACATTGATGCGAACATCTATTTGTTTGGTTCTGAGGTCTTCGGCAGGAATAACCTCTATTACCATATCCTCTTTTTGGACATGCATAATAAAATTATTAGGAGTGATAGTAACCGTATTACTATTCCCAGGTTTCTCCAATTCTTGCGAAGAAGAATCACCATGAAATTGGTGTTTCCATTATTTTTGGAACAGAAATTACCGCTAGCACTCTTTCATATCAAAAATTTTGTTGGAATCTACAGCAAAGTTTGTTTGGGCCATACTTAGCTGCCGTAAGCAACGTGTAAAACCATCTTTCACCTTATAGTTACCCATGTGTTTTATGGTGTGGGAGGCGCAGTTACGTATGGGCAACAGAAATCTACCATTTCTTTTATTGTTTTAGGTTTACGTTCATGAAGGAAAGCAAGGAAAGACTCATTGACAGACGACATGACTTTGTCTCTAAGTATTAAGTCCATAAGTCCTTCATAAGTTTTTTTTGCGTGTCTTAGATAGTTTCAACCCATTCGTGGGAGAAAGTAAATCAGCGTAATTCTTGCAATAAACTCGGCAGAATTCAAACTCCAATTTCAGTAACATGTGTTTAAATTAGTAGACAATAGGCCGTCTTCGTTTACAGCTTATATTACATTAAAACAAAGCGGCCCTGACAACCTCATAATTGTTCTTGTCAGGTTCATCCACCATATTTAATATACTTAGAGCTTTACCTGTCAGTATCCCTGATAACTGATAAACATATTTTGCTTTGTCTATGTTATGAGCAGTACATGCTTGTTCAAATCTGTCCAGATAGAACATTATGTCATCACTGGAAGGACTAAATGTTGGTAACTTAATCTTAAAAGTATCATTATTAGCCTTACCAGAAGATGAACCCTTGTTTTGAATCATTACCCATTACGACCATGGCTCGTCAATTTTCAATTTTTCCAACTCTAAAGCTAAGACCTTTTCTTCATGTTCCATTTTTGCTTTCTACTTTCCCTCTCTTCATAATCGCTCTGTAATCATCTTTTCCTCATGCTTAAAGCCTCTTGTCTGGAAGTCTTTCAATTTCAGCTTCTTTGTTTTCAAGTCTTTTATTTTCAGCCTCTTTTTCAAGTCTTCACCTCAGCCTCTAGCTGTACTGGAGTTTTCTTTCCTCAGCTTCTGATTCCCTTTTTTGTTTTTCCATTTCCATTTGGAATCTCTTTTCATCCACCTGCATCTGCAGTTTCTTTTGTTCAGCTTCCATATGCAGTTTCTTTTGTTCAGCTTCCATTGCTTTATCATATCGAGCAGTTGCAAATTCTTCTAACTTATCACCAGTCTTGCCAAGCAATTTACCCTGCTCAATAAAGTGCTCAAATGTAGACATGTTGTCTAACATATGAGTCCAAAACCTGAAATAATTAACTAATTTATTTCAAACCTAAGTGTAACAAGTCTTAATTAAGCACTTGTATATTCACATCACATTATATTATCCCAGTCTCTGTGGGAAACAAGTCTCCAATCAAAGAACTTGTATATGAAATATCAACAATCAATTCTTGATCATAAGTGCACTTCTCATTCAATAGTGCACGACACTATTCATCATTCATTTATCATCAGTGTAGTAGTAACAGTGCATTAGCATAGCCCATTAACTAATTACTATAACTGTAAACAATGACTATGTAAACACATGCAGAATGTAAACATTGAAAATGTAAACAATACAAACAATGTAAACAATAACAATGTAAACAATAACAAAGATCAGCAACAATACAAAAACGTTCGCAGAAATCAACTAAAAATAAAGCAGAAATTAATGAAATATCACAAAAAATGTGACGATATCTGCGATAGAATTAAACAAAATACATGACACCACAGTGTATAAACAAAAAATGTTGTATGAAACTAAATTATAGACAAGAGTAGGCTAACAAATACAAACAAATCAAAACAAAACTAAAGAATGCGAAATAATAACGAAAACAATATTAAAACATGTCATCACAGCTAACATAAATAGCAACAGAAGTCGCTTAGCAAATTCCAGTATTGGAAATTTGCAAACCTTACAGAAAACGCTCACAATAGACGACCTCTATGACGTGGCATAATCTAACGGAGACACCACCCAACCGAGAACCCGCTGAAATATAAACATATAAATATACGAATAACATATAAACATATAACATATAGAATGAGATGATACACAGAAGACTCAGCAGAAGTATAAGGGCACAGTTTACATACAAACAGTCCACTTAACTTATAGGCTTCCAATCGTAGAACAGCAGAAAAACGGATGTCAATCAACGTCCTAAAGAGCGAAGCTCCAACGATGATGGCACATCTGAACTGCTTCCACTGCTAACACGATGGTACAAGAGCTTCTGAAATACTGTGTGTTGAGTTGTTTCGGCACTTGACCTTCTAATCCAAAAGTAAGTTGATGGAAATCGGTACTTGGCCTTCTTCAGAAAACAACCCGTTTCAACCGGCACTTGACCTTCACAAAAACGACAGCTCTGGAACCTTGACAGCAGCAACTTGCTTGACTTGCGTAAAAGATAACAGCAGTCCGAGTTATCCGGCAACATGTAACAACGCCGGGTACTGTCAAATTCTTGTTTCCGTCAAAAAGTTGAAATTTTGACTTTTACCGGGCAACGCCGAGTACTTTGAAAATTTTGAAGATGTTGACTGTATTGAAGAATGTTAATTTCTTGAAGGATGCTGATGAATTCTTGTTGAAAATGAAGTGGGTAAGTTACCCCGTGTTTGCTGGTACCAGAATCAAACCAGCTTATGGCCACCAAATGATGCGTGATGCCATATGATGATGGATGGTATCCGCATGTCTGGTTTTGTGTGGTGTGCAGATGTGTTCAGTCAAAACAATGTTCATACAGAAATAACAGGGCAATCCACATAGGACGTCAGTAAACTCACGACGTATAAAGTCAATGATTCTTGTAACAGCCGTTGACGTTTTTCTTCATTATTTATTGTGGACGCCACAGTGACAAAATGGTTACGCGAATATGTAGACACATCAAAACAGTCCATTATCACGAGCAACATTCAATACAGCAATAGACGGTAGACAGCATTACAATGATGAGTCAGATGCATGTTATATTTCATAGTGCTGTAAATGTAGTCAGGTGAAAAACTCCATCCTTTTCTATAACAGCCAGGAGATAACCAGATGTATGAGATCAGTTCACTCTCTTTAGTTTGACTTCAGCAAGACAGACACGTCTGCCGAAGTATAAATAATGTCCTCAAAAATATCCTCTAGATAATAAAGGTTTTCCAAACCTAGTTCATTTAACAAAGTAGCAAGTAATGGTCCTTGGTACATGCATCAACCGATGCAGTACGATGCAGCGACATGTGAGCTGGGAAAAAACATCTCGTGACGACGACTTTCGAAGACAGGCTATGAATCGAAATCGCTCACGACCCAAAATCGATAGAGTTAATGAAAAAGTCAATTTACCTTGCTTTCAAGAAATACAGAAATATCACGCCTCCCGGCATGTGCAAATACACTAGAGGTATTATCCCGAATACGAAATATCCATAAGAGGACTACACATCCCTGACAGAACAAAAAATAGCGGAGATCCCCTCTTCAACGAGGCATCTCTTTCGCCATTCCAAATCGCTCACTCCACTCGTGGTGGGCGGAAACCGATCGACCAAGAAGCAAGACAAGTCATGCGCAGTCCAGCGCAAAATGACCACAGCTCAAACTTAACTGCATTCGATACCAACGCGAGAAGACAAATGCTTACCGAGAAAAGTGACTATAAATTTCAAGCAGTTGTTGCCCTTGCGCTATAAAATAGATATTGAAATAAAACGATGTTGCGAGAATTTATCACGCAACAACAATCTTCTGGTAGTTCACAACTAAAGATAGTCTTCTAGTATGTTACGATTGGACACAATCTTCTGGTAGTTCACGACTAAAGATAGTCTTCTGGTATGTCACGATTGGACACAATCTTCTGGTAGTTCACGACTAAAGATAGTCTTCTGGTATGTCACGATTGGACACAATCTTCTGGTAGTTCACGACTAAAGATAGTCTTCTGGTATCTCACGATTGGACACAATCTTCTGGTAGTTCACGACTAAAGATAGTCTTCTGGTATGTCACGATTGGACACAATCTTCTGGTAGTTCACGACTAAAGATAGTCTTCTGGTATCTCACGATTGGACACAATCTTCTGGTAGTTCACGACTAAAGATAGTCTTCTGGTATGTCACGATTGGACACAATCTTCTGGTTGTTCACGACTAGAATTCTATTCAGAATCGATTCCTCCATATTCGCTATCCAGAGCAAGTGTCTTTTAACTGCTCCTGCCGTGGTGGCTTCTGTGGCAATTTGTTTGGTTGCCATTCTTCATGCACAACCTCATTTAGTGGCCTTGTACGACATGCTTGAGAAAGTAGTCGTTCTATTCCTTCTTTGTCTCGTCAGCCCCCCCCCCCCCCCCCCCCCGGAAATTACAAGGGATGTCATTATTGCTGTACTCCATATTTCAGAGCCATAACAATTCCAAGAAAAAGGCGTGGTATCGAATAAAGCACAAACATAATATAACCATATTCAGACAGGAGGACGCATCATTCAACAAAACCACGTGACAAACTTGTTTTTAAGCCTAACATAACATGTCAGCTAACGTCTAAAGATCAGAGAGTCATCAGATCCGACATGGATTAAAGAAACGCAGAATTATCATACCTGAATTAACACATACAAGAGGCGAGTACTTCAACAAATGACATGACACTAGATAGATTAGATCAACGGTTCTTAACCTTTTCTTTACCACAAACCCCCTTTAAATATCTTTTGTTGCCGCGGACCACCAAGACTTAACTCGAGATTTAAAACCATAAAGTGCATCAAAAACCAAGCCAGGTGGAAGACAGCCGATAGAATAGTATGGCGCTCTCTCTTACAAACCTCCACACCTCACGGTAGAAGAGGAACGAATATGTAGTAAGTAGTAGTAATTTTAATTAATTAATTAATGAGAAGGCTGGTGCTGCATTTCACTTACAAGCCTTGTTATATCGGCTTAATAGCTGAAACTTGTATTCTGAGTTCTGACTACGTTTTTTCAAACGGTTTCTATACTTATTTTTAAGATAAACGAGAGCAGAGAATGATTTTTCACACAAGTATGTCGTTACGAAAGGCATCAATACTTTCATAGCCCTCTTCGATAGTTCCGGAAAAAATCTGCTTGTAAGTGAGCCCAGAAATATATAAGGGACTGTTCCCTGAACTGCAATTTCAGAGCACCATCCGTGGATATTTCGATGAGCTTGTCTTACTCTGCTGCTGTGAGCCCCTCTAGTTCACACGCATTAACTGAAAATGGATCTCTAATCCAGTTTTTGCTTGCATTAGGAACAGGAATATATTCACGAAAACTTTGCTGTAAATCTTTCAAATGTCGTGCGAAAAGGGATGTGTCCTCCTCAGACAACTCTTCATCGGTGGAACCAAGAAAATTTGTGAGGTTTGAAAATGTCTCTTAGTTTCGGTCCGATAGGCGATGATGTCACAATTCCAACTTTTTCATCATTGCTTCGATCTTGTCTTTAACTTGAAAAACTGTAACTTTTTCTCCTTGAAGATTTAAGTTGAGCATATTTAAATGGGTGAAGATATCTGCACCTCACGGTAGAAGGGGAACGACTAAGTAAGTAAGAAGATATCTGACAGACATGCTAATTTTACTAACCAGGAAAAATCTGTCACACGCTTTCAGCCCTTCGGCCCAATGACATGTCATTGCGAGGCTGGGGAGCCTGTGGACTTTCCTTCCAACCCGGTCAGCTCCTTCCCATCCACAGAGGGTTTATCTCAGGAGCCGTTCAGGTTATTCAGTCAAAATCCCAGTCGATGACACTCCTTCAAATTGCTACGCCCGGGCTTGAACCTTGAACACCTGCTCGCCAGCGCAATGTGGTAACCATTACACCAGCGCGGCTACCAACGAATTCTTTCTAATAACTGTTCCTTGATATTGGCTGACAAACCGTCGATTCGCTTCTTAACTGTGTCATTTGACAAAGGTATTAAGGAAAGGTCCTTGGCAGCTTTCTCGTTGATCAATGCCGAAACCACGATTTTTGCAGCGGGTAATATAAGCTCTTCAGCTATTGTGTGCGGTTTTCCGGTTTTTGCTATTAGTTGAGAAACTTCAAATGAGGCCCTCACTGCATTTTCATTGTTACAACCAGTTACATTCTTTTTTACCATTTTCTTACTTTACCCGAAACTCCTGCTCCTTACTTTTGACAAAAATCGATGCTCTTTGTAGCATGTTCTTTATGTTTAGTATCGAGATGTCTTCGCACTTACGACGGTTTCATGGCCTCGCTAGACCATATATCGTAACATAACACACACTGTGGTAGTTGCTTGTCTTCTGGGCCTGTACACGTGAAGCCAGTCGGCAGATATTCCTTGCTATAATGGCGGCACTTTTTAAGATGACTAGAAGAAGCTTCATTTTGCTTTGAACAGTATGCACCCTCATCAACATCATCAGTACTTTTACGTTTCAAATTCAGCCAGCGATCTATCCTGAGGCTCAGCCAAAATGTATTGTTACGAAATTCGCCGCGACAACATCGAAATGTCACTTTACCGACAATAACCAAGCGCTTTTATTCGCAGAAATCGTTCATTTTGACTGACTCCGATCTCTCTTCCCTGTTGTTGTTGTTTTGATGCGTTGATGGGTGGAGATCGGGCACTCAACATCTGATCATTGTTGCCTCTTCTCGTTCCATCTTGGTCTACCCTGTTCAACCTGAAATTTGGTTATAATTGGGGTATTTAGTGTCCTTTTATTTACTAATTTTGTATTCTATTTAAATAACTGTTGTCTTTTGCAGTTGCTGATATTTATATTAGTATTTGTCAATTTTATTTTCTCTTTTGTATTGTTTATAGATAACTATAGTCCTTTACACTTGGTTTTAATTTGTATTAGTATTTGTTCTTTTTGAGTTGTTGTCCCTTTTTTTTTTAATACCTCGTCTTTCCTTGTCCTATGAGTAGTTATTTTTTTGTTAATGCTTTGTTAGTTCTTGCTGCTTAATTTCTATTTAGTTGGATGATTTTCCTGAAGTTCTAACCTTATATTTTTTCCTTTGTTTTATGTATATATCTTTTAAGTATTGATTGGGCATCTCTTGGGGCATCTATACTTAAAACCTTATCACCTATTAAGTCTATATTGTGATTTCTATAGTAAGTTTTTAATTCAAGCCTTTGTTGTTCATACTTTTTACAGTGGATCAGGTAGTGGTCTATGTCATTCTCTTCCTGACATTCTTGGCAGTGTGGTTCTTCTACCATGAAGTATGCTGCACCGAGTCGGAGACGCCACAGTTTTTTGTTCGATGGTATCTTTAATTCTTCTCTGACCTGGCATGTCCTCGTTGGTTCTTTCAGCAGTTTGAACGCGTGTCTGCCTTTTCTACTTTCCTTCCATGTTGTCTTCCATTCCTCGTTTATAGTTTCCTTCACTTGGCTCTTGATCTCTGACCTTCCCAGTCCTGCTTTTATATTGTTTTTACTTGTTCTTCCCTTCTTGGCATTCTGGTCTGCCAACTCGTTGCCAGCTATACCTATGTGTGCTGGAACCCACACTAGCCTCACACTACATCCTCTGTTCTCTAGTGATGTATTAATTGCTAGAATTTCTTCCTTTATGTCTGGCCGGCTACATTTACCTGGGTGTTCTAGTGCTTGTAGTGATGATAGTGAGTCTGTAAATATCGTAACAGCTTCTGGTGGGTTATCTTCGATTATTTCTAGACTTTTAAGAATTGCTACCATCTCTGCAGTAAAAATCGATGCCCCTTCCGTTACACTGTAGCTCTTTTTTATTCCCCATTGTGGTATTACAACTCCGGCACCTAGTTGCCCACTATCACCCTTGGATCCATCAGTGTAAACGGCCAGACTTTGTTTAGTTAGTTGCTCTATGAACTTTCTACTTATCATTTTGGCTTCCTTATCTTCTATGTTTTGTTTGATCTTTTCAGTAAGTGAGTAGTCTATGATTGGTGTTTTTAGTTCCCATGGTGGTATTTTGCTTCTGTATTTATTACTATTTTCAATTGTGTTTGATAGTTCTTTAAACTGCATTAGGTCTTCTATAGTTCTCCACCCTGTTGGATATCTATCTTTATTTAAGGGGACGTCCCATACACTTGGTTGGTTTTTGACAAATGCTTTATGTGCTGGGTGGGTCACTTCTTGTGCTACTTTACTCCAATAATTTAATCTCAGTTCTTTCCGTCTTAGACCAAGGGGAGGTATGCCGAGAGCTACTTCTAGAGCTTCTACTGGTGTCAATATAAATGCACCTGTAATAGTTCTCATGGCTGCATTTTGAATCCTGTCCAGTTTTGCTTTGTTAGAAGCTGCAGCTGAGTCATAGACTATGCTGGCATAATCCAGTTTCCCCCTGATGAAGGACTTGTAGAACATAAGCATTATTTTATTGCTGGCCCCCCATCCATTACCTTTTACAATCCTTAGTATATTTAGGGGTCCCCTACAGCTTTCTACCAAATTGTCTATATGTTTATTATAATTTAGTTGTTTATCTAAAGTTATGCCCAGAAATCTAGTTGTTGAGGAGGTACATATTTTCTGTCCTTTAATGGTTATATTGATTTTGTTATTTTTTTTTAAATTTCCTTTGCTGAAAATCATACCTACTGTTTTGTTTACATTAATTTGGAAGCCCCAACTTTTCATCCACTCTGAAACTTTGTCTATTTGATTTTGCAGTTTTTTGTAAACATGGTCCAAGTTTTTTCCAGATCGCCAAATGGCACAGTCATCTGCAAATTGTGATACTGCATTCTTTATGTCATTAAATTCATCTGCTAAATCATTTATAGCTATAGTGAAAATTGAAGGAGAGATCACTGATCCTTGAGGAATCCCATTCTGTTGTTCATATATTTCTGACCTATCATTATTCACCTGTACAGCAAAATACCTGTCCTGTAAAAAGTTTTCTAGATACCTATAGGTTTTACCAGCAATGCCAATCTTTTTCATTTTGTAAAGAGCTCCATCTCGCCAGCATTCATCATATGCTCTAGCTACATCTAGAAAGACTGCCACTGTTTTCTCTTTCCTCTTGAACCCTAGCTTTACATCATGTTCTAATCTTACAAGCTGGTCTACTGTACTTCTGTCTGCTCTAAACCCTGACTGGTTTGGGCTATATAACTGGTTTTTTCCAGGTAGAATTTAACTCTTTTATTCACAACAGTTTCTAGTTGTGATGTTAAGGAGATAGGCCTATATGAACTTACATCATGGGCTTCCTTATTGGGTTTTAGAATGGGTACTATCATAGCTACTTTCCATGCTTTTGGTATCTTTCCTAAGTTCCAGATTTTGTTATAAAGTGAAGTTATTATGTTTATAGTTCTTTTGGGTACTTTCTTAAGGATTTCATAACTAAGTATATCTTGCCCTGAGGCATGACTGACAAAACTCCTTCCAGTTAGTTTCTTTGGCTTTGAATATTATTCTGTTAGATTCATTCCTAATAAGTTTATACTTATCATAGTTTTCTTCTGTTCTGTTATTTCTATATTTTTGTAAGGCCCTTTTTTTTTCTCTCATGAATTTCTGCACAGCTTTTATTCCACCAGGCAACTGGTTCTTTATTCCATTGAGTTTCTCTTTTCTTATTAATGTTACTTATTGGTTTAAGGTGTTGTGGCATATTTTTATTTGGTATATACTTTATTGCTATTTTCAGAATTTCATTGGTCAGTGTTTCCGCCCACAAGTCAGTATCATCTGATTCCATGTCTTTATATTCCATCACCTCCAGCTCTGATTGGAAAGCTTCCCAGTTTGCTTTTTTATAGTTGAAGGTAGGTTTCTCTGGTTCTGGGTTTGGAATGACATTTTCATGCATGGTTATTACAATGGGCAGATGATCTGAGTTTGTGTCTTGTAACACTTCCCAATTTACATTCGCTAGGTTGTTAGTTGCTATACTTATGTCTATTGCTGTGTCTGCCCTATTAGCTTGTGGATTAATTCTAGTTGCAGATCCATCATTTAGTATTAGTAGTTCCTTGTTTTCTATGAAGTCGAGTAGGCATTTTCCTGCATTATCTGTATGTTGTCCACCCCAAGCAGAATGGTGGGAATTAAAATCGCCTACTATGATTGTTTTGGGGCCTAGTCTGGTGCTTATGGCTAGTATTTCTTCATCTTTAATTGTGCCATCTTTAGCATATACATTTAGGATTGTTAGATTGTTTGGTTCAGCTGCTATAGTAACCTGGATACCTTCTATATTGGTTGTATAAAAAACTTCCCAGTCTATGATTTTAAATTTTTCGCTAACTAAGACTGCGACACCACCTCCTCTACCTTCTTTCCTATCGTGTCTAAGTATCTTAAAGCCCTTACAACTATATCTACTATTTGGGTTTAAATAGGTCTCTTGAAGAGCATATATATCAGTAGTTAATCCTGTCTCTGATAGTAGGGGTGCAAAATTCTTTTTGATACCCCTACAATTCCACTGTATAATTCTAAATCTTTCTAAATTGAATTTTAACATCATCTAGTATCCCTTTTATTTTGGTTAACTATCAATTTGCTCTTATTCTGCATTCACTGCACTCGTGGACCCATCATCAATCAAGTTCTCTAGAAAAGCCTTATTAAAACACTAAAGAGGGATTAAAATGGTATGACAAGGTTACCAACGTGGAACTGATGACAAGAACTAGACAAGTGCCAGTGGAACCAGAGATGAGAAGAAGACGATGGCGATGGAAAGGACACACACTGAGGAAACCTGTTGATAGCATTACAAGGCAGTCCTTGTTCTGGAACCCCCAGGGTAAGAGAAGCAGAGGTAGACCAAGAAGCACTTGGAGAAGAGAGCTGGAAACAGAGGTGAAAATTATAAGGAGAACGTGGAAAGAACTTGAGATGATGGCACGGGACAGGAGGCATGTGTTTGTTGAAGGCCTATGCTCCTTTGGGAGTGGAGGGTTATGAATGAATGAACTCTACGCAAGCACCCATTTATGAACCAAAAACAACTTGGCGGAGAACTGTGGAAGCTGAGATGCAAAGAATGAACCACAGTTGGGGCACTGTACGAAGGATGGCCGCCGACCGAGCAAAGTGGAATCAATTTGTTGCTGCCCTACAAAACGCCACCAGGCGTGATGGCCGCTGACTGCTTTGATGGTTGGCGGTTATGGATCAAAGAAGAAAGACCCATTTATGAAAGTCTGTAACTTTTTGGTTGTTGTCTTTGTTGTTCTCCATGCCTCAGAGCCATACAATAGGACTGACTTCACCTTTGAGTTGAAGATTCTTATTTTCGTGTTGGATCAGATTTCTCTTGATCTCCATATATTTCCCAATGCAATAAAGCTCCTCTTGCTTTTTGTATTCTTATTTTGATATCACTGTCTGTCCCTCCAACTTTGTCTATATTGCTGCCAAGATATGTGTACGATTCTACATCTTTTATTGGTGTTTCTTCAAGTTCAACCCTGTTATCATTACTTGCATTTATTCTCATTATTTTTGTCTTTTCCCTGTGTATTTTCAGACCAAATTGCTGTGACCTCTCATCGAGTGCTTTCAATTTATCCTGCATCTGATTACGGTTATGGGACAGAAGAGCCAAGTCATCAGCAAAATCCAGATCATCCAACTGCTTAGTCAGAGTCCACTGGATTCCATTTCTGTTGTGTGTTGTCGATGATCTCATTACCCAGTCTATTGCTAGTAAAAAAAAGAAATGGAGACAAGAGGCATCCCTGTCGCACACCTGTTCTTATCCAAACGGTTCTGTAAGCTGTCCTTCGTGAAGAACTCTGCATGTCATGTCTTCATGTGTTTTTTATTATTAAATTAATGATCTTCAGGGGAACTCTATAATGCCTCATCAATTTCTCTGTCTACACTGTCAAATGCCTTTTCGTAGTCCACAAATCCGATGTATAGTGGTGAATTCCATTCCAGACTTTGTTCAACTATTATTCTTAAAGTGGCTATCTGATCTGTACATGATCTGTTTTGTTGAAAACCTGCTTGTTTATCTCTCAGTTTCTTGTCTATGGACTCTTTTAATCTCTCAAAGATAATCCTGTTTAATACTTTTCCTGGCACTGATAGTAACATTATTCCTCTATAATTTGTGCACTCGTGTAAATTTCCCTTCTTAGGCAACTTAATCAGATATTCTTTCTTTCATTCTGCTGGTATCTCTTCCTTTTCCCAGACTTTGCCAAGTAATTTATATAACATCTCTGTAGCAGTGTCGATATCTTCTTTGATGGCCTCTGCTGGAATGCCATCAGGTCCAGACGCTTTTCCATCTCTTAGAAGCTTTATGGCTTTCTTTATTTCTTTCTTCGTTGGTCTTTCACCGTTAATTTGTAGCTCTTCTTTTGCTGGCTGGATGTCCGGGGGGTTTTGTGGAGCTGGTCTATTGAGAAGGTCCTCAAAATATTCTGTACACCTTTTGTCTATACAGTTACTCTCATATTTACCTTTGGCATTCTTGTCTCTTTTGATACTTCTTTTTACTTCTTTGTTTGCTTCTGTGTACACTTCTTGAGCCTTGGCTTTGGAATTTCTGGTTTTGCTTGTGTTTAAATCTGCTTTCTAGTTTTTCCTGTCTTTTATCTTACTAATGGTTTCTGTTGTTATCCATGTTTTTTTTTTTGTCGTTCCCTTTTCCCCAGTATTTCTTCACATGTCTCATTCCATACAGTTTTGATTTGCTGCCAATAGTCTTCTGTATTCTCTACATCTTCCAGCTGTTGGAGCACTTGGAATTTGTTGGATATTGTGACCGCAAATTTGTCTCTTGTTTCTTGATTTCTTAGATGTCCTACATTAAAGTTTTGTCTATAATTTTGCATTATTCATATCTCTTGAGTTTCATTCTTACTTTGGCTATCAGAAGGTGGTGATCTGATGCCACATCTGCTCCCCTATATACCTTTACATCCTGCAATGATGATCTAAACTTCTTGTTTATGCATATATGATCAATCTGATTTTCTGTTCTATGGTCTGGTGATATCCATGTTGTCTTGTGTATTCTCTTATGTGGAAACATGCTTCCTCCTATAGCCAGTTGATTTGAAGCACAGAAGTTTGAGAATAGTTCCCCATTTTCATTCATTATTCCTAGCCCATGTTTTCCCATGACTTCTTCAAAGCCGGTGTTGACTGTTCCTATCTTTGCATTCATGTCACCCATCAAAATTGTGATGTCTCTTCTTTTTACTTTTTCCATAATTTCCTGTAGTCTAGTATAAAATGCTTCTTTCACAGACTCTTCTTTGTCATTAGTTGGTGCATAACATTGGATGACATTTACATTTATTTTCTTTTTAGCTGTTTTAAAAGTAGCTGTTATTATTCTGGGTCCAACAGCTTCCCATTCAGTGAGTGCTTTCTGTGCTTCTTTAGATATCATAAGAGCTACCCCTTCACTGTGGTGTGATGGGTTCACGTTGCGCCATGTAATTAGACCGGCCAGCCGATTATACGTTATCACATAAGCCGGCTGACCCTTTTGAACGTGACGGTCCAATGACGGTCCAGTATGATAGCGACCATCCCTGTGTTTGCACAAGACAGAAGTGCATGGTAGACTTAAAGAATGCCACATTGTTTGTAGGCGACCTTGTCTGGTGGACAGACAAATACACAGGTGATAAATACGTAATTCGCTTCCGCTGGCCCCTATCTGTATCAAGATTACAGATAACCCGTCTGGGCGGAAGGTATTATGGAGGGATGAGTCACAGATTTGTTTGCATGAAGATGCCATCGGAAGTATTACGACTTATTAGACAGAGGTCACGTGTTGAATATTAAATTTAAAATTTTAAACACGTGGGGGATTTTTTAAAATTAAACACCTCGACCCACATAGTCTAAAAAGATTCCATTGGTTTAAAGTGAACGACGGGATATACATTGAATTTCATTGGAAAGCTCGGCGGAAAGACCATCTGTGATCTGAACTGGAAACTGGAAATATAATCTAGCAAAATCAGAGACATAGAACAGACAGCCTCGCAACTTGAAAACGAGCAACTCCCAAAAAGCCAGAAGAGAAGGATCGGACCTAGAATTCCTTACTTATAAGTGACAGATCGAAGTATTTGGGAAACTTAAAACCTTAAAAAGTAAGCCCGCCTTTATAAATAAAGAAACTGAAAAAAACTTGAGACCAGGTCTTTAAATATCAAGACTGGAAACCTAGGAATTGGATCAACCGTCATCAGAGTAACTTTCCCAGACCAAGTGTATCGCAGAACACCCGTCGAAGAGGAATTACTAGTTTCCCAGACCAAGTGATTCATAGAACACCGTCATAAGAGTAATTTCTCAGACGAAATTGATTCGAGAGCATATGCATCGAAATTGCTCGTGTCCATCCGAAACCTGTGCAAGAAGATTGTGTATAATCCAAAATTGTGGGTACGGGGTTACAAGTTTATCAGACTGTTCGAAGTACTGAAGTTTCTACGCCACTCGTGTGAGAGAAGTATACTCATCACCAAGAAGTGACGACAACCACGGAGACAGGACTCAAGTAGAGTTAAGTTTCTTGTAAAATAGGCTAAAGCAAAAGACTCCATGATAAATCCTCACCTACGTCTCAGTAACGAAAACTTGTATTTACAGCAAAATTTCACCAATCTTTCCATATTTATTCTAACTGTTAAAGTAATTCATTATTAACATTGTTACATGTTGTTTTAAAACTAAAAAATCATAGTCGCTTCAGTTTTATATGTATGAAAGCAAACGTATAAGCCAGAATATTATATATATATATATATATATATATATATATATATATATATATATATATATATATATAATATATATATAATATATATTATATATATATATATATATATATATATATATATATATATACACCTACACATTTATTTACCTCTAAACACAGCTATACTATTATAAGAGGAAATTGCTGAATTAACTCAGCTGGGAGCTTGAACGGGCTAAAAATCATTGCTGACATCCTTCACAAAAGGCGACGGACAGATATAAGTTAACCATTGCTCAGCGCTATGCCGCATGGTTCTTTACTTCTGAATTATCTTATGAATATTCCCTTCGGATAGAAGCGTCATTACACTTCTATCTACATCTCTGCCAAGAGTAATCTTGTGCGAAGGTAGACACCTTTGACAACCCATTTAGATACTCTTGACTTGTGGCCACTGTTGGACTACAACTGCAAAGCAGGGGAGGCAATCCGTGACAATATCACGACGCATCTTCACGTTCCAACCAAATAGTTCCGCTTCCCGTTTTAACAAATACCATTGTACTGACCTTCAAACATGCTGCCACATGGAAAAACTGGTTTTGTCTCGTTTTGGTGATGCACGCTATGTTCAGCCTCGATGGAGTGTACGTTGGTTATATCCAGACGTGTGTCCAAATAACAATGACCTGTCGGTAGTGGAAATTGCTTTTATTAGACATGGTTGTTGCAAAAACACAATGCTTTGTTATATTGAAGATTATATTCGTAACTTACCATCATCATCTTCTTCATCATCATCTTCATTATCTTCATCATCATCATCTTCATTAGCCTTCAGCTCCCGTGAAGCAAATGTCTTCAATAAGTTCATGCCAAACCTTCCTATCCTGTACCATCCGTTCAAAGAGTTTCCATGTCGTCTTCATCCCTCTCATCTATGTCTCCAATTTCCTTCCTCCAAGTCTGTTAGGTCTCCCTCTATTTTGTCTTTACCACGGGAGGTTCCAGAACACGAACTGCCTTGTAATTCTATCACGTGGTTCTCTTACTGACTGACCTATCTAAAGCCGGTCCTAGTAATTCTATCACGTGGTTCTCTTACTGACTGACCTATCCAAAGTCGGTCCCAGTAATTCTATTACCTGGTTCTCTTACTGACTGACCTATCTAAAGCCGATCCTAGTAATTCTATCACCTGGTTCTCTTACTGACTGGCCTATCCAAAGTTGGTCCTAGTAATTCTATCACCTGGTTCTCCTACTGACTGACCTATCCAAAGCCGGTCCTAGTAATTCTATCACCTGGTTCTCTTACTGACTGACCTATCCAAAGCCGGTCCTAGTAATTCTATCACCTGGTTCTCTTACTGACTGACCTATCCAAAGTCGGTCCTAGTAATTCTATCACCTGGTTCTCTTACTGACTGACCTATCCAAGTCGGTCCTAGTAATTCTATCACCTGGTTCTCTTACTGGCTGACCTATCCAAAGCCGGTCCTAGTAATTCTATCACCTGTTTCTCTTACTGGCTGACCTATCCAAAGCCGGTCCTAGTAATTCTATCACCTGGTTCTCTTACTGATTGACCTATCCAAAGCCGGTCCTAGTAATTCTATCACGTGGTTCTCTTACTGACTGACCTATCCAAAGTCGGTCCAAGTAATTCTATCACGTGGTTCTCTTACTGACTGACCTATCCAAGTCGGTCCTAGTAATTCTATCACCTGGTTCTCTTACTGGCTGACCTATCCAAAGCCGGTCCTAGTAATTCTATCACCTGTTTCTCTTACTGGTTGACCTATCCAAAGCCGGTCCTAGTAATTCTATCACCTGGTTCTCTTACTGATTGACCTATCCAAAGCCGGTCCTAGTAATTCTATCACGTGGTTCTCTTACTGACTGACCTATCCAAAGTCGGTCCTAGTAATTCTATCACGTGGTTCTCTTACTGACTGACCTATCCAAAGTCGGTCCTAGTAATTCTATCACGTGGTTCTCTTACTGACTGACCTATCCAAAGCCGATCCTAGTAATTCTATCACGTGGTTCTCTTACTGATTGACCTATCCAAAGCCGGTCCTAGTAATTCTATCACGTGGTTCTCTTACTGACTGACCTATCCAAAGCTGGTCCTAGTAATTCTATCACGTGGTTCTCTTACTTACTGACCTATCCAAAGTCGGTCCTGGTAATTCTATAAGGTGGTTCTCTTACTGACTGACCCATCCAAAGTCGGTCCTGGTAATTCTATGACGTGGTTCTCTTACTGACTGACCTATCCAAAGTCGGTCTTAGTAATTCTATCACGTGGTTCTCTTACTGACTGACCCATCCAAAGTCGGTCCTAGTAATTCTATCACCTGGTTCTCTTACTGACTGACCCATCCAAAGTCGGTCCTAGTAATTCTATCACCTGGTTCTCTTACTGACTGACCTATCCAAAGTCGGTCCTAGTAATTCTATCACCTGGTTCTCTTACTGACTGACCTATCCAAAGTCTCGGTCCTAATAATTCTATCACGTGGTTCTCTTACTGACTGACCTATCCAAAGTCGGTCCTAGTAATTCTATCACGTGGTTCTCTTACTGACTGACCTATCCAAAGTCGGTCCTAGTAATTCTATCACGTGGTTCTCTTACTGACTGACCCATCCAAAGTCGGTCCTAGTAATTCTATCACGTGGTTCTCTTACTGACTGACCTATCCAAAGCCGGTCCTAGTAATTCTATCACGTGGTTCTATTACTGACTGACCTATCCAAAGTCGGTCCCAGTAATTCTATCACGTGGTTCTCTTACTGACTGACCTATCCAAAGCCGGTCCTAGTAATTCTATCACGTGGTTCTATTACTGACTGACCTATCCAAAGCCGGTCCTAGTAATTCTATCACGTGGTTCTCTTACTGACTGACCTATCCAAAGCCGGTCCTAGTAATTCTATCACGTGGTTCTATTACTGACTGACCTATCCAAAGCCGGTCCTAGTAATTCTATCACGTGGTTCTATTACTGACTGACCTATCCAAAGCCGGTCCTAGTAATTCTATCACGTGGTTCTCTTACTCACTGACCTATCCAAAGTCGGTCCTAGTAATTCTATCACGTGGTTCTCTTACTGACTGACCTATCCAAAGCCGGTCCTAGTAATTCTATCACGTGGTTCTATTACTGACTGACCTATCCAAAGCCGGTCTTAGTAATTCTATCACGTGGTTCTCTTACTCACTGACCTATCCAAAGTCGGTCCAAGTAATTCTATCACGTGGTTCTCTTACTGACTGACCTATCCAAAGTCGGTCCAAGTAATTCTATCACGTGGTTCTATTACTGACTGACCTATCCAAAGCCGGTCCTAGTAATTCTATCACGTGGTTCTCTTACTGACTGACCTATCCAAAGCCGGTCCTAGTAATTCTATCACGTGGTTCTATTACTGACTGACCTATCCAAAACCGGTCCTAGTAATTCTATCACGTGGTTCTATTACTGACTGACCTATCCAAAGCCGATCCTAGTAATTCTATCACGTGGTTCTCTTACTCACTGACCTATCCAAAGTCGGTCCAAGTAATTCTATCACGTGGTTCTCTTACTGACTTCTTCTTCTTCGTTCGTCCTGAAAAGGACGGTGGTTGCGTTGTGTTCGTTTACAGCGGAACTGCGATATTTGCGCCTTTCGGCCGACACATCCGACTTCAGCACAACATTTTTTGGGACCGGGTTTGCCTTCCCTCTTCGATCCCTACTCTCTCAGCCAGACTGCAGTGTTGCAGCCTGTTTCCAGGACCACCACTTGGAAGTGGAGTAGGGTCTTGGTCAGCTCTGGTTCGCTGACCCTGACGCAAGCAGTCAAGCTATGAGTCGCTGACTGCATTCATCTCGTTTGCTACGTCCTCGGTCCCTCTTATTGACTGACCTATCCAAAGCCGATCCTAGTAATTCTATCAACTGGTTCTCTTACTGACTGACCTATCCAAAGCCGGTCCTAGTAATTCTATCACGTGGTTCTCTTACTGGCTGACCTATCTAAAGCCGATCCTAGTAATTCTATCACCTGGTTCTATTACTGACTGACCTATTCAAAGCCGATCCTAGTAATTCTATCACCTGGTTCTCTTACTGGCTGACCTATCCAAAGCCGATCCTAGTAATTCTATCACGTTTTTCTCTTACTGACTGACTTATCTAAAGCCGGTCCTAGTAATTATATCACCTGGTTCTCTTACAGACTGACCTATCTAAAGCCGATCCTAGTAATTCTATCACCTGGTTCTCTTACTGACTGACCTATCCAAATCCGGTCGATATAATATATAAATACTTTGACTATGGATGTTACGAAAAGAATTTTTTCTTTGCCTTGGATGGTTTCACACACGATTTACCCCAGTATCTTTTCTCTAACAAGACGCACTGGACCAGCTGTATAGATTATTTTATTCACGATGACAGACGAGAACAATAGGAGACCATCTGACAACAGGTGAACTCCATATGGAGTTCTCCAAAAGATCATTAATTTAATAAAGAAAACATATGAAGACATGACATGCAGAGTTCTTCATGAAGGACAGCTTACAGAACAGTTTGGGATAGGAACGGGAGTGCGAAAGGGATGCCTCTTGTCTCCATTTCTTTTCTTACTAGCATTAGACTGGGTTATTTTTTATTTTCTTATTTTAACGTACGCACGCTATTACTCGAGGCGAAATCTCCTGTTAATATGTCTAACCTGAGACTGATTTTACGTGAGTATCCCTTTTTCCCTGTACAATGACAGGTGTCCTATCGCCATTCAGGCAGATAACCGCCGATTTCGGAGGTACCCATTAGAGCAGGGTCGGCTCAGGAGCCGTTCAGGTAATTCCAGTCCTGATCGACGACACTCTTTCAAATGTCTTCGCCAGGGTTCAAATTAATCCAGTCCAAGTCCCGGTCGACGACACTGCTTTAAATATGCTCACCAGGGCTCGAACCTGGATCACCCGATCGCCAGCGCAGTGTGGTAACCATTACACTAGCGCGGCTCCCACGGGGTTATGAGAACATCGACGACACACAACAAAAATTGAATCCAGTGGACTCTGACTAAGCCGTTGGATGATCTGGATTTTGCTGATGACTTGGCTCTTCTGTCCCATAACCGTAATCAAATGCATGATAAATTGAAAACACTCGATGAGATGGATCTGAAAATACACAGGGACAAGACAAAAATAATGAGAATAAATGCAGGTAATGATAACAGGGCTGAACTTGAAGAAACACCACTACAAGATGTAGAATCGTACACATATCTTGGCAGCAATATAGACAAAGTTGGAGGGACAGACAGTGATATCAAAATAAGAATACAAAAAGCAAGAGAAGCTTTCATTGCACTAAGAAATATATGGAGATCAAGAGAAATCGGATCCAACACAAAAATAAGAATCTTCAACTCAAATGTGAAGTCATTACTATTATATCGCTCTGAAACATGGAGAACAACAAAGGCAACAACCAAAAAGCTACAGACTTTCATAAATGGGTGCTTGCGTAGAATAGAAGGATGTGACGAAATGTCTGTCCCTGTCCTTTTGTGCGATCTCTCACACCTTCAGCCCTACGGCAGTTTAATTTCTTCTTCATTTTTCTCTCCGATTACTTTTATTTGGCATTTCATTTCCCTTTCATACATTTTACTCTTTATGTTGGATATAGCATGGGGAAAGTCTCTAACACGCCACTCCCCAATGGCAGTATTTGCTACGGGAGTAGTTCTTATCTTATTGTGTCGCATTCACGCTTCACGAAGACGTGTTAAGTTACGCCAGGTTATTAGACGGTCAGCGACAATATTTTATCACATAATCTGTCTGACCATCTTTTCAATCGACGGTGCTTGTTTATCCAAGCTTGTGTTGGGCAGGATAGAACCAGATTTGTTTGTCTGGCAAAACACAGGTGACTAGCGACCATCCCTGAGTCATTACGCCAGAAAAACACATTCATAATATTATGATGGACAGAGGTGTGTTAGGAAGTTTGTAAACAAGGGCATCGGACTTCATATTACTATTTATGGGAGACGTGACCTTTGCAAAATTTTTCCATGTCGGAAATATTTTGAAAGTACCACACCCGACCTGTTGGAATATGATTGGAGAGTTTATTTAACTCCATAACAAACAACCCTTGGGAAGATAGGAATATAGTCTGACCATTTTGCAGTTTTATTTCACTGTGAATTCCACGCTCGCCAAGACAACATCAGACCTCGCCAGAGTCAAGACTAGATTCATAATTCCTTTTGTTAACCGGACCTTTTATTGAAGAACCAAATAAGACTTACAAAGCACAGGAAATTTCTACATTTTAATAAGGAACACCGGGATTAGGAAACTGAAGAAACACACGGAGTCAGAGAGGGAATCTATTGTCAATTGCTGGTTTCTCACTGAATGTAATTAAACGTTAATGTTATTATGTCTTTGAAACCACCGCTGATAACGGCGCTAAGTCTAAATGTTATATAATCTCTGTTTACACCCACTGTTGCGAGTGTAGTGGTTTGGTCTATATCATCGCCACGCAGGCTAATTTAATATATGTGTGCTGCTGTCCTGTCACTGTGTCTGGAATGTTGACCTGGGTGTGTGTTGATATGATCGCACACCACAGTACGTACATAAGAGTACATTCAGGAGTCAAAAAGGGTTGCAAACGACTAGAACAGTTCGATACTGTTTATTCCGTACAACACAGACACGATGACATAAATGACACACATTCGACAGCAAAACACGAATCATATAATTTCCACATTGCATTAAATATATATAATACGGCCTGTCCACATCCTGGCCTAAACAGTACTTCAATACTCAATAAAGCCTGCACCACACGGCAGCTATAATAATGTTCATATGGCCTAAACAGTACTTCAATACTCAATAAAGCCTGCATCACACGGCAGCTCTAATAATCTTCATATGGCCTAAACAGTACTCCAATACTCACTAAAGCCTGCATCACACGGCAGCTATAATAATCTTCATATGGCCTAAACAAATCTTCAATACTCAATAAAGCCTGCACCACACGGCAGCTATAATAATCTTCATATGGCCTAAACAGTACTTCATTACTCCATAAAGCCTGCAACACACGGCAGCTATAATAATCTTCATATGGCCTAAACAGTACTTCATTACTCCATAAAGCCTGCAACACACGGCAGCTATAATAATCTTCATATGGCCTAAACAGTACTTCATTACTCCATAAAGCCTGCAACACACGGCAGCTATAATAATCTTCATATGGCCTAAACAGTACTTCATTACTCCATAAAGCCTGCAACACACGGCAGCTATAATAATCTTCATATGGCCTAAACAGTACTTCATTACTCCATAAAGCCTGCAACACACGGCCGCTATAATAATCTTAATAAAATCTTCATTACTCCATGGCCTGCAACACACGGCAGCTATAATAATCTTCATATGGCCTAAACAGTACTGCATTACTCAATAAAGCCTGCAACACACGGCAGCTATAATAATCTTCATATGGCCTAAACAGTCTTCACTGCAGTTTATCAAATAGGCTGTACACACAGCGAAATATATAAGTCGACATTTTCTCAAATCCTACGTAGGCATACATTATCCAAAAACACTGGGACTCGACCTACACGGTCCACGCCCAAAACACAACTCTCCAAATCACACACTAGTCCCACCAAAAAACCCGTCACGAGATTCGGTTGTCTTGAACACCGTTCTCGATAACACATGCAGACTAGCGAGCTATTCACATAACTCAAAACAGTACAGAATAAATACATTAAACAGCGTTCACACGCTTATCTGTACTCTGTCACCCGAAAAATAGGAAAAGATAATTCTATCCTAAAGTCAGACAAGTATCCGCTTAATCAAGCGTTGCAACTCGAAATTTAATATGTTCAAAACACCATTCTAAAGATTACTTCCCCTTCCATAAATTCCACTTGCAACAGTTACCACCCGCTCCGGGAAAAAAAAATGATTCTATCATTTTTTTTGAAAAAATTAACTCCCAAAAACGAAAAATTTAGAAGACAATTAAGCTCTAATGTATGCCTACAAAAATATCTTATTTTAAATCAAAATTAGATATTTACAAGAAATATCAGCATTAAAGTGTAAAGTAGCAATTAAAGCATACAGCATAATCAGCTAAGTATAAAAAGTAATTAGCTAAATATACAAATATGATCAGTTCCAAAATTAAGTTACGTATATTTAGTACAAACCAAACCGAAAACAACCAATCGAAAGAGAAAACACAAGATCAATCAAAAGAAGAATGATCTGTAAAAAAGGAAAGTAAGAACTCAACAATACCATATACTCATAACTAAGTTGGACAATTACATGTAAAATAAATACAACTGTCAAAAGTAGATATGTTATATCAAGTCATATAACCACTCCAACAATACAAAGAATAGAGGTATAAGTGTTGAAAGAAGACAAAGTATACAAATAGAATCAAGTAAAACGAAGATGAGGTACGAAAGTATAAACAAGATATGAAATCCATACCGAAAAGACAACAGAAAAGAAGGAATGAAATGAAGAATAGTTACCAAAGACAGATAGAAAGCAAAGGCACGAACGCAAAGAAAGTCAATAACAGTATATACTAATAACTGTTTTGATCAGATAACCTATTCAAAAAAAAATATATAAACATGATCGAAAGGCACAACACAAAATATCAAAGTATATCTATACTAATACCACCAAAAATAATTTATAACTAAACAAAAGCTAATAAGTAATTTAACTAAGTTATAAGAGTTATACAAAACTAACATAAATAAATTATAGGCATCGAACAAACAAGTAATAGCATTACTATAACTAATACGACCAACGCACAATCAAGCGCTAAAAAAAAAAAAATACATCATAATAAAAAACAACTTTTTACAAGAACTAATCAAACTACATATCAATGATATCACGAAGTCAAATGCTGGGCACACCCAACAAAAAATTACAATGCCAAAAAAAAAAAAAAAATCATTTTTTTCAACAGTACCGTACAAACATATTTTTTTTTCTCGATAAGTTACATAAAAACAGTATTTAATTTTTAAGTAATTCAGTAATACTTTAAGTAAAGCCTAATAATGAAATCAATATTTTAACAAAATGAGTGAAATATAAAACAAAAATCCTATCTCGAAGAAACCTTTAAATCAACACATGTAAATTTAATTTATCCTTTAAGTTCTTTCTGCTGACAATTACGTTCAGCTCCGTACAATGCTATTTAGCTATAACTTTATCTCTTATTCAAATCGATAAGATATACATTATAAATAAATCTACACTTTGTTGCTAATATGAAATATAAAAAAGGTTCTATAAAAATATCTACAAAAAATAAGTTTTTTTTTTTTTTAAAAAAATAATCTGCTAAGAAAATAATCTACATGTCTGACTGGCAAGAAAATCAAGTTCTGGAAAAATCGAAGTTTCACAAAAAGTTAACAAATCCAAATACAAGATCATGTATGATACATGCAAGCTATTTTCAAAATTACATTTCACAACATACCAGATAATACACATCTTCTCTGTATACATACTACACATTATCAAGACAATAATATATAAATAAGCATAAAAATGTATTAATACATCATCAAAATACAGACATATAAATAACAATAAAAAAAATTATGGCAATCAAATGATGCATAGAAATAATCATTACAACAAAATTATATGTTATTTCAAAAGAACAACATGTCATGTACTAATATAGAATACAAAAATATTTACTATCTAAGGAAAAAAAAAAATACGCCGTAAAATTCCCCACTCTCTTGAACACATGTCCTGACCCTCCAAAGTAAACATCAGTTGCTATTTAGACGCTGACAGGTTTCGGTTGACTACTCGAGCGGAAAGTTGACTCACATTTCTGACCGTCAATATGTCACAGAAGCCTTGACCCTTATCGCAACGTAGCTTCTGTCAACAAATACAAATGAAAATTTCCATTTTACTCAATAGTGAAATTTAATGAGAAAAACGTAGAAATCACGTTTACAATTACCCAACACCGGCTTGTGTAAAAACCCGGTCTCTTCACGATGTCACTAGCTCTCTCTATCACATGTAGATATCATAGAATTCTTGGGGACAACATGACCGACCTTGAATGTCGCCGCTGCCTTACGCTGAAACAAAGTGTTATATTCACAACAACAACCAGAGCAAGCAATAGTATTCAAGCATCCACTGTTATTTTTACTCTGTTTACTTTGATTATAAATGACTCTGGGCTCATGTTGAACAAAATTAGCACAATTGCGCTTATTATTTGTTCTATGATCAAAATACTTATTATTACCGTTGTCTTGTTTACAAAAAATGACTTTAGTCTTTTGTTTAGGAACATTACTCTGGTGATGTAAAGCAACATTTGAAAAGCTATTATCTCTATCATACTTTCCAACATTCTTACAATCAAAACTTTGAGATTTGTTAAATTGTCTACAGTATCTACGAGAGGGAAAATTATTATTTTCTGATCTCCCTTGGTACTGTTTAATCTTGGGGTTATCTCTCTTACTAGAAGTGTTTTTCTTTTCCCCTATGGGAATATATTTACCAATAGTTTCAAACTGACTATGCTGAGTTTGACAACTGCCAGAAACAATAGTATCTCTATTGTTCCGCATATGGGTTTCATCTTTGGAACAAGTAGTAATAGTCTCAACACCCGCTATTAATTTCTGAGTATTTCCAGTAGTAGACAAATATTTGCTCTTATGAGTCTTGACCTGAAATTTATCACCTATCTTTTCCTGACCAACGGAAATGGCTGTTACACAAGAATCTTTGTTGGTCTGACGCCAAGAATTATTACTGGAACTACCAGTAATATTAGAACTTTTAAAGTTGTATTTACCACGATAAGATCTATCTTTACCATGAATGAAATCTCTCTGAGCAAAAAGTGTATGGGGTTGACTTTTCGCAACTTTCTGTCTATCATTGTGAACATTGACAGAAGAGCACCTTTTGTTTTTCAAAACCATATCTAGTAAGCCAAATATTCTTTCCCTTGCTTCCGCAATTTCATTATCTTTAAGTGAAATCGTTTCACTTAACCTTTTATTTAACTCCTTAACAGCCAAAACTTTGTCGCTTTCTTCTGCTAGCAAATTTTCAATTTTAGCGACCTCCTCTTTCTCCATAGTTAACCCTTCTAATTTCACCTTTTCATCCTTTTCTTTGCTTGCTTTCCTCTGTCGCGCTAGTTTCCTCAATCTCATCTTTTGAACCTCTTCTATCTGTGGCTGAAGTCGAGCCACTTGAGCCTGAAGTCCTTGGATTTGAGCAGCTTGTGCCTTTAACTCATTCATATTCTCCGAGGATACATTACTCTTTTCTTTCAGTTGGCGACTGAGACTATCATTGTCATCCAACACATCCTGAAGCATATCTTTATAAGTCTTCTCACAGACATTTCTCTCAACCTTCAATTTCTCATACATCTCTTTCTGTTCTTGAAGTTCCCGCACTGTTGCAAAAACACACGAAGGTGCCGTAGCAAATTCACCAAATCCTTAGCCATTATTGAATTACACAGAAGCTTAAAGTTATGTTCAGCAAATAACTCTAGAGATGCCGATACATTAACCAAAAAATCGTCCATGATCCATACTCCAAGTCGTGCACCTCTCAATCCCTTACCATCTCTACCTACCACCAATGCAGACTCCAACATAGGCCTTATATCTGTAGGGCACATATCACGATCCATGGTGATTCACTTACTTAATCAACTATATATAGTAATCACTTATAGTTATGACAAATTACTGTCGCAAAAGGTTTGACAATTACCCTTCCAGCTCACAAAGTTAACTATTTGTCAAGAAATGAGCTTATTCATCAATTCTGTATCACCAATTCCTTTTTATAGCACCTTTATCAAGTCACATCATTATCAGGAAAATCGACATATGTCAACAGCCATTAACACCTATGCATCAAATCTTAATCATATGTCAAATTAGACATAAACAACAATAATAACAAAATGAGCAATTAGGGAGGCCTAGCGACATATATGAAGTGACACAATTTACACAAGACACAATCACTTATCTTGTCAATGATCCCGCTTCTTTTCCGCCACGATACTGGATATCACATAGACTGCTAAAACCTTCACTGCGGGAAAGCACTGGAACTTGATTCGCTTGTCTTCAGGTAATTTCGTCAATATGATATGTGCTTAACAATGCACACGTTGACAGGAACCATAATACAGCACACACTGCCCCTCTTGACTCTTCTGTAGTCTGAAATGTACACGGCAACTCCGTGTATCATAACATCTTGAACTTGTGATGGTGATAACTGGCACAGGTAACTCGAATATTGCAGAAATCTGTGACAACCCGTACAAATGCTGGTACAAATACTGTCCAAGTCTAATTGAACGCTCTTGACCACTGCAGATGCTGTTGTAGTCTATAGGCACGAAATAGGACGTCAATTGCTACTGTTGTAAAGTTGCCTTCTACCAAATAAAGCGTGTGTTGTTTCTCAAATGCGCCACCCAGGCAGATAATAACTAGGTCACAGTTCTGAAGTACAGGAGATTCAAGCCACGCCTACATAAGGTCAATTATAACAAAGTCAAGTGTTCTACACTCTTGTCACGTGCAAGTCATATGTATTATTTTCAACTTGTAGTGACTGATCCTCTAGATATGTTATGGTCTGGTGGACAAAATTTGATTCACTTTATCCTCTTGCTTCAAGTACATATCACTGTAGAGGTAACAATTTCTTAATCGTATACGCCACTCAGGCACATCTTAAATGATATCCAATGATACGAAAACTACGCCACTTAGGCTATCGACGCGAATAGTCGTAGATGTCAGATCCTGTTGACTGTAAACCACCATAAATGTATCTCTGATGGTTTCAGTCTGAAATGTTATTACGGTTATTAATGTACTCGCATTCGCTAGCACAAACACTAGTCAATATAATATAATACTGCATTGAATATCTAATAATACGGCCTGTCCACATCCTGGCCTAAACAGTACTTCAATACTCAATAAAGCCTGCACCACACGGCAGCTATAATAATGTTCATATGGCCTAAACCGTACTTCAATACTCAATAAAGCCTGCATCACACGGCAGCTCTAATAATCTTCATATGGCCTAAACAGTACTCCAATACTCACTAAAGCCTGCATCACACGGCAGCTATAATAATCTTCATATGGCCTAAACAAATCTTCAATACTCAATAAAGCCTGCACCACACGGCAGCTATAATAATCTTCATATGGCCTAAACAGTACTTCATTACTCCATAAAGCCTGCAACACACGGCAGCTATAATAATCTTCATATGGCCTAAACAGTACTTCATTACTCCATAAAGCCTGCAACACACGGCAGCTATAATAATCTTCATATGGCCTAAACAGTACTTCATTACTCCATAAAGCCTGCAACACACGGCAGCTATAATAATCTTCATATGGCCTAAACAATACTTCATTACTCCATAAAGCCTGCAACACACGGCAGCTATAATAATCTTCATATGGCCTAAACAGTACTTCATTACTCAATAAAGCCTGCAACACACGGCAGCTATAATAATCTTCATATGGCCTAAACAGTACTTCATTACTCCATAAAGCCTGCAACACACGGCAGCTATAATAATCTTCATATGGCCTAAACAGTACTGCATTACTCAATAAAGCCTGCAACACACGGCAGCTATAATAATCTTCATATGGCCTAAACAGTCTTCACTGCAGTTTATCAAATAGGCTGTACACACAGCGAAATATATAAGTCGACATTTTCTCAAATCCTACGTAGGCATACATTATCCAAAAACACTGGGACTCGACCTACACGGTCCACGCCCAAAACACAACTCTCCAAATCACACACTAGTCCCACCAAAAAACCCGTCACGAGATTCGGTTGTCTTGAACACCGTTCTCGATAACACATGCAGACTAGCGAGCTATTCACATAACTCAAAACAGTACAGAATAAATACATTAAACAGCGTTCACACGCTTATCTGTACTCTGTCACCCGAAAAATAGGAAAAGATAATTCTATCCTAAAGTCAGACAAGTATCCGCTTAATCAAGCGTTGCAACTCGAAATTTAATATGTCTAAAAAACCATTCTAAAGATTACTTCCCCTTCCATAAATTCCACTTGCAACAGCTGGTGATTGCTTTATTGATAGTTTCGTAAAGAGAACTAAAAAAAGCATAAAATAGTTCCAGGTTCCCTATGGAGCAGGGAGGAAAAAATGAAAGAAATGATGTACATTCTAAGAATAATACTTACAGTTTCAAAGCTTTTCACTCAATGTAAATGTAAAAGAAAAAACATATTCATGTTAAAATTAATAGAAGTTTCAAACTTTTCCACAAGTGAAAATGTAAATGAAACATAAATGAATTTATATTGTGAACACTTTTCAAACAGCGGAGATGTAAATGTAAAACATATTATATCTGTACGTTTAACCTTTTCATTTAAATGTAATGTAAAGCTAAAGCTGTTCAGTTTAAATGTAAAGAAAGTTTTATCCCGAGGGATTAAATTTAATTCTCATCGAGGGTAAATTCTGACATGGGATAGTAGAGTAGAAAGGGGGGGGAGGGGGGAGCACATTTTTGTGTCGAAAAACGCCATACTCAGACGAGCGTTTCGTTTCTATTTCTATTACCAGTTATTGGTGGTACCAGCAGAAAGTACTATCTCTGGAACCAAGTGAAGGTAGAAGTGGACTGACGTTGTGCGAGACGCCATCATAAGAGGGTCTTACAGACAGACGCAGAACCAGCTTGGCCGTTACTCCTTGACGTTCTGGGAACGTGCGGCGCCTGAACTTTGACCAGAGACGAGTGTGAGCAGAGTGATAAGAACCAACCCTTAAGGAGGATTAGAATGATCATTTGCAGCTAAGTTAACCCATATGCTGCCGCTTGAACTTCTTATCAAAACCATCACCCGAGTGATGAAAACTGTATTTTGTAACTAACTATTATTTCTTTCTTTTAAACTGTAAAACTTAAGGTGATTATTAAATTTTGTTTTTTGTAGTTACACCAATTTAACTTCGATTCAATCATATTAAAGATGCTACATGTTTGTCTCAGTCCAAGTTACTAAACACACACTCTAAACTGAGCTTTATTATAATAATAATTCCACTGATTAACTCAGAGGTGGGGGCTTAACGAGCTAGAATAAACCATTGCTTAAATTCTTCATAAAGGTTGTCGGCAGATTACAGAATTAACGTGCTCAGCAACAGCTAGCATTGTTTTCGCTTATCTGAATTTCTTGTGAAGACTCCCATGTGATAGAAGCGTTACTACTCTTCTATCTACATTTCTGCCAAGAGTAATCTTGTGTAAAGATAGATTCCATTGAAGTCTATAATAGATACTCTTGAATTTTGGTCACTACTGCAAAGCAGGGGAGGCAATGCCGTCACAAATTATTAAAATGGTAAGACAAGGTTACCAACGTGAAATTGATGACAAGAACCAGACAAGTGCCAGTGGAACAAGAGATGAGAAGAAGACGATGGCGATGGATAGGACACACACTGAGGAAACCTGTTGATAGCATTACAAGGCAGTCCTTATTCTGGAACCCCCAGGGCAAGAGAGGCAGAGGTAGACCAAGAAGCACATGGAGAAGAGAGTTGGAAACAGAGGTGAAAAATGATGAGGAGAACGTGGAAAGAACTTGAGATGATGGCGCGTGACAGGAAGACTTGAACTGTGTTTGTTGAAGGAAGGCCTATGCTCCTTTGGGGGTGGAGGGTTATGAATGATGAATGACAGCAGGTAGTAAATTCAACTCACAAAAAAAGCGCAGACAATAATTTTAATGAAGTGACTCCACATGACATTGGAGGAAAATGGATAACGTAAAGGCACTATTAGACATTCAGAGACAGGATACGTAACATAACAGTGGCGTATTTAGAGATGGGGGCTTTCGATCTTCAGCCCCCCCCCCCCCCGGCCCAAATATTCTCTTCACTAAGTGTTTCTCTTTCTCTCTATCTCCATTTCTCTCTCTCTCTCACTCTCTCACTCTCTCTCTCTCTCACACTCTCTCATTCACACATACTCTTTCTCTCTCTCTCTCTCTCTCTCTCTCTCTCTCTCTCTCTCTCTCTCTCTCTATTATTATTATTACTATGGGGATTATAGCACTGCCTTGTAATGCTATCAATAGGTTTCTTCAGTGTGTGTCCTAGCCATCGCTAGAGTCTTCTCGTCAGCTCGTGTTCCATTGGTTCTTGTCATCAGTTCCACCAAACCGGATTTAGACTGATCCCATCAATTCGTCCGAATCGGGTCCAGCTCCAGGCATTGACAGAAGTTAGGCTAATGCAGGAAAACCAACCGATTTTAACTGTAAAATGAGGAGACATATTTTGTGAAGAACCGGAAGTATTAACGGCAAGTTCTCCCATGTGATCGTAGAACCTCATGTTTCAATTTTGTGCTTATAAAAATCGATAAAGAGCATTCTAAATGTGTTAATGGCAACTCAAATTTCCTGACACAAGCATTCAGGACACCAGAAAAACAATGCATATTACCAGCTTAACAGAAGTGAGCACGCGGTAATCTTCAGACTCAGCACTGGCCACAACAGATTGAAATATCATGTATTCAACAAGCTAAAGATAGGAACCACCAATGACTGTAGCTGGGGCATAGATAAAATGGCAGGGGAAATCTGCTGCAAAAGTGCCCAATAGATGAAGAACAGAGAAAGCATATATGGCCATCACTACGACCACTCCTGGACAAACTCTATGGAGATAACAACTACCTCAGGTGACCATCGCTTTCTTTAAACGAATTCAAGTCGACGTCTGAAAGTGTAAGAAGAAGAATTTCCGGACTATTCTAGTAACCATTGCTTCAAGAGCGGGGGGGCTTCTGGGAACTAAACCTAATTAAAACAAATATGTGATCAACAACCACTGGAAGACCAGTTCAGCAGTCTGTGAATCATGTCCGCCAAACGCTAAGTAGTGAGGGGTTAGGCAGTACACCGACAAGATTTTGTTGAACAAACAAAAAACACGGAAGATTAGTTTTTAAAACATATATGTGAGGCGTACAGTAAAGTTCCTGTTAATCAACTTGATTTTTAATAATATGTGACAGAATGTGCGTAATAATTATTTTGATATTATTAATATAGTCATAAAACATAAATATATGGAAGACAGGAATGTTTTAAATGTGTTTTTAAGTCATGTCTGCCGGGATTCCGTCGAAACTGTTCGAAGTGAGTCTCGTACTTCAGGCTCAAAGTTACACATTGGTGATCGTGGCATACAATGTCAATATTTGTATTCTATAAAAGCCTATAACTTTATAAAGTTATAGGCTTTTATTTATAGGCATGATTATTACCAGATGCCAGTGCAGTTCAGTTTCATTATATATATATATATATATATATATATATATATATATATATATATATATATATATATATATATATATATATATATATATATATATATATATATATATATAATTAGTGTAGCAAGTGTCATGACGAAACTGAACTGCACTGGCATCTGGTACAGAGTGGTTCTAAAACTTACAATTTTGCATACCCCTTATCAAAGTGCAATCTTACTGGCGGAGATATTTATGGGTAGTTTTAATCACACTGTTGTATCTACATTAGCGCATATATAATATATTGTCGTAAAACGTATGTGTAAACCCACTTCTGTGTTAATACATATGCCCAGCCAATGCACGTTCAACAGACTCTGAGCCAGAATAAATTACACGAAGTATGCCCAGCCAATGCACGTTCAACAGACTCTGAGCCAGAATAAATTACACGACGCCATCTTGTTCCCCCAAGATGGCGGCAGACAGAATAAAATTAAACTTAAGCCCTGTTTTTCGGAAATGGGTCATGGAATGTACCAGATCGTCGAGAACCAATCAAAAGAGTTCCTTACGCACTGGCAGATTTCCTGTGTCTACCTATATAAACAGGCGCATTTTATTAAAAAAGAACACACACAAACACGAAGGCCAGCTAGACCGACTGGGGAGAAGAGAAAGCTGTCAAGATTGATTGATTGCTTATATGCGTGACCGGGCACTCTTGCTTCACTAAAGTCGAGTCCAAATCTGGCTTGTATTAATCTTAGAGGGTAGGTAAACTTACTATAAACTTGGAGGAGAATAGGCCTACATCAGATATATAATGATTGTATTTTTTGTGTGTCATTTATACTACCTACAACTGTATATTTTTAATATATTTTGTTTTACTATGAATGTATCAGGTATACTAATTGTATCTTGGGGAATTACGTATAATGATTGTATTTCCTGATATGATTGATGAAGACGATAACCAACCTGAAATATAACCTATCAGTCCTTTTTAGGGCTCATATAACTCCAACCTGAAATATAACCTATCAGTCCTTGTTAGGACTCATATAACTCCAACCTGAATATAACCTATGTGTATAATGATTGTATGTTATAGTGTCATGTATAATGATTGTGTATGACTGTTGAAGAAGGAAACCACCAGAAAATAGCCTACACCTGCATATATTTAATATAACTTTAGATTTTGTTTTACTATGAATGTATCAGGTATACTAATTATATCTTGGGGAATTAGGTATAAGGATTGTATTTCCTGGTATGATTGTTGAAGAAGAAAACCAACCCGAAATATAACCAAACAGTCATTGTTAGGACTCATATAACTACAACAGTATTGTTAGGATATATTTTACCAGCCAGTATAGCACTTATCAGAGATGGCCTGGTATATTATTGGTGGAAGGAAAACTTAAACCTAGCTGTACAAATTATTGGATGTATTCATGTATTGAATTATTAGAAAGAATGTTTGGTAAGTAGACACTTGTCTTGTCTCGCTATTGCTAAACCATACTGAGCCATGTTGTCATTCATCCTACATGCAGACACCTGAGACAAGCTCCTCTCATATACACTAGAAATAGGTGGGCTTCATGACAGAAATTAGTCCCTATTTTTGCCTTGTTACAGGTTTATTCGTGTCATCCAGCCTGAGGTCGTATGTTCGAGTCAATCCAGCTGCCTGGAACTTCGCAGGAGCACAGTGATAGTACCGGAGCTACATCCTTAGTCCCCCTCAGTCTTGGGTGGGCTAAAGGAACGATCATCAGCGGGTGTTGTGTGCAACAAATTAAGGACAGAACTGTTTCAAGAGATGAGTACACATTAGTACCATTTCCGTCGGCAATTGTGAGCAATTAACGGTCGAGGAAGAAAAAGTGATTTAGCGTAGTGAGAGACAAGATTAACAGCACAGCTGATAAAGTTTCTGTAATTGATTAACAGCACAGCTGATATCTATAATTTTGTTCCTATAATTGGAAGAGTTGTTGTAATATATATATATATATATATATATATATATATATATATATATATATATATATATATATATATAAATATATAATATATATATATTATATATATTATATATATATATATATATATATTATATATATATATATATATATATATATATATATATATATATATATATATATATATATATATATATATACTGTATATCAATCATATGTAAACTTACAAATCCATTGTATTCCATCTTCCAACATCCACCCTTCAGCACAAGAGTAGATAGTGTATATACTTAATAAATAAGGAAATTGTATTTGAACGACTTGTCAATTTTATAATTGTTAAGTAAAATCTGTTTCCTTGTCTTAATATCACAGTTAGTTACACAGCGGGGTGGCATTTTATGACTGTCTCCACTCTACTAATTTTTCGAGATCAGCTCATTCACAGCCGTAACTAATTTGTGATACCAGTAGTTCTCTCAGGCACTGGGACTTCACCATTTTCTGCAGAAATTCTATTTCTGTAATTGTCAGTACTATACTGATACTAGAGCCAATAAAAACCTCACGCTACATATATGCTACAGATTTGTTTAATTATTATATTTAGTTTTACAATTAACGTTTGCTTTACTATCAGTTACAGACATATAACTTTGCTTTATTATCAGTTACAGACATATAACTTTGCTTTACTATCAGTTACAGACATATAACTTTGCTTTACTATCAGTTACAGACATATAACATTGCTTTACAATCAGTTACAGACATATAACTTTGCTTTACTATCAGTTACAGACATATAACTTTGCTTTATTATCAGTTACAAACACATAACTTTGCTTTACAATCAGTTACAGACATATAACTTTGCTTTACAATCAGTTACAGACATCATATAACTTTGCTTTACTATCAGTTACAGACATATAACTTTGCTTTACTATCAGTTACAGACATATAACTTTGCTTTACTATCAGTTACAGACATATAACTTTGCTTTACTATCAGTTACAGACATATAACTTTGCTTTACTATCAGTTACAGACATATAACTTTGCTTTACTATCAGTTACAGACATATAACTTTGCTTTACTATCATTTACAGACATATAACTTTGCTAATGACATCATCGATCTCCTTTTCAGGTCCCCAAGGAGGACTGGGCCGCCACTGCTGCAAAGTCCTTTTGGGAAAACCCGCACTAATACACTAGAAAGCACGTTTTAAATTATTATTAATTTGTTATTGTTATTGTAACTAAACATGTGCGTTTTTCTACATTAACCATTCTCATGATTTAAAATTTAATAACATGTTTTCTGCAGCTAAAAAAAAATGTATGATAAAGCAAAATATAAAAAAAATTACCGAGTACCCCCTTAAGCCTTTTCGCGTATCCTCGGGTACCCTGTACCACGATTTGGGAAACATATTAGAACATAATAATTTTGATAGCCCAGATTCGTTTAACGCCCGCACTGCTGTTTCACATTTACCTGGAGCGGACATCACAACTTTAGGAAACAATAACAATAAACAGTAATGACTCAGCGATGTGGCTTTACCCGTTTCAAAATAAAAGACGAAACTTGCTCCTCGCCACCCCCGCTCCAACTATAAAATACGGACCGACGTACTAATTTGTCCACGAAAATGTCGGCAGGGTGTTAAAACCATTAGTGTAAACTCAGTGGCGTCACTATGGTTGGTGTCACCCAGTGCGGTAACTCATGGTGTCACCCCCATGGACCTCCTCCCGTACCAGACCATACAGAATGCTTAGTAATGTTTTTTATACTGAAGTTACTTGTAGATCGTGATTCCCGTATATCAGTATTTAAATAAATAACACGGTATTTAATCAGTTTTACAAATTACGGTTCACAAGAAACAAGGGACGTTTCGGGTTTTACCCTTCGTCAGCCACAAACAAGTGACAAAGACAAAAATTACATATAGGTACTACAAAACGATGCGAGTCATGGGCAATGACTACAACTATATCTAAAAGCCAGATGGCACTCGCCCTGTCAGACACCCATGAGATATCTGAGGAAGGTGCCCTTGCCTCGTAACAAGAAGAGACATGGTACGCAACCAGACGATACGTCAAGGCCTAAAATGCCACCCCCCTACAGACCCAAGTAGAACAGTCCCAACTAAGATGGTTTGGCCATGTCTGCAGAATGGGAGAAGATCGGCTACCACGACAAGCATGGGAAACAAAGAGCCAAGGATCCAAAAGACCCGAGGACGACCCAGAGTCCATTGGAGGACAACAGTTAGACAATCTTTGAAGAGACCGAATAAATAACATGGAACCAGTTTTACAGGAGGATTGACAGTTCGATAGAAACAAGGGACGTTCTCTTTTACCCTTCGTCTAGCCACCTCAACGGTGAGGGGAACGACTAAGTAAGTAAGTAAGTACTACAAAACTATACGATGATGAGAAATATACAACAAATGGTCGATACAAGCAGATGGAAAAAGTGATGAGAGAAAAAAATAACAATAACAATACAAGAAAACCGTAAAATCTCAAAGAAATACTGAAACAAGAAAGTAAATACTCAACGAAACGAAAAAAAGAAGAATAAACAAAACTGTGGAACTAGTAAAATTAAGCTTAGCTCGATCCAAAGAATCTGTGGAAGAAAGCGGTAGTCTCTTGTCACAGAAATCACAAGGAAGTGACGTACGATAGCGACAAAACAAGAGATATAAAAAGATACGAAACGAACCAAAACAAAAACATAAAAAGATAGATCTAAAAAACAACGAATAAAGAATGAAAAAGAGAAAAGCTACCAGAATTTATGCAAAATGATGTTGTATATTCAAACCATCGGGAGCTAAGACGCCCATTTTAAAAATAAGGCGATTCTCCAACGAAAAGCGAGTCTTGTCATTACCGGCACATGAACGGAGGGCAGTGACATGTATATCGGAATTACCTGAATGGTCAGGCCTATTGAAATGAAGGGCCACCGGTAAATGTTTGTCATGATAGATGTCATTCAAGTGCTCACGAAACCTGTCTGCCAAACACCTACCAGTTTCACCAATATAGGTCATGCCACACCTCTTGCAGATGATAGCATAAATCAGGTTTCTGGATTCGCACGTAAAAGACTCTCTAATGATAAATTTTCCTTTCGGAAAAGTGACTGTCTGAGTTTGGAGTACAAACGGACAGGTCTTGCATATCCGGCGTTGGCATCATCTACGCATCATCAAAAAATGATGTTTCAATGGTAGATGGCAGGGAGGATAGTGTGATTCGCTTGCATGGCTAGGCGGGGTTGTCGCATAGAAGGTCCAGTGTTCAAATCCTGGGTAAGCCACTCATGTCTGTTGTTTTTCTGTTGTCTGGTGTTCTACTTCTTTATTTCCTGCGAGTGCCTGATAACATACCTTTATATTTGTTTCATATTAATTTACTGTTTACATGCCTCGGGTTTCCCTTCCTTATGTGTAATAAATGATTGACTATTATGAAGCTGTACATGGAACATGCAACTTCATCGTTTCATACACATTGCTGCAGAAAACACCACAGCAAGAGAATCAAAAGTGCATTAGTACGCATTTTCCACGGCAGTGGTGGCCCAGTTCTCTATGGGAACCTGAAAAGGAGGCCGATGATGTTGAGTAAAGCAAATTTAATGTATTTAACTGATCGTAAAACCAACTTTAATAGTAAATCAAAGTTTAGGTGCATAACCGATTGACAAGTAAAATGTATATGTCTGACTGTAAAACGAAGTTTAATTCTAAAACTGATTGTAAAGCGAAATTTATATCTAAATCTGGATGTAACAACACGTCTCAACTGTAAAACCAAGTTTAACTGTAAACCACGTTTAACTATAAAACCAAGTTTAACTTAAAACCAAGTTTAACTGTATAACCAAGTTTAACTGTAAAACCAAGTTTAACTATAAAACCGAGTTTAACTTAAAACCAAGTTTAATTGTAAGGCCACGTTTAATTGTAAAACCGTTTCATCCCATAAGGGATAGTAAAGCGAAATTGGTATCTATATCAATCATCAAAAACGTTCATCTCCCCATGGAGACTGGTTTTCAACAATCACATGACAAGGTCACATGTCCTGTACCATCCGGTCTAAATCTTTCCATGTCTTTGTATCTCTTTCATTTCTGATTCCAGCACTTTTCCATGCATGTTTTTTTTGTGTTTTTTTTTTTTTTTGGTTAAAGTCTGCTTCTAATTTTCTTGCCCTGTTGATTCCACAGCATGGACTACCTTGTAATGTTATCAACTACTTTTCTCAACGCGCATCTCATCCAAAGTGTTCTCCACACCTCTTGTCCCACTAGTGTTTGTTCTCTTATTTCAATTAGTTATCTTGTCATGCCATTTCAATCCTTCTATTATGCGCAAGTGGAGGACCCTGTCTGCTGATGTTTCCACCATGGCACCCTTATGACCCATGACGGGTTACGGGTTGAGATGATGATTATTATGCGCAAGCATCCATTTTAAATGTACGAGTATCTATGTGTGACTGTAAATCCAGTCTAATTGTAAAACAAAGTTAAAATGTATAACCTAATGTTACGCAAAAAAGTGATATCTATCTTTGATTTGAAAACTAAGGTTAATTCTATAAACGATCATAAAGAGAAATATGTACCGTACTCGTATCTATACCTTGTTCTAGAACGTCCAATTGGCAGAGTGGTTAGAGCGCTGATCTCTCGTGGCAAAGATGTCGGGTTCAAGTCACGGTACCGACAAGCTCCAGTCTACCCAGCTGTAAATGGGTACCTGACTCTACTCTTTGACTTGGTGACGGAAAAGGCAGCGAGGAAGAAAATTGGTTCCCCCATCTCTCGATGCTGGACTTAGTCTGGTGAGGTCTCTACCACTTCCCTCCTCTACTCCTCCCATGTGCTATGGGACTACCTTTACCTTTACCTTATTATAAACTCATGCTCATAACTCATGTTCATAACTCATGTTCATAACTCATGTTCATAACTCATGTTCATAACTCATGTTCATAACTCATGTTCATAACTCATGTTCATAACTCATGTTCATAACTCATGTTCATAACTCATGTTCATAACTCATGCTCATAACTCATGTTCATAACTCATGTTCATAACTCATGTTCATATCTCATGCTCATAACTCATGTTCATAACTCATGTTCATAACTCATGCTCATAACTCATGCTCATAACTCATGCTCATAACTCATGTTCATAACTCATGCTCATAACTCATGTTCATAACTCATGTTCATAACTCATGTTCATAACTCATGCTCATAACTCATGTTCATAACTCATGTTCATAAGTCATCTTCATAACTCATGTTCATAACGCATCTTCATAACTCATCTTCTTAACTCATGTTCATAACTCATGTTCATAACTTATTGCAATACCCAGTTTTTGTCTTTATCAGATTGTAAAGACAAGATTAAGCATGCCTAAACCAAAATGAATAATTGCTTCTGATTTTAAAAGATAGTATATATCTGTATTTGATCATTTAAAAAATTATCTACACCTGATGTTAAAACAATATTTTATGTTGATCGTAAAGCAAAATGTCTGTCTAAATCTGATTGTAAAGCAAAGTTTATGTTTATAGTCGGGGATAAACCAAAATTGATGACCATTTTTTTTAAAGCTTTTTTGTGGCCGTATGACCGACCACCTGAGCATTTATTCGTGCTAGTGATAATAAAATAATAAAACCATAATTCACTATTATGATAAATAAACAAGTAAGATTATTTTCTACAAATAAAATAAAAGAAAAGAAAATACACGTCACAACTGAGAGCAGGGTGTAGAGAGGTGATGTGGTAACTAGTTCAACTTTGACATAACCCACGCCTAAAATTTGGCGGGAGCTACTATCGTGATTTCAGTGACGTAAACAGACAGCCCTGCTCCCTGTGTAATAAAATGATAGATTGACCAATAAAAAGGAAATAGAAAAATGTATTAACCAATAGAAAGCAGCGAGCTAAACAACACACTGTGAGGTCAGCTGCCGGCAAGATTCAAGCGGCAGTGTTGGCAGAAGTCAGGCATGGCGTACAGACGCGTTATGTGAGTGAGTCTTGAACATTGGTTCAAGCAAATGTTATTTTGCTGGTTTCTTCATGTAAGTAGACCAAAGTATCGCCTTTTTTTAATTTTCAGCCCAGCTCGTCTGATATTTTTATAAAAGGTCGCAATGACGCAAATTAACGAAGAATTGAAGGATTTCATGAACGAAATCTAAAACTGCAAAGATATTAAAAGGAAAACTACAGGTGATAACCTACACAAAAGAGATATTCAACCCTGGCAAAATTATCAATGATTAAACCAAGGATATTGACGATAAGACTGAATATTAATCGCCTCTATGGATTGAAAAGGTGATGGAAAATTCAAAGGGGCACAATGAACATTGTGGGATAGCTTGAATCAAATGACTGATCAGATTTTGTAACCATTTCTGTTGATACATTACATGCAATTTTCTGTTCTAAATAAAATGCAAGTTAACCTGATCCGGCTGTTGAATAATTCCTTACATGTTGGATAATGTAGGAAATTAGTATTTGCAAAAGGTACACCACTATCACTCTCCAAAACTTAACAACAATAGAGGAACGAACGGACTGGCACCCCATAACATAAACCAAGAAACTTTCATCTCTGACGGACTTCAAGCCAGTCAAATATCTAACTTGGAATGAGAAAATAATCAAATAGAAGAAATACAATAACCCCACGGCTACATAGTAGATTAATTGGAACTTGTAGGAGCAGTTCTACACTGCACACCTGCAACATATTTGATTAATTGATGCCGTGACTGGCGGCAACATTTTTTAAAGCTGATATTTATTACTTAGCGTTCAGTAATATTCCATCACGTTTCTATCATTCTTGAGCACACCAAGAAGCGCAGACCTTCTAAAAATATACTCCATGCCCACTTGCCTGCGTCACCTACTTAAGGTCTTTCCATATTTTTTTCTTTATAAATGATCACAAAATTAATTTCAGTGCCTACGCTGTGTTTTCTTATATAAAAAACGTAGTTCTTAATTGTCTAGCTGTGGCGAAATGTCGTTAGACTAATCGTTTTCGTTCTTTGTATCCTTTTTTTTCCTTTTTGCCTTCATCTACCTGTAATTCGTTTCCATTTTTCTTCGTTATCGAGGGTTGGTTATTATTAAACCCAGATAAACAAGCCTTGATGAGACTTAGGAGTGGTCACTCTCGTCGTTCTTATTAGTAAACATGGGGTTAAATGGTCACTCTCTGTTGAGATATCTTATCTTTCTCGCTTGAAAATCATTTACCCAATTTCCAGCCGGTTTGATTATAAGAAGGGTAATAGATAACCATCACTCCTGACTGGATGTCTCAATTACGCAGTTGATCCACGAAGCTAAGTGCATTAGGACCGCACGGTCGGTGAACACTAACACTGAACATTTTAAAAGTGAAGATGGAATTGGTGTATAAAACCTCGCGTATTCTAGAAGTAATTTTTCCATCCATGCCATACGAGAACCTAACAGAAGTTTAAGAAAAAAGATATCCTTGATGGAGAAAAATTAAGCTAAACTGTATTTTTTCATTTTAAAGAAGTAAAGCCAGTGCACTATTCAATAGACTCTCCCACAGCATCATAGAGCTAGGATTTTGTAGAGTAAACAAATTATCAATAGCCTATACTTCTAAAAGACTGGATTTAAATTGATTCAGTACGTGATTGCAACTTTCTGTGGAAGTTCGGTTTTGAACTATTAAGCATTTGTCTTCCCGCGTTGGTATTGAATGCAGTTAAGTTTTGAGCTGTGGTCTTTTTGCGCTGGACTGCGCATGACTGGTCTTGTTTTTTGGTCGATCGGTTTCCGCCCACCACTAGTGGAGTGAGCGATTTGAATGGCGAAAGAGATGCCTCGTTGAAGAGGGGATCTCCGCTATTTTTTGTTCTGTCAGGGATGTGTAGTCCTCTTAATGGATATTTCGTTTATTCGAGATAATACCTCTAGTGTTTCCCACATGTCGGGAGGCGTGATGTTTCTGTGTATTTCATGAAAGCAAGGTAAATTGACTTTTTCATTAACTCTATCGATTTTGGGTCGTGAGCGATTTCGATTCATAGCCTGTCTTCGAAAGTCGTCGTCACGAGATGTTTTCCCAGCTCACATGTCGCTGTATTGTACTGCATCGGTTGATGCATGTCCCAAGGACCATTACTTGCTACTTTGTTAAATGAACTAGGTTTGGAAAACCTTTATTATCTAGAGGATATTTTTGAGGACATTATTTATACTTCGGCAGACGTGTCTGTCTTGCTGAAGTCAGACTAAGGAGAGTGAACTGATCTCATACATCTGGTTATCTCCTGGCTGTTATAGAAAAGGATGGAGTTTTTCACCTGACTACATTTACAGCACTATGAAATATAACATGCATCTGACTCATCATTGTAATGCTGTCTACCGTCTATTGCTGTATTGAATGTTGCTGTGATAATGACTGTTTGATGTGCCTACATATTCGCGTAACCATTTTGTCACTGTGGCGTCCACAAAAAATAATGAAGAAAAACGTCAACGGCTGTTACAAGAATCATTGACTTTATACGTCGTGAGTTTACTGACGTCCTATGTGGATTGCCCTGTTATTTTTGTATGAACATTGTTTGACTGAACACATCTGCACACTACACAAAACCAGACATGCGGATACCATCCATCATCATATGGCATCACGCATCATTTGGTGGCCATAAGCTGGTTTGATTCTGGTACCAGCAAACACGGGGTCCCTTACCCACTTCATTTTCAACAAGAATTCATCAGCATCCTTCAAGAAATTAACATTCTTCAATACAGTCAACATCTTCAAAATTTTCAAAGTACTCGGCGTTGCCCGGTAAAAGTCAAAATTTCAACTTTTTGACGGAAACAAGAATTTGACAGTACCCGGCGTTGTTACATGTTGCCGGATAACTCGGACTGCTGTTATCTTTTACGCAAGTCAAGCAAGTTGCTGCTGTCAAGGTTCCAGTGCTGTCGTTTTTTGTGAAGGTCAAGTGCCGGTTGAAACGGGTTGTTTTCTGAAGAAGGCCAAGTACCGATTTCCATCAACTTACTTTTGGATTAGAAGGTCAAGTGCCGAAACAACTCAACACACAGTATTTCAGAAGCTCTTTGTACCATCGTGTTAGCAGTGGAAGCAGTTCAGATGTGCCATCATCGTTGGAGCTTCGCTCTTTAGGACGTTGATTGACATCCGTTTTTTCTGCTGTTCTACGATTGGAAGCCTATAAGTTAAGTGGCCTGTTTGTATGTAAACTGTGCCCTTATACTTCTGCTGAGTCTTCTGTGTATCATCTCATTCTATATGTTATATGTCTATATGTTATTTGTATATTTATATGTTTATATTTCAGCGGGTTCTCGGTTGGGTGGTGTCTCCGTTAGATTATGCCACGTCATAGAGGTCGTCTATTGTGAGCGTTTTCTGTAGGGTTTGCAAATTTCCGATACTGGAATTTGCTAAGCGACTTCTGTTGCTATTTATGTTAGCTGTGATGACATGTTTTAATATTGTTTTCGTTATTATTTCGCATTCTTTAGTTTTGTTTTGATTTGTTTGTATTTGTTAGCCTACTCTTGTCTATAATTTAGTTTCATACAACATTTTTGTTTATACACTGTGGTGTCATGTATTTTGTTTAATTATAGCGCAGATATCGTCACATTTTTTGTGATATTTCATTAATTTCTGCTTTATTTTTAGTTGATTTCTGCGAACGTTTTTGTATTGTTGCTGATCTTTGTTATTGTTTACATTGTTATTGTTTACATTGTTTGCATTGTTTACATTTTCAATGTTTACATTCTGCATGTGTTTACATAGTCATTGTTTACAGTTATAGTAATTAGTTAATGGGCTATGCTAATGCACTGTTACTACTACACTGATGATAAATGAATGATGAATAGTGTCGTGCACTATTGAATGAGAAGTGCACTTATGATCAAGAATTGAGTGCTGATATTTCATATACAAGTTCTTTGATTGGAGACTTGTTTCCCACAGAGACTGGGATAATATAATGTGATGTGAATATACAAGTGCTTAATTAAGACTTGTTACACTTAGGTTTGAAATAAATTAGTTAATTATTTCAGGTTTTGGACTCATATGTTAGACAACATGTCTACATTTGAGCACTTTATTGAGCAGGGTAAATTGCTTGGGAAGACTGGTGATAAGTTAGAAGAATTTGCAACTGCTCGATATGATAAAGCAATGGAAGCTGAACAAAAGAAACTGCAGATGCAGGTGGATGAAAAAAGATTCCAAATGGAAATGGAAAAACAAAAAAGGGAATCAGAAGCTGAGGAGAGAAAACTCCAGCTACACTAGAAGCTAGACTTCAAAAAAGCTTGAAAAAGAGGCTGAAAATAAAAGACTTGAAAAAGAGGCTGAAAATAAAAGACTTGAAAAAGAGGCTGAAAATAAAAGACTTGAAAAAGAAGCTGAAAATGAAAGACTTCAAAAAGAGGCTCAGGCTGAGGAAAGAAGATTACAGAGAGAGTCTGATGAGAGGAAAGAGAAAGCAAAAATGGAACATGAAGAAAAGGTCTTAGCTTTAGAGTTGGAAAAATTGAAATTGACGAGCATGAGTAATGGTAATGATTCAAACAAGGGTTCATCTTCTGGTAAGGCTAATAATGATACTTTTAAGATTAAGTTACCAACATTTAGTCCTTCCAGTGATGACATAATGTTCTATCTGGACAGATTTGAACAAGCATGTACAGCTCATAACATAGACAAAGCAAAATATGTTTATCAGTTATCAGGGATACTGACAGGTAAAGCTCTAAGTATATTAAATATGGTGGATGAACCTGACAAGAACAATTATGAGGTTGTCAGGGCCGCTTTGTTAAAGAAATATCAGCTTAACGAAGACGGCTATCGTCTACAATTTAAAAACATGTTACCTGAAAATGGAGTTGAATTCTCCGAGTTTATTGCAAGAATACGCATTACTTTCTCACGATGGGTTGAACTATCTAAGACGGAAAAAACTTATGAAGGACTTATGGACTTAATACTTAGAGACAAAGTCATGTCGTCTGTCAATGAGTCTTTCCTTGCTTTCCTTCATGAACGTAAACCTAAAACAATAAAAGAAATGGAAGATTTCTGTTGCCAATACGTAACTGCGCACCCACACATAACCATGGGTAACTCTAAGGTGAAAGAAGGTTTACCAGTTGCTTCGGCAGCTCCGTATGGCCAAAACTTTGCTCGTAGATTCCAACAAAATTTTGATAGAAAGAGTAGCGGTAATTTCTGTCAAAATCATGGAAATCAATTTCATGGTGATTCTTCTTCGAAGAATTGGAGACAACCTGATAGTACTCGTTACTATCACCCTAATAATTATAAGCATTTCAAAAGAGGATATGGTAATAGAGGTTATTCCTGCCGAAGACCTCAGAACCAAACAAATAGATGTTCGCATCAATGTGAACATGATAGTAATCGTGTAAACTGGAATTCGAACCAGGATAACAATTACAATAGAGACAATAATAACTGCAGAGATAATAATAACTCTGATAACTTCAGAGGTAATAATAGTCGGGGTAGATCTCAACACAAAAAAAAAGAGATATCAGCAGGCTAATGCTGTACAACAGGAAACTGAGGGAGCCTGTAATCATGTTGTTGATAGTAAAAACTTTGACGCTGTCACTGGTTCTGCTTTTGACTTTGAGAGAGCAAACAAATGCCCCCAATGCAGTACTTTATTCGAACCGGGTACCATAACTACTTTGAGTTGTGGTCACCCACTTCCCGCTCTTCCTGCTGCTGTTGCGCATGACGGGAGGGGTTCTTTAATTCTACATAAGGGTCTTGTTAATGATACTCCGGTCTCACTATTTTTCGATTCCGGATGCACCACTATTGGTGTTAGACAATCGCTTGTAGATCCATCTTGTGCTACAGGAAGGGTTATTAAATGTGTCACATTTGGCGGCACTCTAGAAAAAATATCCTACTGCTGTAATTCGCATTGCCACTCCTTTCTTTACTGGAGATGTGCATGCTTGTCTCTTACCTAATCCTATTGCGGACCTTATTATTGGTCGTATTCACGGAGTTAGGGAGTGTACCCCACAGCAGATTGCTGCTTGGGAAGATAATAACATGCAAGCTACAAATGCAGTAGTTACAAGAGCACAAGCTCTACAAACACCCGAAACTTCACTGAATAGTGATAATGAAGTTGATAGCCAAGATAGTCACTTAGTAATCACTCGTGACTCTTTCATAAAATTGCAAGAAGAAGATCCTTCTTTAAAAAAATTCTTCGTTCTTGCGAAGAAAGGTGATCCGAATCAGGATACAAATAGAAAATCTTGGATTGCAATGAGAAACGGCGTACTTGTACGTATGGTACAAGATTCGACTACGTCGGCACATTCGCAAATTCTTGTTCCCAAGAGCATGAGAGTGCAAATATTACAACATGCTCATGACTCGCAATGTGCTGGACATATGGGTTTTTCCCGTACGAAGTCGAGAGTCCTTGCGGCTTTCTTTTGGCCTTTTGTCAATAAGGACATTCGTATTTACTGCCGATCATGCAAGGTATGTCAGGAGGTCAAATCTAGAGGACCACGACATGCTGCGCCTATCCAGGCTGCTGACATTCCTATTCGGCCGTTTCAGAAAATGGCCATAGATATTATTGGCCCTTTTAAGGTCAAGTCGGCCAGAGGACATCAGTTTATCCTTACATGTGTCGATATGTGCACACGTTGGCCAGAGGCTATTCCTCTTAAAGAGCATATCTACTACAGATATCGCAGATGCTCTTTGGTTGATATTTTCTCGCTTGGGGTTCCCCAGAGAAATATTGTCAGACCATGGCACTCAACTCATATCTGACACTATGTCACAGGTAATGTCTACCTTACATATTGAACGATCTCTCAGTAGTATCTACCATCCTATGTCTAATGGGTTAGTTGAGCGTCTGAATAGAACGCTCAAGACTTTGCTTGGTAAGATAACTGAAGATCATCCTCAAGATTGGGACAGGGTTTTACCCGCGGCTCTCTTTGCCTATAGAGAAGTCCCTAATGAACACACAGGATTTTCTCCCTTCGAACTTGTCTTTGGCGCGCGTCCACGCGGCCCTATGTCTTTATTACACGATCTCATCACTGCCGATGATATTAGCGATGAAACTCAATCCTCATATGAGTATGTCATTGCTCTTAGACAAAAGATCATTGAGGCATGTAAGCTAGCAACTGCTTCATCAGAAATTGCTAAAGAGAAGGCAAGACAGTTTGCTAACAAGAATAGATGTCTACGACAACTTTGTCCAGGTGACAAAGCATTCGTCCTACTCCCCAGTAGGGAAAATAGACTTCTTATTGCATGGAAAGGTCCGTATGCAATAGTCTCTCGGATTTCCGATGTTGACTATGTGGTCGATATTGATGGAAAGCATAAAACTTTCCACATAAACATGCTTTCGGAATTTCACGAACGTCCGGACTATTTGCTGCCTATTTTCCAGGCAACGGATGATGCTCCTGCACCTCACGGTCATTATTCATCCCTGTCTGTCATACAGGATGAGGAAGCTACCTTCTCTGATGTCAACCTTCCCCTTCCAGTGGTTCCATTACATTCTACGGAATCTTGGAAAAACGTTTCTGTTTCTCCTAATCTTTCTGGTGACGACCATCGACAAGTCTCGTCGATGTTACAAACATTTCAGGATGTTCTCACTGACATTCCTGGACACACAGATGTCATAGAACATGACATAATTCTTACCGACAATAATCCAATTAGGGGTAGGCCGTATCCTATTCCTATACACTTTCAGTCGCAAGTGGAAAAGGAATTGGATGAAATGATTCAATTAAATATAATTGAACCATCGACTTCACCATATTCTTCTTCCATGGTTATTGTCCGGAAGAAGGATAAGAACATACGAATTTGTGTTGATTATCGCAAATTGAATCAGGTCACAAAGTTCGATGCTGAACCGATGCCTTTGTTAGAAGATCTACTGATTAGACTTTCTAATTCTAGATTCTTCACTAAACTTGACTTGTCTAAAGGTTATTGGCAAGTGCCTTTAGCAGAGCATGCCAAACCTCTTACTGCTTTTTCTACACCTAGGGGTCTATTTCAATGGAATGTTATGCCTTTTGGTCTCATGAACGCCCCTGCCACTTTCGTTCGCATGATGCGTCGAATTCTGTCACATCGTTCGGATGTCATCGCATACTTAGATGACATCTGTCTCTTCAGTGATACCTGGGAAGATCACTATTTAGGGTTATATGACTTACTGTCCACTCTACGTGAGAATAATTTGACAGCAAAACCTTCTAAAGCTTTTGTTGGTTTTGGTGAAATCTCTTTCCTGGGTCATCGTGTTGGTCATGGTCTCTTGAAGACAGAAGACCACAATACTTCCAAAATACTGAACATCTCTGTTCCTAAAACGAAGAAACAAGTTAGGAGTCTCTTAGGTTTAATTCAATTTTATGGGAGATTTATTCCAAATTTATCTTCGATCATGGCACCTCTCTCAACATTGTTGAAGAAAGGTTCGCCTAATCTGGTCCGTTGGTCTGAAGAATGCCAATCTTCACTAGACCAAATCAAGAATATATATTTTCTTCTCCTCCCATCTTAAGATTACCTACTCTTGATAGGACTTTTGTTCTTCGGAGTGATGCTTCATCCACTGGGATTGGAGCAGCACTGATGCAAGAATATGCAAATACTCTGCATCCTGTTATGTACATTTCTAGAAAACTAAATGCGGCAGAGAGGAACTACTCGGTTTTAGACCGTGAGTTGTTAGCGATGGTTTGGTCAATTCTAAAACTACAAAGATTCCTCCTGGGCGCACATTTCATTCTAGAGACTGATCAGAAAGCTCTTACAGCTATTCAGACTAAGAATTTGAAGAGTTCGAGATCCACTCGATATGCTATAGCTCTTCAACCTTTTCACTTCACGGTACGAGCTATCCGTGGTGCGGATAATGTGATGGCTGACATTTTGTCTAGATGCCCACATGACTCCAACTAATACTTCTGTCCTATATTTCCATATATTACAGAGTCATAACACACCTATATTTCTACAATAGATTAGCACATCTGTACTTACTTTATATGTACACACTATCGTGCTTTGTTGTCATCTTCTTCTGTTCGTTTTTTAAGATGATAGAGGAGGACTGAGTAGTTAATATAAGGGCCGTTAGTTTACTAAACAGCCACAATTATTAATAATGTATTGTACCTTATGAAGCATATTAGTTATTAATTAGCATTATATTGCTTGTACTTTCTCAGAATGTCATTGTTGAGCTGAGGACTTACCTTACTAGTATATCAAGCATGACGAGTTCTAGATTGTGTACTTACCCTCGGAATACCAGAGCATATGTCCTGGATCGTCATGTAGTTTAACTTTACTATGTACTTATGTCATTACATGTCAAAGAATGTACTATTTAAATTTTCCTATCAGATTTGTACATCCATTTTTAAAGACAATATTAGAGTATGCTGTTTAATGATAATTAAAGTAACATGCATACGTTTACTGAGTTTACATGCTAACGTGATGTGTGTTGGTGACACCTCCCCGATGTGAATATTTTTTGAGACATATTTATTTTTCTGTTGAGGTATATCCTCACCAGACACTCTATAATTAGCCTATTGTTAGGCAATTTAATTAATTATCAGCGCATAATTCGTGCGTTTTGAGCCGCTTATCGCATGCTCTTTGATATTTAAAAAAAAAAAATATGTTCCACATTTTTTTTTTATCGGGAGGAGGTGGTGATATGTTGCGTGATAAATTCTCGCAACATCGTTTTATTTCAATATCTATTTTATAACGCAAGGGCAACAACTGCTTGAAATTTATAGTCACTTTTCTCGGTAAGCATTTGTCTTCTCGCGTTGGTATCGAATGCAGTTAAGTTTTGAGCTGTGGTTTTTTGCGCTGGACTGCGCATGACTTGTCTTGTTTTTTGGTCGATCGGTTTCCGCCCACCACTAGTGGAGTGGTAAATTAACATTTTCATTAACTCTGACGATTTTTGGTCGTGAACGATTTCTGTTTCATAGCCTGTCTTCGAAAGTCGTCGTCACGAGATGTTTTCCCAGCTCACATGTCGCTGTATTGTACTGCATCGGTTGATGCATGTCCCAAGGACCATTACTTGCTACTTTGTTAAATGAACTAGGTTTGAAAAACCTTTATTATCTAGAGGATATTTTTGAGGACATTATTTATACTTCGGCAGACGTGTCTGTCTTGCTGAAGTCAAACTAAGGAGAGTGAACTGATCTCATACATCTGGTTATCTCCTGGCTGTTATAGAAAAGGATGGAGTTTTTCACCTGACTACATTTACAGCACTTTGAAATATAACATGCATCTGACTCATCATTGTAATGCTGTCTACCGTCTATTGCTGTATTGAATGTTGCTGTGATAATGACTGTTTGATGTGCCTACATATTCGCGTAACCATTTTGTCACTGTGGCGTCCACAATAAATAATGAAGAAAAACGTCAACGGCTGTTACAAGAATCATTGACTTTATACGTCGTGAGTTTACTGACGTCCTATGTGGATTGCCCTGTTATTTTTGTATGAACATTGTTTGACTGAACACATCTGCACACTACACAAAACCAGACATGCGGATACCATCCATCATCATATGGCATCACGCATCACATGTATAAATATGTTTATGTATGTAAGGTTGTGTATGAGGTCGGCAACCCCATTATACACAAAAATTGTTACATAAACCACCGCTGTAACAGCTGGTGACGACTGCGTGCAGGTTTCCTAAACATGGACCAACGACAGTGGTAACTCCATGCTCCATAGGAGGCAGAAAGGGAAATTGTGAAATTGATAATGATATAAGGAAGTATCCTATGTATAAAATCCCAGCTTTTTCTGTCAGTGCGTAACGCTAAGTGATGCAACTTTGGTTGAAAGTTAGACATTAATTGTATTGTTTCCCTTATATGTACTCTCCCGAAAATAGAAACACTTACCAAAGAAGAATGCGCAAATAACGGTGTGCACAAAAATGTTTATAGAATGTGTGATCACGTATACACACATTGGGATCCTCGCTGCTGCTACGTAGTTCGTGTACTGTGGTGATGCACAGTGTTTTTAAAAAAAATACTTTTGAATAAGTAAAATTGCCGTTAGGTATTGGTGCTTTTGAATGTAATTCCCGTCTTATAGAGGGCTTTTACACTAGTACATTTATAATCTGCCAAACTGTATTTCAGATTGACCGAATGTTTGTATATTTATATTCCGATTCAATCATTTTCTCTTAATCGCTTATAACACTTCAATCTGTCTCGGCGGCCTCAATTTTTTTTCTTTAAGTGATGGGATTACCGGGAAATCACTGAAGGGAGATAAAAAGAGGGGTAGGGCAAAGCTGATTGACTTTCACATCTGAAGACAAATATTTACTGGAGATGTCATCTTTTATTTCTCCCTTCTTTCTGATAGTCATTTCTGGCAGTCACTCCTGACAGACAATTATGGAAGACATTCCTAGACGGTATACTTGCTAAGACACCTACGCTCAAGCAAACATGATCCCAGACGCCACTCGACCCATGACGTATGAGAAAAACCAAAGATTCAACTGAGACCCAGAGCCACTACAGCAAGGCTTCATCTGCAACTTAACGGAGAGAAATAAAGACCTAAGTGGAAAAGCTGGGCCCATCTTATTGTACCACTCCTCAAAATCAATCCTATATGAGGAAAAATCAAGTTTTAACTACTTGGTTCTATATTTCACGAGGAAGATTCAGGACTTGTGTCAGTGATACACCTTTACAACATTAAAACTATTACAATAAGTAATAACTGTATTACCTTTTAAATTACAAACTTAACACATTGATAACAATATGTTATTTCTTTACCTCGTTACTTCAGACATTTCATAAATAAATATACGTGTGCATTTATGTAAGTATAAACACATAATTGGAGTTTATAACTTTTTGTTGAGTTTTAGTTCATGTTTGCACCTGTTCACATACACATAGATGTACAGTATATCTTGCTGAGTTCCCTTCAGCTGGTGACATATTGTCTGCGAGCCTATTGTCATTATTAACATATAAGAACTCCGGAGAAATGCGGCGAAGATAAAAATTTGCAGAAGCGGAGATAACTCAGCTTTGCAGTTACCATCCTTTACCCTCCAGAGCTTCCTAGATAGGAACATCCTGACCTTATTTCTTCTACCGCCGAGAGTAGGTCCTGAGTAAATGTTCACTGCCTGTCTAAAACTATCATTACTCCGAATCTCTGGCCACAATTCGTGGACCACTACGACAGGCTAGAAAGCTTACGTCACACTGGCAATGGGCATTATTTATCATAAATAAACTATCTTATAAGCAGAGAAGAATAACCAAGACGTAGCAGACTTGTATAAATGAGTCATTGCATTAAATGTAAGTGTTAAAATGGTATGACAAGGGAACTAATGTGGAACAGATTACACGAACCAGACCAGGTGCCAGTAAAACAAGAAGTCAGAAGTAAACTTTGTGTAACCGGCCTGGTTACTTTACCGTGAATGACCCTATGTGCTCATATATGTGAAATATAATTAGGTTATTACATAGTTTTTCAGATTGTTAGTATGATTGCAGTATATCTGTATAACTACTTTCAATCTTCTGTTACTTGGTCATCTTTTAGGTCTCATACAGGCTATCGCCTGAGGTGTTAACTTCCTAAATGACTTTATAATTTCCAGGTTCTTAATTCACCCTTGCTTACAGTTGTGTGATGATGTCGTTTTAATTCTCCAACAGTAATTCCAAAGAAAACAGCAAACCTTATATAGTTGATAACTGCCAAGTGATCATATAAACCTTTATTCAACTTGAGGGAATACCAACAGTTTCATGTATATTATCAAAGTACATCAACGAAATCATCTTCTTCAGTTCTTCTAATTTTGTTTGTATATCTTTCAATATTATTGACAGTTTGGCAATGCTACTCGGCAGTTTCAGCTTTTGTAGCTTCGTTAATTTATTCCTCGTAGTACTCAATTAGATTCTTTATACTTTCTCCATCTACTAATACTTCAGGAGTGTCTCTTAAGGATTTTAGCGCTCCACATGGAGGAACCTCTACTTCATCAATGGCTAATTCTATCAGTTTGTTTATCTCTGCTATTTCGTTGCTACATTGGTTCACAGCTACATCTTTTCTAGATGAAAGTAATAATTATACAGTCAACATCGGTAGGCAGTCAGCACGACTGTCTACTTACGTATAAAAGTCAAAAATACGATTTCACACAAAATCTTGTTCTTGGCGATGAGGTTAAAACCCTTGTCAATATACTGTAAACCACAGTATAATAAATGTCTTGAGATTCTCGAAGACTGAGCCGGACTTTTGTGACAGTCTGGGTGAGCGCCTGGTTGCTACATCACCAGATAAAATCACGTCCTTGTGCTATGGCTCTCTTGATGCAACTAAGAAAATATATTCTTTTACTATTCTCATAAGTGGTGCGGGGCTTGCCGACTTAGAGCATTTTTCATTGGTTATACAAATTGTAAAGATTTTATTTCATTAGCTACAACTATCGTTTCCTACTTATCATAGAATTTAAATAAGCTCATGCAAAATGAGGTGATGTAGTCCTCTAGTTAGCGTTAATGTCAGCGTTGCTGGGCAACTCCCGCCAAAACTTATACTTAAGGGAACACAGTTAGAAAAAGTTGTGTGCTTCGATTTTATATGATGCATATAGTAATTTATTATGTCTTTATTTATTACGTTAACGTGGGTTACTAGCGTTAGCGTAGGCCATCCGGTCACATATGGCGATAGATAAGACAAACACTGGAAAACCTGTTAATAGCATTACCAGACAGACCTTGTTCTGGAATCCTCATGGTAAAGAGAAGTAGATGAAGACTGAATGGAGAAGATAAGTGGAGACAGAAATGAAAATTATCAGGAAAACATAGAAAGACCTTGAGCTGATGCCACGTGACAGGTAGACTTGGCAGGTGTTTGTTGAAGTGCTGCATGAGGAGTTGGGACGAGCAATGAATGCAGGAATTATTGAACGAGAGGATGGTGACTACCACGTGTAAACTTTATTTTCTGTAGTTGCTTGACTCACCCACTTTTAGATTCATTGGAATCATGATCTCTGTACCTACGTTGATAGTTATTGGAATCATAACTTTTATAACTTTCTCTAGTCATTATCCGCTTTTTAAATTTCATAACGAGCGTAGTTGAAACACATAAATTAGCACAGCGTGAAAACCCAAGGCCTGTGAGTTCTGAAACAAATAACAAAAAAACAAAAAAAATAGAAGATAGAAAGAAAGACAATAGACAACAGACATATATATATATATATATATATATATATATATATATATATATATATATATATATATATATATATATATATATATATATATATATATATATATATATATATAATATGCAGTCACGAGACGCGATCAAGACCCATGCAAGTGACGCAATCGTCTCGTTGACAAAAGTAGCCTTATTAAGACATACGACCAGTATGCATTCCAAAGTAGTACAGCATTGAACAACTCGTTTCATCTACACTGTAGATACATGGCTATACCGCTGAAATGTGCATTTTTTTTGAACGATTCCTAGCAGATAGTTTTCTAGTGTTCCTGACACTCACATTTGTGACATGATCTATGCATGATATTGCAAGGACCTTTCTCAAATATCATGTATGTTTATATTGCCTGTATTTCTTTTATAGTTCAGCGTTTAATGTCCATGCTTCACATGCATACAAAAACGTTATCAGACCTGAAGGTCTATTATATTTGGACATGCGCCCTAATATAACCAACTAGGTTGAACGAGACGCGCCTCACCAAAACGAGGCAAAAGTTTTTTTGTTTTTTTTAATGCGTACAAAAATACAGAGGTAACCAGTGACTGCATTCATTTAATTTTTTGCTTTTAAGAGTTATATTTGTGTATGTCCAAATTGGTCGTTCGTCCTGGTGCGTCTATTCGGCTGGTCATTAATTAATTAATTAATTATTCTTCAGTTTCTTATAGATCATAATCTTTCAGCAACATCAGGGCAAGCTTTCCTGTCTTGAGCCATCCGTTCCAAGTCTTTGCATTTCTCCTTCGCCTCTTTCACATCTGTTGTCTATCTTTGCGTTCCCTTCTCTGTTAGTTTTTCATTGTCCCCTCTGTTGTTACCATCTTGGGGATTCCAGATAAAGGACTGTCTCATAATGTTATCAACATGATTCCTCAAGGCGTGTTCTATCTGATGTCAGCGCCATCTTTCCTCCCCACTTGTTCACAGATAGTTGTCTAATTCTTGTCATCAGTTCCACATTAGTGATCTTGTCATCAGTTCCACATTAGTGATCTTGTCATCAGTTCCACATTAGTGATCTTGTCATCAGTTTCACATTAGTGATCTTGTCATCAGTTCCACATTAGTGATCTTGTCATCAGTTTCACATTAGTGATCTTGTCATCAGTTCCACATTAGTGATCTTGTCACACCAATTCGATCCTTCTTTTCTACAGAAGCACCCATTTACGAGTATAAACGTCTGCAACTTCGTGGTCGCTGTTTGTCGTTCTTCATGTTTCAGGGTCATACAATAAGATTGACTTGACACTGACTTCATTATTCTCATACTTGGGTTTCCCCTGATTTCTTGTGATTCCCCGATGATTCCCAATGCAATGGAAGCTTTTTATACTCTTATTTTCATATCGCTCTATGTCCCTCCAACTTTGTAGATGCTATTGCAAAGATATGTGCATGAGTGCACATCCTGCAGCGATGTTCCACAAAATACGGTCGGTCTATTGTTTTCCATATTGGTTATAAAAATCTTTGGTTTTTCCTGGTATAATCTCCAACAGTAATAGTTACAGTGCTTATCTATTTCTCTAATTCAATGTTCTCGGCATCATCTACACAACTGATTGAGCAGGAATAGCTCTTTTTCATCGTTCTCTAATTCAATGGTTAAGGAATCTACAACAGTTTTATGGCGCTCTCTAATTCACCATTTAGGAAATCTACAACAGTTTTATAGTGTTCTCTAATTTACTGTTCAGATAATCTACTTCTGTCGGCGTGTGTGGCCTAATGGATATGAACGCAGTTTCATAATCCAGATATACCAGGTTCGAAACCTGCTGCAGGCGGTTTGGTAGCAGATCGCTTTGTGTGGATTTTTAACAATGGTATAAGCGCCGTACCGTTCAGAAAGCAATGGCAAACTACTGAATGAAAAAAATTGCCTAGAAAAATCACAAACAGCCAATAAAAGCTGGGGTTGATTGCCACGTCCTGTAAAGGATAAGCAACTAACAAATCTACTTCTACGGCGTTGTCAAATTCACTGTTTAAGGAATGTACAAACGTTTTTTAGCGTTCTCTAATTCATTCTTCTGGAAATCTACAAATGTTTTAAATTGTCACTTATTCATTGTTTAGATAATCTACAACAGTTTACAACGTTCTATAATCCAGCGTTTCCGACCTTAATAAAACTTTTCTAGCCTTTTCTAATATACATACCTGTACACCACTTTTCTCATCATCAATATTTTACCTGTCTAGCATAGGGCTTCAGTTGTTGCTCTCCACAAATTTCAATATGAACCGTCGTCTTCATCTTGCACTTTTCTCCACGTTCTCTTTAACTTTCCCCTTTTCTCTCCCCCCGTAGGTTCCTGGCTATGGTATGTCTGGCAGTACTAGCTAATCAGGTAGAATAAGCCACTTTTCTCATGTACTATAATTCACACTTTTTCAATGTTAAGACTCAATAAGAAGCGTTTCTAATTCTTCAGTTCTGTAGACAACATCCCCAAGATTATGCCCCCAGTAGAATATCTTACTTTCCCGCAACCTGAGGGGCATGGAACCACGACTGCATTAGGCCCCCGCTGGCCATGTAGCCCATATCAAAGTACCGTACCCCATTTGTTCTTGCACTTGTGGTTGTTGCATCGATTTGTTTTACGTCAGATTTGATTGCGTCATGCAGCACTTACGACACGCATGAGGTATAAGTGGTTCTATTCTTCCTTTGGTTCCTGAGGGACCTCTGAGAACGGCACGGCGACATCGGAATTTGAAATAACTCAAATACAGAGACAAAGACAGAGACAAATACAGAGACAAATACAGAGACAAAGACAGAGACAAAGACAGAAATGTACTACTGCACCATCAGGGATGTCGTAGAGGGCGACTAATGTGAGGTTGTGTATGAGGTTGTGTATGAGGTTGTATATGAGGCTGGCAGTCTCGTTATGTACAGCAGATTGTCACAGAAACCACTACTGCAAGATCACGTGACGGCTTGGTGTAGACTTTCTTCAAGGGGACCAGCCACAGTGATGGCCCTTGCTCGGGCAGAAGGCAGATAATGATGAAGATACAGATAGGAAGATGTAAGCCGCCATCAAATATTCGGACATGATTGTCTCCCAGAATCCTTCTCGTTGACGACGGTATCCGTTTGAAGTAGGGGAGCACCGAACCAGGTATGAGTGGTCTGAGTTGTTTGACAAGGTAGATATGGTGCCATGAAGCCTAACTTCGAACACCTTGAAAAAAACTTGGTAAGTGGGCACTGGTAAAGCTGCGACAAACCTAGAAACCTGGCCCTGCATTTGTCGTTGCTTAGGGTCAAACAAAAGGCTGATATAATCGAATTTAAGTCAATAAAAAGAAAAAGTTACAAGACAAAGAGCTAAATAAATCACACCCAAAAAAATGACATAAAGAAACCTCAAACAAAAAAAGGTGTGACTGTAGTGGATTTTGATGGTATTGTATGGTGGTGTTATCACCTAGTGTGATGCGTGAGGTCAGCTGTGAAGGCTCCTGAGATAATTGTAGCTGTGAATATACAGAAGGCCCTTTCGTGCTACCACTTTATGACCTCACACATATCTTTTTTTACTAATGAATGTGGCTACGTTAAAATCTAGGGTACTGAATGCAATGTGTTGTATGGACATATACAAACACACACAGATATTAATTAAGTCTAATACTATCAATAAAATTTATAACACAATGAACTAAATTCAGCTGGTTAAATTTAGAATAGAAAATCTTTTTTTAATTTATTTGTTCTGAACCAAGGTTTTATTTTGGCCAGAACTTATGCAAAGATTTTTAAATTTATGAATGAATGGCATGAATAAATGGCATGATAAATGAAAGATGTTTACATATGCAATCTTCAAGATTAATTATAGTATTACTGTTCGAAATGTTAATTTTTCTGGGAAAAACTATGAATGGATGTGCTGTTGGGGTGGCTTCATCCCTCCCTGTTTATGCCTACAAAAACATTGTCCATTAAAGATGGAAGGAAATGGGATGCTTCAGTAGTAAATTCTCTTGGGTGCTAGTTTTATGAAGTTGGTGTAGGTTCAGCAGGCCAGCTAGCCTACTTAACTTTAATAGATTTGTTCTGGTGCTGGAATCTGATAGCCCCACCTCTCCGTGCTTGAGCAATACAAAGATGTTCTGCCGAAATGTACACTGCACGGGTCCTCACTTCAATTACACTGACAAACAACATTTTTCTTTCTTATATAAGAATAAGTGTTCTTAGGTCAGTTTCTTGCGCTGATTTCAAATCTGAAATCCGTTTATCTCTATCACGTCGGGTTCTTAAGATATTTGTGAATAAATATATTTTTGGGAAACCGTTATTTGCTCCGTTTCATTTTTACTATATAACTTATTAAAAATTAATAAAAACAACATAATTCTACTTTTTATACTGCTAAAAGATGCATGACATATGTTACGCGATTTTTCAAATAGTTACTGTATTTTGAAATAATTCTGAGCAAAATATGGCTTCTAGAAGTTGTAGAAATTCGGCTGATCTGTTCTGTTACGTGTGCAGATATTTTACCGATCGTGTTGACCAGAAAAAACTTTACACCATTACTAAAGAAAGCATATGAACTTTATTTCGATTCGAAAGTTGATGATGCAAATAAATCTTGGTAGCCAAATGCAGTTTGTTCGATACATTGGCAGGTTGGTTACGAAAATCGCTGAAGCATAAGTCGATGCCTTTTGGAGTGCCAGTAATATGGCGTGAACATACAAATCACACTACTGATTGTACTTCTGCTTGACAAATATCCATGGTTTCACTTTTAAAACTAGAAAGTCTGTGGTTTATTCAAATATTGAATTGGTTTCGAAACCAGTGCCTCATGATCCAATCACGTGTCCGATCCAAGTACCACCAGAACATAATCCGTTGGACGTGAATGAACCATCAGAAAGTGATAGTTTACCTGCATTAGAAACTAATTCTGACTCAGATTACATACCGGTGAATGATAGTGTTTACTTAATTAACCATTCAGGACTTTCAGATCTAATACGTGATCTCGCTCTTACCAAAGGACAAGCGGAATTACTCGGTTCGCGACTCAAAGAATGGAATCTTTTAGCGCCCAATACTCCGATATCTAAATTTCGTCATAGACACAGAGAACTTGTTCAATACTTTGAGATGGATGATGACATTTGCTATTGCAAAGATGTAAACGGTCTAATGGTGCACCTCGGTCATAAGCACATAGTCAACGAATGGCGACTTTTCATCGATTCTTCCAAGACTAGTCTAAAAGCTGTGTTATTGCATAACAGAAATTTATTTTCATCAATTCCAGTCACCTACTCTGTTCATATGAAAGAAACTTATGACAATATGGCTAAACGTTTGGAAAAAATAAGTACAATGACTACCAATGGCGGATTTGTGGAGACCTAAAGGTCATTGCAATTCTCACGGGCATGCAGACTGGGTATACTAAATTTTGTTGCTTCCGATGTGAATGGTGCAGCCGCAACAGACAGGAACATTATGCAAGAAAGGTGTGGCCTATCCGGGATCGTATGCAGCTCGGGCATAAAAATGTAATACACGAGCCATTAGTTAACAAAGACAGCTTCATTTTACCACTGTTACATATAAAGTTGGGGCTCATGAAGAATTTTGTAAAAGCGTTAGATAAAACGAGCAAAGCTTTCACTTATCTTCGAGAAAAGTTTCCGCAATTTAGCGATGCAAAGATAAAGGAAGGTATCTTTGTAGGACCTCAGATTAGGAAAGTTATTGCAGACAAACAATTCGAGAACTTGTTACATGGTAGTGAACTTCGCGCATGGATGGCATTCAAATCGATCGTCGATAACTTTCTGGGAAATCACAAATCTGTTGACTATGTTGCATATTGTTAAGCAGTGCATAGATGCATACAGAATTATGGGCTGTAACATGTCCCTCAAAATCCATTTGCTCGATTCACATCTTGACTTTTTTCCCTGACAACCTTGGCGAAGTCAGCGATGAACATGGAGAACGATTCCATCAAGATATCGCCGTAATGGAGTCACGTTATCAAGGACGGTGGAGTGTGACCATGCTTGCCGATTATTGTTGGATGCTTCATCGCGATGTACGCCATGCCATTCCCCGACGAAAGTCGACTGCAAAGAAATTCAAGCCTACATAACTGTTATACTTCTTGTACGAATGATGTTGTAATACTGTATGCGTTGTTAAAAAACTTCAATTGCGTATTTCTAGAGATCCCGACCTGATAGAGAAAAACGGTTTGCAGATTTAAAAACAGCGCATTAAAATTGACCAGAAAAACATAGAAATGTTAGAGAAAGAAAAAAAAAGTTTTTTTTTGTTAGTCAGTGTTATTAATCAGCATTTGACACCACCTTAGTGTCAAGATCGAACTCACAGCTCTGAAATAAAGTATTGGTTTTTGCTCAGAACCTTACCTAATAAGCCACTTCTACACATAACAAATTACAATAACACCACATAAACAGGGTCAGTTCTCTCTGACCAGACAGCACATCTTACCTAGTTGGTTTCGCATAGGGTAAGTTTCCCCAGTCTACAGATTCTGAAATAGGTGCATTATCTCACTGCCATAGAATAGGATAGGTGATATGATTCACTGTTCTCAACACTTGATCACCCCTTCCTAAACCTTGCTGTAGTTTATATATTGTTTGTCCCTAGACCCTGAACTAGGGCGGGGGGTCCAGAGCGAATCCTTACTTGTTTGTAAGGCTAGATTTCGATATGGCAGTATTAAATCACTCGGACATTAAACAATATTCAAAATATACAAAGAAATAATTTCAATCTTACCAGATTATGAATAAAGAACACAGAAATGCTAGCAAAACTCAGCTGAGCTGCTGGCTATAGTATGGCGTCCCTGAACTTATTTCAATTTATTTCATTTGGAAATCACCACACTTGAAATTTACTGTGTCTATCACTGGACAACTATTGAGGAATGGCAAAAAAGCTCGTCTGAGCGCGGATAATATGATTGTCTGTGGCCAATCAATGCCTTGGTTTTTTTAAATTCAAATTTCCTACACTAAAGTCATTTCAGTCATGCTTCAGTCAAGTATGGATTTTTATCTGTTAGTCTGTCCGTCTCTACTTGCGTTTTTACAAAAACGTACTTGATTTTTGAACCAACCTTTCTCTCCCCTCCAAAATTTTGTCGTTAAAAGTTATTTTTAGACACAGCTTCCACCAATATCCCTTCTCTTCCATGCTAAGTAGATTTGAACACCTGCGTCTCGAGGTCGCGATTTTTTGTGCAAATAGCGACACTTTTGATTCAATGCAGTCTTTCGCTGTTGTGAACAACACTGTCTTTTGTCATTATTTTCATTATTATCTATCCGTCTGTAAAATTAAAAACATATTATTTCACTGCTCAGAATGGGCCATCCGGCCAGCTAATTTTTATATTCCTAACATTAATATTAAGAAAAAGTTACTTTTTAAATTTTGTAATATTTCAAGCATCTGCGTTTAGCCGCTGAATTCAAATCAAAGGCTTGGTATCGCAAAAACGTCCAATAAATGACTGTGGCGTATCATATCCAAGGTCCCTTCTGTCGAATTCCTTACTTTATGTCAACTTGGGGGGGGGGGGGGGGGGGAAACGTGACTTTTCCTCCTTGCCCCACCAATTTGCGTCCATTAACCTCGCTAGTTCAAGTACGCGTTCAGTCAGATTTTTGTCTTTTGATCCTCGTTCCGTTTTGCCTTCAAGTCTAACACCTGATGACCCGCGGCGCGGGCGATCATGTATTCCAGCAGCTTGCGCATTGGTTTTTATCCTTACATTTTATCCTTTGGAGATATTTTTACGTTGTATCACTCGTTAATTTTATGACAGTGACATTATGCAGGATAAAACCCTTCACACAAAAATGGAGACTATTTGTCCTGGCAATGTGTAACGACACAGGCGGCACATAAAATGAAGTAAGTAAAGCATTATAAAAAACCTCCACCTCAGAAAGCTGAGACTTAGTAAAGGTGAAGTCTCTAACACATCAGTCACAGCAATACCTGCTGTGGCATTACCTTTACCTGAACAAGATTTAACGTAAATTCCTCTTTTCCTGTCATCATTCTTGTGACGTCATATTTAAGAATAATTGTGAAGAAAATAATTGCAGGAAGTTGGGACATAAACTGTGTTTAAATACATAAGGAATTTCCCGTTTTACTGCTTGCAGCAACGTGTTTTTCATGTCCTTGATACATGAAAATGTATAGATACAAAATTACACGAAATATTTTTTATTACTGTTTACAGGCCTCGGGTTTCCCTTCTTTATGTGTTTAAAACGTATCGTAATACAGCCGACTTCGCTTCGCTGATTTATTAGTAATAACTTTTTAATATTACAAATAGGGACAGGGAATACAACATGTTTGGTTGTCGTCATACAGCAAACATTCTAGTGAAAATGCAAGTGGTAGTTAATTACGTAGACTCTGTTCTCATGTTGCTTTAAATGATGTGACTTTTAAAATAGTTCACAGGAACAGTCTAAAACATGGTTTCTTAACATTTGTTGTGATATGGACCCATTTAATTGTCTGATGACGGTTATGGACCCATATGATTGTCAGATGAAGGCTATAGGTCAATTCTTGTGGGGGGGGGGGGGGGGGTTGTACATAATAAAATACTTAAACATTTTACATTTTAAAATTCTGGATATGCGCACGGACCCCCTAAAATCCATTCACGGGTCGCCCAAGGTATTCGTGGACCCCAGGTTAAGAAACCCAGGTGTAAAACGTGAAAAGGACAGAATTAAAAACAAACTTGTAAATGATCTTTGAAGAAAAAAATACTGCTACAAAACTGAAAATGAAAAACATTAAATTTTTGACTAGTTTAGACCAAATGTGTAATTAGTTGACAAATACTGTAGTTGACAAAGTCTTAAATAAGACAACTTCACAATTGATTCAGTGTTCTTGCTACAAGCAAACAGACAAACTAATATTCCTTTGCGAAATAGAAGACGTAAACACCATGAAAAGAGATTAAATTCCATTTAAATTTGAAATGCGGGTAACGCACATCTGACGGTTTACGATTCTCCTTTATCTAAGAACCCCTGTTTTTTATCCATGTGTGTGGGTGTTTTATTTTTAACTCTCTGTCATCATAAAACCTTTTGTTTCCCTGATAACATCCTGCCAAGACAAATTGCAGCCCGTATCTGAAAACTAACTTTCCAACATTACACTTATTTTCTTGAATATCTCAAATGTATTATTCGTGTTTAAATGTTTGTTCTCATTTGTAAATATGACATATGTATTAATATTGTAAATATGACATATGTATTAATATTGTAAATATCACATACGGTATGTATTAATATTGTTTATATATTGTCATTCATTACTACTTGGCTCCCTGTGGAGCATAGCCCTTCAAGTAATTCATGCCAAGTCGGACATGTGTCCTGTGTCTTGTGTCCTGTGTCCTGTGTCTTGTGTCCTGTGTCCTGTGTCCTGTGTCTTCCACGCAAAGTCCTGCCACGTCTTGTTTATCATCATCATCTTTATTTCTCCAGTTTTATTTTCCGTGTGCTTTTATTCTCCACCTAACACTCTTACCCTGGGGTTCCAGAACAAGGACTGCCTTGTAATGCTATCAACAGGTTTCCTCAATCAACGTCCTATCCATCGCCAGCGTCTTCATCTTTCAGATATTTATATTATATTAATTTGCTTTAATTCGCACGGCGAAAATTAAGTTTAACACTCATTAAAGCGATGCGCATGCCTTGCAACGTTTTCATGGTGCATTTTCGGGAAAATACCTGACACAACATGCATTGTACCGCGAAAACTAAAATGAACACCCATTAAAAAGCACGCAGGCCATTCAGTTTTTTTTTCATGGTTCATTGACCACTGACAAAAAGTCATGATAAGTTGGACTACGAAGAAACAAATAAAGTTGAGCTGGAACAGACAGGAACGGAATGACCACAGGAGGATTAGTGACGTCATCAGAGCATGCTGGAGACAGAGCACAACTTAATTATTTCCTCTCATGTTTTGGCGGGTTACTTGCTTGTATTATCCTAATTATTTAAAAAGAATTAACAACACAACAGACAACAGATAACAGACAAATATTTCTTTTATCTTCACTAAACGAGTTTTTTTTCTTGACGTCAGATCTACAACTATTTTCACACTTTATATCTAAAATCTCAGACACCCGACAGAGCGCCCTCTAGTGCTTGGCTCACCAGCCAAAGTTATTGGTAGCTAAAACTGGCCTGGCTCGTAATGTGAGCTGAATTGTACATTATAATTTGACTAGCATAATCTTTAGAATGGTTTTTTAGACATATTAAATTTCGAGTTGCAACGCTTGATTAAGCGGATACTTGTTTGACTTTAGGATAGAATTATCTTTTCCTATTTTTCGGGTGACAGAGTACAGATAAGCGTGTGAACGCTGTTTAATGTATTTATTCTGTACTGTTTTGAGTTATGTGAATAGCTCGCTAGTCTGCATGTGTTATCGAGAACGGTGTTCAAGACAACCGAATCTCGTGACGGGTTTTTTGGTGGGACTAGTGTGTGATTTGGAGAGTTGTGTTTTGGGCGTGGACCGTGTAGGTCGAGTCCCAGTGTTTTTGGATAATGTATGCCTACGTAGGATTTGAGAAAATGTCGACTTATATATTTCGCTGTGTGTACAGCCTATTTGATAAACTGCAGTGAAGACTGTTTAGGCCATATGAAGATTATTATAGCTGCCGTGTGTTGCAGGCTTTATTGAGTAATGCAGTACTGTTTAGGCCATATGAAGATTATTATAGCTGCCGTGTGTTGCAGGCTTTATGGAGTAATGAAGTACTGTTTAGGCCATATGAAGATTATTATAGCTGCCGTGTGTTGCAGGCTTTATGGAGTAATGAAGTACTGTTTAGGCCATATGAAGATTATTATAGCTGCGTGTGTGTTGCAGGCTTTATGTGAGTAATGAAGTACTGTTTAGGCCATATGAAGATTATTATAGCTGCCGTGTGTTGCAGGCTTTATGGAGTAATGAAGTACTGTTTAGGCCATATGAAGATTATTATAGCTGCCGTGTGGTGCAGGCTTTATTGAGTATTGAAGATTTGTTTAGGCCATATGAAGATTATTATAGCTGCCGTGTGATGCAGGCTTTAGTGAGTATTGGAGTACTGTTTAGGCCATATGAAGATTATTAGAGCTGCCGTGTGATGCAGGCTTTATTGAGTATTGAAGTACTGTTTAGGCCATATGAACATTATTATAGCTGCCGTGTGGTGCAGGCTTTATTGAGTATTGAAGTACTGTTTAGGCCAGGATGTGGACAGGCCGTATTATATATATTTAATGCAATGTGGAAATTATATGATTCGTGTTTTGCTGTCGAATGTGTGTCATTTATGTCATCGTGTCTGTGTTGCAACGTAATAAACAGTAGCGAACTGTTCCAGTCGTTTGCAACCCTTTTTGACTCCTGCATGTACTCTTACGTACGCACTGTGGTGTGCGAACATATCAACACACACCCAGGTCAACATTCCAGACACAGTGACAGGACAGCAGCACACATATATTAAATTAGCCTGTGTGGCGATGATATAGACCAAACCACTACACTCGCAACAGTGGGTGTAAACAGAGATTATATAACATTTAGACTTAGCGCCGTTATCAGCGGTGGTTTCAAAGACATAATAACATTAACGTTTAATTACATTCAGTGAGAAACCAGCAAATCTAGTCGGTATCAGTTGGTGGTTTTCAGTTAACAGGATCTGACATCTACGACTATTCGCGTCGATAGCCTAAGTGGCGTAGTTTTGTATCATTGGATATGATTTAAGATGTGCCTGGGTGGCGTATACGATTAAGAAATTGTTACCTCTACAGTGATATGTACTTGAAGCAAGAGGATAATATGAAGCAAATTTTGTCCACCAGACCATAACATATCTAGAGGATCAGTCACTACAAGTTGGAAATAATACATATGACTTTCACGTGACAAGAGTGTAGAACACTTGACTGTGTTATAATTAGCCTTATGTAGGCGTGGCTTGAATCTGGTGTACTTCAGAACTGTGACCTAAATATTATCTGCGTGGGTGGCGCATTTGAGAAACAACGCACGCTTTATTTGGTAGTATGCAACTTTACACCAGTAGCAATTGACGTCCTATTTCGTGCCTATAGACTACAACAACGTCTGCAGTGGTCAAGGAAGTTCAATTAGACTTGGACAGTATTTGTACCAGCATTTGTACGGGTTGTCACAGATTTCTGCAATATTCGAGTTACCTGTGCCAGTTATCACCATCACAAGTTCAAGATGTTATGATACACGGAGTTGCCGTGTACATTTCAGACTACAGAAGAGTCAAGAGGGGCAGTGTGTGCTGTATTATGGTTCCTGTCAACGTGTGCATTGTTAAGCACATATCATATTGACGAAATTACCTGAAGACAAGCGAATCAAGTTCCAGTGCTTTCCCGCAGTGGAGGTTTTAGCAGTCTATGTGATATCCAGTATCGTGGCGGAAAAGAAGCGGGATCATTGACAAGATAAGTGATTGTGTCTTGTGTAAATTGTGTCACTTCATATATGTCGCTAGGCCTCCCTAATTGCTCATTTTGTTATTATTGTTGTTTATGTCTAATTTGACATATGATTAAGATTTGATGCATAGGTGTTAATGGCTGTTGACATATGTCGATTTTCCTGATAATGATGTGACTTGATAAAGGTGCTATAAAAAGGAATTGGTGATACAGAATTGATGAATAAGCTCATTTCTTGACAAATAGTTAACTTTGTGAGCTGGAAGGGTAATTGTCAAACCTTTTGCGACAGTAATTTGTCATAACTATAAGTGATTACTATATATAGTTGATTAAGTAAGTGAATCACCATGGATCGTGATATGTGCCCTACAGATATAAGGCCTATGTTGGAGTCTGCATTGGTGGTAGGTAGAGATGGTAAGGGATTGAGAGGTGCACGACTTGGAGAATGGATAATGGATGATTTTTTGATTAATGTGTCAACATCCCTTGAGTTATTTGCGAAACATAACTTTAAGTTTGTTTGCAATTTGGTAATGGCCAAGGATTTGGTGAATTTGCTACGGCACCTTCGTGTGTTTTTGCAACAGAATATTGAGCTTGAACACGGACATATAGTGCAAAGCATGTTCAAAATAATCCATAACCATACTTCTGATGAGCAGGAAAGGGAATTGAGAATTGAGAAACAAGCAAAAGTAAACAAACAAAGTGCTCTACAGCAAAGAGAGAATTTCCTAGAAGGTGTTGCTAAAGAGAACGAACTACAGGCAACTGTGTATAGGCTTAAAAGTGAGATACTTGAATCAAACTCAGAACTTTCTAGTGCACAAGCTACATTAAATTCAACTTTAAGCAAAGTCCAAGACTTGGAAACTCAGATAGGTAATCTCACGCGGGAACTTCAAGAACAGAAAGAGATGTATGAGAAATTGAAGGTTGAGAGAAATGTCTGTGAGAAGACTTACATAGAAATGCTTCATGAGGTGATGAATGATAATGCGATGCTCAGTGATCAAATTGGGGAGATGAATATTGTACCCCCCAAGAAGAGTAATGAGATTATGAAAAACAATGATGATGTCCAGACTGAAACACTTCAGATAGAGTTGACTCAGTTGAGGGCAAATAAAGAACAGTACGAGAAAGAGACTTTAGTGGAGTTGACGGCTGAGAAAGAGAAGGTCGCTAAAATTGAAAATTTGCTAGCAGAAGAAAGCGACAAAGTTTTGGCTGTTAAGGAGTTAAATAAAAGGTTAAGTGAAACGATTTCACTTAAAGATAATGAAATTGCGGAAGCAAGGGAAAGAATATTTGGCTTACTAGATATGGTTTTGAAAAACAAAAGGTGCTCTTCTGTCAATGTTCACAATGATAGACAGAAAGTTGCGAAAAGTCAGCCCCATACACTTTTTGCTCAGAGAGATTTCATTCATGGTAAAGACAGATCTTATCGTGGTAAATACAACTTTAAAAGTTCTAATATTACTGATAGTTCCAGTGATAATTCTTGGCGTCAGACCAACAAAGATTCTTGTGTAACAGCCAGTTCTGTTGGTCAGGAAAAGAAAGGTGATATATTTCAGGTCAAGACTCATAAGAGCAAATATTTGTCTACTACTGGAAATACTCAGAAATTAATAGCGGGTGTTGAGACTATTACTACTTGTTCCAAAGATGAAACCCATATGCGGAACAATAGAGATACTATTGTTTCTGGCAGTTGTCAAACTCAGCACAGTCAGTTTGAAACTATTGGTAAATATATTCCCATAAGGGAAAAGAAAAACAGTTCTAGAAAGAGAGATAACCCCAAGAGTAAACAGTACCAAGGGAGATCAGAAAATAATAATTTTCCCTCTCGTAGATACTGTAGACAATTTAACAAATCTCAAAGTTTTGATTGTAAGAATGTTGGAAAGTATGATAGAGATAATAGCTTTTCAAATGTTGCTTTATATCACCAGAGTAATGTTCCTAAACAAAAGACTAAAGTCATTTTTTGTAAACAAGACAACGGTAATAATAAGTATTGTGATCGTAGAACAAATAATAAGCGCAATTGTGCTAATTTTGTTCAACATGAGCCCAGAGTCATTTATAATCAAAGTAAACAGAGTAAAAATAACAGTGGATGCTTGAATACTATTGATTGCTCTACTTGTTGTTGTGAATGTGAGACTTTGTTTCAGCGTAAGACAGCGGCGACATTCAAGGTCGGTCATGTTGTCCCCAAGAATTCTATGATATCTACATGTGATAGAGAGAGCTAGTGACATCGTGAAGAGACCGGGTTTTTACACAAGCCGGTACTGGGTAATTGTAAATGTGATTTCTACGTTTTTTTTTCATTAAATTTCACTATTGAGTAAAATGGAAATTTTCATTTGTATTTGTTGACAGAAGCTACGTTGCGATAAGGGTCAAGGCTTCTGTGACATATTGACGGTCAGAAATGTGAGTCAACTTTCCGCTCGAGTAGTCAACCGAAACCTGTCAGCGTCAAACTAAAATCTGAGGTGTTGCTTTCTGAAGGTCAAGCATGTTTACAAGAGAGTGGGAGACTTCGCGTCTGATTTTTTTTTTTTTTTTATGTGAAGATAGTAAATATTTTTGTATTCTATATTAGTACATGACATGTTGTTGTTTTGAAATAACATATAATTTTGTTGTAATGATTATTTCTATGCATCATTTGATTGCCATAATTTTTTATTGTTATTTATATGTCTGTATTTTGATGATGTATTAATACATTTTTATGCTATTTATATATTATTGTGTTGATAATGTGTAGTATGTAATTATTATCCTTTATACTACTCTGTTCAACTTAGAATTTTTGCAACTGTGTTGTTTAGGATAGTTTTGTACATGATGAGATTGCACAAACTCATTTATTGTGTTGATGTAGTGGTTACTTTTAGATAATCCTGAGTGTTCGTTATTCACTTAATTTATATTTTTCTCATGTTTTGATGTCATGATTAATTAATATATAGAACATACAGAGAAGATGTGTATTATCTGGTATGTTGTGAAATGTAATTTTGGAAAATAGCTTGCATGTATCATACATGATCTTGTATTTGGATTTGTTAACTTTTTGTGAAACTTCGATTTTTCCAGAACTTGATTTTCTTGCCAGTCAGACATGTAGATTATTTTCTTAGCAGATTATTTTTAAAAAAAAAAAACTTATTTTTTTGTAGATATTTTTATAGAACCTTTTTTATATTTCATAGTAACAACAAAGTGTAGATTTATTTATAATGTATATCTTATCGATTTGAGTAAGAGATAGAGTTATACCTAAATAGCATTGTACGGAGCTGAACGTAATTGTCAGCAGAAAGAACTTAAAGGATAAATTAAATTTACATGTGTTGATTTAAAGGTTCCTTCGAGATAGGATTTTTGTTTTATATTTCACTCATTTTGTTAAAATATTGATTTCATTATTAGGCTTTACTTAAAGTATTACTGAACTACTTAAAAATTAAATACTGTTTTTATGTAACTTATTGAGAAAAAAAATATTTTTGTACGGTACCGTTGAAAAAAAATGTTTTTTTTTTTTTTTTTTTTTTGGCATTGTAATTTTTTTGTTGTGTGTGCCCAGCATTTGACTTCGTGATATCATTGATATGTAGTTTGATTAGTTCTTGTAAAAAGTTGTTTTTTATTATGATGTATTTTTTATTTTTAGCGCTTGATTGTGCGTTGGTCGTATTAGTTATAGTAATGCTATTACTTGTTTGTTCGATGCCTATAATTTATTTATGTTAGTTTTGTATAACTCTTATAACTTAGTTAAATTACTTATTAGCTTTTGTTTAGTTATAAATTATTTTTTGATGGTATTAGTATAGATATACTTTGATATTTTGTGTTGTGCCTTTCGATCATGTTTATATATTTTTTTTTGAATAGGTTATCTGATCAAAACAGTTATTAGTATATACTGTTATTGACTTTCTTTGCGTTCGTGCCTTTGCTTTCTATCTGTCTTTGGTAACTATTCTTCATTTCATTCCTTCTTTTCTGTTGTCTTTTCGGTATGGATTTCATATCTTGTTTATACTTTCGTACCTCATCTTCGTTTTACTTGATTCTATTTGTATACTTTGTCTTCTTTCAACACTTATACCTCTATTCTTTGTATTGTTGGAGTGGTTATATGACTTGATATAACATATCTACTTTTGACAGTTGTATTTATTTTACATGTAATTGTCCAACTTAGTTATGAGTATATGGTATTGTTGAGTTCTTACTTTTTTTTTTTACAGATCATTCTTCTTTTGATTGATCTTGTGTTTTCTCTTTCGATTGGTTGTTTTCGGTTTGGTTTGTACTAAATATACGTAACTTAATTTTGGAACTGATCATATTTGTATATTTAGCTAATTATTTTTTTATACTTAGCTGGTTATGCTGTATGCTTTAATTGCTACTTTACACTTTAATGCTGATATTTCTTGTAAATATCTAATTTTGATTTAAAATAAGATATTTTTGTAGGCATATGTTAGAGCTTAATTGTCTTCTAAATTTTTCGTTTTTGGGAGTTAATTTTTTCAAAAAAAATGATAGAATCATTTTTTTTCCCGGAGCGGGTGGTAACTGTTGCAGTGGAACTTATGGAAGGGGAAGTAATCTTTAGAATGGTTTTTTAGACATATTAAATTTCGAGTTGCAACGCTTGATTAAGCGGATACTTGTTTGACTTTAGGATAGAATTATCTTTTCCTATTTTTCGGGTGACAGAGTACAGATAAGCGTGTGAACGCTGTTTAATGTATTTATTCTGTACTGTTTTGAGTTATGTGAATAGCTCGCTAGTCTGCATGTGTTATCGAGAACGGTGTTCAAGACAACCGAATCTCGTGACGGGTTTTTTTGGTGGGACTAGTGTGTGATTTGGAGAGTTGTGTTTTGGGCGTGGACCGTGTAGGTCGAGTCCCAGTGTTTTTGGATAATGTATGCCTACGTAGGATTTGAGAAAATGTCGACTTATATATTTCGCTGTGTGTACAGCCTATTTGATAAACTGCAGTGAAGACTGTTTAGGCCATATGAAGATTATTATAGCTGCCGTGTGTTGCAGGCTTTATTGAGTAATGCAGTACTGTTTAGGCCATATGAAGTTTATTATAGCTGCCGTGTGTTGCAGGCTTTATGGAGTAATGAAGTACTGTTTAGGCCATATGAAGATTATTCTAGCTGCGTGTGTTGCCGTGAAGACTGTTTAGGCCATATGAAGATTATTATAGCTGCCGTGTGTTGCAGGCTTTATGGAGTAATGAAGTACTGTTTAGGCCATATGAAGATTATTATAGCTGCCGTGTGTTGCAGGCTTTATTGAGTAATGAAGTACTGTTTAGGCCATATGAAGATTATTATAGCTGCCGTGTGTTGCAGGCTTTATGGAGTAATGAAGTACTGTTTAGGCCATATGAAGATTATTATAGCTGCCGTGTGGTGCAGGCTTTATTGAGTATTGAAGATTTGTTTAGGCCATATGAAGATTATTATAGCTGCCGTGTGATGCAGGCTTTAGTGAGTATTGGAGTACTGTTTAGGCCATATGAAGATTATTAGAGCTGCCGTGTGATGCAGGCTTTATTGAGTATTGAAGTACTGTTTAGGCCATATGAACATTATTATAGCTGCCGTGTGGTGCAGGCTTTATTGAGTATTGAAGTACTGTTTAGGCCAGGATGTGGACAGGCCGTATTATATATATTTAATGCAATGTGGAAATTATATGATTCGTGTTTTGCTGTCGAATGTGTGTCATTTATGTCATCGTGTCTGTGTTGCAACGTAATAAACAGTAGCGAACTGTTCCAGTCGTTTGCAACCCTTTTTGACTCCTGCATGTACTCTTACGTACGCACTGTGGTGTGCGAACATATCAACACACACCCAGGTCAACATTCCAGACACAGTGACAGGACAGCAGCACACATATATTAAATTAGCCTGTGTGGCGATGATATAGACCAAACCACTACACTCGCAACAGTGGGTGTAAACAGAGATTATATAACATTTAGACTTAGCGCCGTTATCAGCGGTGGTTTCAAAGACATAATAACATTAACGTTTAATTACAGTACTGCTTGTTAAGGAACTCGGTTGAGAAATCAACTGCTTCATTGGGATCATCAGAAATTATGGTACCTATGCTCCAATAAACCATTTCATTTCCAGCGAGTAGCTCCAACAATAAGTCTGCAATACTTTAAATTAAAATTTTGTCTTGAAGAAACAATCAAAAACTTACATTTTAAGGTTATTTTTAACAAAATGATTAGTTAAATCCGTTTCCGGAATGAAACTGGGTTCTACAATCAAAAATGAATATTTTATTCATATATTACTGTCACTCACTTTGTGTTGCACAATTCACCGACTTTTCTTCGTTGAGTGTTACTATTTTCGGGAAAGTACATATAACGGAAAAAATACAATTAATGTCTAATTTTCAACGAAAGTTGCATCCTTTAGATGTGACCGACGTACAAACGGCGAGAATTGTGGAGTTTGATTATCTGCAACTAGTATCCTGTAAATAAATATCAGACAAACATAAAGGTATGTTTTCAGGCACTCGTAAGAAATAAAGAAGTAGAACACTAGACAACAGAAAAATAACAGACGTGAGTGGCTTACCCAGGACTCGAACCGAGGAACTTCCGTGCGACAACCCCGCCTAGCTATGCAAGCGAATCACACTATCTTCCCTGCCATCAAGGCATCACCGAAAAATGATGCTTCGATGACGGGTCATTAGTGCGACCAACAACACATAACACCGGAAATGGGAGCCGCGCTGATGTAATGGCTACGGCGTTGTATTGGCGACCAGGTTTTCATGGTTCAAACCCGGGCGTCAGCGTTTGAAGGAATGTTTACGACCGGAAATTTGACTGAATAACCTGAACGGCTCCTGCACATAAATCCCGTGTGGATGGGAAGGAGCGAAGCTCCTGACCGGGTTGGAAGGAAAGTCCACTGACCCCCCAGCCTCGCAATGACATGTCTTTGGGCCAAAAGAGCTGGAAAGCTCGAATGCCGCTGGTTAGAGAAAAAAAAAACCGGAAATTTACCATGGGCAATCCAGCCTTTTAATGACGCAATCACTTCCGTTGCTCCCCTATCATACAGTATAGGTCAGACTATACAAGACAAAGACCTTAACACTGCGTCCAGTAAATGATAGAAGACTAAGAACAGTAAGTACAGGACAGAGGGTTGATTTTGGTATTATATAAACATTTATAACACATAAGGAAGGGAAACCCGAAGCCTGTAAACAGTCAATAAATATCAGACAAACGTAAAGGTCTGTTTTCAGGCACTCGTAAGAAATAAAGAAAAAGAACAATATCCTACTGTGACACTGTCTATAAATGGAGTCTATAGTCACGTGATGTGGTCACCCGACTTCTAAAACAACTGTGTCTCATTGGTCTATAATACGACTGCACTTGGTCACGTGGCCTATAATTATTGTCTGTTGTCACGTGGGAAATAATCCGTGTGTATAAATGATTTATTTTTATTATTTTTTTTTAACTTTCTATTATCAGTTGTACAGCATACATTCATCACTTCTAGCCTGTTTTCGTTGCGTTCTATTCGTACATTTTGCAAGTTATTTAGATTTCTTTTCCATATATTTATTTGTCGCGTTTTTTATTAACCTTCAGTTCTCATGAGTCTCTTGTGAGAGAAAAAAAAATAATATTTGGACTACTGCACCCTCAAGGGGCAGCTAATGTGAGGTTATGCCTGGGCTGGCAACTTCATAGTGTAAAACTAGTTTTTACAGAACCCACTTCTGCAGGAGCATGGAATGCAGATTTAGTGTAAGAAGGACAGCTTCGGTGGTGACTTCATGTTCAATAGGGAGCGAAAAGAAAAAACGATGAAACATTTATTAGGTATATTTTTTACTTGCTGGGTATTTATATTTGCTCATTTATGATTATTTTTCCACGTGTCTACTGTGCCTGTTGCCAATTTCTCATAACATGTCTATACTTCTCAGTTTGTTGTTTCTTGTTTGCAACTGTTGCTGACGAAGGAAAATCCAGAAGCGTCACGTGTTCCTAGTTTATTGTTTATTTGTAAAATTAACTCCAATGTCATTTGCCTTTTAATTTTTTTTTTGTAACTTTCTACAATATGTATGTCTTTGGTCACGAGGTCTATAATTAATTCGTCTGCAGTCACTAATGGATCAGTCGTAATGCGCGTGACTCACAGACTACTTCGCTTCTTGTTTCGTTTTAAGGTACAGTACAGTTATGTCAAGCGGGAGATAAATTCTTTAACACAAGGGGAGGTTAAACCCCCAAAATGAAAAACACAGAATTATAAGATAATAGCTATATCTGGTCATTTATACAAGCAAAATGACTGAAAAAAATACAAAACATCAAGGTATGTACTGAAAACTGGCAGTCTGAGGGGGAAAAACAGTAGAAAAAAGGCAAATTTTGGCTTTTTTGGGGTATTTTGTTGCCCAAGATATCTCAAATGTGAGTACAGCTTCAGTTATGAAATTTGACTGTTTCATTTGTTCATATATGATAATGATTGTATACTAAAATAATTTTGATTGGTTTGATATCTGATTTTTTTTTGGATTTTAACATACCGTTTGACAAATAGTTGTAACTTTTTAGGGGGGTAACTTAGATATTTCTTAACAGTTTTGTAGTTTGTTAACATATATGCTTTATTTTAGTATAATTTTATGGGCACTATGTGTACAGCATGTGACCCAAAATTCATTACTGTATCACTAATAGTTTTTGAGAAATCATGGGCAACGTGCCCATATTTGTGTGAAAAATGCGGTTTTGAGAAAATGAAGAAAAAAGGGAAGAATTACACTTTTACACAAAATTTACTCACCTCAGTATCCCCCTGCTATGTAGGAATCATCTCTGGTATTTTCCTTTATTGATATCATGGGTTGTTTCATACTTTGCAGCTTACTTTTCATTAAATTCTTTGGGCACCTATACCATATGAGGTTATGAAATGATTCATTTGAATTCTGAGTCCCACCATGAGCACACTTTTCCAGAAGGGTATCAGCTGCAAGTTCCTCAAAAACTTCTTTAATAATAGAACACACAAATTCAGGAAGTTGATTCTTATTATCTGCAGCTGGGTCTTTCTTCACAGGGCACCAACTATCACAGTCTTCATGTATTCCTTGTCTGTGTTTCCAGATTGCCCATATGCTCTTCTTCATTGCTGGAACATCTCCTACATTTCTGCGTATGGCTGCCCCATAGTGTCCTTGAATCCGTTTTATGGCTAACTTGGTTAATCTACCTATTCCACCTATGCCGGTATAAGTTTTCCCATTCTCTGTGAACTTCTTGCATCTGTTTTCTGATACTTTATCCAGAAGTCTCTTCCCCATTCGCTTTTGAACATGTCCGCAACATTCAAGCTTTCTTATAGTTTTGCCATGGTAAATGGGTGGCTGATGCTGTGCTACTGTCTTGTAACTTTTAGAATCCCCATCTCCCAGATATCCTGTGTAACACAAATCATACTGTTTCTCTGAACGATTAAAGACTTTTAATATTCCATATGGCTCCATCAAACCTGCAGTCCCGTCATGATTTTTCTCACATTCTCCTGATTCTGACTCCAGAGTTTGAATTCATGGTCTGACATTCTGCTCTTTGCTTTCATACAGCTATCACAATAATTGCTGCTTACTTCTACATCCAACACCTTTGCTGGTCCTTTTTGGCTAACAGAAAGAACTGTGGCTACACCATTTTTGCTTGTAAAGCCTCGCCGCTGCCAAGTACCATCACATGAAACTGTTACATCTTTACCTTCTAACAGTTTTATTTCTGTTGCTGCTTCTGCTTTGCACTCATCTGCAACTATAGAGGTGGCTTCCAATATCTTTTTTCTGTAGGTGGCACTTCTTATGTTACTTACTGGTGGTGGCAAATTCATGTTCCCCAAAAGTCTCCTTCCCTTCTCCATGTGACATCCAATGCTATAAATTGCAAAAGTGAATCTCAAGTTCACATTTTCTGAGTTCTTCTTCATGGTAATAACATGTTTACATTGTGAGCACATTATATAAAGCTGACTCTCTAGACCTACAAGCTTCTCTGAAATTATAAAATTATCTCCAGTGTCTGGTAGTTCAAAACAAGATGGACATGGAAATTGTTGAATCAGCTCAGTTACTTGTGTCATATTATACAACCTGTATCCACTCATTCCTTCTACATTTGAATCAGCATATTCATCATCTAGGATATTTGTGTGTAGCTTTTGATAAGATGATGATAATCTAGAAGTGCTCACAGGCTCACACTCAGAGGTACTAGCATTGTGTACGACAGTAGGCCTAAACTCTGTTAGTGGTTCACAGTTTATAAATTTGATAGTCTTATCTTCATTTAACCTTTTTTTCACATACCTATTTCCTTGAAACTTTCTTTTCTTTGAACGATCCATTCTCTCTTTCGTGAATTTTTATCCATTATAATAAATAATAAAGAATTATTTCACACACTGCAATGGTCACTGGTTTACCTCGTGTTAGAATTTGACAAGCCTTTGTTTACTTCGAATAGAATAGTCCCTTTTGAGAGCTCGTTTCTGATTGGCTGAAAAGCCCCAAGCTATGGCAATGGTTAACACAGATTAGCCAATCAAAATTATTTTTACACATGAAATGATGTTTAAAAAACTTTAATTAGGTTTACTTCAGGGAAATGAATACCGAAAAAATTTTTAAAATCCATGCATTAGAAGCGAAGATATACCAATTTGTACATTTTGCATATATAATTAGGTAAACAATACACTTACCTGACATACTTTAAAAATTTATATAAAATCATCCACAAAGGTTTTAGTGAAAATAAACATAAAGAAATGTAGGCAAATGAATGTACTTTCCAGTTCAATATATATCTAAAATTTGATATTTTCAATGAAATTCTTCATTTTTGGGGGTTACACCCCTTAACACAGTGGCAGCCCCAATGATTTTTGGCTTGTGGGGATACCTATAAATAATGTTGTAGTTGCACGTGTACCTACGCAAACTTGAGCATATAGCACAAGAGTTTAAGATGACTATGTCATACACAGCGAAAAAAAAACATATTATTTATCGTCAAAAATAAACCAAAAAAGTCAAAAATATTTAACTGGTATACGTTTACAATTTGATCAGTAAAAGTAAAATTCATAAGAACTTGGTAATTACTGGAAGTTAATTACCCGCGTTAATTACCCGCGTTATGGAGGTTTTGTTTTCCTTTACGGCACCTGACAGCGTCTAGTCAACAAACATTCAGTTATACAAAATTCTCAATGACTTTAGTTTTGAAGTTTTGGGTTGATTTTACACGCTTCAATGTAGAGAAACACTTTTGCCATTCAGATGTTATCATGGGAATGGTACCAACTATGGACAACTCTAGTTATCTTGGGGAAAGCCAAAAATACCTCCACCGGGGTATTCTGCGCTTGCGCAATTGGTATTTGGAGGAAGTAGCATCGAGAGAAACAAAGGGAGAGGGGAGAGAGAGAGAGAGCTTAAGGAAGGTTCAATGCAGAATCTTATCATTTATAATATTATTACGTTACAAATACGAAAAACAAATTTTGGTTTTTAAAGTTCTGGTGGGCATGGGCCCAACTATCCTCTATGCACCAGCCGCCACTGCCCCCATAAAATAAATGTTTTTTTCTGGAACAAAAGGGAAAACGCTCTATTTCATGTTTAAATTTGTTTTTATTTTTAAACTAAGGATTATCAAAGCTCTCCGCTTATGTTAACTAGTAATAAGAGAGAACAGAATAATTAGTTGTTTTTCATTTTTGTCACAATCAAGAAATGTGACGTCAGCGGCTACCAAACATATAGAAAGTGACTTGCGCGGGGACAGTGTGGCTGTAATCAGGCGCAATGTTCAGGTGACACTTTCCACGCATGCGGAAGTGAAACATGTATTTATTTATACACGTGCCTGGACTTTTCTTCGTGATAAATAATTTCTGAAGTGTTTTTATTAAACTTGAGCAAGGTGTTGGTTGACTGGAATCTCCAGGGTTAGAGAGGTCCCCAGGGTTAGAGAGGTCCCCACGGTTAGAGAGGTCCCCACGGTTAGAGAGGTATACAGAAAAACACACGGAGAAGAGAACCTGTGGTGGACATGAAAGGTTTTTTTAAAAGAAAAGACATGCACAGACTTTAAACATATAAGACAGGACAGGACGTTTGGGCATGAATTTGTGGACATCTTATGTTCCCTAGGGAGCTGACGTTTATTGATGATGATGCTGCTATTTGTTCCATGTTCATGCAATCTTGTTGTCACTGTTATCATCAATGTCATCATTACCTTCCAGCTGCCTGCGGTCATTGACCTACAATTAGTTCATGGCCTGCCCTCAATTTTTGCTACACCTGCTCAAGTTATTTCTAGACTTTCTCTATTCCTCTAATGAAGTCGGTATGAAGTAGATCCTGACTACCCGTAGATCACAATGAATAATTTAGTAGATCTCTAGGTAAAAAGAGAAAGAATGCTAAAGCTAGAGAAATGACGAACTAGTCTTCTCTCCTGGCATTTAAAATCGTGGTGACCACAGGACTCAAGTAAATTATTCCGCGTTTAAAAAGGAATTCTTGAGCCCCTTTAATTGTGAACTGCTTGAGATAGACACGTGATCTTTTCTTTGACGTCAAGTAGATCGATCATTCACTGAGGTCGCCATTAGACTTATATTAGCGCAGTCAGTTCAATCATTATAATCTGGGTTGCTGATGGAGATTACACTGTCTATACTAACCAAAATAATCTTCTGATTCTTTTCCGTGGTGCTCCTAACGGAACATCAAGCCACCACTGTTATTGTTCTTAGACAGCCTGCACTAACTCATGTGCTCCTTATGAAGGATGGAGCCAACTTAGCAGCATTGTCGGTAGGAAGCCATGACCAAACATTGACATGCTGTTACTGTGGTAGTTTCTGTGGCATCAGTTTTACTTGGTGGGATTGCCAGGACCGTCAAAACAAAACAAATACTGTAGTAATATAAGGCTGAAAATGATCTAGACGTATATACAGGCATTCCATGAGGAGAGGAAATCATCACAGCTATCAAAGGGTTAAAGACTGGAAAAGCTCTTGGTCACGACAATTTAAATGCTGAGTTATTCAAGGCAGATCCTGAACTAGCAGCAGAACTTTTAGAACCACTATTTACACAAGTCTGGAAAACAGATACAACACCAACAGAGTGGCGTAAAGGAGTAATTGTCAAATTGCCCAAGAAGGGTGACCTGGCAGACTGCAACAACTGGAGACGAATTACTCTCCTCTCAGTTCCCAGTAAAATAGTAAGCAGGATAATTATCCAGAGAATTTCAAAAGCAGTTGACCATAAACTGAGGAAAAAACAAGCGGATTCAGAAAGAACAGAAGATGTACAGATCATATATTCACCCTCAGGAACATTATAGAGCAGTGCTCGGAATGGCAGAGACAGCTATACATTAACTTTGTTGATTTTGAAAAGGCTTTTGACAGCATACACTGGGACATACTATGGAAAATACCGAGGGCTTATGAAATTCCCAGCTGCATTGTTTCTATCATAAAAAGCCTCTATGCTAACTTTACATGCAGTGTTGGGTTGAGCAATATAACTTTTGAAGTGAAGACAGGAGTACGACAGGGATGCCCCTTATCAACAACTTTATTTTTTACAGTCTTAGACTGGGTGATGCACCAGACAACAGAGGGCAGTCCGAGAGGAATTAGATGGGCAACGTTTTCTACATTGGAAGATCTGGAATATGCAGATGACATTGCACTACTCACACATTCACATCAAAACATCCTAGAGAAAAACAGACTGAATAAGTATAGCCAGCAGGTGGATTTGAACATCAGTCTAAAGAAGACAGAAGTCATGACACTCAATGTGGGCAGTCATGAGCCCATAACAATAAGGAACCAGAAGTTGGAACAGACGGTCACATTTACATATCTAGGATGCATAACAACACCAGACGGCGGAACAAGCAAAGACATCAACAACAGAATGAATAAAGCGATAACAGCCTTTGCTAGTCTCAAAAACATCTGGAAGTCTTCCCAGTACAGCACAAACACCAAATTAAGATTATATGAGAACTGCGTACTTTCTGTGCTTATCTATGGTGTGGAATGCTGGAGAGTAACAGAGAAGGAAATGTTGAAACTGTTTTCCTTCCACACAATCTGCCCAAAGAAAATTCTCCGAATCTTTTGGCCGAACACTATCACTAACCAAGAACTACTTACTCGAAGTAACCAAAAGGACACGCGCTTACAGACGCTAGAGTTGGGTTGGCCACGTCCTCAGAAGAGACCCCGATGCCACCACAAGAACAGCTATTCTATGGACCCCCGAAGGAAAGCGAAAGAGAGGCCGACCAAAAACAACTTGGTGGAGAACTGTGGAGGCTGAGATGCAAAGAAAGAACCAGAGTTGGGGCATTGTACGAAGGATGGCAGCCGACTGAGCAAAGTGGAATCAGTTTGTTGCTGCCCTACAAGACGCCACCAGGCGGGATGGCCACTTACTGCTCTGACAGTCGGCGGCTAAGGATCAAAGAAGAAGAAACATATAATACTGCCCGTGTAGTTTCCAGTGGTCTCTGAGAAACACAAAGAACATGATTGGTGTCAAGTTTGGAGTCTGGCTGGCAACCTCATCATGTGACAAACGTTTGGAGTCTGGCTGGCAACCTCATCATGTGAAAAAAGTTGCAACAGAAATCACCGCTACAACAGCACATTAATGTTTTTGTGGCCTACTTTCTGCCAGACAGCAAGCTCCAGGTGGTGGCTCTATGTTCCGTGATGGAACATGATGATGATGGCCAATAAAAAGTTAAAAGAAAGATGGCGTTGAGCGAGTGCAAAACAATAATTTGGAAATAGTCAGGGGGAAAATGTAATTAATGAGAAACCTGACAAGAAAAAGCGGTACATGGACTGCCAGTGTAGTATATGCACGAACATTGTCATTAGTTTTAACTGACACGCATGACATAAGTTGTACAAACAAATGACGGGGAGAAAATGCAAAATATACTTCAACCTTGCACCAGTTTAAAACAGTTTGCTGGGAGGTTAGACACAGCAGAAGTGGCAAGCTGGTGAAGCAGACACGGAGGTCTAGTTTGAGCAGACGTAGAAGTCAAGTACAACAGATGTGGAAGTCAAGTTTGAGCAGACGTGAAAGTCAAATTTGAGCAGACGTAGAAGTCAAGTACTGCAGATGTGGAAGTCAAGTTTGAGCAGACTGAGAGTTTGAGCCGTTTTTTTTTTCATCCCGCCTACCCGGAGTCAAATAAGAGCAGGCTTGGAAGTCAAGTTTGATTGAGCAGACTGAGAGTCAAGTTTGAGCAGACTGAGAGTCCAGTTTGAGCAAACTTGGAGTTTAAAAAAAGCAGGCTTTGAAGTCACGTTTGATAGAGCAGACTGAGAGTCAAGTTTCAGCAAGCTTGGAGTCAAGTTAGAGCAGGCTTGGTAGACAAGTTTGAGCAGACTGAGTCAAGTTTGAGGAGACATAGAGTCAAGTTAGAGCAGTCTTGGTAGACAAGTTTGAGAAGACGCGGGAGTCTTTAACGGCACATAAGGGGGGAAAAGACGCAAGTCAAATATGGAACTGTAAATTGTGTTTAATTGTGTAAAACAATTTTGAGAACAGATGCCTCTGTCTTTGACATGGTTGTGAAGAATACAATTATCTGTTATAAATGTAACTATAGAAGAAATGAAACAAGCACTACATCATTAACAAGCGCATTTATGGAAAAGATAGCCTCCTAGCAGATACTGCCGTATGAGAGTGAAGTAGAGCTGGGATCTTTAACGATTAATTAATCGATTAATCTGTTCCATTTTTTAAATCAATTAATTGATAAAATAAACTTAAATCGATTATTCCAATGTTAGCAATGTTTATAATTTTTGCTTAAATGCGAGTGCATTTGGTATGTTAAAGGTTTGTGATATGGTTGTCGCAAGTATGGTGAATAATTAATAAATTGTTTGGTTGTAACTTTTCTGTATTTTATTATATTTTCAGGACGATGTTGCCTTATAAGAAATAATTCAGTCTTTAGTGACTTTAAAAAATGTTATTTATGATTTTAAAAATATTTTATCAGATCGTTCAAATTGATCGAAGAAAGTCGATTAATCGATTACAATTATTTTAATCAATCCCGGCCCTAGAGTGAATGAAGTGTTAGAGACTGCACTATACTAGGTCCAGCTTCGACAGGGGGGGGGGGTAACCAGTTCCCTCCCTCGCTGCCTTTGCCTTCCCTAACTCAAGGGGTACAGTCAAGTACACACTTGACAACTGGATAGACTGGAGCGTGACACTACTATGTTTGGAACCTGGTACATGTGCCGCCAGAGGTCACTCTGACAATCGGACGCTCACAAGTGCAGTATCTCCAGGATGAAAGGTACTACTTCCTCATTGCCAGTGACAACTCACAAGTTAGCCTACAAAAGTTCACACTAATCGTGAAATGCTGTGAGACAGCAATACGATCTGTTGCAAGTTTATTGAAGTCCTATGCTCCATGGGGAACGAAGGGTGATCAATGAATGAAGATGACCATCCACACTTTGGTCATAAGTGTCCAGCTAACCTTGTATTTAATTAGTGACCAGTTAATATTACATTTTATTATCCTCTGTTGTGAACAAGATGTGGAAAATGATGGTCAATTGGACGTTAAAATCGGCCGTGTTTTGCAATACCGTGTTTATACTTTTTATTTCAATCTATTTAAAATTTAATTTAATTTATTTATTTTGTGTATTGTTATAAATTACCTAGCTGATAAACTCCAAGTTGATAACTCTATTTTCTTTGCTCATCATCATTAGTTGATAAATATAAGCTCACTAGAACATCACCAGAGCTACATGCTGTGTTGTTGTGTTGCTTGTGGTTTGAGTATGGAATGTCAACTCGACCTACGCAGTGGTGTGTAGACATAGATTGAGAGTCTAATATGCGAATGATAAGAAGAGTTCGTGGTGTTGACAAATGGTCTTTTTTTCTCACACTCATGTATGGCTGGAAGTCATCGACACCAACGACTGTGTACCTTTGCTACAGTTTAATTGGACGTACACACTCGACAGCACAGATAGTGACAAATCACAGGTTGGCATAATACATCATGGTACAGTGGATAAATGGTCTTGCAATGATACATGGGCACTCATGTAGAATAATAGCATAATGGATTGTCAGTAGACAAGCACTCAGTATTGCCCATATATATATATATATATATATATATATATATATATATATATATATATATATATATATATATATATTATATATATATATATATATATATATATATATATATATATATATATATATATATATATATATATATATATATATATATCATCTGAGTTTACTGACAAAGCACGTCAGATTATAAACAACAGTCAAGATGGCTTCTAGACCTAACCTCGTCTAGTGAAGATTCCTTACAATAATGTTCAGCACATATTTTCCATATAATCATATTGAACCGCTAGTAATGGGTTCTCATGTGTAGCAGTGATCTCTGGACTCATCAAGCGATAATACGGGGCATCCCTTTCTGTTCTTGAAAGTCACAAAATATTTGGATACAAGATGGCTTCTCTCGTGAGCTGTCACTCACGTTTGGATACAACTGAATCAAAGTTAATCATTCATTAAACGTTCTCGTTGCTCTGTATATTCTATCATAATACAATTGATTTCATCATACGAGATATAATGCTGCTAGGAATGAATGTCGTTTTCATCTAGATAAATGTTTCCTCAGACGTACAAATCGTGTCTATCGAGAAACGGTGGCTTAGCCAGAGTTCGTAAGGAGTATCTTTTGTTACCTTGGTATCAGAAATATGATTCTGCCATTCCTTGGCAATAAGAATAAACACTGGGGTAAAGCATACACGATAGGTCTAGACGACTATCACTTTCCCCACAAATACTGAGATCATTTTTTTCCGGCGACAAGCCGCTACACAAAAAATCACAGCCCCATCAGGACGAAGCCAAATCACACCTCTCTAGCGACACATCCGCCGAACAGCCCTTTGACCTTTCTAACGACAAAAGACCATATAGTTCGACTTAGATATGTAAAGATATACAGATATAAGACAGACTCGTCCTACCCAGACAAACAATACACATAAATTCAGGCCATAGATACACCGAAGCAAGAACAACCTATTTCTACCCAAACAAAGAATAAATCGCAGTAAAACTGGATTCATCCGCGGAGTTCGATCAAAAATGACAACACTCCTTTCAAGGGAAGTAACGTAATAATGACTTTTCCTTAAGCACTAAAGTATCTATTTTGTTTACAAAATATTTGCGAACATAACAAGCATACAAATGTATTATATTGTAAGATATCAAAGACTGCACGTAACACTAGCAAGAACCTGTAAAGAAATAGTGGCAAAGAATTATGGTGTGCGATTTTTGTTTTTATGTCCTGAGGATAGCATCATTTCTCCTGTATTCGTTTTCTTCTTGTACATCTCCTTTCACGTTTCACCTTCCACCAAGCAAGTAAAGTGAAGAAAGATGGCTGAATTCAATTATCATAAATTTAACGGGAGGGGGAAGGGGGGGGAGGGGAGGGGGTGGTGTTAAGAAAAAAGACAGGAAAAGCTCTGCAGGGAATCGACCACGGACCCTCCGCGTGACAGGCACACTCTATAACCACTAAACTGCCAAAGCGCCTTGGCATACCTGGAGGTTTTTTTTTATTTTTTTTTTATTGAAATATTGGAATGATTGCCTTCCTCAATCAACATTGCGTTCGATATTTACAGAATCAACAAACATATTATCAGAGAAGATGTTATGTGACAAGAGTGTCAACTGAGTTGTGTTTATCAGTTTCTCTAGGAGTTACTGGACTTTGTGGCCACCCTGTAGAGCAGTGTTTCTCAACCTCTTTGTGTTCACGGCACACTTTTCATTTTTCTAAAAATTTGCGCACACCTATCTGACCCCGAGCCTGAATAAATAATTACAGTGGTATATGCTCATTAAATACACTAGTTTTTGGGTACTTTAGAGTAAAGTAAAGACTTTCTTTTAATTGTTTAAAATAACTTTGAAGTATATCTATTTTTGTTCAAAGAAGTAAATAGCTTTAATTATCATTGAATGAATTCAAGCTGTAAAATAACTTTTATATTACTAATAATAGTAATAATAATAATAATAGCTCCTTCAGTCATAACTGACTATGGGAATGCGCCCCTGAGGTGGCAGCCCTCAGCTGCTTATTTTCCTGGTGCTCCTTTCGACGTTTTCTCCTCACCTCTGCTTGTTGTGTGAGCCTCTCTTCGCCCAATCTGAGGTGGCGCCGTAAATAGCATCGCCACTTAGTGCGATCGGCAGCTTCATCCTCCCATGTTGCTGGATCCATGTCCAGTGCCCTCATATCTCTCTTGCACACATCTTTGAACCTCAGCTGTGGTCGCCCAACTGTTCTCTTGCCATCTGCTAATTGCCCGTAGAAGATATCTTTTGGGATGCGACCATCTTCCATGCGGCGAACATGGCCAAGCATTTATATTAGGCCTACATGATCACTAAAAATATACATCATGTAGTAAATTTACAAAATTTTTGCGGCCCACTTTGATATGCGCGGCGTCACACTAGTGTGCCGCAGCACACCGCTTGAGAAACACTGCTGCAGAGTAAGAGATAATTTTTTTTTTTTTTTTACTTCGGTGTGGATTAGACAGCTAAATAAAAATATCCAGAACTCCTGTCAAGAGGGACAATAGATTTTTTTTTTTTTTTTAACGGGACAAATATATCAGCCTTACGCAAACAATTATCACGGTGGTTGTTTCCGAAAATAATAGGTTTGTTTATATGGGCGTGGCTTTATTTATATCCAATCATAATTGGCCAGGTGTGTGAGCTAGGGGAGATAACTATTAAATTACAATTTTTTAAAGCATTATCTACTAATGTGTAATATTTATTTAATTTTTACAGGTCTCAGGTTTCCCTTCTTTATGTGTTTAAAACGTTTCTACAATACCAAAACTGACCCTCTGTTCTGTACTTACTGTTCTTAGTCTTCTATCGTTTACTAGACACAGTATTAAGGTCTTTGTCTTGTGTAATCTGGCCTATACTGTATAATAGGGGAACAACAGAAGTGATTGCGTCAATAATAGACTGGATTGCCCTAGGTAAATTTCCGGTGTTATGTGTTGCTGGTGGCACTAATAACCCTTGTCATCGAAGCATCATTTTTGTGGTGCTTAGCTGGCAGGGAGGATAGTGTGATTCGCTAACATAGCTAGGCGGTGGTGCCGCACGGAAGGTCCTGTGTTCTATTCCCCGGTAAGCCACTCACGTCTGTTGTTTTTTTTTTTTTGTCTAGTTTTCTATATCTTTATTATTCACGAGTGCCTGAAAACACACCTTTATGTGTGTGTAATATTCATGTACTAGATGTTGTCTTCGCCTTTTTTATGATAAACGTGCTCTCTTACTTTCTCTCTATCTCTGTCACGGTACGTTCCCTGTGGAGCTCGGCCAGTTCTAGTTCTTTCTATATCTTCGTTATCCTTATGTCTCTATTCAGTTAATTTGTCCATGTGCTGTGGGGTATGACTATATTTCATTTCCTTCAGGATTCTAGAAAACAGACTGCCTTGTAACCTATTCAATGCCAAAGTCTTGTCCACACCTCTTGTCCAAAGTCTTGTCCAAAGTCTTGTATCACTGATAGTTGTCTGGTTTTCCCATGAGTTCCGCATTGATCTTGTTATAAATATTATAATACTTCTGTAACACGCAAGACACCGTGTAGTTTCCGTTGTTCTCTGGGAAGGCACAGAAAGAATAAGCCGTCAGCTTCCTTCAGCAAGTCGTCTGCTACCTCCAGCCAGTCGTCTGCTACCTCCAGCAAGTCGTCTGCTACCTCCAGCAAGTCGTCTGCTACCTCCAGCCAGTCGTCTGCTACCTCCAGCAAGTCGTCTGCTACCTCCAGCAAGTCGTCTGCTACCTCCAGCAAGTCGTCTGCTACCTCCAGCAAGTCGTCTGCTACCTCCAGCAAGTCGTCTGCTACCTCCAGCAAGTCGTCAGCTACCTCCAGCAAGTCGTCAGCTACCTCCAGCAAGTCGTCTGCTAGAGGTAACTTTAATCCGATTATGGAGGTGGCTGCCAACCTCATTGTGTAGAACAAATTATTACAAAATCAACGCTGGAAGATCACGTGATTGCTTTAGCGCATGGTTCATATAAAGCAGCGTTTCTTAACCTTTGATAGGTCCCACACCCCTTTACAGCATCTTAAGAAGCCTCGCACCCCTTTACAGCATCTTAAGAAGCCTCGCACCCCTTTACAGCATCTTTTAAAGCACGGAAGAGAAGGACAATGAGTGATGAAGAGGTGGACAAGGAACAAAAGCAGAGAGTCATCAATAAGTTCAAGGACGTAGCAAGTGAAGCCAAGGACACAGTGTGGGAGACCTTTGAGACACAAGTTGGCACTGACAAAACACTAGAGAAAATCTGGTCCTTGCATCGTAGAATGAGTAGGAAAATTAAAACCATCCTTTTCCTGATATTCTTAGCTCGACAGGAATATGCCCAAAGACCGTCCCGACAAGGGATTAGCGTTACTCAAACGTTATATTACTCAGACAGATAAAGGTGCGCGTCAAGAAATAAACGACCGTGTCCTGAGAAGCAACATAAGAGTGGAGATATATTTCGTCCTCAATTCTGAAGAAGACGTTGTGTATACTTTAGAAATCAGTAGAAAAACTGCCCTGAGTCCTGATGGTGTACAGGTATCACCACATAAAACAGCTCGACGAAACAGACATTAAGAATGTGGTGAGTTATTTCAACACCAGTATACAGCATGCTGAAATGCCGGAAAACTGGCTACATAGTTACCTATGGCCACTTCGTAAACCTGGTAAAGACCCCACACTTCTCAACAGCTATAGAATTATCACACTGCAGAATGTCTACCGTAAACTACTAGAAAAGACAGTAGCATTGAAAATAATGAATGACCTCGAAAACGCACAGGTCCTACCTGATACTCTCGGAAGCTATAGGCCCAAGAAAAAAACATGGGGTATCGCTGGAACTTTTCTTATGATGTGTACGAGGGGTTCCAGGGTAAATGATAAACGATTCTTGTAGCAGTTAAGCTAGAGGATGCTTATAACAGTGTGAACTTTGAAACATTAATGAACTGTGTAATGGCTTGCTGTGTTAACCCCTAGTTAGCGAGATGGATAGCAAGCAGCTGCCTTAACTGAGAGATCAGTGACATTTCGCTTGGGAACATGGACATCAGACCCAATGCTCATTTGTCTGGGACTACCCCAGGGTTCTCCACTATCACCAGTGCTGTTTTATATCTACCAAGCAACAGTAGCCACCATTCAACCAACTAGTTTGTGACAAACATTGACTTTTGCTGATGACATACCCATTTACAGAACTGGCTCTGATCAACAGTAAATGGTTCATAGCATACATGGGACACTACAGAAGGTGTTTAAAAGCTGCGAGGAAACTGGCTTCAAAGCCCATCCCAACAAGGCCTGCGTGATGTGGTGCTCCTTAAACAACTCTATGGTGAAAACAGGCCTACCAGATATTACCGAATATTGAAAGGCAAGTAAATATTAAATACCTTTTAGTTACATTCGATCGCGAGCTATCGTATAGGCACCATATCCAGATATGTGATGGCCCAGTCAAAAGCCTATTTGTGCGTAACCACAAACAAACGACACCACCTGCATGGAAACATAGCTGACATCAAGGGAGCAAGACTAAAGAGAGGGATGTCATGGATGGCACAGGCAGAGACAACTATCAAGCAGGTGACCACAGTTGAAAATATATTCAAAGGGGAAGAGTGGAGTAAGCCAGATGATAACTGGATTAACTATCAGCAAGTCATCATCAGCCTTGGGAGAGAGTGTAGAACTTTGGACAATGAGAAAGCAGAACTGAAAATTAATCAACTGATACATTTTTTTTTTTGGATCAAATTTTGCCTCGTTTTGGCGGGGCGCGTCCCGTTTAACCATAGTCGGTTATATTAGGTCGCATGTCCAAATATAAAAGACCTTCAGGACTTGAAACTAAAACTAATTCATGATCGTGCTGGGGATAATGATGACGTCATTGTGTATACAGATGGGTCTGTGATCCGTGGTGAGAAATCAGGTTGGGGCTTCTCTGCTAAAAGGGCAGAATCGTCGCCGAACATAGCATGGCTTGCAAGATAACAACTTCCAGCATGAGAATGGAGGTAGAGGCAGTAACTGCAGCTATAAGATGGCTAACTGAAACTTCATTAACAACGGCAGTCATTGTGTCAGATTCTCAGTCCATGCTTCGAAAGGTTCAAAATGGTTGGCTACGGCATGAATGGAAAACATTCATAGAAGCTTCGAGTCTGCAGGAACTGGTATGGATCTACTGTCCTGGTCATGCAGGGTTACGCGGTAATGAGAGAGCTGACAGACTAGCATCAAGAGCAGCCACAGAGGGGACACTGGATATGGATAAGGGAGAGATACTGAGAACAATTAATGATCGCCTGTTAGAGAATGACACTGCAATAGATGGATCTTCAATGTTATGACTGTTGGAATGTGGCATCAAACGTAAGGCTAGCAGAGATGGACGTATGAGAGGATGCATCCGTCGTGTATACAACCAGTGAGCTACAGGAACAGTTAGCATTCACACTCTTCGGCATATACTGAGGGAGATTGAGCACCTATGGGTTTGCCTGGAGTGCAATGATGTCGATTCTGTTCAACAATAACAATAAAACAACTTAAGAAACCTCACACCCCTTTCCATCCTCGTTAGAATCGTCATACGCCATTATCTTCTAGCTCATAAAATGTGCTGAAAATGAGAAAAATAGATACAAGAATATTTGCGGAAAATGTTATTTACAAAACATGACTAAGATTCGGTATTGAACTCACGTTGTCAATGTTCTATTTTGTACAAATACGTTGGAGTTCTGAGTATAATGCTATATAATGTTAATGATGATTTGCCTTCTAAAATAACATGCACGTCTGGCACCCCATGAAGACAGATCTCGCACCCACAACAGGTGCATGCGCCTCTGGTTGAGAAGCACTGCTATGAAGGTACCAAATGCAGTGGTTATGTCCATGCTCCCTAGAAAGTGAAAAGGGAAATAATGTTACAGATAATCTTACTTACTTACTTAGTCGTTCCCCTTCTACCGTGAGGTGTAGAGGTTTGGAAGAGAGAGCGCCAGACTATCCTATTGGCTGTCTTCCTCCTGGCCTGGTTCCATTCTAGTCCTCGATCCTTCAAAGATTGTCTAATGTTGTCCTCCCAGCGGACTCTGGGTCGTCCTCGGGGTCTGGATCCTTGGCTCTTTGTTTCCCATGCTTGTCGTGGTCTCCGATCTTCTCCCATTCTGCAGACATGGCCAAACCATCTTAATTGGGACTGTTCTACTTGGGTCTGCAGGGGGTAGGATTTAAGGCCTTGACGTATCGTCTGGTTGCGTACCATGTCTCTTCTTGTTACTTCAACCACCTTCCTCAGATACCTCATTTCTGAGGTTTGGATCTGGCTTTTATGGGTTGTAGTCATTGCCCATGACTCGCATCCGTATGTCAAGACTGGGACATAGGTGGAGCGGTATACAGCCATCTTCGTTTTCTTACCAACCTCTCTCTTGCTGAGGAATCCTCGATTTATGGCCTGAAAAAGTCTCCCAGCTGCTGCTTTTCGAGTGGCCAACTCTTCTTTGATGCCTCCCTTTCGGTCTATAATAGCTCCGAGGTATTTAAAGTGGTCGACCTGCTCCAGGACCTGTTCTCCCAGCTTAATCTGATGTTTTCTTTCTTCTCGTGATATCACCATGGATTTTGTTTTAGAGCTGCTTATGACCATCCCTCTCTTCTCCAGCTCTTCCTTCCAGACTTGCAGGTTGGATTGGAGATGTGCCTCTGATTTAGCAATCAGGGCAACATCATCAGCAAATGCCAGCTCCGAAATATAGACCTGTCTCATCTTCCAGTACCCCACTGAATACTTTCTTGTTCTCTCCTTACATGCCTTGATGACATCGTCCATAAGGAGTATGAAGAGGTAAGGTGATAGGATATCACCTTGTCTTACACCAGTGGTGGTCCTGAACTCTTCCGACTTATGGTTTGCTGGCCTTCTCATAATTTCTGCAAGACTTGTAGAAGTTCTGTATAGCATGAATCAGAGGTGCTGGAATATTCTTCCTTGCCAAACAGTCCCAAAGTTTGCTCCAGGGGACCCTGTCAAACGCCTTTTCCAGATCTATGAAACAAAGATGCATCTCACTCTTATACTCAAGGGCCTTTTCACTCAGCTGTCTGAGTGTGAAGATTAGGTCTTGAGTACTTCGGTTTGCTCGGAATCCGCACTGGACCTCATCCAATTGTGGCTCAGCCAGGCGTCGGAGTCTCTGCTCTAGGATTCTAGAGTAGATTTTACCAGGGACACTGAGAAGGGATATGCCTCTATGGTTTCCACACTGTCGATTGTCACCCTTTTTGAAAATTAGTGTTATGATGGCAATCTCCCAGTCCTTTGGTATGGTCTTGTTGTACCACGCTGCCTGTAAAACCCTTAAGAGTAATAGGTCGCCTGATGCTCCCATGAACTTAACCATTTCTGGTGTTATACCATCATGCCCTGCTGCTTTGCCCATCTTGATTTTCTCCAGTGCTGCCTTCAGTTCTTCCATCTTTATGTCATCTTCACCATCATTGGTTTTCTCTTCTGTGCTAGTGTTTATCATTTCTGATGCTTCACCATGCTCACCATCCAGGAGTTCTGAGAAATATTCGTTCCATCTTTCCATTACTTCCTTCGGGGCAGTAAGCAATTTGCCTTGCTTGTCCTTTATAAATTTGAGAGGGTATTGTTTTTCCTTCCTCATGTTCTTTAGGGTCTTATAGAACAATTTCTGGTTTTCTTGTGCATCTTTTTCTAGCTTTTCTCCAAATTCTTCCCAGGACTTCTGTTTTGCTGCTAGCACTTTGTTCTTTGCTTCTGTTCTGAGTGTCACATATTCTCTATATTTTTCCATTTGTCCTGTTGTGTTTTTTAGCTCCTAAGTATTGTTTCCATGCCATTTTCTTCTCTCTTATTTTCTCTTTGACTTCCTCTGTCCACCAAGGTGTCCTCTTTCTCTTGTTCCCAAGTCGGACTTCACCGCATGCTTCTGCAGCAGCTGTCTTTATGATATCCTTGAATTTAATCCAGAGGGTTTCCAAGTCATCAGGTCGTTCTTCTGTGTTGCTCACCGCTGCAGCAATAAGCCCCTGATATCTGGTCTTAATTTCTGGCTCTCTCAGCTTGTAGGTCCTAATGCTCATTTCTCCTGCTCGTTTACTTGGTTTCTTGCGTGATGTTGGACAGTTCCTAGGCTGAGCAACTCTTTCAGTTGTTCTTTTGATTGTTAGCAGGTAGTGATCACTTCCAATCTCTGGCCCCCTCCAGACTCTAGCATCTCGGACATATTTGAATGATAATCATGATGGGTAAATATCCATTATATTCAATGCTGTCAATCTTTTTTGTTGTCTTTTTTTAATTGTATTTATTTGTGTCCAGAAATTTATTTATGTTTTTGTTGTTGTTGTTGGTCAATTTATTGTTATCATCTATTGACAAGACGTACCACGTAAGTAAGTACAAAATTTGTTTAGACGTTCCAGGGTCAATATTTATTGCGCTAAATTAACGAAACACGGCCGTTTCGCATTTTTCTATTTCGTCTATTGTTGAAGTAGCAAAAACCTCTGCAACGTCGATAGCATAATTTAAAAAGAGAAATACACAAAAGACAACAACAAATATGTAAAAATAGATCTTATAAACACAGTAACAAGAAACTCCGGTTTGTGAAGAGTTAGTTAGCTCTGAGTTAGAAAATGAACAACCAAGGTTAGCGTTAATTTTGTAATCAAGTGGGTTGTAATTTATGGCGATGGCATAAACCAAGTATATGCGGCAGGCTTGAGTCAACAGTTTTTTTTATTGCCGTATGTAAACTATATGTGTTCCAGCGTATGGCTCGGGATAATATAATTTGCCACGACGAGTCGAGGTTTAAGCAAACAACGTGAATAATAGCTTCCTACGTAGAAAACCTGCGTTTGCCATATCAGTTTTTTTTTAACAGTTTGTGAAGGAGATTAAACATTTTAGGTACCGGTTATTTTTTCCAGATACGGTTGAAAATTCAGGTGTTAAGGCGTGGTGCCTCATTTCTTCGTTAACTTTAATTTAATAAATTATGAAAACAAGTCTTGTGTACGGAAGTTGCATAAACGTGGTACATAACACCAGGGTAACAGCAAATTACTCACAACTGAAGCATAATAACAACAAACAGTAATAACTATCCCGGTCTGAGTTTTGTGACATAATAAACAGTATTATGTAGAGCCAGGTAAGGCAGGTGATGATGATGATGATGATGATGATGATGGTAGTATGATGATGATGATAATTATGGTAAAATTGATGGAAAAGGCGGCTAAGGAATATATTCACAACAGAAAAAAAAAAAACTGACGGAAGAAGAGACGAAAAAAAAACAGAGGAATCGGGAGAGTTTAAGATCATAGCATAGGGAAAAAATACGTCACCAACACAACTGACAAGCACCATTCGGAGCACGACGTTGTGGAAAGACATTATCGCCTAAGCCAGTCAACAGGGCGCTTGAAGACGAGAAAAGAGTAGTTTACCGGCACGCGATGATCAGGAACACCCACCCCCAACCACACTGTATACCTATTGTGGAATCTGCGGGTCAAGATCTAAACTACAGAACGTGACACAGATATAGTACATGTTACGGCGGTTACAAAAAAAAACCATTGGTTGATAAACACTTTTCAAATACTACATGTTCTAGTTCACACCAGGCCTCGGCTACCCCTAGATGTGTGTCGTCGAGTTCCCGCTTCATCCTGCTGGCCCTAGTTTAAACTAAAACAAAAAACAAAACAAAAAAGACACATAAACACATATGTCAAAATAATGTCACATTAAACCAGATTCTGTGTTTTATTTGTGTACGTAAAGTGCAGAAAGGTCAGGCCCAATATTCAGGTCATATTTAGATACACTTACTTTTCAAAAAGAAAAAAAATTATTGAAGATAATCTAAAAATAAAAGACACAACATTATTTGTGTGTGTGTGCTTGTGTGTGTGTGTGGTGCGCGTGTGTGTGTGTTCGTTTCCATGGATATTACTTTTGTGTATTTTGAAAATTGTGACATCTTTTCAGGACTACCCTGTTCACTTGTTCATGCCTTGCTGATAAATGGTAAACAAGCTGCGTGAACTAAGGGACATAAATAGAAATAATCCAAACATCTTCACATTCTGTTTGCTAATTCTCCCCCTTGGCGTTTAAAAAAAGTAAAACTCAGCCTTCTGTTTTAAATCCCAGCTATGCGGCCATTTCAGATTTCTTGGTGTCAATTCAGACTTTTTTTTTTTTTCATTCCTCCCTCTCCCTATAAAATGTTGTCATTCTTCCCTCTCCCTATAAAATGTTGTCATTCCCCCCCCTTCCCTATAAAATGCTGCCATTCCTCCCCTCTTCGTCATATCTTGCAATTCTCCCTTTTTCTAGTGTCATCTAGCCATTCCTCTCTGTATTTACAGCATCATATCATTCCTCCCTCAGTTTACGACATCTTACCATTCCTCCCTCAATTTACGACATCCTACCATTCCTCTCTCAGTTTACAACATCCTACCATTCCTCATTCTATTTACGACAGCCTACCAATCCTCCTTTCCCCACCTCCCCCCAAATTTGTGATATACTGAAAACATTACTTCCAGTTCTGTTATAACCACAACTACGATGTGGACCTATCTTCTTCCTCGGCGTCTTCTGGTTGAAAGTTAAATACAACCATTTTGTCCACCCCTCCCCGCGCCCCAAAATGGGAACTGTCATAAGGGGAGGAGAGACTAGCAAGATGTCAGTTATATCATTTTTTAAAAATATTTTGTAAAGGACAAAATGAATTCAAACGCCAGCATAAATTCAGAAAGAAACAAAACTCGACATAAAATATAAGGAATATAAATTAAAGAGTAAAATAGACCCTGGTAGGGGCATCCAGAGAGAAACATAAATTGACAAATAAACCCATAGAGAAATACACACTCAGAGACTAAAATAAATTCATAGAGAATCACACTTCTAGACACAAACACAAATCCAGAGAGCATCATAAACCTGGATAGGATTATAAATTGAGAGCCTTTTAATTCAAAGGAAAACAAAAATCCAGACAGGAACACTAGCTCGGCGACAGACATAAATTTATACAGGAATCAAAATGCAGAAAAGCGCATAAATTGTGAGAGGAACGTAAACTAAGAGAGGAGCATAAATCCACAAAGGAACATAAATCCAAAGAGCAGCATAAATCCATAGGAAAACACAAATACAGAGAGCAACACAAATCTAGAGAACAGTAAAAATCCATTAACACAAATCCAGAGTGAAACATAAATACAGAAAAGAACATAAATTCAAAAGGGACCATACATCCAGAGAGGAACTCAAACCCAGAGAGGAACTCAAACCCAGAGAGGAACTCAAACCCAGAGAGGAACTCAAACCCAGAGAAGAACATAAATCTATTCATTACCCTCAGCTCCCCAAGGAGCATATGCCTTTAACAAACACATTCCAAGTCCTCCTGTCACGTGCCATCATCTCAAGTTCTTTTTATGTTCTCCTCATCAATTTCACCTCTGTCTCCAACTCTCTTCTCCACGTGCTTCTTAGTCTATTGCTGTAAGAAAAGAAAAAGAGACAAGAGGCATCCCTGTCACACTCCAGTTTTTATCCCAAACGGTTCTGTAAGTTGTCCTTCCTGAAGAACTATATATGTCATGTCTTCCTAAGTTTTCTTCGTTAAGTTAATGTTCTTCAGGGGAATTCCATAATGCCTCATCAATTTCCAAAGTGATTCTCTCTCTACACTGTCAAATGACTTTTCATAGTCCACAAATCCAATGTAAAGAGGTGAGTTCCATTCTAGACTTTGTTCCACTATTATTCTCAGCGTGGCTGTCTGATCTGTACAGGATCTGTTTTGTCGAATACTTGCTTGTTCATTTCCCATTTACTTGTCTATGCACTCTTTTAATCTCTCTATGATGCTCCTGTTTAATATTCAGGCACTGATATTAATATTATTCCGCTATAATTTGTTTACTCTTGTAAGTTTCCCTTCTGAGGCAGCTTAACCAGATATTCTGCTGGTATTTCTTCCCTCTCCCAGACTTTACCAAGTAATTTATATAAAATCTCTGTAGTAGTATCAATATCTGCTTTGATGGCCTCTACTGAAATGCCATCTGGACCAGCCGCTTGTCCATCTCTTAGAAGCTTTATGCCTTTCTTTATTTCTTCCTTCGTTGGTCTTTCACATTTAATTTGAAGCTCTTCTTCTGCTGGCTGGATGTCTGGGGGAATTTGTTGGAGCTGGTCTAGTGAGCTGGTCCTCAAAATATTCCGTTCACCTCTTCATTTGCTCTTGTATATTGCTAAGCAGTTTTCCATTCTTGTCTTTAATGAGGCAACTTGCTTGCTTGTATTTCACTGTTAGCTTCTTTATGCTGTTATACAGTTCTCTCATATTTCCTTTGGCTGCAGCATCTTCTGCCTCTCTTGCCAACTCATCAATATATTTCCTCTTTTCTTTTTTTATGCTTCCTTTTACTTCTTTGCTTCTGTGTACACTTCTTGAGCCTTGATTTTGGAACTTCTGGTGTTGCTTGTTTAATTCTGCTTTCTTGTTTTTTTTTTTCTGTCTTTTATCTTATTGATGGTTTCTGTTGTTATCCATGCTTTTTGTTGTCGTCCACTTGTCCTCAGTATTTCTTCACATGTCTCGTTCCATTCAGTTTTGATTTGTTGCAGGTGGTCATCTGTATTCGCTAAGTCTTCCAGCTGTTAAAGCACCTGGTATTTGTTGGATATTGTGACCGTAAATGTGTCTCTTGTTTCTTGATTTCTTAGATGTCCAATTGTTGTCTATAATTTTGCATTGTTGCACATCTCTTGAGTTTCATTTGTATTTTGGCTATCAGAAGGTGGTGATCTGATGCCACATCTGCTCCTCTATATACCTTTACATCCTGCAATGATGTTCTAAACTTCTTGTTTATGCATATATGATCAATATGATTTTCTGTTCTATGGTCTGGTAATTTCCATGTTGCCTTGCGTATTCTCTTATGTGGAAACATGCTTCCTCCTATAGCCAGTTGATTTAAAGCACAGAAGTTTGAGAATAGTTCCCCATTTTCATTCATTATTCCTAGCCCATGTTTTCCCATGACTTCTTCAAAGCCGGTGTTGACTGTACCTATCTTTGCATTCATGTCACCCATCACAATTGTGATATCTCTTCTTTTTATTTTATCCATAATATCTTGTAGTCTGGTGTAAAATGCTTCTTTCACAGACTCTTCTGTGTCACTGGTTGGTACATAACACTGGTTGACGTTTACATTTATTTTCTTTTTAGCTGTTTTGAAAGTAGCTGTTATGATTCTGGGTCTCGCTGCTTCCCATTCAGTGAGTGTTTTCTGTGCTTCTTTAGATAACATAAGAGCTACCCCTTAACTGTGGTGTGAACTTTCGTCTTCATGTCCCGAGGACAGCACCATTTCACCTGTGCTAAGTTCTCTCCTCCCTTCCACCTTGTTTCGCACAGTCCCAGGACATCGATCTTATATTCCATCATTTCTGCTGCCACCTGTACCGTTTTCCCTTGTTCGTTCAATGTTCGAACATCCCAGGTGTCAAATTTGGAGGTTCTCCTAGAAGAAAGAAAGTTAGTCAGCAACACAGGCTCATATCGGCTTTCTCTGTATTACATCATACGCCTCCCTACGAGAGGACCTTCTCCTGCATTGAATGGCTGAGTTTTATTTTCTTAGCTGACCTGTCTATGTTTGTTGAAGTTGCTGTGGTTTAACCGTATAAATCCATATACACAAATCCAGAGAGAAACATAAATCCAAAACAGAACAAACATTCAAAAGGGACCATAAATCCAGAGAGGAACTCAAACCCAGAGAAATATAAATCTATAGAATATAAATCTATAGAGGAACATAAATGCAAAGAGGAACACAAATACAGAGAAAAACACAAATCTGGAGAGAAACATAAATCCCAAGTGGACCCTAAGCAACGAGGATCATAAAAGCTGAGAACATAAATCCAGACATCAACACAAAGCCAGACATCAACACAAAGCCAGACATCAACACAAAGCCAGACATCAACACAAAGCCAGACATCAACACAAAGTCAGACATCAGCACAAAGCCAGACATCAACACAAAGCCAGACATCAACACAAAGTCAGACATCAACACAAAGCCAGACATCAACACAAAGCCAGACATCAACACAAAGCCAGACATCAACACAAAGCCAGAGAGAAAGATCCTTCCATAAAAATAGAAATCAAGAGTCACTATAAAGGTGCAAACTCCAAACAAAATAATCTCTAAAGATAAAGTAAACAAGCTAGTGATTGTAGGTGTCGTGGTCGACAAACTCCAAACAAAATAATCTCTAAAGATAAAGTAAACAAGCTAGTGATTGTAGGTGTCGTGGTCGACAAACTCCAAACAAAATAATCTCTAAAGATAAAGTAAACAAGCTAGTGATTGTAGATGTCGTGGTCGACAAACTCCAAACAAAATAATCTCTAAAGATAAAGTAAACAAGCTAGTGATTGTAGGTGTCGTGGTCGACAAACTCCAAACAAAATAATCTCTAAAGATAAAGTAAACAAGCTAGTGATTGTAGGTGTCGAGGTCGACAAACTCCAAACAAAATAATCTCTAAAGATAAAGTAAACAATCTAGTGATTGTAGGTGTCGTGGTCGACAAACTCCAAACAAAATAATCTCTAAAGATAAAGTAAACAATCTAGTGATTGTAGATGTCGTGGTCGACAAACTCCAAACAAAATAATCTCTAAAGATAAAGTAAACAAGCTAGTGATTGTAGGTGTCGTGGTCGACAAACTCCAAACAAAATAATCTCTAAAGATAAAGTAAACAAGCTAGTGATTGTAGGTGTCGTGGTCGACAAACTCCAAACAAAATAATCTCTAAAGATAAAATAAACAAGCTAGTGATTGTAGGTGTCGTGGTCGAGAAACTCCAAACAAAATAATCTCTAAAGATAAAGTAAACAAGCTAGTGATTGTAGGTGTCGTGGTCGACAAACTCCAAACAAAATAATCTCTAAAGATAAAGTAAACAAGCTAGTGATTGTAGGTGTCGTGGTCGACAAACTCCAAACAAAATAATCTCTAAAGATAAAGTAAACAAGCTAGTGATTGTAGATGTCGTGGTCGACAAACTCCAAACAAAATAATCTCTAAAGATAAAGTAAACAAGCTAGTGATTGTAGGTGTCGTGGTCGACAAACTCCAAACAAAATAATCTCTAAAGATAAAGTAAACAATCTAGTGATTGTAGATGTCGTGGTCGACAAACTCAAAACAAAATAATCTCTAAAGATAAAGTAAACAATCTAGTGATTGTAGGTGTCGTGGTCGACAAACTCCTAACAAAATAATCTCTAAAGATAAAGTAAACAAGCTAGTGATTGTAGATGTCGTGGTCGACAAACTCCAAACAAAATAATCTCTAAAGATAAAGTAAACAATCTAGTGATTGTAGGTGTCGTGGTCGACAAACTCCAAACAAAATAATCTCTAAAGATAAAGTAAACAATCTAGTGATTGTAGATGTCGTGGTCGACAAACTCCAAACAAAATAATCTCTAAAGATAAAGTAAACAATCTAGTGATTGTAGGTGTCGTGGTCGACAAACTCCAAACAAAATAATCTCTAAAGATAAAGTAAACAAGCTAGTGATTGTAGGTGTCGTGGTCGACAAACTCCAAACAAAATAATCTCTAAAGATAAAGTAAACAATCTAGTGATTGTAGGTGTCGTGGTCGACAACCTCCAAACAAAATAATCTCTAAAGATAAAGTAAACAAGCTAGTGATTGTAGGTGTCGTGGTCGACAAACTCCAAACAAAATAATCTCTAAAGATAAAGTAAACAATCTAGTGATTGTAGGTGTCGTGGTCGACAAACTCCAAACAAAATAATCTCTAAAGATAAAGTAAACAATCTAGTGATTGTAGATGTCGTGGTCGACAAACTCCAAACAAAATAATCTCTAAAGATAAAGTAAACAATCTAGTGATTGTAGGTGTCGTGGTCGACAAACTCCAAACAAAATAATCTCTAAAGATAAAGTAAACAATCTAGTGATTGTAGGTGTCGTGGTCGACAAACTCCAAACAAAATAATCTCTAAAGATAAAGTAAACAATCTAGTGATTGTAGGTGTCGTGGTCGACAAACTCCAAACAAAATAATCTCTAAAGATAAAGTAAACAATCTAGTGATTGTAGGTGTCGTGGTCGACCTCCTATGTCCGGTTTCTTCTTATCGTGTAAAGTAAAGGTAGCCCCATAGTAGACACTAACGTTGGGGAGTGAAGTGTTAGAGACTGCACTATACCCAGGTACTTGCTACATCTTGTAGTTGTTGATATACATTACTTGCTACATCTTGTAGTTGTTGATATACATTACTTGCTACATCTTGTAGTTGTTGATATACATTACTTGCTACATCTTGTAGTTGTTGATATACATTACTTGCTACATCTTGTAGTTGTTGATATACATTACTTGCTACATCTTGTAGTTGTTGATATACATTACTTGCTACATCTTGTAGTTGTTGATATAAATTACTAGCTACATCTTGTAGTTGATATAAATTACTTGCTACATCTTGTAGTTGATATAAATTACTTGCTACATCTTGTAGTTGATATAAATTACTTGCTACATCTTGTAGTTGATATAAATTACTAGCTACATCTTGTAGTTGACATAAATTACTAGCTACATCTTGTAGTTGGTATAAATTACTTGCTACATCTTGTAGTTAATATAAATTACTTGCTACATCTTGTAGTTGATATAAATTACTTGCTACATCTTGTAGTTGATATAAATTACTTGCTACATCTTGTAGTTGATAGAAATTTACATCTTGTAGTTGATATAAATTACTTGCTACATTTTGTAGTTGATATAAATTACTTGCTACATCTTGTAGTTGATATAAATTACTAGCTACATCTTGTAGTTGATATAAATTACTTGCTACATCTTGTAGTTGATATAAATTACTTGCTACATCTTGTAGTTGATATAAATTACTTGCTACGTCTTGTAGTTGATATAAATTACTTGCTACATCTTGTAGTTGTTGATATACATTACTTGCTACATCTTGTAGTTGTTGATATACATTACTTGCTACATCTTGTAGTTGTTGATATACATTACTTGCTACATCTTGTAGTTGTTGATATAAATTACTAGCTACATCTTGTAGTTGATATAAATTACTTGCTACATCTTGTAGTTGATATAAATTACTTGCTACATCTTGTAGTTGATATAAATTACTAGCTACATCTTGTAGTTGACATAAATTACTTGCTACATCTGGTAGTTGATATAAATTACTTGCTACATCTTGTAGTTGATACAAATTACTTGCTACATCTTGTAGTTGACATAAATTACTTGCTACATCTTGTAGTTGATATAAATTACTTGCTACATCTTGTAGTTGATATAAATTTTTTGCTACATCTTGTAGTTGATATAAATTACTTGCTACATCTTGTAGTTGATAGAAATTTACATCTTGTAGTTGATATAAATTACTTGCTACATTTTGTAGTTGATATAAATTACTTGCTATATCTTGTAGTTGATATAAATTACTAGCTACATCTTGTAGTTGATATAAATTACTTGCTACATCTTGTAGTTGATATAAATTACTTGCTACATCTTGTAGTTGATATAAATTACTTGCTACGTCTTGTAGTTGATATAAATTACTTGCTACATCTTGTAGTTGATATAAATTACTTGCTACATCTTGTAGTTGATATAAATTACTTGCTACATTGACCAAATATTTGAGTACTTCTACCTTAAATAAACTAATCCGCACAGAACATCTCATATTCTCCCTGGCAGCTAAACCGCAAAATTGTACCCACAAACCCTGACAGTGAACCTGACAGCATCAATATTGACAACAGTTCAGCGTCCTGTCTCCCGTGGTGCCAACATTGGTGGAGACAGCCAACAAACAAACATTCAACAATGTTAGGATCGCGGTATCTGATACTTAGGTCAATGTACACGGGTTCTTTCACTGCTGACCCCCGGCAAGTGCAGAATGTTCGATTCTGCAAAAATCAGGAACGGCTAACGCAATGAAACTGAGTCCACACTACAACTTCACCAGAGGACGCAGAGAGGACAAAAAGGAAGCACGGAAAAGACAGAAAGTCTATGTACACGCACATAAATAAGTTAACAGGTACAAGAACACAAACAGCTACTGGCTGTTTGAAATCAAAAGAATGAACAATATTAAAGAGTCAAAAGAATGTAACAGGAAGGTGGGCAGAATACACGAAGGCGCTCTATGGATATGAAATATTATTCTTAAATAAGCAAGGTAACTGCCAAGGACCACCAACACGCGTGGCAGAAGTTGAGGACGCCATACACATGAAGAAAGGCAAATCCCCTAGACCAGATAATAGTGGAGGAAACTAAGGTTGTGTGAGAATTAGGAGTAGACGTGATTAAAAAAACCAACGGGCTGATCACCCGTTTGCCAGTCACTTCGATTACGGAAACAACAGCAGATGGATTGATTTGCCGTTGCCCTAAAGACGCCAATAGGCGTGATGGGAAACAATGGCGAAGAAAACCTATCTGCTGTTGCCCTAAGACGCCACTAGGCGTAATGGCCACTGACTGCTTTGACAGTCTGTGGCTAAGGACGGAAGAAGAAGAAGAAAGTGATTAAAAAAAAAACAGTTGAATGACATCTACAGCAGTGGTTGCATACTTCGTGATCTACTAAAATTCATATTCGTAGCTTTGCCAAAGAAAAGTGGAACCATCGAGTGTGAAGATCACCACACAGAGTTTTGTTGTTGTTGTTGTTGTTGTTGTTTTTTTGGCGGGGCTTAGAGAGGGAGACATGTGACCAAAATATTGGTAGGAATTATCATGAGAAGAGAAGAATTAAAATAAAACCAGATATTGACGACATAGACTGTTGACTTGTAGAAGGCAAAGGCACAAACAACATCATACGTTTTATAATAACATTTATAGAAAGAACTACAGAAATACAAACAAATCTATACTTGTGCTTTATAGACTACGCTAAGACATTTGACAGGTGAAACATGAGGAAAAGATCAAAGATTAGAAAACATAAACATCGACGGTAAAATATCTGAGAATAATCAAGATGTCCTGGCAACAAAGAGAGCTATACCTTGAATTTTCAAATCCCGGGGGTTAGGAGTTTTCTCTTTTCCATTCTTTTTTTAGAGAAGTTGTAAGAGTTAGCAGCCAAGTAGGAATGTTTCAGCAGATAAAATATGGTGTTAGGTGGGGATGTGTGCTGTAACCTGATATGTTATCTTTTTACAATGAAAATGTAATGAAATCCATAGAAGACATGCCAATAAAGACAGACAATAATAATAATAAGAGCAACAATAAACTAAAAATAATAAAAACAAATACGGGATGATGTCCTCGGAGGAACCTGAAGAAAGTCGTCAACGAGTTAGGAAGCTAGACAATCAAAGTTTTTTGGCAATGTGGTGGGACAAGAAATAGTAGATATCTATTTAACCAAGGTAAATTCAATTGTTAGACAAAAAAATGAAGAAAGATGAAGGATAACGAAATAAATATAATAGCTGCCGTTAATAAAGATAACTTCAATTGAATAAGAAGTTGAAGACAGAGTAAGAAATAATATAGATCATGTTAACAAATGTTAATTCATATTTAAATATTGATGAAAAACTGAGAGAGAAAACAGTAATTATCAATTTTGTTGCTCTACACACACACACACATACACACACACACACATACACATACGCGCGCGCACACACACGCACACGCACTTACATTTCTGGACTACTTTTGACGTGAAGCATTATGGGAAGCTGAAGTTTTCCCACTTGAACCTTCTCCTGGCTCTAAATCCAGATTTTTATATATATATATATATATATATATATATATATATATATATATATATATATATATATATATATATATATATATTTGTCTCTTGGTCTTCACCCTGTTGAATGCGAATAGTGGTAAGTGATCGGGTTCCATTCTCATATGATGGCTAAACCACTTTACTTTCTATCTATCTGTGTCTATGGCGTAGCAAGGATCTATTACATGCCGTGTTCCTCGTTTTACAGAGTTACTGATTCTGCTCGGTACTTTTTTTTTTCTTGCCCCGTGTAGCCCCCCCCCCCCCCGGGGGGGGGGGGGCCTCTGCTGAGACAAAGAAAGAATAGAACTACTGGTCCCTCAGGCATGTCGTACAAGGCAACTAATGTGAGGTTGGGCATGAGACTGGCAACATCATACAAAACCAACAACAACAGAAACCACCACTACCACAACTTGTGAGTTGTTGGTATAAGCTACCAGCACGTGGACCAGTTGCTATGGTGACTTCATGTTTCATATCAAGCCAGAAGGAAAATGATGTTGAAAATGTTGACGATGATTATGTTGAAAATGTTGACGATGATTATGTTGAAAATGTTGACGATGATTATGTTGAAAATGTTGACGATGATTATGTTGAAAATGTTGACGATGATTATGTTGAAAATGTTGACGATGATTATGTTGAAAATGTTGACGATGATTATGTTGAAAATGTTGACGATGATTATGTTGAAAATGTTGACGATGATTATGTTGAAAATGTTGACGATGATTATGTTGAAAATGTTGACGATGATTATGTTGAAAATATTGACGATGATTATGTTGAAAATGTTGACGATGATTATGTTGAAAATGTTGACGATGATTATGTTGAAAATGTTGACGATGATTATGTTGAAAATGTTGACGATGATTATGTTGAAAATGATGTTGAAAAAGATGATGAAAATGATGACGATGAGATAATATTTTATTTGTCATGATCTCATAGAAGTGTTGTTTACCTGGTGGGATAGTGTTGTTTACCTGGTGGGATAGTGTTGTTTACCTGGTGGGATAGTGTTGTTTACCAGGTATGATCATTGTGCCTAAATATATGAAACGCTACATGTCGTTATTTCATAAACCAGACCATTAGGTCTTTTTAATTTGGACTTGAGCCCTAATATAACCGATGAGCAGTGTGTCTTGTTTGAACGAGGAATTCTTCGGCAAAAGTCTTCTTTAAAAAATGTGTGTGTGTTGTAAAAACGCCAGTGAGCGTCATGCGCCAGTGTTTGAAGCATATTAAAATTTTTTTTAATGTCACTACATCATTTCACTAAATCTCACCTACCTTCTGCCATAGATTCTGTCTATTCCTCAAGATTTCTAATATAAATCTCTTTAATGAACAGTCATCAAAACCATATGGCTCACCATGGAGCATAAGCGTTCATGAAACACATGACACCTCCTTTTGTCACGTGCCATCAACTCAAGCTTTTTCCATGTTTTCCTTATCAGCTCTCCCCCCCCCCCCCCCCCCCCCCCCCCCCCCCCCCCCCCCCCCCCAGGCCTGGCCCTCATACAAAACCCAATCAACAAAACCCCCCCATGCCCCCCCCCCCCCCGTGTCAAACTCTCTTCTCCACATGTCTCACGATTTACCTCTGCCTCTCTCACCCCAGGGGCCCCAGAGCAAGGACCGCCCAGCAATGCCATCCACAAATTTCCCCAGTGTGTGTACTATCCATCTCCATCGTCTTCTTCTCATTTCTTGTTCCACTAGCACCCGTCTCTGACTTGTCATCAGCTCCACATTTACGATCACGTCACATCACATTAAACTTTCCACTTCAAGCAAGCACCCACCCATGAAAGTCCGCAGCCCTCTGGCGCTGTTTCTGTCGCTCTCCGTGTTTCAGAGCTATACAATAGAACTGACTCGACACTGGAGATTCTTATTTTGGTGTTGGACTTGATTTCTCGTGATCTCCATATAATTCACGATGCAGTGAAAGCTCCTCTTTCTTATTGTATTCTTATTTTGATATCATTGTCTGTCCCTCCACCTTTATTTATTTTGCTGTCAAGATACGTCTATGATTCCACATCTTTAATGAATAGTAACATTAAACAATCAAGTTTATACATAAGACATAGAAAATGGCAAACAGATTCGGGTTTTTATATGAATATTTCAAAACTATTCTATCCCACTGGAAGAAGAGCGCAAGAGGGACAGAAGACCTGTACAGAGTAATAGCTTTACCCGATGAAGAACTGTTGTGTGGAAACGTATGTGTCGTCTCTGGAGAGACAACACTTAATCATTTTGTAATATTTAAATCCCGCCCCCCCCCCCCCCTTTTTTTTATATTTTGTTTTCACGTCAATTCCTGAAACCATCAGTCGAAAATGTTGGTTTATAATAATAATAAATAACAAATAATAATTAACATTTTCTTCGAGCGTGTGTATGAGAAGAATAAAACTGCGATATATCGTGACAGCAGGTAAGACTGAAGGAAGAAGAGACAGCAGGTAAGACTGAAGGAAGAAGAGACAGCAGGTAAGACTGAAGGAAGAAGAGACAACAGGTAAGACTGAAGGAAGAAGTGACAGCAGGTAAGACTGAAGGAAGAAGAGACAGCAGGTAAGACTGAAGGAAGAAGAGACAGCAGGTAAGACTGAAGGAAGAAGAGACAGCAGGTAAGACTGAAGGAAGAAGAGACAGCAGGTAAGACTGAAGGAAGAATTGATAGCAGGTAAGACTGAAGGAAGAAGAGACAACAGGTAAGACTGAAGGAAGAAGAGACAGCAGGTAAGACTGAAAGAAGAAGTGACAGCAGGTAAGACTGAAGGAAGAAGAGACAGAGATTGACAAAGACAAAAGATACTCGACAGTTTGACACCACGCAGGGAAACAAGTCCACAACAGAACTGATAAACTATACTGGACAGTTTGACACCACGCAGGGAAACAAGTCCACAACAGAACTGATAAACTATACTGGACAGTTTGACACCACGCAGGGAAACAAGTCCACAACAGAACTGATAAACTATACTGGACAATTTGACACCACGCAGGAAAACAAGTCCACAACAGAACTGATAAACTATACTGGACAGTTTGACACCACGCAGGAAAACTAGTCCACAACAGAACTGATAAACTATACTGGACAGTTTGACACCACGCAGGGAAACAAGTCCACAACAGAACTGATAAACTATACTGGACAGTTTGACACCACGCAGGGAAACAAGTCCACAACAGAACTGATAAACTATACTGGACAGTTTGACACCACGCAGGGAAACAAGTCCACAACAGAACTGATAAACTATACTGGACAGTTTGACACCACGCAGGGAAACAAGTCCACAACAGAACTGATAAACTATACTGGACAGTTTGACACCACGCAGGGAAACAAGTCCACAACAGAACTGATAAACTATACTGGACAGTTTGACACCACGCAGGGAAACAAGTCCACAACAGAACTGATAAACTATACTGGACAGTTTGACACCACGCAGGAAAACAAGTCCACAACAGAACTGATAAACTATACTGGACAGTTTGACACCACGCAGGGAAACAAGTCCACAACAGAACTGATAAACTATACTGGAGACAAAGTTGCGGAGAGACATGATCCCTTACGTCAGCAGATATGAAACTTAAAGAAAAAGGGAACACTAGTAACTATATTTAAAAAAACAAAACAATAAATAGCAAATGCGAATTGAGTGCACAAAATAAACTACGCTGCCAACTTAACAAAAATAATGATTAAACCGGGAAAGTCAACAACTCACAGGCACATAAAAATTTAACATTGGAAACTTTCAGGGAATAAAACATTGAAACATACACGTGCTGGTTATGGTTTGGCCTGTGTACAATTATGACAAGATAAGGACATGACTAGAACATCAAGTGGTACAGTTGTTACAGCGCTTGCCTCTCGTTACAAAGTTACCTGGTTAGAAATGCTCCGGTCTACCCAGCTGTCAGCGAGTACCTGGCTCTGCTCTTGAGTTAGTGATGGCACAGGCAGCGAGAAATAGAACTCGTCATTCCGTCTCATAAAGCTAAGGCCTGGTTTATTAAAGTCTCTAACACTTCACTCCCTACGGCACTAAATTGTATGGGACAACCTTTACGAAAATGATTGGCATTTAAAAAAAAAAAAAAAAAAAAACTATGAAGTTAGGTGACGAGCATCGTGACCTAGTCGAACATGTGCTTCCATTGATGTCCATTTTAAAAAATGTCCTTCACCATTTCTGTTGTTGATCTTCTCACATGCCAAAATGTCAAGGCTGTTCATTATCTTTTCTCTCTTTCTTTCTTTGCTCGCCATCTCTTCTGACGCAATCGTCGTTAGTTATTTTAGCTGTCTATAGGAATCAACACTCTTCTCAGAAACCACATCTCTGTTTGTTGTATGATGATGATCGTGAGTGTGGATACAAGTGAAGGATGAATACTTCACTTGTTTCAATTATATATCCTTATTTCGAATGGGTAAAAGAAAGAGTCGCAACTAAGGTGGAGTGGGTTAACAAAAATGAAGATAACACAGGGCTGATAGTTTGTAGCATGACCCACATCAATCAATCACCGTTAGCTCCCCAAGGAGCATAGGCCTTTTGTTGATCTACTTCTCTTTCCGCGGAGATGCCAGAACAAGGACTGCCTTGTATAGCTATGTTGGGTAAATAGCTATGTTGGGTAAATAGCTATATTGGGTAAATAGCTGTGTTGGGTAAATAGCTATGTTGGGTAAATAGCTGTGTTGGGTAAATAGCTATGTCTAATAACCAGGAGAGAAACGTTATGGAAGTATTACTCGTGAAGGACCAGATTGGAAAAACAAACATAAACAGTACGTGTGGACATAGTGTGGAGTCGAACTCCGGCCAACCCGGTCACCATTGGAGCTAGCCATACGCAGTAAGCCTGCACCAGAGACATGCAAGTGAAACAAGGGGTGTGAAGACGACGTTGGCGATGGATGGGATACACACTGAGGAAACCCGATATTAGAATTTCAAGGCAGTCATGTTCTGGAATCACTAGGCCAAAAGAGGTGGAGGCGGACAGAAAAGACACGAAGAACGGAAGTGAAGACAGATATGAAAGGAATAGAAAAGACACAGATGGCAAACGGCAGAAAGACGTGATTTTTTTATGCCTATGCTCCTTAGGGAGCAGACACGTAATGATAACCATGGTGATAGGCTTCATCTGTTGCTTGCCACTGACGCCTGGTGTGGGCCACTCGGATAAGGTTATAGTTATTTGCACACTATCTAAATAAAAACATATTTAATGACATTATAACACTACTTTGCATAGAAGATGGACAAGAAAATATGACGTTATCTCATAATTCTTCTCTGCATACCGTAACAACTAGAGAGTATTATGTTCTCTTATATTTCTCCCCTGCATAAAATAATTTCTTAAAAATAGTATGTTCTCTTATATTTCTTCCCTGCACGAATCACAAAAATATATGTTGTTACCCCACATTTCTTCCTTGCAAGAATCATGGCAAGAATATGGTTAGTTAAGTTATCTCATATTTCTTTCTTGCACACAATCACAAGGAAATGTTTTATTACCTATTTCTTGTCCCTTGTATAAAGTCGGGTCCAAGAATATATTTTGTTACCTCATTTTTTTCTGACGCACAGTCAGGACAAGAATATATTTTATTTCATATTCCTTCCTGGCACACAGTCACAACTGTGATCTCTCACAGTTCTTCTCACACACTAACTAGCAAAAACTTCACACAGTCACAACTGTGATCTCTCACAGTTCTTCTCACACACTAACTAGCAAAAACTTCACACAGTCACAACTGTGATCTCTCACAGTTCTTCTCACACACTAACTAGCAAAAACTAACACAACCCCGACATGCACCAACACTGCAAGAATCAACAGCATAGTTAACTATGAAACTACGTCACCAACACCACAATCATTACAATGCCATATTTGTCACCCACATTATAGCAATATATCACTTTATAGTGACATCGAAATCAACAACTAAACACAATTAGTACCACAACAACACCATAACACTTCACCAGGAGCAGCTAGACTGAATAGTTCTAGAGCACACATGAAATTATTAACATTCAACATTCACCAAACGCTCAAGTTATCACTTACCCTTTGACATCCAAGGCCGGTAACTTGCGTGAATTTTAGCGGCGAAATTCTATCAGAGAAAGACACAAACGTTACAGACATAAAATGTTTTAATGCTATATAATTTCAAAAAATAAACACAGCATTATTTTATTCATAAGTATACGTATTCAAAAATGTTAATGATAAAAGCTAGTTCTTTGACAGTACTAACAAACAATGTATCATTAATTCATAATAAAGGTTAACTGATTTGTGAAGCGCTCCAGCGTTTCAATTAATAGTTAAAGCGTTCCTAAATTTAAGTAACAATAAGGTAACATCAAAACTTAATGACAATACTACACTGAGCAGGAACACTGCCTGGAGATAACACTGCGACAAGAACTAACAAGTATCATTAGCTAACACAGTGACACGAACTAATGTGTATCATTTAGAAAACACTACGACAAGAATTAATGAATATCCGTGTTAACACTGTGACCAAAAACTAATGTGTATCATTACTAACACTGCCAAAAATCATTCACTGACACGGTGAGAACACCAAATGAAGTTCGTCTATTAACACCGCAAAAAGAACTAATTAACGTCATTTGCCAACACTGCGACAAGAATTAATGAACATCTTTTACTAACACTGTGACTAGAACTAATGTATTATTGACTGAGAACATTTCTAAGTTTGATACGAAGAAAAATCTTCACCCAAATCAAAGCAGAACATTTTTATCTCGTGTGAAAATGTGGAACTTTGAATCTGCCCCAATTAAAATTAATACCACATATGCAGAAAATTAGAGACAACATGGCACATCTTAACATGTCCAGGAGAACTGAATGACACGTCCACCTCCTCCTTAGTGGTCTTACCAAACTATGAACGACAGCAACAAAACGGGAACATACGGTGCTAATTTTCTTCTTCAGTTTTGGGTTCTCCTCCTACACATTCTAAAACATGTCCCTAATAACTCCAAGTTTTTATTTTGTTTTGTATTTCTGTTAGGTGTATGAAGTCCATGTCACTAAGGATAGCTTCACCTGGAGAAGGGCAGAAGTACGGATATTTACACAAACAGAAGACTGGACTGTAAGATTTATTTTTGTCACCAAAAGACAAATTTCTGATATGTCTTCTTGTCGCAACTTTTGACGGAATAATGACATAAATAAATTAGAATTCTGTATTTTGTGTACCACATTTTGTCTGTGTACGACAGATGTAAGAAAATTAGATTATTTGTATATAGAACAAACGCAACTTTAGAAAGTTTACAGCAGGGCGACATGCAAGCACTTCGTCACCTCTGTTCTAAACGCAAAGTTTAACCTATGAACTCCAGAAAAGGAGAGAGCCTGTGGTCAAACGCGGACAATGTTTTCATTTCCAGCACTACAAAGCTGAGTGCAAAAACAATTTACTGGTTTGGAATCGTGCGACTTGGGAAGACAAACAGAATTGTGTTTGTTTTGAGACGTCGTCTGCCAATAAGAGTTGACTGTGTACCAAGAGAGACTTTCGCGGGCATTTTTCGGTAAAAATAGCCTTTTCCTTCTGCGTAGTTCAGCTCCAGAAATTGGGGGAGGGGGTTGTAGTGGGTATGAATGGAAAAGGTATGGATCTTTCAGGTCGTGACCACACGAGTCCTAGGATGGCTCCCACGCGCGGATCACACGGTGCAGAAATAACAGGCAGAGGGAAATACCAACGCACAAATCTTTGTAAGGGCGCATCAAATTTGCGCATGCGTAAAACGGAAGTGAAGGCCGCAGTAGTTGTCCGGAGTGTGAATCTTTGAGGAGAAAAACAATATGTGACAGAAGACTACAACCAGTGTTGCCACAGCTGGGTATTTTTTTTTTACTAGATCTGAGTTTTTTGGCTTCCGTCTGGGTATCTGGGTACTTTTTTCCAAATCTGCATTAATCTGGGTATATTTGACAATTGACATTTACAATGTATGTATATTCTGTGCACTGAGCATTATACATTATATTTATATAATAATTAAATGTGAAAAATTATGTGCTATATATTTTTTATTCCACTTAAATTTAATTTTTGTTTTTAACCACATCAATGACGTTGTTTTTTGACTCGCTTACATCAGCTATCTATTTCCTGTTATTCTGTTAATGGCTGTCATCTACAATACTCAGTCATTTTTGCGATGTGTTTTAAAGTATTCTTTTTAAATTTTAGACTTAAGCAGATAAACAGCATATTGTTTGTTGTTGTTGTTGTTGTTGTTGTTATTATAAGATTAAAAAATGAGCGATGATGAAGGTATGCTAGGTAGTTGTAGCAGCATGACGACACACACGCCACCGCATAAAAAAGTGAAGCCATGGTATCAGCAGGCTTTTTGTGAGGAATGGTTAACAGACAGCGAACTAAAGGATTGGATAAAGCCAGACTCTGGCAATCGCTATGCTGCAATTTGTACGGTCTGTTCCTGTACATTAACTAATGCCAACAAAACAGCTTTATTGACACATAAAAGCACACAGAAGCACAAGAAAAACTTCGAAGCCAAAAGCAAAACTCTGAACATTAACAAGTTTTTCATCAAACCAAAAGAGCCCTGTCTCCAAGACAAAATTGCTAAAGCGGAGATACTGTTGTCGGCTTTCATGGCAGAACATAATACTCCGTTTTCGCAAGCTGATCTTTTGATTGAATGTTGCAAGCAGATGTTTCCAGACTGCACAATTGCTAAAAGAATGTCACTGAAGCGCACCAATGCTGCCTATGTGAAATTTAGGGTGTTAATGAAATTATTTTTATATAATTGTGAATTTTTGGTAATAAAAAATAAAATAAAAATGAAAAAATAAATAACATTTGGTAGCACACAGCTTATTTGTGCTAAAGTTGCACTAAAAGATTGTATAAGCATCGTCTATCCCCGTGTATTTGATGCATAAAATAATCTAGGTATTTCTGGGTTTTTAAAGAAGAAAATCTGGGTTTATCTCTAGAACTTGAGTGGCAACCTTGACTACAACATCCGCCTACTTGACAGTGCTTGAACAATCCGATACACCTCGGAATGCTCCTGGGATAAAAATACAACATCAAACAGACATTGCTTGGCCACGGAATGATACAGCAGAATATTTAGAACATTTTGTTGAAGTCAGTTGCTCTGGGGAAGGATTCGTAATCTGCTGGATGATGTCTAAATTGGAACTGCTCAGAATATACGGATTTCACCCTTAGCTAGCCCGGTTCCCAATTTTAGGACACTGAGAATACGCGCTCCCATCAGAGCATGATCGGCTCTCGGCTTCATGTAAAACAACTGGTCACAGAAACAACGACTGCAGGAGTATATGAAATGATTTCATGCAGGCTTCCTGAAAAAGTCAAGTCATCAAACGATCCACTTGTAGGGGTACAGTCCTGCTTTAAGCCTCTGTGTTCCGCTGTATCCATTAATTTTTTCTTTGCTTGAGTACTAGGTAATAACTAGTAAATTCTACTTAAACAATAAGGAAATGAAGATAGTGAGGAAAAGAAAGAGAGAAATATACCTCGATAAACTAATCACGTGACATAAAAGGTTGTCCCATTGCAGATTGTAGACTTAACTGTATTCGGTCCAGCTTTATGAGGTACGACAATCTTGAGTCCCTAGTAACAACTGGTAAATTCAACTCAAGAATAAGCAGAAGAAAGCAAAGAGAAATACATTGATAAACAAAACACATGGCATTGGAAAAAATAATATATGGCCCACTGAAGACATCAAAGTCATAAAGTCAATCATAAAGTCAGTCACAAAGTCAACGACACTGCGCAATCTTCACAAAAGCCCGATACGCCATTGACGAACAAAACAGCAGCAGTGATGCGAAAAAACAATCTGGTTTGGTAGAATGTTTTAAGGAAATTCTAAACAGGAGCTAATCAAACATACAGACCATCACAGAACCAGCGCAGGTTCATCTAAATACAAACACAAATCCACCCACAGAACGCTTTCATGTTCACAATGGATGTCTCCTTTCACCAACAGTCTTCCTAGTGGTTGTGGACTGGGTGATGAGATATATAACAGAAGGAAAGAAAACCGAAACACTACGGATATTTGACAAACAGCATGAAGATATTAATTCTGCAATTAACCAATGTCTTCTATCACATAAACAATTAAGACACGAAGTTAAAAAAAAATATATATATATAATAACATTAGAAGCAGCAAAAAACTACACCACATTTCTGTGTACGTAAATAAAGGAAAATATAATAAATAATATGCTGACATATTTCATAAAGGTCGATGATCAGATGGTTGAAGAGCTGCACAGTTTTATATATTTTGGCAGTAGCAACGACCAATGTGACATAATTTGTGCGCTCTCTTCTCCTCTCCAACAGTATTGAACTACATTTGTTGTGCGTACTGAATTAGGTGAATTGTTATGTTGTTAGTACTCTCTTTTTCCTTACTGTCATTGTTCACGTTTCACGCTTCGATGCATGACAGGGCCAGACAAGCGTATTGCCCATCCCTGAGAGATTAATTGAGTCCCTAAAACGTGATAATACCACATTGACTCCAGGTAAATGCGAGCATGAAGTGTTTGCTTAAGATTGCATAATTACTTCCGACTCGACAGGAAAAATGTAAGAAGTTGTAACGTAAACATTACCAAGAATTGTCGGATGTAGCAACTCCATATACGGAGGATGACTGTTTGAAATTTTCAAACGCATGAGTCATACAGAATACTGCATGAGGAAAAGTTTTCATAATATGAACTTTGAATGTATTGGCTGACATTTGAGGCGCCAATAAACAACCACGCGATTGGAAGATTTGTCAGAACGCCATGCAGGAAGCGTGGGCCGAGAGCTACGATATAACGTAGAACATCTAGCATACGACACTGCATTCCAGAAATCGTCACAAGTAGACATCTAGGACCTTGCCACAGGAAAGAATAGAGTCAGGATTCTGAATTTTTAGGAACGGAAAAACGTATTAGAGCATCTTTTATCCACTGGAAAAGAAAACTCGCCAATATTAATACGGAACCGGACTCCTACAGAAACTACTCACAAGTCACAGAGGAATTCTAGAATAAGAAATAATATCCCAGACGTGTGTTCGAGGCATCTGTGTTAAGTTGCCAAGACTATTTACCTGAGCAAGACGTCTAAGATTTGCCTAGTTACTAGGGTGAGTTGTACATATTTTTATACTTTGAATTTTACTGGTTTATACTAGCTAGGAGTGTTAAAGATTCATACGAGGCTGGCAACCTCAGCATGTGAAAAGGATACATTCATGAACCACCACAGCAAGGGCTGATGATTGCTTCATGCTAGTTCTCAGGGAAGAACTAAAAGCAGAGGTAATCCCAGACTCCAAGTGGAGAAAGGAAGTGGATGATGAAGACATCATATGTATATTGTCATTTGTAATGATATGTATGTATGTTTAAAGGTGTTCCTTCAGGCACAAGCCACTTACCGCTGTCCAGTTGATATTTTTTCATTACATTAATTAAAAGAATGGGGATCTTGTTATCACATCCCCTGAGTTATATGATATACACTCAGGGAGAGTACAAATTTTGATATTAAAAAAATCGGTGACGGGCAGCAGGGAAAGGCGCCTGATCTAAATCAGGAAAACAAATACTTAGTAGCGGAATGTGTTCTTTTATTCTCTCTAATGTTGGTGGTATGAATTGGAGAGACCATTTGAGGTTCTACTCACGTTACCAGCTGTACTAGTCTGTGGTTCGAAGCTTAAGATCGACACGTGAAACCTACATCCCCTGGATGGTGAAGATCCCTGCCTTGACCAGAAGCGGTTACCTCCAAAATCATTTGGAGACGTGCCTTTGCCACAGAGACGAAGTGACGGAACCAGCAGCACCAACATTTCAGCAATTTGGAAGCTAAGTCATAAGTTTAGCAGGCCACACCAAAAGACTGCATTTTCATCTCCCAAACCGAGATCTATGATGAACCATAATTTCTCATAATTACCATTTCATATTTATTTACATTTGTTTCAAAGTAATTGAGCATTAAATTTGTATATGTTGATTTTGACGAATTCATAGTTGAATTAATCATCACAGACAGAAAGGCATATGTATGATCCAAAACCTCTAGTATATATTTACTAATATATATACATATCTATATCGAGCTAATAAAAGGAATTTCGCTGAATTAAATCAGCTGGGGGCTTGATCGAGCAAAATCCTTTATATCCATCTTCACAAAAGATACTTTGTCAGATACAAAGTCAACGTGCTAAGACTCATTCAGCATTCTTCTTGACTTCTGAAATATCTTGTGATTATTCCCTCGAGGTAGAAGCATCATTATACTTCTATCTACAACTGCCAAGAGTAATCTTGTGCGAAGGTGGACACCTTCGAAGACCAACATTAGATACTCTAGTTTTTGGCCCCTGTTGGACCACTACTGCAGAGCAAAGGGAGGCAACTCGTGACAACCAAGAAGGAGGAATAAACCGGGTTGTGGGAGAAAGTCAGACAATGTAAAAGATACAGTTAGAAAATGTGTGAGAAAGTCAGACAGTGTGAGAGATACAAAGTTGGACAAGGTGGGAGAAAGTCAGACAATGTAAAAGATACAGTTAGAAAATGTCATTATTTACGTATAACTTAACATGTGGTGGCATGGTTTGGAGATGCAGGATTTAAACTGAAACATTTGTAGAGAGGCTGTCAGATGATAGAGCGCTGAAGAAAGTAAGCTAGATGCGTTCTTGTGGGCAAAAAATGCGCCCTCGTACGATAACCAACTTGAGAGTTTGGGGCTTTTGGCAATAGTATTGCCGTCCCTGTGCTAAGAGAACTAACGACATAGAGGTATGCTTGCATAGTAAGTAGTCACATTTTTTATAATAACTTTAAGATTTTAGTTAAATATTAGGACCTTATTACAGGTTATAAAAGTTAATGCCTTTGTAGCGTTTGGTCTAATCTATATTCTTGGATAGATAAGTCTGAACTGGCGTATTTATTTGTAATTTAAGTGAAAATTTCACAGTAATATCTCATCAGCTAGTCTTCATCAGTGATGACAGTGTATGTATAAATGTGAGTACAGTACTGAAGTGAAATTTAAAAGAAGGAATTCTAGTGTCGCACTTGCGACTGTATACAATGTGGGTACTTTATTTACACATTATCTATTATTAGTATGTGATAGTGTTACAATAATGTTTATATTGTCAATTCTTGTGAGGCCGTAAGTGGTGGTTTTAAGTGTACATCAGTTGATTATTGTGTGAGAGAAAGATTAGGCGTACCCCTCTAGCTCCGTGAGTAGGAGCCTATTGCCTATTTACATTATAGGTAGCAGGACGCTGGTATATAGTAATATGAGTATATATATGAGATCTCTTTTTTTCGCTTTATAGAGGCAGGCGTAGACCCACTAAGATACTGATAAATTGATGTCCATTTAGACCAGCTGCGAGCTGGTGTGAATAATATTCACTACATAGATAAGAAACGTTGCGTTCATGTTTTAAGTTTTTATCCTCCGGCAGTGATGATTGAGATTAGTATCATAATATGAGCGTATGAAAGGCATTGTCGTTGATTGAGATATGGTTATATGTAGATATAAATTACACATACATACGCAGAACTTGCATTAACACACACACCACATCCACACACACCTCACCAACGACACACACACACATGGTTCATATTTAAGTGCACTGCATCTTGGCATAAATTTCACGACATATGTTAATGTATTATTAAAAGTAGAAGGATGTTGTCCATTAAGTAGGTGTAACGAATGCTAGTTATATTTGTGTGTATTCAATTGTTATTTTCAGAGAAGTCCAGCAGTCTGATGTCATGGGTTAATTAGCATGAGGTGTTACCTAAATAGTCTTGGATATCACTGGTGTTGCTTAGGAATATGTCCATCAAAGGTAAAAACTGTGCGGACAAAGTTGTATTCTGTTTGATTCTGGTGGCTCTACAGCCCAGTGATACGGAGTTTCAATTAATAAAAAGTGGGTACCGCCTGTCATCAAGAGTTTTTTCTGTGACTGAGGCGGAACGTGTATGTGGAAGAGTAGGCGCAGAGAGGAGATATCGACAATCAATTAGCTACAACAAATACCCTTTATGTCTGCGCTTCACACATCGACATATCCCCGCACCCGTCACAGATATTGAAACAAGAGCTAAGAAAAAAATAAAAAGAACTACATTTAAAATAATGCACATTAATCCAGTCACTAGGACAGTAGACTGTACAGGATGGTGGCTTGTGTTATTGATTGGGAAAAATCATTAACGTTGTTTGTTCCAGGGCACAATCAAATATACACTAATGGAACATATGTTCTGACATATAGTTGAATTCCCTTGCGGGTCAAAATTTGGCTGTCAATTATCCTCAAACTCCGGTGCTCAGCTCGTAAAGTGAAATCGAATTTCAGCAGGCAAGGTTAGATGAATCAGCAGGTAGGAAGTATTATTGAGATAAAAATGATAACTTCCATCGCAGCCATATGACTTGGAGGTCGATTAGTTTCATTGGTGATTGACAATCAGACTGGAAGTCAGGGCCGTAGAAAAAACTTTATTAAGGGGGGGTTAATTTAAAAAAATAAAATTGTATGCAGCACGTATTTTGGTACCGAGCTAAAGCCAGCAGTAATAGATTCCCTCCCTACCCGCATAAGTGTGTGGGAGGGGGGGGGGGGGGGGAGGGGAGGGGAGAGGGGGGGGGGGGGGGGGGGGGGGGGGGGGGGGGGTGGAGAATATGCGGTGTTGTGTTTGAAACCGCCACCCCCTACCCTCCTCCCCGTATCTAACGGCGCCCTGCTGGAAGTTGATGGCAAATGTTATTGATACCTGGATACGAAGCAACAACCGATTATAACGTAAATCTTTCGCTGGATATGTTTTGGTGTTATTGGCTCATTACAAAACCAGTTAAGTAGGCCCTATGTGTTTTTTTTTTTTTTATTTATTTCGTACGCTCCGCTTAACCACTCGAGGGCGTAAATCTCAGGTCTACTTGACTTATGGTATATATGATATCCTGACACTTGATTTTTACGTGAGTATCTCCTTTTTTAACTTGTAAGCAAAGAGACAGGTGGTCCCTCGCCATTCAGGGCAGAAATACTCTACCGATTTCTGTATGGTACCCGTCCATTTGTTAAACTCTTTTTGTGTAGGTTGCTGAACTCATACTGGCTACTAGTTGTTTTGAATCATTCTTATATTTGTATGAATGATGTCATTATACTTTGTCCACTTTTTAAGGGGATATTGATTCATATAAAAAGTTTGGCGATAATTTTTAGTTTAGAAAAGTTCTTGGTGTATCGTATATTGTCATTTTTCTTTCCACAATTTTATCTACTCACTACACTGTTTTTCAGTTGTAATTCATGTTACTGCATTGTTTTTTATTCTTAGTATTACACTTAATGAGGTTCTACTCGTTCACGAATTTAGCTCCTCAACTCATGAGTTGGTTTCTCTACATGTCACATGTATTTCTGCGTAATGGTAGGAATGATTCAAAAATATTTTCCTTTATAAACCCCTAGTAAAAACAATGTTGCCATAGGATAGTGCAACCCACATACCCAACATTAGTCTTAGTTTTGAATTCAAGAAAGATACTGGAACTAACTACGATATGAAGAGACTTTTTAGGACACAGTTTATGATCTACGGTTATATTCACGAACTTAGTTCAGCAGTACGTGTATGGATTACGGAGAACTTAATGTCGACATGGAAGACAGCATAATGTTGATCACAGAAATATACATCTTAATAGCATTCATGCTTGGCCCAAATATCATAATGGAGCATTCGTAAAAAATACAGCATTCTAGCGTTCCCATCATGTAAATCAGTCTGGCTTTACTGACTGGGCACGTCAAGAACCATCCAATATATAAGGGAAGAGCTCCTTAAAGACCTAACCTCAGTCTAGGCAATTATTACCTCTTCCGAGCGTCAAACGGTACAATATATAGATATACGAAGGTATTCATGAATATGAGGAATACAACGACCATACATGGGTTTTCTCAGCATCCAGTAACAGGCGATGCTCTCTGGATTCATCAATCGAGAGCGAGATAGTATCTAGGCAATCACGCTATTTTCTCACTCACCACGATAAATTAACATAAGTATATGAATCCTTTCAACATGTGCATGTTCTGCTATCATCCGGCGTGAGGGCTTGGTCACATCATCGTATAGAATAGGTAGAGCTCAAAACCAATTATTCATATTCATTAAATTGGTCCTCATCATTATCTTCATTAGGATTCTCCTACATAGAGAGATAATTGAATCAACTATCATGGAGCAATGTCGCAGTGAGCTGATTCCACAATAGGAATGTCTCTTCTTCGCTTTGAAATGGATATCTCTTTTTTAAAAGTTACCCCTACTACTGTGTCATCCTGCTTATCCAACAACGGAAGTGGCGAAGCCGCAAAGTTCATAATAAATTGTGGTTTTAACTTGGTAATAACCCTTTTTATATGATGCGAAATATAACTTTGCTCATTCCTGTGGAGCAAAAGAGAAGATAACCACTTGGGTGGTAATAGTATCAATTACATGACATTGTCTTAAATGATTGATCACGTTTTCCCGGGAGCATACCATATATGAAGATCTAGCTTAATTTCAGTGGCAAAAATACCTGGGCTACACAGAACAAATACTCGGCATCCTCACAGGATGACAGGCCAAGTGGATGATCACGTGACCACCTTGCTAGGCTAAAAACGATGACTTTCCCGGCTGGCATAGTCCTTTTGACCTTTTCCTCTCTTCTTAGGCAGACAACTGCATAAATTAAGTCTCGTACATTAGAAATGATGCAAGATCTCCTTATAATATAACAGTACTGGAAATCAAGGCCTCTGTTCACTACACCATACCAAACCACTACTGACGTATAAATTCGTAGGCCATAGATATACGAAGAACTGTCAAGAGAACAATCTATTCCTGAATAACCAACAGCCTAACAGCGAATAAGATACAGCATAGAAGCCGTAAGAGGTCGCGTCTTGCGGAGTCCCTGATCGAAGATGACAGAACTATTAGTACACATGGAAAGGCGCAACAGCCAAAATGACTTCTGTGCTCCTTAAGGGCACATATAAAAATGGTAAGATATCAATTGCTAGCCTCCAAAATTATTTTCGAACATCATAATAGGAAATATAAATGTATATACATTTGCAAAAATAGGTAAAAAATTTGGCCCCTTTGAGCAAGTCTTATAACTCTTTACTCATATACACCAATCCCGGGGTAAAAAAAAATAAAAATTTTTTTCTATTTTAAAATAGCATCTATGTAGGGCTCAACCGTAAGAATAGGCTTCACACAACGCAAGAATATCTTGCGGAGCATGAAAATATCGAGGAATAACTATTAAATTGCGCTAATAATTGACATGCGTGAGGGATATATAATCTCAAGAACATCGGAGAGAAATATTGTTTCGGCCTAAAGCGAAATAAATGGTTGTCCTAATGGACAAGGTGTGGATGTACTATTAATCCAATTCATGTTAAGTTATACGCAGATGGCAGCGATAACCAAGAAGATTCCGTCACAACTACTATCTTAAATTTATGATTTATGAAGAGACGTCAATTCATTCAAGATAGTCCTGCAGATGGTGAATTAATAACAGCAATGAAACGCGCGCTGAAGTTGACATAGTACGTGCAGATTATCCCATCATTTTCTGATCATTAAATCGTATACACAATGGCTGTATCTCTTAGTAAAGAATACAAAAAATAACCTGTTGTAAAAAGTTTATTATCATAATAACAAAGTATCCAATATTAGTAATCAGTTTAAGTGGCATCATGTGTGGCATCTGCGAGCAGAATCATGTACTCGACCATGCACATTTCTCTGAAGCCATCGGATAGCTCGTAGTGCGAACAATGTAAAGGAAGTTTGAAGAGGTGCGATTTGCGTTAATATCTAGTTGATCTCTGAGAGCTACTTCAAGTTTTTTAACTTTGCGAGATAGCGCGTTAAGAAGACTTTTATGGGTCGGTCATGTTTCCACTTCTCGTAAAAGCTGCGCGCCCAGAATGAGAATTCTTATAGTGACAGTTTGAGCTAATAGTTTGAAAAAAACAGAAGAACCAAACATTGTCCAATAATATCAGCGGGTCAAAATCTCGCGATGTAAATCTGCCCTCTTCTGGGCAGGGCATTTAAGTTATATCTCTGTGAATATGTATCAGTTACAGGATCTTTCAGATTTTCCCAGAGTCTACTCTGTAGGGATGTAGTGCACTGGTAAGGCATGCAATCCACAGTAGGTATGGAAGGGCGTCAAGTTCTTCTCGAAAAGAAGAACGATATGCTAGCTTTATCTGTATGTATGGTAAACAACACTTAAAATAGGTGAGAGCTAGTCTTAGGAAGAGACTGGCACTAGTGAAACCATGATTCTGATCTCACATAGTGACAGATTGGCATTTCAATGCGAGCAGCGTCACAGATCAGAAGCTGCAATGTTAGCTCAGGCGACTTATTTCATATAAATAGTGTCAGACAGAGAGGTGCCTATGATAGAGGACAGATTGCGGAGATAGAACAGCGTCGCATAAAAAATTGCTGAATGAGTACGCTCTAAAATACTTCGCACTCTGCAGGCATTGTGCTTTTTTAAGTGGCCTCAAGGGGATGAGAGAATGTTAAACAGTATCTCAGTGATAATTATGGTCCTTATCTGTCTTCAAGTAAACGCCGTGTACGCATAACTCTCAGATAGGCTTCTGAGGAAGAGGCAATCTTATCAGTCTGAAAGCTCAATTACAATTGGCTTTAGATGATGTTTTTGTCTGTCAGGTTATATACTCTACGTAAGAGAGTTGGATAAATATTACAACTAATACCTTGAATATTGGATCATGAACCCCAATTATGCAGCATGAAAAGTGAACAGATGTCGTCTAGTATACAGCGGCATGACACTCTGTACCGAGATACGATATGATTCTTGACGCATCATAGCGTACTAAATGTAGCTGGTCTGCGTTCATAAGCATAGAAGTGCGAAAGGCATAAAATTCTCATTGGAAAATGATTCCTCTGAGGAGTAGTAGTGAAAGGCGGTTAAGAGGTTTGGTGGCGCGTTCAGGTATCTGGAACACTTTATGTCCTAATATATCCTTTGCAGACAAATCAAGATTAATGAAGAGAAAATGCGATTTTTTAAGAAGACTGAGTAAAGTGTAAGCATCTTTACTAGGTATAGAGGCATAAGGGTTCCTGGCTATCGAACATATCGTAACTTGAGATTCAATTTTGTTGCGATTAAGTCAACGGCACAGAACAGTAAGTTAGTATGGTCTTTTTTTCGTTATATAGAGCAATAGACGGCAATACAGGGCGAAGCAATATGGCACAGAACGTGGAGGAATAGAGATGGTTTCTGAATATTTTGAAACATCTAAAGTCATTTATTTCATCCAACTCGCTTTTCATATTTTTCCCGCGTCCTGTGTTTGGAAATGTATAGGTGAATCACGTGAGTGACTGGATAAGGCAGCCTAACGGCCTATATAGGAGTATAGTTTCAGTTAAGAACAAATTGTCATGCTCCATGACATGAGTATTTGTCCAAGTGGATTGTCAAATGTGAGAGACATCCTGAAATTGTTCTGTAAGGAACACAAGTACAGAATACTTGTCGGGCCTGTTCTTTCCCAGGAGATTAGAGTTAGACCGATAATCACAGGGAAGAAACAGTATACGTAGACGTCTTTTCCTATGATTCTGCGTCGAGGATGATGAAGCTAGGATACATTGGAGTAGGCGGGAGATTTAACGATACGCAGAAACGAACTTGTTTCGGCTCACTCCTTAAGCCATGTATTACAGTCACAGTGATGAGTCAATGATCATGAGTTGACTCACATGTTTTCATGATGAAAAACGTCCGTATGCTCTGGAAAAATAGAAGTCTGTAGATCATGTCAAGGCACAGTTCAGTAGAGGTGAACTGACCCTCGTCAAAGAGCATATTGATGTGAAAGGTTTTAATCGCATGTCAGTCTTTAATATCGAACAGATGAAATAGTATTCACAACTGAAATTTTTCGATATTATATCGTACGGCGGACCTATATCTCAACTAATGATAGGAGTCTTATGTTTCACTGACGATACCAGGTAAGCAAAACAAATGGCTTTTAGTCACCCTAAGGAAGACAAATGTATGTCGCTGAAAGAATTTCATCTTCTTATTAGCAAATTTGTCCTTGGTAGTGTCCCAATCTGGCTTATGTCAAATAGCTTGAATAAAGAGGACAGTGTGGCCAATATTGCATAGCTTCGATAAATCTTTATGTGTCTACGAGCGTCGATGTACACATACATGCTCGTGAAGGAAGAATTTGTTGTCATCGGTCCAATATTGTCCAAACTGTTATAATAGAGACTCATGCAGCAAAAGGGCTAATAAACATTTGGTTTCCAGCGCGGCGGACCCCTCAGGCGCGACACAAAAGTACAAGTTCAAACAGGGCGAAGAACCCTGCATATTGTTACATTGTGAATGATAGAGACCGCATCATCGTCTGTATCCGCGTAAGTAGGGGCCTCGTCGGGTAGATGAGCGCCTATATCGACCAATCACCTGAGGATTATTCCTCAGGAACATGTTAACGTACGCCTTAATTATAGGTTCTTAAGTGTTCTACTTAGGTCCGTCTCGACAGCATCCCCGATTGGAGCATTAGGATTGATAGATGGCTAAGGGCTCTCAACAGATTCTCCGTTCTATCTGATAGAGTATAGACATTACTTAGAGTACATGGACTAGTCAATAGCGATATCAGATTGGGTGTTGCCTAATGATCTTGTTCTGATAATAATTTCTCGCGGGGGAATCCCTAGCCGAGAAAATAATAAGGGCCTGATAGAGCAATCTGGCAATGTCAGGCCGGTTATGTAATAGGTCTGCTTTAGACAGGTGGTATAAAGCCTCTGTGTGCCACACATCATGAGTGGCAACATGACTACATTCACGTTAGAGGAAACCACACTGAATGTCCCTCTAGCAGATTTTGATCTATCTGAATGGCACTCAATGATGTCCTACATGCTTGCGGCCATATATCTGTGAATCGTGACGAATGAGGAATTCATTCTGTCAGGCCAGAATAAGGCCGTCAGGGCATGACGAAGTACTCTTGGATTATGTACTGTCTTAGACACTAGCTTTACGAAGAGATGCGACAATAGAATCGCGTATGTCCTTGTTCACAAAAGGCCTAAAAGAAAGCCAGCAAGAGAACTCTCAGACTTTACTAGTTATCGGGAAAAACCCATGTGACCGAGATCACACTGAGCAGTGCGTGTTGCAGTGTTTGTAGAAAACTTAACTCACTCAAGATTCTTTGGGTACGCAAGAATCTGAGAATGTCTACTTGACTTTAGTGAGTCTTATTGCACACCATATACGTATCAAAGTAACTCGAAAAGGGGCCATTACTTCATTGTAATACCCAAGATTTACAAATTAGAGATCTTTTATTCAGGATCGCGGGCCTATCACCGTTAAGGGGGGGGGGGGGGGGGGGGGGGGGGGGGGGGGTGGGGGGGTGGGTGGGGGGGAGATAAGATGAAGTAAGTAACTTAAGAGTCGGATTCTTTCCTTTCTTGTTGTGTAGTATAAAAACGAGTCGAGCTGAGAAAGTGTACGCAATGGATCATCTTCTGTTTACTAGCCAACTTCAGATATCTGTCAATCGAGATTGAATGTTTTCAGGCATAAGGGTTGAGAGTCTTGAGCTCTTAGGTGACTCTACTGTGCAGTTAGCAGATTGCATATTTTGAATTTTCCCAAACAGTAAATTTGCTCTCGGAGTGCAGTTCTTATTGACTCCTGTGAATGCGACCGAACTAGATAGAGATCTATTCGATCTGGATCCGGCAAAAGACATGTCGTTGTAACATCTCGCTGATGAAGAAAGAGGAGTAGCATATCCTCAATGATTATGCGGTATACGAGATAATTTTCTCTATGGGTGTCCGGAGCTCAAATGTTTACGGCATTTGACTACTTTGGTCCTGATAGATATGAGCAGGATCTATGTATGTAACTGTGCCTAACCGCCCAATAGTTGTGGCATGCCAGAATGCAAAAAGTAGTAAACAGATACTAGGGATTGTCCCATTTACCTAAACCATTGTAGTTTAAAGAGCAGAGAAAACCATCTCCCGAACAATGAGGCGCGATGTACGCTATGGAAGATCGCCGGAAGATAGGATGTGCCAACAGCGTTAGAAGTAGGACAACTTGTTGGTATTGGCTCAAATATCAATTGTTATTGCATTGGGGTGCACGTTGGAGGAATGCGCATCTGGTTTGCCAAATATGCAGAAGTATGTCAGACATGCATTGGCCCAATCCGCATATATAATTAAGTAGTCAATCGCATTATCATACATTATATGTTTATACAGGCTTCATCGTTGGGATTACATCTCGCTTGTAGCAAGAGTTCCGCCATGGTAATAGATGCTTTATAGTATTTTGATTTGAATTTGTGGCACTAACCGTCACTCTGTAATAAATTGGCCCTCAGTGCTACATATCGAGGTATGGTTATGCGCACTAATATAACCCCAACTGCCTGTTTTTTGGAATCATAGCTCCGTTTGGGTAACTATGCGGATCATAATCATTATATAAATTAGAGATAATCTCGTGGTAATATATTATGATCCTGTTTGTCTGTACCATTAGAGGTGAAAACTTAGGATATGTATTAGCTAGAATGACTTCCCTTTGCTGTGAATAGTATCTCTGTATTTGTGGACCACCGTTCCCTGAAGACGAGGGAGCTCTATCCAGCTACTTTTGTCGGCATGGTATTCGGGTAAGAAGAACCCTGGGAAATAAGGTGATACGAGCTTACCTTGTTCTGATAAGTTTTGGGGTGGGGGGGGGGGGGGGGGGGGGGGGGGGGGGGGCCAAAATAAGTTACCTTTATTTGATAAACTGCTAATTTGATTTATCCTAGCGTACAAATATGCTCTATCGCAGAGCTGTGAATAGTGAAGTAGAATGGTGTTCCTACGCAATCAACTGTCCATACCTATTCTTTAAAACCTTATCAGTTATCACAATGCTAGGCTTCCGGATTGTGGCATCGGGGGTACAACTATTGTGGTACGAATAACAGTTACCAATATACTTGATATAGATCACTTATTGGTTATAGCTGCTCATGTAAGAATTCTCGAGGGAAAGTGGTTATAATTTACTACTTGACCGATAGCATCGTATGTCTCTGTAGTAATCAACGTCGCATAAGGGCTTCATAAGTCTTTTTTCTTATTTTATGGAATAGCTTTAATATCCAAGCAGATCACATATGTAAAAAGGAATACTACGTCCGTTCTTGCAGTCTTGAAGTATCTAGATAATAATCTCTACACCTTGCCTCAGGCACCATTATGACCATTATTACAACTGTCCGTATAACACCTACTACCAATGGACAACTGGATACGTCTTCATGTTTACAGGCAAGGGCTGCCGCTATGGATTAAGCAATCATACATTTATTTCTTTGTCCAGGCTCTCTTCAAACCAAACTGATACAAACTAGTACAGTAATAATCATATCCTTGTCAGATTGTTACTGAATAACATGGAGTAGCATATTGAGATATTAGTTCCACATTATGTGCTCCGAACACGAGCTGTCTCAAATCTGTTTAGGCACTAAGAATGTTATAGTCGATCATCACTGGTGAAGGATTAGAAACTGCTGTGTACGCGGGGGGGGGAAGACCCTTTGGATTTAACCTCTTTTTGAGAAACCCCTAATCCTCTTTTGGTGTTGACGACATCTACATCTAGCAGACTAGCCATTCAAGCAGAAGATGAAAACCCTATAACTGCACATATGACATTGCCACCCACATTAACTTTAACTAAAAGGAGGTAATCCGCTAACTCGAAGAATGCATAATAAATAAGACAATCTGCTAGCATCTTGTAAGAGGTTCACACATCGTTCTAGCAGAATTATTGCTTTTTTGGTTACGCTATCGATGGCAGTGAGCCGACATCTTTTTTCTTTTTCCTCTTTTCCATGTTCGCTATCATAGAATCTTTTTGTCCATCAGATCTGTGATCAGGCAATTTCCTTTTGCTCATGGCCTCCGGTCCTTTGTAAATTTTTTTTTTTCCTGCAGACTGGCTAATTTCTTTTCTTCAATCAATGCTTTTCCTTTGCTTCGCATCAGCAGCAGTGACAAGTTTTCTCTCCCTCTTCTGCCACGGGGCTAATGTCTTTGTCATAGTTGAGCGAACTGTCCATTGTTCTTAATTTTGTCGTTGTGACCAGTAATTCTGTATCAAGAGTCGCCTTGTGCCTTTTGTGATACAAATCAATCTAAAGGTAGACATTTGTACTAATAAGATCAGTACATGGTTGCATAAAGAAAAGATAAATTTCCACTATTCTTAGTCATAATCAAAGACCTTATTGCCCCAAGTGATAACTTGCGCCCTAAAAGCACAGCGTGAAAAAATCCCCCCCGTAGCTACTTATACCCACTACTCCCCACAATAGCGACTGTGGGACCCAATCCCAAGCCAATTGACAAAGGTCTTGATAATAAATGCCTCTATAGCACATACATGCAAGGCTCATACCAGTATATGCTGGTACACTATACATTAGAACAGTGGGCATCTGTGCATACCAGAAATAGTGTTTTATAATCTTCAAGCAGACTAGTGTACCTTTTAGTAATAGCAATTAACTATACATGTTGAGATTGCTCTTGGTAGCATGCAATTATTTATGATTCAACACTATAGTTTTTAAATAATAGTGTATGATCGATTCAGGTACAACGCACAAAACAAAACAAGTTAATAACAGTAGGATATCATGGAAAAACAATTTGCGGATAAATTAGAAATATCAAATCAAAATGTGGAAAGCAACAATAAGAAATAATAAACCGGCAAGATCGGATAGAGCAACATACGAAATACAGCGTGCCACAGTAAATACACTTCCACGGACCCAAATTGCTGAATACCAGAACCTGAAGAGATGAAATCCCACGCTTTACTCCCCAACCAACCAACCTTACAAACAAACACAAAACTTCCCCCTAAAGGATAGAGGAAATCCCCTTACAAAAACAACAAATCCCCCCCCAGACTTGCATCTAGTCTTTTAACTGCTAACCCCTGACCCCCAATACCTAGCCTGTATCATGTCAAGGGGGCAAATTTTCAAATACATAAAAATGAAAATTGCGACCTACGTATAAACAAGCGACACATCAGACCGACCTTCTAATTAAGCGGATGGGATAACACTCTGGGGGCTGTGTAGACACCGCCCAACCGAAGATAGCAACAACCCGGCTTGATACAAACATAATAAACGAACATAGGAAAAAATAGTTTAAACCGATAACATACCATAGCCATAGTTCTTAACCCGTACGTACCATTCCCACAATGTAAATACCCACCTAGTAATTGATCAAGTCCGATATGTGTTGGAATGTCCGTTCTCCTAGGTTGACCCCATTGCCACCACGTAGCAGTACTGTGGATACTTTGTACCCCATTACAACCCCCACACCAACATTATCACTCTAATTAAGATACCCAATTCCCCCCCCGAAATCAGAAGCTCCCACAATTCGTTGATTTGAATGATAACAAACAATGTAGGACTTCTCAGTTCAATAACATTTTCTAATTCGCAAACACTATGTCAAATATATCTCGGTCTATCACGTTCCTGATGTATTTAATAATGTTCTTATGTTATTCAACCAAGCTCGCTGTGTAACACTGTCACGTGTTGTATGGCAAATGTCCAATGAACCAAATGTCAACAAACCCTGACCTAGTTACTGCATACTCTCGACAGGACAGGTCACGCTGAAATCACTGTAGAGTTGTACTGCTGATGTATTTGTGTGTCGTAACAGACCCCAAGGAACGTCTGGTCTCAGTAGTTTACTTCTCAATATGGTCACTGTGCAGGTTGACCCAGGAAGCTGGCACACCAGTTGTTAAACTCTTTGTGAGAGTTGTATAATCATACTGAGACTGGCTACTAGATTGTTGAACGGGAATTCATGCTGTCTTTATTTGCTAAAAATGATAGTGAAGTGTGTCCACCAGTGGATAAATGTAGAATGTTTGGGGTAAAAGGACATGGTGTAGTAAAGTGTAACGATTGTCAACTCATTAAACCCAGCACAGTTTTGGTCATACAGGTCATCTTGTCCTGGAACGTGATGAGGCCCCGACAAGAATGTGAGTGTAGACAATGAGTGTGTATATGAATGTCAGTACGCGAATGGTAGAATGATTCGATAGAGTTGACAGGTTGGTAGTACATCACTCATACTCACACTGTTCGAATTCAAGAAGTACTGGAACTACGGTGGTCTTTTTATAACATTTAATGGGACGCACACTTGGACAGTACGTGTATGGTTACAGGAACAAATGTCGACATAGACAGCATAATGTTGATCACAGGAATATCATCTTAAGTTAGCATTCATGCTTGGCAAATATCATAATGGAGCATTCGTAAATAAGCATTCAGCGTTCCATCATGTAAATCATCTGGCTTTACTGACTGGGCACGTCAGACCATAACCAATATATAGGAAGGCTCCTAGACCTAACCTCGTCTAGCGAATATCCCTTCACGTAAAGTTCAATATATATATTTTTCATAAAGATATAGGAATCCCAGACATGGGTTCTCACATGTAGCAGTGATCTCTTGGTTCATCGAGCGATAGTACAGGCATCCCTTTTTCTCACTCGATAAATACAAAGTATATGAATTTCAACATGGCTGTTCTTCTCTCGTGAGCTTCACTCACTCACTATATGGACCCAGACCAAAATTGGTCATTCGTTTAAATGTCCTCATTTCTTCATAGTTTTTCATCTCATAGAGGTAATTGAATAATATCATACAATCTAGTGCTGATACATAGGAATGTCATCTTCCTTTGAATAAATATTCTTTTCAAAAGTACCACTGTGCATCTGCTTATCGACAACGATGGCGAAGCCCAAGTTCATAATAAATTGTGGTTTTACCTTTCTATGCGAAATATAACTTTTGCCATTCCTTGGCAAAAGAGAATAAAACACTGGGGTAAAGTACATACAACATGTCTAAATGACTATACACTTTTCCCCATTACTTATAGATCACTTTTTCGGCAAAAAAAGCCATCGGGCTACAACAAAATTCGACATCCCGACAGGATGACAGCCATGAATCACACCCCCTGCTAGCGATACTTCCGCTGCATAGCCTTTGACCTTTTCTAGCGACAACCAACATAGTTCGACTTAGAAATGCAAAGATATCCATATATAAGACAGACTCGTCCTACTCATACAAACACTACGTATAAATTCAGGCCATAGATATACTGAAGCAAGAACAATCTATTCCTACCCAGCCAAAGAATAAATCGCAGTAGGCCTAGATCCGTCCGCGGAGTCCGATCGAAGATGACGGAACTCCTTTCAAGGGAAGTAACTCAAAAATGACTTCTCCTTAAGCACTTAAAAAAAAGGAAATACTTTGTTTACAAAATATTTGCGAACATAATAAGTATATAAATGTATTATATTGCAAGATAGTAAAAATTGCCCTTTACAGTCTTACCACACCTCCCGGGAAAAAAAAATAAAAATTTTTTTTTTTAAAATACATCTAGGAGCAACGTAGAATAGGCTCACAACGCAAGAATACTGCGCAGATGAAAATATCAGGAATAACTATAATTCCTAATATGACCGGTGAGAATATATATCAAAATCTGAGAGAAATTGTTTCTCTACGAATAAATGTTTCCAGGAAGGTGTGATGTACGTATAATACAATTCTGGTAATTATACAATGCATACCAAAAAATTCACACTATAATCTTAAATTTATGATTTATGAAGAAACAATCATCAAAGAACAGCGGTGAATAAACATCAATAAACCGCTAAGTAGCGATACCATCATTCTATTATTAACTTAAAAATGTGTATCTTAGTAAAGAAACAAAAAATAACTGTTGTAAAGTTATACATATTAAAAAATCCACTATTTAACAGTTAAGTGGCATCATGTGGGCATCTGGACAGAATGTCCGCCATCACATTTTCTGAACCACGGATAGCTCGTACCGAGAAATGAAAAGGTTGAAGAGCGATTGCGTATCGAGTTGATCTCGAGCTCTTCAAGTTCTTACTTTTGATAGCCGTAAGAGCTTTTTGGTCAGTTTCCACTACGAAATGCGCGCCCAGAAGGAATCTTTGGAGTTTGAGAATTGACCAAACCATTGCCAATAATTCACGGTCTAAAACCGAGTAATTCCTTTCTGCAGCATTAAGTTTTCTGGATATATACATTACAGGATGCAGAGTTCCAGAGTACTCTTGCATTAGTGCCGCTCCAATCCCAGTGGATGAAGCGTCACTACGAAGAACGAATGTCTTATCTGTTGTAGGTAACACTAAAATAGGTGGTGATGAAAACATAGTTTTGATCTTCTCTAGTGAAGATTGGCATTCATGAGACCAGTGAACCATGTTAGGCGACCCTTTCTTTAATAGTGTACAGAGAGGTGCCATGATAGAGGACAGATTCGGAATGAAACGTCCATAAAATTGTATGAGACCTAAAAGACTTCGCACTTGCTTTTTAGTCCTAGGGATAGAGATGTTAAGTATCTTAGTGATATTATGGTCTTCTGTCTTCAAGAAACCGTGACCTACTCGATGGCCTAAGAAAGCAATTTCGCTAAAGCCAATACAAGCTTTAGATGGTTTTGCTGTCCGGTTATACTCACGCAGAGTTGATAATAATTCAACTAACCCTGAATAGTGATCTTCCCAAGTATCGCTGAAAAGACAGATGTCGTCTAGATAAGCAATGACATCTGACCGATACGATAGGATTCGACGCATCATGCGTACAAATGTAGCTGGTGCGTTCATAAGGCCGAAAGGCATAAAATTCCATTGGAAAAGGCCTCTGGGAGTATAGAAAGCGGTAAGAGGTTTGGCGCGTTCGGATAATGGAACTTGCCAATATCCTTTAGACAAATCAAGTTTAGTGAAAAAATGCGATTTAGAAAGACGAGTAAGTAGCTCTTCTAGTAAAGGCATAGGTGCAGCATCGAACTTCGTAACTTGATTCAATTTGCGATAGTCAACGCAAAGACGTATGTTATTGTCTTTTTTTCGAACAATAACCATCGGCGAAGAATATGCAGAAGTGGATGTGTTTCGATTTATTTGTAAATCTATTCATCATCATCCATGCATCCAACTCCTTTTTCAACCTTAGTGTTTGGAAATGTATATGGGATAGGATAAGGCCTAAACCCTAAATTGGAGGATGTATGTTTCAGTTATAGAACAATGTCATGCTCAATGACATGAGTTTGGTCCAGCATGGATGTCAGTGAGAGGACATCCTGAAATGTTTTGTAACATAACGAAACTTGTCGCTGTTCTCCTAGAGACAAATCAGGAGAAACAGTAACGTCTTTCCATGATTCACTAGAATGAAGTGGGATCATTGGAAGCGGAAGATTAACATCCGAAAAACTTGTTTCCTCATCCTGTATTACAGACAGTGATGAGTAATGACCATGTTTGACATGAGACTCGCCCGTTGCCTGGAAAATAGGCTGTAGATAGTCAGGACGTTCATGGAANTNCGTAAGNATATTGATGTGGAAGGTTTTNTGNTTNCCGNTGATATCGACGATGTAGTNAACATCTGNANTTTTCGATATTATATCGTACGGACCTTTCCAACTAATAAGGAGTCTATTTTCACGACAAGGTAGCAAAACAAATGCTTTGTCACCAGGACAAAGTTGTCGTAAAGGTCTCTTCTTATTAGCAAAGTGTCTTGCCTTCTGCTTAGCAAACGCAGAAGAGGACGTTGCCAATTTGCATGCTTCGATAATCTTTTGTCTCAGCGCGATGACATACTCGTAGGAAGAAGATTTTGTGCCTTGTCATCGTCCCAATATTGTCAGCTGTTAAAAAGATCAATGCGCAGCATGCAAAGACATTATGGACCAGCGTTGGGCCGCGCGGTCGCGCGCCAAAGACAAGTTCAAAGGGCGAAAACCCTGTATGTTCATTGGGGCCCTCTCTGTACGCGAGAGGGCCGCGGGTAAAACCCTATCCCAATCTTGAGGATGATCCTCAGTTATCTTCCCTAATAAGTTCTTAAGTGTTCTATTTAGTCGCTCGACCATCCCATTGGACATAGGATGATAGATGCTACTCAAAGATCTCTCTATCTGTAGAGTAGACATTACTTGAGACATGGTATCCGATATCAGTTAGGTGCCATGATCTGATAATATTTCTCCGGGGAATCCCAGCCGAGAAAATATAAGCCAAAGAGCATCTGCAATGTCAGCGGTAGTAATGCTCTTTAGAGGGATAGCCTCTGGCCAACTTAGTGTGCACATGTTTCTGAGTCTACACACGTACAAAATAAACTGATGTCCTCTAGCAGATTTGATCTTGAATGGACCAATGATGTCTATCGCCATTTTCTGGAATGGACGAATAGGAATATCTGCAGCCTGAATAGGCGCAGCATGACGAGGACCTTTGGATTTGACTTCTTGACATACTTTACAGGATCGACAATAGATCCGTATGTCCTTGTTCACAAAAGGCCAAAAAAAAGCCGCAAGAACTCTTGACTTTGTACGGGAAAAACCCATGTGAACCATCACACCACTGAGAGTCGTGTGCATTGTTGTAAGATCTTAACTCTCAAATTCTTGGGGTACAAGAATCTGAGAATGACTTGACTTAGCGGAGTCTTGCCCCATACGTACAAGTACGCCATTCTTCATTGTAATCCAAGATTTACAATTTGAATCTTTATTCGGATCACCTTTCGTTACAAGAGTGAAGAATTTCTTAAGAGTCGGATCTTCTTCTTGTTGTTTTATAAACGAGTCACGAGAAATTACCAATGGGATCATCTTGGTTATGCACTTCATTATCTTCAACAGATGAAGTTTCAGGCATATTGAGAGCTTGAGCTCTAGTGACTACCGCATTAGCAGATTGCATATTTTGATTTTCCCAAACGGAAATTTGCTCCGGAGTGCATTCTTTGACTCCGTGAATGCGACCGATGATAAGATCAGCGATCGGATTCGGCAAAAGACATGCGTGTACATCTCCTGTGAAGAAAGGAGTAGCAATCCTAATGATAGCGGTAGAGTATTTCTCTATGGTGCCGCCAAATGTTACGCATTTGACTACTTTGCCTGTAGAATGAGAAGGATCTATGAGTGACTGCCTAACCCAAATAGTTGTGCATCCAGAATCAAAAAGTACTGAGACTGGATTGTCATTTACTAAACCTTTGTGTAAGACAAGAGAACCTCTCCCATCATGCGCGATTGACGCAGGAAGAGCGGGAAGAGGATGCCCACAGCTTAAAGTAGACACTGTGGTTGGCTCAAATAATGTTTTGCATTGGGGGGCACTGAGATGCTCTCCCAAAATCAAAAGCGGCACATGCCATATTATTAGAGTCATCATTATCTTTATTTTGTTTATAGGCTTCGTGGGACTCTTGCTGTGCAGAGTTCGCCTGGTAATGAGCTTTATGTTTTTTGAATTGTGCTCTACCTCTGTTATTATTGCCTCTGTACTTATCATTGTTTCCACTATTATTATATACCCTCCTACTCACGGGTTGGAATCATAGCTCGTTTGGTTACTATCATAATATTCATTATAATGAGTATCTCGGTAATTATGATCCTGTTGTCTACATGCCGGAAACCTTGGGTGCTTTCTAGAATGACTTCCTTTGCGAAAGTTCCTGTAATTATGACCACACCCCCGTAAGTGCGAGGGCTGTCAGCTCTTCTCCAGGTATTCGAAGAAGATCCCTGAAATGATTGGTTACCTTGGTTCTGATAACTGTAATAGTTACCTTTTTTATTAAACCTATTTTGAGGTCCTTGGAATTTGTGAGAGTGATTAGGGTTGTATGGTGTTGCAGAAGCAACTGCATATACCTTCTTTAAACAGTTACTGTTTGCTAATTGGAAGCTACGTCCCGGATGTGCAAGTGACGTATTGGGTACAATCATCTGTGTTTCACATTTCTTTTAGAGACTTAGAGTTACTTACGCTCATGTAAAGGTCTATGAATTCGAGGAAATAGATTTTATTTAATACTTGACATAATCTTGTACATATATCTCATGCAGTATCAAGTCCATAAGGGCTTCATAAGTCTTTTCTGTTTTGGATAGCTCAATCCAACGATCAAATGTAAGATGTGTCGCTTGCTATGCAATGAATTTCTGAGAATTCTACACCTAGCCTCAGGCACCATTGTCATTAAACAACTTCCGATAACCCTCGATTCAGACACGTTTGACAACTGATACTTCTTTAATAAGGCTGCCCTAAATATAACATACATAGTTATCTTTGTCAGCCTCTTTCAAACCAAAACTTTAAACTAGTCCAGCTCGCCCCCCCCCAACAATCACCCTTTTCAGATTTTCTGCATACCCTGCGTTTAGCATATACGTTTGTGATATTTGTCACACATTATGTGAGACTCCTCAGGAAAGTGCTCGACACGAGCGTTCAAATCTATTTAGCCTAGCCATGAATGTTATGTCATCACTGGAACGGGGTTGAAACGCTGGTACCAGTTGACCTTGTCAAGTAAAGGGTTTACCATTACCAACTAGATGCTTGATTAAAACATTACTTTATGTTTGTTAACTTTAACTTTTCTAACTCAAATGCTAAAAGTATTTCTTTTTTTTGGTGTTCATCCAGTTCTCTTATTGCTCTTTTTCTTTTGCTTCAGCTTCTCAGACTTTGTAATTCTTTCTCTCTCCTTCTGCAGCATCCCTTGTAATTTTTAATTCTCTCAGCAGCAGACTTTTTTCTTTTCTCTTCTGCAAGCAGCCATCAGTAATTTTTTCTGTTGCGCAGCGGCCTCATCTTTTATTTTCTCTTTTTCCATTTCACATCTGGAATCCTTTTTTTCACTCAGTCCTGTATCTGCATATTTCTTTTGTTCATCACTCTCTTTGTAATTTTTCTTTCCTCAGCTTCTAATCTTCTTTTCTCTCAATCATTTGCTTTTCTTTTCTTCAAGCAGACTAATGCTTTTGTCATATTGAGGCAAGCCTGCCCATTCTTCTAATTGCTAATTGACGCAGAGTCTTAGTCCAAGAGCCCTGCCTTGTGTGATAAAATAATCTAAGGGTAGACATCTCTTGTCTAATAAGATCAGTATTTGCAAAAGTAAATAAATTCACTTTCTTATTCTTAATCAAAGTACCTTGTATGATAAACTTTGTAACCTGTGAAAAAATAGTACTTAACTAATCCGCAATCACTGTGGGAAACAAGCCTTACAAAGCGTCTTCTTGTATAAATCCTTATATAATAACAGCTATAAGTTGCTGGTTCACTCTATAATATAAGTGCAGTGCACCAGAAATAGTGTTTTATATCATCAACTGTGTACCTTTAGTAATAGCAATTAACTAGCAGTTGATTCTTGTACATCAATTTATATGATCAACTATATTTTAAATAGTGTATGTCGATGCAGAGTGCAGTAAAAACAAAACAAAACAGTTATACAGACAAGAGTACCCATGAACAACATTTGCGGAAATGGAAATAAAAGATAAAATGGAAATAAAAAACAATAAAAGATAAACCGCAAAGAGGATAACAAAATAACAAATAAACGTCGCCACCAGTTTTATAAAGTACTTATAACATTGAGAATAAGAACTGAAAAGATAGAATAAAGGGTAAAGAGCGCAAACAAATTTAAATACAAATCAAGCAAAACCCAAACTAATGAGACAGAGGTAATATTTACAAAAAGCAACAAATGAGTATCAAAGACTTCTACCAGCTAACTCTAGTATAACTCAAACTAGACTGTAGCCAGGCAAATTTTCAATCTGAAGTGAAAATTGCACCTATAGAAAAAACGGACACACATTCAGGCCCACTCTATTATCGTGGGATAGCCTATGTCTGTGTTGATCGAACCGCTCCAAACCGATTACAAAACAATCCCGCTGGATACCAATACCAAATATTACACATATAACATAGTTCAATAACATAATTACCATAAAAAAGCATTAATATTGTATGATAGTGAAATATGTTGTAACAATTTAGAGTGTTGCTAGGATAAGAAATGGTGCTGTGGATATGAATGGCTGCAGTTATCATATGCACTAATAGTACAAGTTCTTGTGGGTACTATTATATTAACAAAATACACTTATGGTCTAAAGTTAATCTTTTAATTTCAACTATCAGAAATTGAAGGCTCTCATCGTTGATATTGTATATGTTATAACATTCAAATGTAGGGAACTTTCTAGCTAGGTTCAATAACCATTTTTCCATTTTCGCAAAAATCGACTGTCAAAATATATCTCCAGGTCTGCTGATGTGGTAAAATGTTTCTACTGTTTTCAACCTAAGGCTACTGTGTTAACACTGTCAAGTTTGCCTGATAGGGGCTAAAGTTGTACAAATGAACCGAAATGTTCAAACAAAACCACCTGACGCTTGTTACTTGACATAAACTCTCGACCATTGACAGGGTGCCAGCCGAGCTGACATCACTGTAAGGAGGTTGTACTGTTATGTATTTGTGGTGGGGTTCGGTAACAGACCTCTCCCAATGGAACTCTGCGATCTCAGTATGTTTACTTCTCAATAAAGGTCGAATACATGTGCAGGGTGTTGAACCCAAGGAAGCCTGGCACAAAACCCCAACTTGTTAAAACACTTTTGTGTTAAGATGCTAACTCATACTGCTACTAGTTGTTGAACTTCATGCTTTATTTGTTGAATGATGTGAAATGTCCACCAGTTGTGAATAAATGGTAGATTGTTGGGACTAAGGTGTCAGTAAAATTGTAACGATTGTCCAACTCATCAAAACGCCTAGCAGACAGTTTCTTTGGTTCATGTACAGGTCATCTTGGTCCTGGTAACCGATGAGATGAGGCTCCGGCAAGAATGGAGTGTTGAAACAATCAGTGTTTGATATCTAGAATGTCAGTACTAGCAATGGTAGAATGATTCGATATAATAGAGTTGAGCTAGGTTGTAGTCACTATCACTCATACTCACACTGTTCGAATTCAAGAAGTACTGGAACTACGGTGGTCTTTTTATAACATTTAATGAGTCGCACACTTGGACAGGACGTGTATGGTTACAGGAACAAATGTCGACATAGACAGCATAATGTTGATCACAGATATATCTTAATCTAAGGTGTATGCATTCCATGCTTGGCAAATATCTAATTGGAGCATAAATTCTCGTAGAAATAAAATAGCGCATTCAGCGTTCCATCATGTAAAATCATCTGGCTCTTACTGACTGGTGCATCTTTCAGTGACCATGGCATCCAATACATAGGAAGGCTCCTAGACCTAACCTCGTCTAGCGAATATTCCTTCACGTAAAGTTCAATATATATATATTTCATAATATAGGATCCCAGACATGGGTTCTCACATGTAGCAGTGATCTCTTGGTTCATCGAGCGATAGTACAGGCATCCCTTTTTCTCACTCGATAAATACAAAGTATATGAATTTCAACATGGCTGTTCTCTCTCTCGTGAGCCATCACCACTAATAATGAATATAGACCAACAAATTAGTACCCATTCATTAATATGTCGGCTCATTTCTTCCAATATGTTCTCATCATAAGGTTAATTGAATAATATCATAGAGGGTGGGGGGGGGGGGGGGGTAACAATCCAAGTGGCTCGATACATAGGTAATAGTTCTTCTTCATTTGAATGGATATTCTTTTTAAAAGTACCACTGTGCATCTGCTTATCAACAACGATGGCGAAGCCCAAGTTCATAATAAATTGTGGTTTTACCTTTTTATGGCGAAAATATAAACTTTTGCCATTCTTTGAGCAAAAAGAGGATATATACACTGGGGTAATAGTACAATACAAAATATGTCTAAAAGATTCTTCACTTTTCCCCATCCATATATAAGGATCTACATATTTCGATATCGGCAAAAAAACCTAGCTAGCACGTACAAAACTCGGCATCCTCACAGGATCGACATGTGCCATGATTTAGGAACACACCCCTTGCTAGCGATACTTCCGCTGCATTAGCTCCTTTGAACTCTTTTTCTAGGCCGACATACCAAATTTAGTTAAGACTTAGAAATGTCATAGTATATCCATCATATATATGGACGAAGACTTCGTTCCTATCTCAATACAAATACTATACGTATTAATTCAGGCGCATCAGATATAATGAATGCAATGAACAATCAATCCTACCGCGGAGCCACAGGAATAAAATCACTAGTAGAGCCTAGAGTCGTCTGCGGAGTCCAGATCGAAGATGACAGAAACACCTATATTTCACACGGGAAGCAAGCTAACCGCAAAAATGACCTTCCATCCTTAAAGCAACTTTAATAGAAATGGAATTACTTTGCTTCCAAAATATTTTCAACGAACATAATAAGAATATAATAAATGTATTATATTGCAAAATAGTAAATCAATTGCCCTTGTACTACCATATGCAGCTAGGGTCGGGATCAGTAGGAGTCTCGCCAATTTCTGGTCGATCGACACTCCTTCAAATTGCTCGCTCTTCATATACGCCAGGTCTCGAGTTATATCCAGTCTTCAATTCCCGGTCGAAGAATTGTAACCGAAAATATCCTCAAGATGAACATGCGCGTTCGCGGACCGGGTTTGATCCGTGAAATACACCCAGGTCCAGCCCAGAGCGGTGTTGTAACCACTACGCTAGCGCGGCTCCTAAAATTGCCCTTGTGTAAGTCCTGAGGTCACTGAGGAGCCCATGATGTAGGCCTATCTGACTACTGCTCTGTCACGTGATAAGAAGGTCAAGATAGAGGTGGTCCCATAGCAGATACTGCCGTAAAAGAGTGAAGTGTTAAAGACTTCACTATACTAGGTCCATCAGCAGTGTGTTTGGTTTGACGTTTCCCTAATCGCACGCTTTTTTGAGGTACCAATCCATTTCCAGGCTGGGGTAGACTGTCAGCGGTGGGGACGCCTAGCTTGTCTTTCTGAACCCTGCGCACTTTTGTTGCAAATGTGGACTGCGCCTCTATACGCACCTGCTGCCAATCGGACAGGACAGGACTATAGATTTACATCAGTTGTCGTTCTTAGTTTTAGAACGTGTCTATGTCACCACGTGATACACATATTAATCTTCTTGACGTCATGTAATTAATAAGTGTAAATATATTATTTCACTAAGTTTTATACATATTAACAATAGTAGTTTGTTTGGTATGAAATGATGCAACGTCTGTAAGCGAAGAAACAATCGCACTACCTTTTCGGAAAAATACGAGAACAGCACTTTGAATAGAACAAGATTAGCTGTTGTAAAGCCCTTCAATACAACTGCATTCATGTCGAAATTATCACAGGCATTAATTATAGCAGACGAGTTTTCATTCCACACTTCAATTAAGAAGCAAGCGATACAAGACTTCCTTTCATCTCGAGATGTCGTCAGTTTGCTGTGATCCTAACTTTTGTTGTGACAACCAACAAAGCACATGGACAATATCAAATCACAGGAACAATCATTTGATGATGTAGGTTTGTCACATAACGTCTGAACATGCTCTATTGATTGATCTCTCACACCTTCAGCCCTACGGCAGTATCATTTCTTTTTCTTCATTTTTCTCACCATCGCTTTTATTTAGCATAAATTATGCCTTTTCATTCTTTTTACTCTCTACGTTGGATCAGTAGAGTGAAGTCTCTAACACTCAACTCCCCCACGGAAGTATCTGTTATGGGACTACCTTTATCTTTTTACACGCAGACGTGTTTACGTTAGGCCAGGTCAACTGTAGTATTCATCAGGTGATTAGACAGGCCAACGGATTACGCGGCTGTCGCTTGAGTCGCCTTTGAAAGAGACAGGCCTGTGTTGACACAACGGGGTGTTGCCCGATCGTTGAATAGAACTACAGATGGTTTGTCAAGACGGTCGGCGGTCATATCTGTCTGTCTGGCGCACTCACAGGCGTTAATTAGATTACCGCTTCCGCTGTCCCCGGTCTGTATCATTATTACAGATAAATTTGTCTGGAGAAAACACTGGCGGAAAACATTATGCCAGGAAAACATGGTCACAATATTGTGAGAGGCCGATAGTTGCAGGCGAAAGGATTACTGTCGAGAATATTTTAAACTAACTTATAACTGCACTGATTCATCATTGAGTAATGACGAAATACGTATGTATTTCTAATTCATGATGATTGATTTTATTTTTATAACTTATTTCACGGGAATGTAAACGATAAGACCAGCTCTACGCTTGCAGTTTATGATGTAAGTTATAACCGAGGAATAGTATGTATAAGTATTTTATATGTTGTTTTCTCTTTATTCAGTGAAACTGGGGTAGCCCAACTTTGCCAGCGTTTAAGTACTGAGAAATATCTGTGAAGAACAAAAACATTTTTTTTTTCTTAAAGACTTGGGTGTATAAAGTAAAACATGTCTGGCATTGCGTTGGCATCCAGAACGACAGAGTACCCATTACATGAACTTAAAGATTAAATGAAATAACGGGCTTATCGCGCCAGATTTAATTCTTCCTGAGAAAAACCTCAAGTACATTTCAGCCCGTGTGGCAAGTAAAATATTACAATCTATAACCTTTCCGACATTGTTGACAAATTGTGGTGTGACCAAGAATTTTACCTTTGATAGAAGTTACCAACCTGACATTTTTCCTAAGTAGTGGAAACCTCGTGATTCTGACACTGTGAGCCCGCTTAAAACTAATTCTTACCTCGTGATTCAAGTGACATTAACCTTAGTCTGAAAAATATTCGCATGAAGAGGACGCTCCCCGGAAACATTGGGACTGAACCCTGTAAATCTGCAGAGCTGGGATCCCGCTTTCATTAAAAGAAAGACAGATTAAAGTGAGTGGGTAGTCCTAAGCATCAGTTTGGCGGCCTAGGATGGCGAAGCAACCAGGCAGTCAGACTGAATTGTAGGTATAGGCAATGTATGGGGGGGGAGAGCCGCTGATGGAATGAAGTAGAGAGAGTAAAGCAGGAACGAGTGACTCTTTTTATGGTATCACTACGTTCCAAATTTCACCCGACTTTGTGTATTCTCCTTATATGCAAGTTTTTTTGTTAGGGCACAACGAATTATTTTCACTTAGGATAGATTGAGGAATATCAAAGTGTCTGCTTACATGATCACCTTTTCGAAGTGGAAAAGATCATATAGACTTAGGCTGCTGAATGTATCCCAGTAGACTCTTTGGTGGCTTTCCACTTTTCTTCTAACAGGTACAGGTGGGCTATACGATCGAGCTGAGGAAAAATGTATTCATACCCATATGTTGGCTCTGATCATATCATTGTAGCAATTCATTGGACTTTATGACTATTTGTATAATGTTTGATGTAAAATTTTATGTTGTGTGATGGCAATTTATTATTATTATGATAATTTAAAAAAAAAAAAAAAAAATTCAAATAAAACGTTATTACCAGTGTGTCGGATGTCAGTGCGTTTCGACCCAGAATATTTCTATATTTCTGCATTGTCATAGTTTCATCGTCTGTGTCGTCCTATTGTTATTTCCACAATATGTGTGGGTGTATAGTGAGGGATATATACCGGACTATATTAATATATACTAATACTAGAACAGGTCTTACAAATCTTAATATCTGTTGTAGTGATGATAGAGTCTGTACTGAGAGAAATCCATCTCAGAGGTCAGAGACCTGACTGCTAAATATATTACCTCTACCATCTCACTCGTGAAATCTTGTTTTTCAATTTTTCTATTTATAATCATCTTCCCACTGAGGCTTCACTTGTTTCTATTAGTGGGTCTTTTCAGGAAGGGGACGCAAACCAAGTCATTAAATTCAGCCTATCGCAAATCTACGACCAAAATGTGGACTCCCTACGAAGGATTATTTGAATTCTTAGAATAGTAAAGACGAGACGCGAACATAATGAGAGTCTACGTCTATCAGGTTATTTTGAACTTATAGGAGCAGAGCGATACTGAATAATAGTGCTTGTTTTCTTGAGAATCTGAACTCTGAGTATCCTGAGGCAAAGCACGGGACAATATCGGCTCGTCTGAAATTCTTTATTCTGATAAAGAAGTAATTGAGTGTGATTTGTCTCTCGTGTTATTGAGTTATCCTTCAAAAATAACTATCCCCTAGACTAGAACAGATCTGTTTATGGGAGACGTAGCTGACCGACACAATAAAATAATTGTTTTTCTCACAGCATTTTGAGTAAATATACATTTGATGTTACCGTTGATTTTATGTCCAGGATAACATGTTAATTATTGATTTTTATATACTAAATGACTGGTAAATGTTTGTGATATGTCTAACAGTCACGCATTCGGGTTTTGAAGCAAAAGCGTGTTTTAGAAACTAAGTTAACGAGAGTGCGTTTCGGACTAGTTTCGTCCCAGATTAATGTGCCTCCCTTGACCACAATCTGACATTCAGGGTTGAACTTGTAGTTGGACTTTAAAACAAATGTAAGGATTTATTTTCTCCTAGTAAGTTTTGCAATAATTATTTTGTTCCACTGTAAGACAACTTATTTTTCAGAGTACTCTAACTACCATTTTATTTTGGGCGATATTCGTCGCAATAGGTGGGGTCTTTATTTCGATTTAATATGGCAGCGATAGTTAATACTTGTATTTGTATATGGTGGCTGAGGTGATCCCAATGGTTAAACGTATAATCATGCTTTTGCTGTTGGGTATTTTCTCGGCAAGTGGTAGGAACGAGAATATTCCTTTTCTTCTTTTCTTCCTTTGAGTAGCAGCTCAGTCACATGAATTTATTATGGCCGAGAGGGCGAAAATCTGAGGCAGATGCTCAGACACGGAAAGCAATGGAAAGAGGGACTGGGATGTGCGACGAAGCGAAAGCTTTCATCAGTGACAGAACTTGAGAGATGAAGATGATGGAGCGCAAAGGAAAAAGCAGGAGTCGATAGGGAAAGACAGCGGAAGACCTGTCTATTCACAGCAGAAATAGATGTGGATGAGAGAAATGGAAAATCCAGCAGCGGAGAGAGAAAGAGAGAATGACTGAGGCGTACAGCATGAGAAGGAGGGGAGAAGAGACAGCATGAGAAAAAAGAGAAACACAGGACAGCATCGAGTTAGGCGGCTTAAGACTCTTAGAGTTTCCCAAAGTCGTGGTGCTATGCTTCTACCGCTAGGCAGCAATGGAGAGTCTTCTCCATTCTTTTGTTTAAACTGATCGCTTCTAACACTAATCACTTCAAGCATCACGCTAGTATTACTTGCTCTAGAACCTTTCCTTGTCCTAAATGAAGAAGGATTGGAGCACATTGCTAAGAAAAAATTTGAGAATAATTGCTAACTGCTGTATCGTTGTTTAGAAGAGAGTCGCAGATGGAATATGAAGCTTTCTCATGAGCCGTTGAAAAGCAGTGCGTATGATTGTTTACTTACACGCCAAACTGAATGATCAGCTCCAACCAAGACAACTACTAAGTGTTGAAGAAAGTGGGGGGGGGGGGGGGGGGGGGGGGTGGGGGAGTCTAATTAAGCGTTCTTTGAAATGCGTGCTCGAAAATGTTTTGGCAACAGTTTTCGGGCAACAGGGCAGGATAGGAGAGCTCTGAAAACTTTTCAGTGCAGTTCTCCGTCCTCGTGTTTGAAGAGATACTTGAAAAGTGCGTTGAGGCTTTCACAGCATCCGGCCTTCTATACCTATGAAAGGTCTGGAGGAAGTTTTGTTATAAAAGAAGCAAATACAAGAACACAATTTGTCTGCTGATAAAAGCAATCCTCGGAAGATTTTATATAGCTGAGTCGATGTCGGTGCTAGAAAAGGCTTGAAGACATCTTAGAAAAGTCGTGAGCGATATCACAATGGCGCTGGCTGAACTATCAGGCCAGGAAAGAATTAAGGGGGGGGGGGGGTTAACAAAACGTAAACCACAGAAGAGGCCTTTTCTGAAAGAATACATCCCTAGACCAGATCTTCTCATGCTTCTAGATCTACCAGAATAACCACAGAGAAACTGGGACCATAACCACTTGCCCAAAACTCCCCTTCCTGAAATAGTCTTAAGTCTACAAAAACAAGTACGCAAAAACCCTCCACCCAAGCACAAAACAGTCTGATCAAGTCGCCTAAACCCTGGTTCTACATGGCAGCAGGGCCAGAAAGGACAAGGGGACCATAAGGGAAAAACCGCCTGGCGGGCACATGTTCAAAGGGACTAATGATTCAAGAGCGAGCACATAGAGCCTAAACGCATCGGGATGCTTGCTAAACAAGTCTCGCAAGGCGCGTAATTGATTGACACCAGTGATAACCAGACCTGAGGAGAGGAGAACCCTCAAACCGTCGAGTACTGTTATCCTTTGAAAACGTTACTCAAGATCGCTATTGGTTATTTACAACGGGGCTTTCTTTTGAATTGCACATTGTTGCCAGACAACCTGGTCAAAACAACCTGGTCAAGAGAACAGGAGAAAACCGTCCAATTTGGGGTGGAGATCTTAAGATGATGCACATACAGTCTGCTTCCCATTCTGCGGCGATTGGTAGGAGATCCACTCTCGATTTTGTCAAAGGCCTTGACCAAGAAGCGGCTAGTTATGGATGTACCCCATCTACCCAGACAATACTTTGTGTTGTTAATAGCGTGATTTATTGGGAAACCGGAAGAAGCCGATTGTTGGCAGCTAGTAACTATGCAAGAGGGCAAAAGCCAAGTAAGGAAAGCGGGATCCTGCCAAAATTTGATTACCATATGGACATCATTAAAGAAGGGCGCGAGAAAAAAGGACCCATACTATTGGCACCATCTGCTTTAGGAACACTGTCCATGGCTAAGGAACCACCAGACAGCACCGTGGACATATTTTTCTAAAGGACTTGCGCACTTAGTATCACAGAACGGTGCAAGCCTGACCAAGGTTACAAAGCAACCACTACTCGCTGAGTATTCTCGGAATCAGTACAAAGTTTAATGCCAAATCCTATAGAAATATGGGGGTTACAACTCTTCCCCTTCAGCGGATCTATATGGGAGCAATTAGAACCGAATCCTCAAACCAAGAGCCGGATAACTGCACCGTCTATCTATTGGTAGGCGGCAGGAGTAATTTAGCATGAGATATATGTCATTTATATGTTCGCCAAGATTTCCTGTGCCCAGAATGGCCGAAAACGTGTACCACCGCCAAGCAACTGTACAACGTCGCCCGGGGGACAATTTCTGCTTATAGGGTAGAAATGCCTATATAGTAGTAGATGTGAACACACATGACAATTTCCGAACGGGTGTGATGATGGGCTGTCATTTTAGGACGTGCATTTCGAAAGGACAAAAAAGTAAGGAACGAGTTTCACATCCTGTACTTAGTCCACTAGTCGAATCACATGCACTTCATATGTGGGCGCAAGTTTTAAACTGAGAGCGGTCCTGCCGCTAACGATGCCGCAGATCCTCATGCCAAGGCATGTCCGCAGTAAGCTCCTATCGTCTGCAAGTTTTATTTTCCACATCAAATGGTTGTGATATGTCGTCAGCCCAATTTTCCTCCTGCAGTCACGTGCAGACGGATAACGGATATATCGAGCATCATGAACCGAAGACCGTGTATTGATCTGGAATGAGATCGATTAAGTAACTTAGTAGGGACTCCAGCACACATTATACACTAAAGCCATTTACACTCCTCCGGTCGTGATACATGGGTTAGTCAGAAGAGAAACGATTTACACTTAAACCTCAATAAGAACATGATAGCTTAATTGTAAACATCAGGCATACAGATGAATTACTCTGTAAGTATTGGTGATATCCTTTGGCATATCCGCTGCAGCTATTATTTAGCCCTACAGACAGAGACCATCCTACCCCTCATTTATACTTCGCTACAGGATTTCCGGCCAGGCAACTTGGGTCGTTTTATATGCTTCGCAGGTACCTTATTCGAAGGCAGCCGCTTGAAGGCTTACTTTGGTTCGCTGACAGACGAGAAGATAGCGGATAGAGACACGTTTTCTCAGAGGGCAAGTAAACTAATTGTGTCGGAGATAAAGGAAATGTTTAAACTAGGATAGGGAGTGGCTATGCAGACGGACCACTAAAAACTTATAAAGCCGAGCACGCGCAAAGCACGGTTTGTGGGGGGGTGGGGGGGGGGGTGGTGCTAACCGATACACCCTGAGAAAGTCGTCAGAAAGAAAGAGAACTGAGAAGCAGAGAGAAAGTTTTGGTGTGTACTACACCATACCAGAGGGAAGAAAACCAACAAATTTGAGATCGGAATGGTCAAGGCCGTTTTACTGGCAGTCCTGAAAAAGATTTCTTAGGCTAACTACCCATAAGAAATCTCTATAAAAGGAAAGAGAAAGGTTTTCCATTTAAATCTGTTAAAAAGAGAATTCATGAAAGACCGGTGCCGACACTCCCAGAACAACTCCTGAACGATCGCCAAAATTGAGACGAAGATGACGATAGTGGCAGGGAAATTCCGACTGCACCCACACGAAAATCTTGTCAGAAGAATGGTCAAAAGCGCGGTCGACGATCTTTTCAAGCGCTCACGGAAGACCTTCCATGAAAATGAAACTATTGTAGATTATGTACTTGAGTAGGAATTGTACATAGACGGAGGAGGGGAGCTGAGAGTAATGAGGACAGATCAATCCCTGGAGCTAATGGATATATAGGAAAATAGTGTAAATTCCATAGCACTTAGACATGAGTGTCATCCATATCTTAAAGGGGGGGACTGTTCTGTCGCATAGAGATTTTATGATCAAATACATATTCTATAATTCATTTCTTTTGCTTAGGACCACTTGTCCTCTACTTTATTAAATCGCTCTTTCGGTCCTTTTGCATGTTTTTTCGCATTCGGTATCGTTTGCGGAGCTAAAATATATTTTCGGTGCAATTTATCTGACTTTGCCATTTCTTTTTATCATACTAGTAATCGCGATTTTATTGCGTAATAATGTCAGGTCCCTGACAATGCAGAACGGAAAGTAGTGTGAGAATTCATGTCCGTTCAGACATAGAGAGACACAACATGTTGTCTTACATTTTCATCTTGTCACGAGAGTTTTCTTCGGTCCTAAGTTCGTCGATATGTTGAGAGTTGTGAAACTGGGCGCCCTTCATGCATAGCTCAGAAATGAGACATTGTCGTCAGTGGGTGAGAAGAGCACTATTTAGGCAGTTATGGCCAGCGTTCTAGTGAAAGTTGAAGTGTTAAGACGGGAAGGGAGACTATTTTCCGGATTTTTCGAAATAGACGTGGGATCCTTGTCGGGTTTTCAGAGTATTGTTCACCCGGAGTTTAACTTGACTTCATTTCAGTTGCCGCAGATTAGTTTGCCAGTATAGACAGAGTCTACTCGTGTAAAAGAATAATCTGTATAGTGGCGAAGTATCTCAGTTTGTTTCGCACAATATTGCCGACTTATAATGACTATCACAAAAAACTATCAATGCAAGTATAATTTTTAAGTTTGTGCGATCGCCTGTTGTTCTAGTGTGCGGAGGTAATATGAAATTATATCTAATTATTGTTGAGTGGTTTTTAGTGATAAAGAATATCGACCTCCCCCCCGCTTATCTTCATTTTACTAGTTAGATTTTCTGTGCAGAAGAAACTATAATTAAATTGTAAGGTCTGTTATATTCTCTAGGCTGACGTTTTCAGTGTGAAAGTCAAAATATAAATGATAATGTTCCTGATAGGTTCTTAAATAAAATTCATGGGCAGGCTATAAAATAAATTTTAATTAAGATTGCTAAGTAATCAGAAGAACTCGAGAATATTTAAACAAACTTATAAACTGCACTGATTCAATACATTGGAGTAATGGGAAATACGTATCGTATATCTAATTCATGATATGATTTTATTATTATAACGAATTATTTCACGATACAGTATTTATAGTGGCAAGTAAAATATTACAATCTATAACCTTTCCGACATTGTTGACAAATTGTGGTGTGACCAAGAATTTTACCTTTGATAGAAGTTACCAACCTGACATTTTTCCTAAGTAGTGGAAACCTCGTGATTCTGACACTGTGAGCCCGCTTAAAACTAATTCTTACCTCGTGATTCAAGTGACACTAACCTTAGTCTGAAAAATATTCGCATGAAGAGGACGCTCCCCGGAACATTGGATGAACCCAAAATCTGCAGAGCTGGGATCCGCTTCATTAAAAGAAAGACAGATTAAAGTGTGTGGGTGTCCTACAGTTTGCGCCAGACGGCGAACAACAGCACGATTGTAGGTAAGAATGTATGTCAGGGCCCTGATGAATGAACAGAGAGAAAGCAGGAACGAGTGACTCTTTTTATGGTATACCAAATTTCACCCACTTTGTATTTCTTTATGCAAGTTTTTTTGTTGCTAACAATATTTTCCTTAGGATAGATTAGAGTATCAAAGTCTGTTCATACCTTTAAAGGGAAATCATTAGACTACAGCTGATGTATCCGTGACTCTTTGTGGCTATCACTTTTCTTCTAACAGGACGGTGGGCTATACATCGGGGGAAAAGATCATACCAATGGGTCTATCATTCTTGTAGCAATTCATTGACTTTATGACTATTTGTATATGTTTGATGTAATTTTATGTGTTGTGATGGAATTTTATTTATTATGATAATTAAAATTCACATAAACTTATTCCAGTGTGTCGGTCAGTGCGTTCCCAAATATCTATATTTCCATTGTCATAGTTTCACGTCTGTGTGTCTATTGTAGTCACTTATGTGTGGGTGTATGTGAGGGATATATACCGGTATATTAATATATACTATACTAGACGGTCTGACAAATCTTAATCTGTTGTAGATGATAGGCTGACTGAGAGAAATCATCTCGAGGGTCAGAGACCGACTCTAATATATTTCCTCCATCTCACTCGTGAAATCTATTTCTATTTTATCATCTCCCACTGAGCTATCACTTGTTTCTATTGCTATTCAGAAGGGACCAAACCAAGTCTTAATTCACCTATCGCAAATCTACGACAAGTTCCCATAAACGAATGAAATCCTTTGATCTTTGTCAGCATACTAATTACTGTGTATCGAGAAAAGAAATTTTACCACTTCAGTCACAGATTCTGTGAATTGATTAGGCATAGGCGTGTCTACTATTACAATAATGTGGTCATCACGTTTGCATATGAATACCTGTTGAAGATGATTTCTTAAATGATCTGCATGCGAGATACTCGTGACATTGTTTGTCATTGACATTTAATGCGCTACCAAACTGGACCTTCATTGATCTATTATTTCAATAGGTATCACTTTGTGGTTCATAAATATCATAATGGAACGTTGCTCCTCTACTGTGCTTGTAAATAACGGTAAGGTCATCTTTAAAGAAATTAAACTACATCCGAATCATAATCAGATGTCTCTGAGAAATTGATAATCAATCTCGGCTGAATGAAGGACAAACCATCATTCGTCCAATATTCCTCTTCCTCTTGTAACACATGGTTCTCACATTTCTTCCAATAATTCCTGGCTATATTGGAGATGGCGGCTTTTGTAAGTATTTCATCATCTTTTAATTTGAACGTTCTATTTTCTGTTGCTACCTGTTCCTTAATTTTAGCCCACACTAATTCTATTGGGTTTAAGTGAGAATGGTAAGGAGGCATTCTTAAACATCTGTGACCATGTTCATGGATTGCCTTGTCTATGTGAAATATCTTTGTATGCTGTGTCTTTTTTACAATTCCAAGTAATTCAGGCTTCAGGGACATTTCGTTGAATGGAATGTTGTTTTTGGTCAGCCAAATCTTTATTACATCTTTAGTACTTGATGAATTAGGAACTTTATCTTCTGGTGCCACAACGTTGTGATATGAAGCATTGTCCATTATCAAACACGACGGTTTATCCAATGAAGGAAGTACATGATTCACAATCCAATCTTGAAATATCTTGCCATTCATCTCTGCATGATGGGAGCCGCGCTAGTGTAGTGGTTACAACACCGCTCTGGCGACCGGGTGATACAGGATCAAACCCGGGCGACGGCATTTGAGGATTTTTCGTCGACCGGGATTTGAACTGGATTAACTCGAGACCTGGCGAGCACATTTGAAGGAGTGTCGTCGACCAGGGACTGGCGGCTCCTGAGCCGACCCAGCTGCAATGGGTACCTCCAAAATCGGCGAGTATTTGCCTGAATGGCGAGGGACACCTGTCTCTGTACAAGAAATAAAGGGATACTCACGTAAAATCAATGTCAGGTTAGACATAAAATAATAACCTGAGATTTCGCCTCGAGTATTAGCGGGCGTACGAAAAAAAAAAAAATCTCTGCATGATAATCCCTATTATCTGTGGATTTTGAAACAAATATGAGTTCAGTATTATTTAGAAGCCCATGATGGCTGCTTCCTGCATGTGCAATTATTAGGCGCTGTCCTTTGCTGCTTGGTACTAGTCTCTTAGTTGTCCCATCAGATGATTGCCATTCACGTTCATTACTGTGGTGCGCATTGATCCAAGTTTCATCTAAATACACAAAATCATAACAATCTCTTCTCATTTCTCTGACCTCGCGTAAATATTTGCTTCTCATTGCAACTATATGAGGCTTCTCACAAATAAGGTTTCTACCACCAACATATTTTCTAAAAGTGAATCCCAAACTCCTAATAGTCCTCCATATCGTAGATTTGGAAATATCAATGTCATTATTCTTTCTTAACCAAATTTTCAATTTCCTTAAAGTCACTGCCTCATTATTGTGAAACATATTGCAAATTTCTCTGCGGATCAATTCTCTGTCAAAATTATCCATCACTCTTGGCCTAATTTTCGTATGTAAAACACTGGAATTAGAAATTTCAGATGTCGCTATCCAGCGGTGCAATGATCGTTTGATTATCCCCAAGGCGTGAAAAGACCTCTTTTGTGATTTTGAAATAGAATGATATAGTTTTCCTCGAGTAGCTTCATTGCAGAAATACTTAAAAATCCTATTTGTGATTTGGTGTAATGTCATAAAATGTACTCGCAGACTCATTTTTCCTACTTAACCACACAATACTTTTTGTAGACACACCTCTGATTGACAATGTGTGCGTAACACCGGATATAAACTGTTTTATGTTCAAGAAGTGCAATTTCACGCAAAAATCATGCCAATTGTTTGATAAACCAATCATGTGCAAATGAGGTCGTATAATTTACTGTAGACATTTCAATATGTGTGTGTGTGATGTGTGTTGGCAAGTAGGATTTTGATATTATATCGCAAAGAAACGAAAATTGAAACCAATGGCCGCATTTTAATGAAAAATTTAATTCATAGGGTCTATACCATTTCAAATTCACACACAAAATTTCACTTACATGCATTATATATTCGCTGAGATATAGCATATTAAAGTTGGGCAAAGCTAGTGAAACGTGCTATAATTACTTCTCTGCATTTTTTCAACCCACATTTAACCTAACTGCCTTTACAGGAGATCCAGCATGCAATCTTTTAGGCATGTGGATGATCTGCAATGACTGTGTGCAAGTTATCATAACATGTATTGATATGCCTTCACTGTGTTTTGTAAGTGCTGTAAGGATGCTCATCAAAGTTAAGTTAGAATTTCTTTCATAAGCTTCGAGTCTGAAATTAAAAGGGTAAAATGTGAATAACTAGGTGATCAAAAGTTATTCTGTGAAGCATGTCCACCTCAATATAAAGTGGATCTTTCATTCATCTTTAGCTGGGAAAAATGTATGCTGTACAGAGCAGTTAGTGATAATCAATGTTAAGAAAATACGCAGCGCAATCATTAAATGTGGAAATACGCGTTATATTCTATCTTTCACAGAAGATCAGTGTCACTGGGTGAGACATTACAATATTTGATTAGTGCGTAAAAGATCAGAAGTAGATAGGTAAAAAGGTGGGAGAATACCAGTTTTGCCATAATTTAATTTTAATACTCATACATGCGGCTGAAATGAAGAAGAGTGAGATGTGTTTTTGATATCATCCAAATATCAAACTTACCTTTGAACTAGTTCTGATTTAAGCCCGCTTACTATGACTCCTCTGTGTGAACATTCACTTCTCAGTTCTGCGTGAGTTAAATCTCCAATTCCGGACACCATTATTAAATTTTTTTTTAAAAATTGTTTTTAAATGAAATTTAAATGTTTCACAGGCATAAATATAAGGCCAGCTCAACAATCACCTATAGAAAGTGTATGGGCTAGCATCACATTTATCTTCGGTATAGAAGAGCTCTCACTCTAGTTTTTATGCTCCCCCTAGTGAAAAAGTTTAATCTTTTTCTTGAAGAAAATGGCTCATTCTGACCATCATTGTATAGCTCTGTTCTTCTATATCATGATGTCAAACTGCCTATTATCTTCCCTTTGTTAATTATCTCTCTTTTATCTTCAGTCTTTTCCAGTTGTTACATTTATTCCAGCTGTCATCTTCTTGTAACACGCCCCAAGAAAGTTGATTGGCTTCCATCTAATAATGTCACTTCTCTTCACTTTCTTTGTGCGCATGGCTTCTTTCAGGATACAAATTTCCCTTGAATAATAAATATTCATCATTTTGTGAATTCAAACCCACACTCCTGACATGATTCTCACAATGAATATTTTAAATAAAAATTGCAATGGTTCATGGAGCTATAATGTAAGGAAAGATGGCAAACTGTTCAACAAAAAAAAAAAAAAAAAACAGATGCATGAATTTCAACAATTCGTTGATTCATTTCAGAATGATTTATTGTCAGGTAATTTCCCATTGAATATAAAAATATAGAAATAAATCTGATTAAGAAGAATATTACATTTTAAAATAAACAATGTTGTTATATAAACATGGACAAAGATTAACAGGTACTGAATAGTAGAGCAACAAAGATAAATTATAGAGGGCTCTTTCTGTGTCTTCTTTGTCCTGAGGGAGAATTATATATTTCAAACAGGTCTCAGTGAAATCAAGATTCTGGGTGGTTCCTTCAAATCTTAGTAGGTAACTGGAGACAAGAATACACAAGTCTTCCTATCTTGGACAGTTTACTCAAGTTCACTGGAGACAAGAATACACAAGTCTTCCTATCTTGGACAGTTTACTCAAGTTCTTTCCATGTCTTCTTTAACCTCTTATGCCGGTCTCCAAATTCAGTCTTCATAACTTGTTAGGATTCCCCAAGACCATTCTCTTGGCTAACTTATGTTTCTCACTGCAAAGCTGGAGGTGTAGATTAATACTGCCATTACCCTGTGTCATGTACAGGTTGTGATATGTGTGTCAGGAGCTTATGATCAATTTGGAGTTGTTGGCCTGTTATGTTCAAGTTTTTTTTTGCGTACGCCCGCTATTACTCGGTGCGAAATTTCAGGTTAGTATGTCTAACCTGAGACTGATTTTTACGTGAATATCCCTTTTTTTTCTTTCTTGTACAGAGACAGGTGTCCCTCGCCATTCAGGCAAATACTCGCCGATTTTGGAGGTACCCATTAGAGCTGGGTCGGCTCAGGAGCCGCCAGTCCCTAGTCAACGACACTTCTTCAAATGTGCTCACCAGGGCTTAAGTTAATCCAGTCCAAATCCCGGTTGATAAAAAGTCTTAAAATGTCCTCGCCCGGGTTTGATCCTGGGTCACCCGGTTGCCAGCGCAGTTTGGTAACCACTACACCAGTGCAGCTCCCAATTATGTTCAAGTAGAAGTGACTGAAGTTAAGCCTGACTATACCTATGTTATCGCTAGTTGCAGCGTGGTAGTTGTGAGCCTCATGTGTGAAAGATGAGATGGCAAAGGTTGTGAGTTAAGCGAGTTCAGTTGAAAGAGACTCGAGCTGAGAAATGTACATTTTTTTGGATGTAAAATTTCCCCCTGAATGCAGCATGTGTGTGAAAAGACAAGAGTTGTTTAGCGAGATCGTGAAATTATCATGCATTTCCTGGTGTTCTATTCATGATCACCTTCAAGTTTGCCAGGTCAGAGAAGTGACATTGTTTTTCTGTGATGTACAGAATACGTATGTTAGGGCTGCTTGGATGATTTACTGCAGAAGCAAGGTTCACAATATTTAAGTGTACTCAAAGTTAAATGTGTACGTATGTTGTGGACCTTGTTCTCAGTAACTGCTGTTATAAAGTCATTGGACATCGTACGCCCATTTTCGAGTCTATTGATTTATAACCACTTACTGTTGTTATGATCCATGTTTGCTGTTGAAGTGATTGTGTAGCAAACGATGTTATTGTGTTAACCTAGACAGGAAGACTTGGCATGTATTTGTTGAAGGCCTATGATGAATTGGGCTCTGAAGGGTGATCAATCATAATAAGATGATAAAGTGAGCCTACAAGACAAAAATATTGTATAAGGTGACTAAACAGTAGCTGTACACCTTTGTTACAAGTAAACCACCTTTCTTGTACTATTATTATTCACACAACTGCTCAAGTTATAAGAAATTGTGCACTTCTGTGCACTATAAACTATATATGATTTACTGCCTGCATTGTGAAACACTTTGCCATATAAACTATTGGTGCACTATAAAAAAACTTCAGTGTATCTGCCAGCACTGTAAAACACTGTGTGTATATGCCTGCAAGTAAAACACTTCTGTATACCTCCCAGCACTGTAAAACACTTCAGTGTACCTTACATAAAAAGATTGGCTTCTTAACGCTCGGAATTTGATTGGCGCATGAATGAACCATGTTAAAAGAAGAAACAATTCGTTATTAATCGACTCAGGTCTGTTTGATACAAACGTTGCACTCAATATATTCCTATATTCTAATTATAAGGGAAAAAAATATTTAAGTTCTGATTAACCATTCAGCTGAAGAAATGTATGAAGCTCTTCTGAAAAGAAACCATGAACGACTAGAGAATAAAATTATTACTCCACTTATGTACCTCCAAAATCCAGAGATCATATTAAAAGAATAAAATTTTATCTTTATGTTCTTTCACAGAAGAATTATTGAACACATTCTTTGGCTACATCTCGTCATCGTCAACAAAAAGCAACGAAGATGAAGAACAGGAAGAAACAAACAAAAAGATGATGATAGTTTGTCAGTGGAAATGGCCAAAGGTCAACTAAACCTGCAGCTAGATATAATGAACCAAAGTAATCAGAAAACAATTTTCACTGCACTTTCAAATATATGGAGGTCAAAAGAAACCAGGGCCAAAATAGAAATCAGAATTTTCAATCCAATAATAAAAAAAATTATAAAATCTTGGCTTGGCGAGGCTGTTCAACCTAGACACATGGCCCATTGGCTATATTGGGGCGTAGGTCTAAATATAAATGACTGTGTTGTCTGGTTTTCAATTCAAATGTCAAACCAGTTCGTTTGTATGACTCTGAAACACAAGTCAAATACAGAAAAACGAAGAAGAAAAAAATGTCAAATTTTTGAAGCCACTAGGAAGCAAACTTCTATTTTTGGGTGTCCTTTTTGAAGCAATATTAACTGTAAAAAGCTTAGGAAAAAAAACAGATTTTTGAAAAAAAGTAACTGGGAATTTTGTTTCAAACATTTTAAAACAAACTTTCAAATTAATCAATCTATTCTTTAGTTTTCTTCCAAAGTTATTGTATCACACATTAAAAACAAGTATAAAATAAATCATGTTATTTTTTCAATCCTAAAATTTATAATTTTCTTTACCGTAAACCTTACTGTAATCATAATAAATTACACACAGATACATATATACTTCATATATTCCCAAATCCCAGGAAATACCCAAAAACTCTTCACGAACCCTGAGAAATTTAAAGCCGGGAAAAATCAGAAACACTAATTGTCCACTAAAGAGATAGTTTAAATAACTATGCAGACAGATGAATTATAATCTACTATGCTTGAGAGCACAACCTAACCTTCAGTGAAGCTTAATGGTAACAGGGTTCAGAAGGGAAACAATCGCCAGAATTATCAGACCTGTTGCAGTAAAATTGTTTCTGTGGTGAAGATTTTTTTGAGTTTTGTTGTGTTGGCCTTACACCCAATCATCCATGGTTGTCTTGTACAGTTGATTATCACAAAAGTCTGCGAGAATCCCAAAATGACATGGAAGAGAGAGATATATATATATGTATATAAATAACTATACTGTAAGCAGCTTAAGTAGCTTTTCTAAGAAAACACAACTTGAGTCTTTACCTAAACAGTGATGGTCCTGCGTTTATTTTCCATCCGAGTGGTTAAGTGAACAATGATGGTCCCGTTTTTATTTTTAACAACAAAGTTGACCATCTTTATACAATATTCTTTATGGCAACTGTAACATTTCATATAGCAGCAAGAAAGATGTAACATGCATAAAGAAGCACTTCATAAATCACATAAGATATACCGGTACATAGTTAAGCCATATATGACACAGCTTATTGAATGGATTTATAATGATCACAGCGCAGTGGCAAAATACTGTTAGTGCTTGTTCCAACAACAACAAAATTACATTTAAAAAAAAATAAGAATGCTAGAATGACAAAAAAAAACGCGAGGAACAAGCCATTGACTGAAGTCACTGAGAATAAAAGATTATGCAAAAAAAAATCAGTTGCCATTTTTCATCAATTCTAAGATGCTAATTTGTTCACATTTTATCGTCACTGAATTTGGGGTGCATCCTACGTTCGATCACATCTTATAGTCACTGTCAATTGAAAGTTGCAGGATAGTGGTCATCGGGCAGGATGGAGATTGCCAGACAGTGTAGGTTATAAAGATATAGGGATATCATGCAAAGTTTTATGTACCAGTTTGTACTTTTAAAGATGTATGATAATTCTGAAAACAAAGTTGTACTAATCTGTTCAAGTTTTCACATTGTTAAACGCATTGTATGTCTTTATGATAATTTCTAGAGAGGATGGACAGCACAATGAAGGCGTAGCCATTATCCAAAAGAAAGGATTAGAAAGGTCATTACTGGAATGAAAACCCATCAACAACAGACTGATAAGAACACGACTGAGAGGGAGATTCACAAACAGCACAATAATACAATGCTGTGCACCAACTAATGACAGCAATGAAGAGGTCCCGGACGATTTCTATCAACAGCTACAAAAGGAAATGGAAACCGTACATAGATGTGATCTTAACATAGTAATGGGAGACCTCAATGCGAAAGTTGGAACACACAATACATACAATGAAAGAATAATGGGGAAATGCGGCAGTGGAACAGTAAACAAGAATGGGGATAAACTAATAAGCTTCTGCAGCATTAACAACTTGGTCATTGGAGGAATGTTTTTTCCACACAAAGAAATTTACAAATTATCATGAGATTTGTTGATTTTAAAAAGGCTTTTGACAGCATTCACAGGGACAACCTATGGAAAACATTGAGGGTTTATGGCATTTCCAGCTGCATTGTTTCTATCATAGAAGGCTTATATGCTAATTTTACATACAGTGTTGGGCAGAGCAACCAAACTTTTGAAGTGTAGCCAGCAGGCAGAACAAACAAAGACATGAACAACAGAATGAATAAAGCGAAAACAGCCTTTGCTAGTCTCAACAACATCTGAAAGTCTTCCCAGTACAGCACAAACACCAAATTAAGATTATATGAGAGCTGTGTACTTTCTGTGCTTCTCTATAGTGCTGAATGCTGGAGAGTAACAGAGAAGGAAATATCAAAATTGTCCTATTTCCATACAATCTGCCTAAGGAAAATTCTCCTAATCTTTTGGCCAAATACCATCACCAACCAAGAACTGCTTACACGGAGCAACCAAGAAGACATGTACACCATCATAGCTGGCAGATGCTGGAATTGGGTTGACTACGTCCTCAGAAGAAACCTCGATGCCATCACAAAAACAGCTATGCTATGGACCCCTGAAGGAAAGCGAAAGAGAGGTCAACCAAAAACAACTTGGTGGAGAACTGTGGAGGCAGAGATGCAAATAATGAACAAGAGCTGGGGCACTGCACGAAGGATGGCCACCGACCGAGCAAAGTGGAAGCAGTTTGTTGCTGCCCTACAAGGCGCCACCAGGCATGATGGCCACTGACTGCTTTGACAGTTGTTGACTAAGGATCAAAGAAGAAGAATGGGATAATTAATGAGCTTGTAAAATGTTAATATAACAGTAAAATGTCAGTAAATTTATTCAGTTGGAAAAAACTATTTTTTTCTCTTTATTCTAGCATTTAATTATTTCCTTGTTAATGGAAGTACAAATATTGGTGAGTCTTACAATTCATGACTCTTAGACTTCATGTAATACGGTAGATAATAATAATGTATTCTCTGTTACAATTATGTATTGACAAAAAAAATCAACATATCTTCCAGCTGAAACGCTGTTTGTTGTTCTGTTACATGTGACCCACAAAGTGTAAGTTCACATTTTTTAATGTATCTTTGTTGTTACATGTGACCCAGAAAGTATAAGTTCACATTTCTTAATGTACCTTTGTTCTGTTAAATACAACTGATTACAAAATAAATAACCAATAGAAATGACATATATTCTCCATCAAAAAATGCTGACAAGTTTTTACAAGTCACAAATTTATGGTAAAAATATTTCACAAATGAGCACAGAGAATTAAAAATAGTAAATTTATCACAACATTGTGAAATCTGGACCCCTTGTTTTTTTTTTTCATTTCTTCTTCCTTAAATGTCTGCTATGAACAGAGCCATTCTTAAGATGGGAAACACATATTATATCTTTACAGGCCTAGAAGACATTCATAAATTTTAAGTACAGTTGACATTCAAAAATCCGGCCATCGATAATCCGGTTCCTTCAGTTTTCCGGAATGGATTTCGGTGCGCATTTTTTAATTTACCTTGTTGGCGCGCCACTGTTTTCTGGAGCCGTTTATGTTTTGATGCAGCTGTTTGGGTCTTACTTGCACGTGTTAACAGGCATTCCTGCTCATTCCTTCTAATTTATTTGCTGCTGTATAGCCCCATTATGGATTCAGCAAATAAAAGAAGTGGTGTAAAACGTAAACATTTAATTTTCTTTCTTTAAAGGACTGTACAGGTAGTCATTTTCTGTTAAATATATACAGCATATATAACCCAAAAAAATCCGGCATTTTCAACAATCCGGCACTCCTCAGGTCCGGAGGTTGCCGGATTTTTGAATGTTAACTGTACTGATAAAAAACCTAAATTTCAGGTAGAATTACATAAGTAAACTGCACTATGTAATTTCAACAAAGAAAGAACATGACTCGGGGTTTGTTATAAGAGGTTATCTTTACAGGACCGGTAACCTCATCATGCTAAATAAACCTCTACAGAAACTACTGCTGCAACAGCATGCACTTTAATGTCAGCTATCTGTAATGGTGGCCCCTTAAAGTGTCAAATCATAATGTCCCTTGTCATTCCTTGTTGCATCATCATTACATCTAGCAGCAATCCTGCACCAAATCATTGACATGCTCCAGCATGACTAGTTTCTATAGCAGAAATCTGTATCACATGATGAGGTTGCCAGGTCCATGCACAACCATGTTAGTTGCCTGTTAGGACATGCCTGAAGAAGCAGTAATCCTATTCTTTCTGTATGTCCTCAAAGATCCCCCCCCCCCCCCCAGAAACTATGTAGGACATGACACGACATGTAAACTGATTCATCTGTAAGAATACAATAAGGTTACTTCTGTTCTAGACAGTTTGCTGGATTCACCCTGGGGCCTTCCCCCTTAGCTGCCTGAAAGTCTTCATAAAGCATTATAGCCTTTTCTTGATCCAACATCTGGCCATTCAGCAGAAGTCAATTCATTAATTTTGTTTTATTTCAACAAGCAAACCACTTCGCTGCTTAGTATTGATCATTAATTTCATTGGTGCCTATCCTTTCATGTGTTCCACAAATACAGACTTTGTCTGCCATAATAGTTCTGATTGTAGATTCATGCCTTACGAATCTGCAATGGTGTTTCTCCTCTTTCTGCATGCTTTATTACTTCTGTTTTGACATCCATTGTCACTTGTTTTCTGTTCCTGGCATCAATCACCTCCACTGGATATATATATGCTGTTCTATACCAACATCCAAAGATCATGAGATAAAAGCGAGCCAGAGCAAAAGCTGGCATAAAACAATGACACATCCGTACACCTAAGTGTCAATGATGGCCGGCACACATCTACTATTCACCAGTCAAAACTAGTTTGCCTTGTTTCATAACAAACAAAATGGATGTCACTACAGTAACTGAAAATTAATACTGAAAGTTAAGTGAAACTGAAAATTAATGGGTCTTATGAGCAGGTTGCTGTAAGTTTAGACTGCCATAACCCAAGACCATGCTACTAGGTACCACAAACCACCCGGATTTTGCACTGGAAAAATGTCCTACGCAGTGCAGAAAGGGGAAACTAGGTCTTCTTTGTTGTTTTGCTGTTCTTGCATCTTTGTATGTATTGTAATAAAATGTACACAAGATAATTCTGTGTTCTTTTCTCTCTCAAAATATATAAACTTGAAAACGGAGTGTATTTTGTACATGATAGAAAAATTGCAACGAAAAACATCAGTATATCGGAGTTACCCGTGCGTCATTCAAACACTCTGTGCTATATCAACAAAGCGCTATTCTCTCCAAATTGACGATCAATGGAAAGAAGAGTTATTGGGCCTCATTTTCATATTACACAAGCTGCGATATATGTCAAATTAGTTGCACAAATTTCAAAGTAATGACAATGTTGTCATTTTAAGTGTGCTTCCAAGAACCAGATCCCTGTTTGTGTTATATCCATAGATTCACCATCTATTCGAGTATCAGTGTGCAAATTCTTATAATTTTCTGAGATTTGTTGAAAGAGCAAGCTTTCACGAAATACGAGCAACCCAACAAGTTTTTTTTTGCTTGTGTCCAGTAATGATGGCTGTTCTGCCCGAACAATCAACACATCCCCCAACGTTATGCGAATGAACAATCAACATTCCCCCCCCCCCCCTCTCCTTCCCCCAACGTTATGCGAATGAGAGAAACTATCGGGCAGATTCTACTGAGCACACAAATGAGAGAAACTACCTGAGTAAGTCAATAAATTGTTTGGAAAATTGATAACATTTAATTTATACTGAAATAAGTACGACTGTGAGAACTACAATAAAATCAATGGAATTAGCAAGGGGAGTGTAGGGAGTAGATTCAAGGTTGGAACAGCCAAAATGTTATTCGCTCGACTTAGCTTTTGTTTTGGCAATTTAATTATTTGAGGGAGATTTTAATATCGTTGGCAGAGTTTCAAAAGCGTCGTGCACATTGAATGTGGTATTTAGATACTTTTTAATCATGATTAATGCCCCAATCGCTCAAAAACTCCGTCAGTATGGTGACCTAATTTGATGTAAACAATCACGGCAGTTGCACACATCGGTTGTCTGCGAAACCAGACTGTAGGATTCTTTCTTAGCGAGATTGGGAATAATAAGACATTTCTAAAAGGTGCCACATAGCAGAATATGTCATATAAACATAGTTTATTTGAATTCCATTGCAAAGAGCTGTAAAAAGGCTTTAAAATGATGTATGATATATAAATATACCTAAAATGGTTAATTTTTTTTCAATTTTTGTGGGTGACAAAAAATATGAAAAATTGTGCATTTTCTCCAAACAAGGCATATTTGAGCCTATATTTTGTTTAACAAGTAAATGTGCTTATTTCTGTACTGTTGGAATGTGCTTGAAAAAAGCTTTAAAATGATACATGGATCATTACTGTAACTTCATTAGTAAATTTTTTCTCTTCTTTGTAAACATGTAGAATTCTTGACGAATTGAGCGGTTTCTGCGGAAATCAGTTTTTTGGCTTTCTTGTCATGTTCAGCTCATAATAACCTTGTTCAGAATGTGACATGTTTAGAAAAAATTGGGCTTGCTTAGTATGTCTATGATATTGGATATCATAGATATTGAGTGTCTACAGTGTATAGATTTTGAGCATTGACACTTTAAAATCAATTTAACAAATATGAAAAATCAGTTTGTGGTACCCAATGCTACAGTCTTTCCACTTAAGCTGAGTCATCGTTTAGTAGGCCATTCTGGTGAAGATGCTAAAAATATTCTCTGGTACTCATGACATCTGAATAAGTAAACCATTGTGCCCTTACAGTGGTGGTTTTGGTAGCAATTTATTAGACATGATGAGGTTGCTAGCCACATGCACAAGCTGACTTAAGTCATTTCTTATGACATGATGAGGTTGCTAGCCACATGCACAAGCTGACGTAAGTCATCTCTTATGACATGATGAGGTTGCTAGCCACATTCACAAGCTGACTTAAGTCATTTCTTATGATATGATGAGGTTGCTAGCCACATGCACAAGCTGACTTAAGTCATCTCTTATGACAGGCTGCTGGAAACATCAATTTTACTGTGTGTTTTTTCCTTTCTTTCTTTCCTGATGTTGGTCTCATTACAAATGTCATCATGTAAAAGAAGTTGCCACACAAACCACCACTGTACGGCAACATGATAAACTTTGGTGCAGACTTTCTACATGGGGGACAGGACTGGTGGGTCCTGAAGGGATGACAAAGTACTACCAGTTGTTCTATCCTCTATACCACGCTGCCAGTAACAACCACACTGTCAGTAACAACCACACTGTCAGTAACAACCACTCTGCCAGTAAAAACCACTCCCCCAACATAATTTCTGGCCCTAATCTTCAGTAATAATAGCCCCTTCAGTCATAACTGACTATGGGAATGCGCCCCTGAGGTGACAGCCCTCAGCTGCTTATTTTCCTGGTGCTCCTTTCAGTATAGGTATCATATACTATAGTCAGTATAGGTAAAAAAATAGCAGAGTAATCTTCAGTAATCTCATCTATATTCTCTTATCAGTATAACATGTTTATCTTACAGCTGTACTGTACTGGAAATCAATTTATTACTCTGCTGTGTTTTTTGCTATGTCATGATAATCATAAAAGGTTAAAGAGCAAAATTAATAATATTTGACAAAGAAAATACTGCCAGTAATAACCAAATATCTCCCACCTTCATCTCAGGCCCCGATCTATCTACAACATTTCTCTACCTTCCTTCGTAAGTACATATAGTGTATAGTTACCTATACTGACTATAGTATATGATACCTATACTGACATTTCCATCTTTCCCTATCACATCTCCAGTAACACCATCTCTCAACATTGTCTCAGGCCCGCATCTGTGACATATCTTGTCTCGCCTTCTTTGGTACTTACTTACTTAGTCGTTCCCCTTCTACCATGAGGTGTAGAGGTTTGGAAGACTATCCTATCGGCTGTCTTCCTCCTGGCCTGGTTCCATTCTAGTCCTCGGTCCTTCAAAGATTGTCTAATGTTGTCCTCACAGCGGACTCTGGGTCGTCCTGGAGCTCTGGATCCCTGGCTCTTAGTTTCCCATGCTTGTCATGGTAGCCGATTTTCTCCCATTCTGCACACATGGCCAAACCATCTTAGTTGGGACTGTTCTACTTGGGTCTGCAGGGGGTGGGATTTTAGGCCTTGACGTATCGTCTGGCTGCAGACCATGTTTCTTCTTGTTACTTCAACCACCTTCCTCAGATACCTCATTTCTGAGGTTTGGATCTGGCTTTTGTGAGTTGTAGTCATTGCCCATGACTCGCATCCATATGTCAAGACTGGAACATAGGTGGAGCGGTATACAGCCATCTTCGTTTTCTTACCAACCTCTCTCTTGCTGAGGAACCCTCAATTTATGGCTGAAAAAGTCTCCCAGCTGCTGCTTTTCGAGTGGCCAACTCTTCTTTGATGCCTCCATTCCTGTCTATAATAGCTCCAAGGTATTTAAAGTGGTCAACCTGCTCCAGGACCTGTTCTCCCAGCTTAATCTGATGTCTTCTTTCTTCTCGTGATATCACCATGGATTTTGTTTTAAACTCCTTATGACCATCCCTCTCTTCTCCAGCTCTTCCTTCCAGACTTGCAGATTGGATTGGAGATGCCTCTGATTTAGCAATCAGGGCAACATCATCAGCAAATGCCAGCTCTGAAATACAGACCTGTCTCATCTTCCAGTACCCCACTGAATACTTTCTTGTTCTCTCCTTACATGCCTTGATGACACCGTCCACGAGGAGTATGAAAAGACAAGGTGACAGGATATCACCTTGTCTTACACCAGTGGTGGTCCTGAACTCTTCTGACTTATGGTTTGCTGTCCTCACATAATTTCTGCAAGACCTGTAGAAGCTCTGTACAGCATGAATCAGAGGTACTGGAATGTTCTTCCTTGCCAAACAGTCCCAAAGTTTGCTCCAGGGGACCCTGTCAAACATCTTTTCCAGATCTATGAAACAGCTGTGCTGTACCGGCAATCTATTTATTGTTTTGCTGCAAGTTTCATTGCTAAATCATGATAATCATAAAAGATTGGAGGATAACATGAAAAAGATCTGACAAAGAAAACCTTACTAGCTTACTATTTAAAATTATCATGGGAGATTTCGTTATAGCACCTAACCATAGTCCATTCACTATTAAAAAAAACTTTCTTCTTGCTAATTTATTTATTTCTTTAAACCCCTTTGTTACAAAACCTTTTTCCATTACCTTTTGTTATAAAACCATATCCCACAGATACTACCCCTTTGTTACAAAGCCTTTTTCCATTACCTTTTGTTATAAAACCATATCCCACAGATACTAACACAATATTAGAAACCTTTGCAAAAATATAAGGAAACAAGCCATAAGCTTGCAACAACAAAATTTACCCCTTAAGTTGTAATCTTGATATGTACAAATTCATGAGCAATAATTTCCAAGAACATAACTCCCACAAATACAGGAGGTTTACAGTAATTATGCCAATTTTCAAGAACATAGAGAAAATAAAACAGGAGGTTTACTGTAATTATGCCAATTTCCAAGAACATAACTCCCACAAAAACAGGAGATTTACTGTAATTATGCCAACAGACACATCTCCTGATTATCACAGAGGTCTAAAATTTTTTCTGCAGGAGATCAAACACAGACTCGTACACCAGAAGCATAATTGCACCACCTGAAACGAGAGCAAACAAAAGTAAATGTAACATATTTGTTTTCTACATCCATAGATATCCAGTTTCAGTTTAAGAGACATCACCATATCCCCATCTGTGGCTACATCACAACTGTTCACATAACAAACATGCACTGAGTACCTAAACAGCATCAAGTGTATATCAATGAAGCACGTGTCATATACATTTGAAACACTATACCAGCTTTACGTACAGCACAGTGAAAACTACAGCAACAATACCAAGTACATAATGTCTCTCTACAACAGCACCAAGTACATAATGTCTCACTTTAACAGCACCAAGTACATAATGTCTCACTTCAACAGCACCAAGTACATAATGTCTCACTTCAACAGCACCAAGTACATAATGTCTCACTTCAACAGCACCAAGTACATAATGTCTCACTTCAACAGCACCAAGTACATAATGTCTCACTTCAACAGCACCAAATACATGTCTCATTACAACAGCACCAAATACATAATGCCTCACTACAACAGCACCAAATACATAATGTCTCACTACAACAGCACCAAATACATGTCTGACTGCAACAGCACCAAGTACATAATGTCTCACTTCAACAGCACCAAGTACATAATATCTGACTACAACAGCACCAAATACATGTCTCACTACAACAGCACCAAATACATAATGTCTGACTGCAACAGCACCAAGTACATACTGTCTCACTTCAACAGCACCAAGTACATAATATCTGACTATAACAGCACCCTTTACATGTCTCACTTCAACAGCACCAAGTACATAATGTCTCACTACAACAGCACCAAATACATAATGTCTGACTGCAACAGCACCAAGTACATAATATCTGACTACAACAGCACCAAATACATAATGTCTCACTACAACAGCACCAAATACATAATGTCTCACTACAACAGCACCAAATACATAATGTCCCACTACAACAGCACCAAGTACATAATATCTGACTACAACAGCACCAAATACATAATGTCTCACTACAACAGCATCAAATACATAATGTCTCACTACAACAGCACCAAATACATAATGTCTGACTGCAACAGCACCAAGTACATAATGTCTCACTACAACAGCACCAAGTACATAATATCTGACTACAACAGCACCAAATACATAATGTCTCACTACAACAGCACCAAATACATAATGTCTCACTACAACAGCACCAAGTACATAATGTCTCACTACAACAGCATCAAATACATAATGTCTCACTACAACAGCACCAAATACATAATGTCTGACTGCAACAGCACCAAATACATAATGTCTGACTACAACAGCACCAAGTACATAATGTTTGAACATAAGACTAATACCAAGTATACAGTGTCCAATTATAAAAATAGTATAAAGTAAATTATGTCTGACAAAAACATCAGCACCTATTACATAATGTCTGGCTACAAGAACAGAAAAAATACATGGTTGATAATATTGATAACATTACTAATTACATCATGTCTGACCACATCAACATTACTAATTACATCATGTCTGACTACATCACCAACATTACTAATTACATCATGTCTGACTACACCATCAACAACATTACTAAGTACATCTTCTGAGATTATCAATTTTGTTAATTGACTTGAGGTAGTTTGTGGAAGAAACAAAATCTTAAGGATATGTGGCAGTATGATAACAAATATATATTATACTGAAGCACATTAAAAACGCACCACTATTATATATACTGATGCCGAGAAGCTGGAAAAAAAAAAGTGTGGGAATGGATTTTCCCCGTGTTTGTCATGAGGTAGAGAGCGAATGGCTGCTGGAATGGAAAGTGCATGATTCAACCCATGGGTTTGTGTACAAACTACATGAAAACAATGAAAGTTTCTTGTGCAACATGATTCCCAACAGCTATGACCCTGAAAATGTGTACGCGTTGTGGCAGTATACTCGGTATAAAAAGGCCGTTGAGACAAAACACCCAGTACATGTGCTTGAAATGCCACGACTATCTGAAAACGACCGCCAACGAGCCATTGGTATGTTGGAGACCAGAATGAGCTCGCAGGCCACTGCCAGAAGGATGAATTGCTTCCACAGCACTATTGTACGTCTCAATGAACGTTACGGAACCACTGGCAGTGCCCGGGATAGACTTCAGAGTGGCCAACCACGAGTTACTACCCCTGCGCAAGATCGTCATATTGTGCTGAGTCACCTAAGGAATCGTTCTCAAACAGCAAGAGCAATAGTGGGTAGACGTGGGCAAGTCTCTCGAATGACAGTCATATGACGACTCAAAGATACAGGCCTTACTGCAAGACGACCTTATGTTGGGCCAAACTTGACTCACAGATATCGTCAGCAGCGCCTGCAATGGGCAGAGCAACATGTCAGATGAACTAGACTGCAGTGGAATGCTGTCCTATTCACAGACGAGAGCAGATTCAACATATCCTTTGCTGATGGACGTATGCGGATTTGGCGACAGTGTGGAGAGCGCTTTGCAGATTGCTGTGTTTGTCAGCACAACTGATTTGGAGGTGGCAGTATTCACATTTGGGGAGGATTCAGTTTTCACCATCATTTGCCTCTTCACGTCTTCCGTGGAAATGTTAATGCTGTGACATATCGAGATGAGGTTCTGGATGCATTGGTTGCTCCTGCGTTCACAAATTATCCAGACTTGCAGCTTCTCCAGCAGGATAACGCATGTGTGCACACCGCATGCATTACGCAGCAATATCTACAGCAGCAGAACATTGTGACGATTGATTGGCCTGCCCTATCACCAGACATGTCCCCTAAAGAACATCTGTGGGACGAGCTTGGACGCAGAGTCTACAGGCAAGGTTCTCCAGCTAATCTGCAACAGCTCGAAGCTGCTCTTACACGTGAATGGGACTTGATTCCCCGGAATTTCCTTCAGAGACTTGTGTGTTCCATGCGGAGCCGCTGCCAAGCTTGTTGCAAGCACACGGTGGACATACCGGATACTGAGGATAGTGTGAATGAATTTTTTTTATTGGTTGCATTTTTTGGTTTTCTCCCTTGCCTGCACAGAATGCAATGAATTTCATAACAATCAAATGTACAAATTAATGACCAGCAGGGATTCATAGGAAAATGAATAAAGATTCCAAATATGTAAACTTATAAACACTTATATTTACATTTCACACTCTGTTGCTGGATTATACAGGTGGTGCGTTTTTAATGTGCTTCAGTATATAATGAACTCTTATTTTGCAATACTTTAATATTTCAACTATTTATATCATCTATTTATGTTGTGGTTTCATGTCATATTAAATCTACTGCAAGAGGTCTTAGAAGAAAAACATAATTTTCTTTAAATAACACAAAACCATTTTTTTTCCCTCAACTTTACGAAACTTACCTGGTCCCAGACGTAAAACTTTAGGAACCAATCCTTTGTACAATGCAAAATATCTGAAAGTAAATTCAGTCGGAATCAAGAATAGTTAACACATTTTTACCGTCATATACTCACACATAATTTTGTTTCCTACTGTAAAATTGGATGGTGAACAGCATGATATCAAATTGCCAGTGCACCACACCAACAAGTTGCCAAGCATTGTTAACTTGAAGGCTAAGATACTATTAAAAAGTGTTTGAGAATAATGTCTTTAGTGTCTTTAATGTCTTTAATGTCCTTAATGTCTTTAATGTCCTTAATATCTTTAGTGTCTGTCTTTAATGTCCTTAATGTCTTTAACACTTTGCTGACCAGCGATCCGGAGCATTAATGTCTCCCATTACCAAGGGTGTTTGCAGATTTCTTTAAAAATAACTGTTTTTTTTTTAAATTCATAAAAAATTGAAAAACATACATAGGATTTTGCTACAATCTTAAAAAAATAATTTCATTTTTAGAGCGCATCTATTTGTTGTGGCTATTTATGAAAATTTGGTTTTTGATATTTTTTCCAGTGGTTTAGTACATCTGCAATAAAAAAATATATGAAGAAAATAATCTTAATTGATTCATGAATAACCAAATTTGGTCACATTACCAATGATTTCATGGCGGCCATCTTGAAATTTGTGTGGCTGAATAAATTATTTTATGAAATTTCATGCGGACTCTTAATTTGTTGTGTTATTTATAAAACCATGATATTTTTCCAGTGTTTAGTGAATTTATTCGATGTCAGTGCAATAAAATGTTAGGGACATTGATGGCAATGAAGAAAATAATCTTAATTGATGTACTGATTTAACGAATACTATGTATTTCAGCATAAAAGGCTAACAAAAATTATAAATTAAAATGCAAAGAAAAATTTAATTTTTGTATTTGTCTTTTTTGAATGTATTCTGTGTCTGCGGCATCTGACAATGAGTGTTTGTGAATGTTTTGAGTGGTTACTTACCTCTAGTTGGAGTCTGAGCTGCTTCCTTCATTAACTGGGGTTGAAGTTGTAGCTGTAGGTCTCTGCAAGAGTCTTTGTCTGGATCGTTGATAATCCTCGACTGTGCGGTACAACTTGAAAAAATGGTATCGTGCATAGAGGTACATTGCAATCTGGGCAGTACATGACAGTCTGGCTTCTTTTCCCTGCAGCCTTACACACTTTACAGTCTGGTTTGTACCTTGCCCTTTCATATTTATCAATGAAGTGGCGCTCAGTAAGTCGTGTTGTTGTGACTTGTGGTTTTGAAGGTGTCACATTGCGTCGAAGAATAGCAGGTTCAATAAGAGCAAGACTGACATCCTGCCTGAACTTCTTTGCTGTGATCTTTTTTGTAGAGTTGGCAGTGTTGTAGGTTATGTGCCCATTAACCAGGGCAGTTTCAACTAGGATCTGTGTGGGTAGAGGGATAGCTTGCACCCAGTTGGCCGAAGTGGTCGACACCTCCCATACTTTTGTTGTATTTTTCTGCTAGCACTGGCTTCTGAATTGTTCTGCCCTCAGGTATTCCTCGTTTTCTAACTGTCTTGTCCATAACATCATTGGAGTGAACAGTAGATAAAAGGTTATGCCAGGTAACTGCCAACATGCCTTTATCTTCTGTGGCACAAAACACAGGATGATCTGCCTTTTTTCAATTTGAGTTGCTTTTTCTTCAGTGCTTCAGGAAAATGCTTCCTATTCTCAGCTACTGTTCCACATGCACCAATCTGAATTTCTTTCAGCTCTTGAAATATAGCTGGGGCTGAATAAAAGCTGTCGCAGTAGAGAATATGTCCTTTGTTGCCATATCCATCAAGAAGATCTTTCACAACCCTGGAAGTTGCCCCAACACAACCTTCATCATTTGCCTTACCAGTATAAATGTTCAATTTCAGGCAGTATTGTGTTTTAGCATCAGTGAGTACAAATACTTTGAATCCCCACTTTGTGGGTTTTGCTGGCAGGTATTGCTTGAAATATATTCTACCCTTGAACCTCACCATCGATTCATCTATTGACAACTCCCGCCCAGGTGTGTAGTGTTGCTTATATGTAGGCAAAATAATATCCAATATGGGTCTGAGCTTGAAGAGGGGGTCATACCCAGGCTGCCCCCTCTCAATTCTGTTATCATTATTATTAAAATGTTGTTCTTCATATGGAGGAAGCATGTCAAGCTCAACAAGTTTGTTTTGAGCAAGCTTTCTCCATCTCCACAGATTATTTTGATGTGCAGTCTTGCTGTGGTCTCTTGTGCCACACCCATCTCCTGCTTCAGATGTACATACATCACAATCTAATCCAAATTCGTTGTCGCTGCTATCAGTTGCGTTACGATTGAGTGATAGGCCTACATCTCTACTTAGCCATGAGATATCACTTTCGGCCCCAGATTCGCTGCCAGAGTCAGAATCATCTCTGTTATAAGTCTGGTTTTCATCATCACACATGATGAAAACAAAGAACGGGCACTTGTACTAAAAATAATGAAATTTTAATCAAAACTCCGCTAGTGACAGCGATTCACGATATCATTCATGGGCGCAGCCATTTTGGAATGTTAAAAATACCCGGATGAGGCTTGTTTCGTAAAACTATCGATACGGCTGTCTGTTGCGTTGGTAGAGTTACTAATTCGACTTTCGTCGAATCTGGTCACCAAGGGTTTCAACCGGAAATTCGACTATCGTCGAATTTGGTCAGCAAAGTGTTAATGTCCTTAATGTCTTTAATGTCTGTCTTTAATGTCCTTAATATCTTTAATGTCTTTAATGTCCTTAATGTCTTTAATGTCCTTAATGTCTTTAATGCCCTTAATGTCTTTAATGTTTTTAATGTCCTTAATGTCCTTAATGTCTTTAATATCCTTAATGTCCTTAATGTCTTTAATGTCTTTAATGAAGTGGAAATGAGTTGCATCCGTTCATTTTCTATTGTGCATGGAGCCACCTTCCAGGAAACAAGCAGTCACATGATCTTGCAGCACTAGTTGATGTGGCAACTCATTCTACATGATGAGGTTGCCAGCCCCCATGCACCACCTCATATTAGTCACTTTGTGTGACATGCCTGAGAGTGCTGTAGTCACAACCTCATATTAGTCACTTTGTGTGACATGCCTGAGAGTGCTGTAGTCACAACCTCATATTAGTCACTTTGTGTGATGTGCCTGAGAGTGCTGTAGTCACAACCTCATATTAGTCACTTTGTGTGACATGCCTGAGAGTGCTGTAGTCACAACCTCATATTAGTCACTTTGTGTGACATGCCTGAGAGTGCAGTAGTCACAACCTCATATTAGTCACTTTGTGTGACATGCCTGAGAGTGCTGTAGTCACAACCTCATATTAGTCACTTTGTGTGACATGCCTGAGAGTGCTGTAGTCACAACCTCATATTAGTCACTTTGTGTGACATGCCTGAGAGTGCTGTAGTCACAACCTCATATTAGTCACTTTGTGTGACATGCCTGAGAGTGCTGTAGTCACAACCTCATATTAGTCACTTTGTGTGACATGCCTGAGAGTGCAGTAGTCACAACCTCATATTAGTCACTTTATGTGACGTGCCTGAGTGCTGTAGTCACAACCTCATATTAGTCACTTTGTGTGACATGCCTGATAGTGCAGTAGTCACAACCTCATATTAGTCACTTTGTGTGACATGCCTGAGAGTGCAGTAGTCACAACCTCATATTAGTCACTTTGTGTGACATGCCTGAGAGTGCTGTAGTCACAACCTCATATTAGTCACTTTGTGTGACGTGCCTGAGAGTGCTGTAGTCACAACCTCATATTAGTCACTTTGTGTGACGTGCCTGAGAGTGCAGTAGTCACAACCTCATATTAGTCACTTTGTGTGACGTGCCTGAGAGTGCTGTAGTCACAACCTCATATTAGTCACTTTGTGTGACGTGCCTGAGAGTGCAGTAGTCACAACCTCATATTAGTCACTTTGTGTGACGTGCCTGAGAGTGCTGTAGTCACAACCTCATATTAGTCACTTTGTGTGACATGCCTGAGAGTGCAGTAGTCACAACCTCATATTAGTCACTTTGTGTGACATGCCTGAGAGTGCAGTAGTCACAACCTCATATTAGTCACTTTGTGTGACATGCCTGAGAGTGCAGTAGTCACAACCTCATATTAGTCACTTTGTGTGACATGCCTGAGAGTGCAGTAGTCACAACCTCATATTAGTCACTTTGTGTGACATGCCTGAGAGTGCAGTAGTCACAACCTCATATTAGTCACTTTGTGTGACATGCCTGAGAGTGCAGAAGTCATTTAACACAGGACAAAATAACATTTGCTATAGGTCAACAATATTTGGTTTATCTGACAATTAGCAAGTCTTTTTAATAGTTAAAAGTGTTTTTAATAGTTAGCAAATAATTTTGATGAATAGAAAGCACTATGTAAACCAACACTTATATACTAAAGTTAAGAACATTCTAGAGAAATATTGTCAGCTTCAAGAGTTTAGTTTCAGTTTAATAGAGGTCTATGTTCCCCATCAGCTTGAAAGCAAGAACGGATAAGGAAAGAAAAACTACTGACTGCTGATTAAAAAAAAAAAAAAAAAGCTAGATATGGGTCACTTAACAAGTTTTACACGCTCAAAATAGAGGAAGAAAAACAGAAGCTGACGAATCATTGAACAGTTAAAGGATTGTTGAAGCAGCCTGCAGACATTGTGTAATAACATACATACATTTAAAAAGTCTGGCATACCGCCATTCAAATTTCAGGAACGACAAACTGGTATATATTTTAGTGTTAGTATGAAACAATGCAGCTAATACCACAAGGCGTTTTGAGAAAACTTTTTTGTGAGCAACACCAATAATGTTTTTGCTAAACAAAATATTTGCTAAAGATCATAAACACAAAGTACTAGCTAATTTGGAACACATAACATATATGCGATCAAAAGCACAATGTACTTGCTAACCATCAATAACACCGTACTCACTACCAAGAATGTAAAATGCTTCTTAACTACCAAATAAGACAATATTCTTCATCAAAATTCAAATAACTTGCTCAATATCAAGAACACAAGTAACAACTCACCCCTCCTCTTTGTAAATTAGCCCCAAGGACTGGAAGCAACTTTTATATTTAATCTGTCCTGGTATAGGTTGTGGCCCCTGGATTCTGCTCTTCGCAACGTCAAATGGAATGTTCATAATTGATGAAAAGGTACCAGCTAAGAGACCAATAAGAAACCGCCGGAAGAAATCTCTCACTGGATCCTGTGAATGCACATTTTTTTTCTCTCAAATACATCATGTTTCAGGTACCAAATGTTGAATGCAAATATTCACTAATAAATTTTTTTTATTTAAAAAAAATTAATGAGATCAAACATAATTTAAGCTAACTAGGTTGGCTGTGCCATCCAGCTGGTCAAGTGGTTAGAGCATCTGCCTCTCGATGGCAATGTTGCTGGGTTCTGGGATTGAAACCTGATAGTGTCATGCTCCAGTCTACCCAGCTGTAGATGGGTACTTGACTCTGCTCCTGAGTTATGGAAGGCAATGGCAGTGAGGATGAGACGTGGTCACCCCACCTCTTGAAGCTGGATCTAGTATAGTGAAGTCATTACTACTTCACTTCACTTCTACCTTTACCTTGTATGTTTTTAGGTTTGCTGGAGTTACTGAGGAAACAAAGTATAGGATCACTGATCTCCCAGGTATGTTGTGAAAGGCAACTAATGTGAGGTTGCAGTGCATAGGGCTGGAAAACTAATGATCAACTGCTGCAGGTTAAACCACTACTGGAAGAGCACATAGAATATTTTGTGCAAGATTCTTGAAAGGGACCAACTGCAGTGTAGGTCCTAAGGACAAAAAAAAAAAAAGCAGACTTGTGAAATTCAAGGCTGGGATAGCAGTTCTACACTGACCAAACCATTCCAGCCTTGAATGGTTACTACTATGGGAAATTGCTTCTTATTAGCCTATATGTTTCTGTCAGTCACAATGTTAAAGTATTCTGCTGGCTGAATCTGGTCATAGTCAATGATTGCAGTTGCCTTTTTCTGGTCACACCTCAAACTTTGAGAAATTCTGGAGCTCCAAACATCATCATCATCACTCTTTAGCTACCCAAGGAGCACAGGCCTTCAACAAACACGTCAAGTTCTCCTGTCACGTGTCAAGTCCTCCTGTCACGTGTCAAGTCCTCCTGTCATGTGTCAAGTCCTCCTGCCACACGTCAAATCCTCCTGTCATGTGTCACGTCCTCCTGTACTGTGCCATCAGCTCAAGTTCTTTCCACATCTTCCTCATTATTTTCACTTAAGTCTCCAGTTCTTGTCTCCATGTGTTTTTGGTCTACGTCTGCCTCTCTTTCCCTGGGGATTCCAGAACAAGGACTATTTTAATGCTATCAACAGGGAGACATAAAAATGCATTAGTTAAAATGTCTGCCACAGACAGACTGGTCTCAGCAATAAGGTGACACGTCTGCCACAGACAGACTGGTCTCAGCAATAAGCTGACACATGATTACTTCAGCACATGTTACTTGCAGCTGAAATTCTACACAAACGACCACTTCAAGAGCACATAAACTACACTGATGCTGGTTCTCTGTACAGGGACTAACTGCTGTGGTAGAGCTATGCTCTGTATGGAACAAAATAAAAGGGATAATTGTTGACTCACTCTTGTGGACCTTCATGAAAATAGTTGTTAATGTTGACAAGTTATACAGAGCAGGCCAGGAGGAAGACAGCCGATAGGATAGTCTGGCACTCTCTCTTCCAAACCTCTACACCTCACGGTAGAAGGGGAACGACTAAGTAAGACAAGTTATACAAGTTGCTTGTACATAACCATGATCAAAGCTCCTACAGTTGGAACCATAAACAGTGAACATACGAACAGAACACAGCTATCACCAATAAATATATATTTCACCAAAATAACAAAACAGGAGTAGATTACGACAGCATAAATTCAACAAAAGGAACTATTAATGTTTAATACATGGCATTATTCAGTATAAAATAAACTCATCCTTTAGCTCCCCATGGAGCAGAGATCTTCACAAATATATGTCAAGTATTTCTGTCCTGTGCTATGCATTAGGATTATGAGACTGACGCGCTACCTACTGCGCTACCGAGGCCGTTCTGTGCTATCATTTCAAGGATTTTCTGTCTTCCTTATCCCCTTCATGTCTACATCTAATTCCATTTTCTATGTCTTCCTTATCCCCTTCATGTCTACATCTAATTCCATTTTCCATATCTGGGTCTTGACTGAACCAGATAGTTCCACACTGGTAATCTTGTCACATCATTTCAATCTTTCTGGTTTTTCTTCTTCAAAGTAATAAATATAAGCATAAAATCAGGGACAATTAACATCTAAATATAACAATACAATTTTTACAGTAAATAAAAAAACATTATATTGGGAGCTGCCCTCTGGCACATAAACTCTGAATTCTCTTTTCCGTGGTGTTTGTGTGACACATAGCACTCTTAGTAAATGAATGTTGCACCGTTGTTAGATGACGTGTGGGAGATGACAAGAGTAATATATGCATGGTTACTAGGAGAGTCTGTTGGATGATGTCCTTGTGTTCGAACGTGTTTTACAGACAGGAGTCCATTAGATGTTTGTCAGAGGTGTGAATTCTCTGATGAGATGTCTGTACAGCAGTATATGTGGACCTGATGCGATATTCTTATGTTCAACAGTGTACGTGGGCCTGATGAGATATTCTTATGTCCAGCAGTGTATGTGGTCCTGAAGACGAGAGCTATGCGTAGCATGGTGCATGCATAGATCTGTACCTATATATAAATGTGATGTCTGTTAGTTTCTACAAAGTTCTGTAATAAATTATTGGACCATCCACAGGACTTCAGTGACTATTTTATTTGCATGTAATATGTTGTGGGTAAGCGCATCATCCTCTCACAAATGAACACGTCTGCATCCTCACATCAACCTCCATGCAACACTCCCCAATGCAGACCAAATGAATGGTACAGCTCTGGAAATTCACACTGAAATAGTCAATGGACACTGCATCTGATCTGATCAGACAAAGAAACAAATCATAACAAGCATGAAAATTAATACCTCCTGTACAGGTACAAGACCTTTCACATTATGATAGAAGCCAAAGTAGACCATGTTAAACACTCCGTGACGACCCAATGTGGCTGTTAACCCTTTGTTTAGTCCCTTGAGGCCAAATCCATCTTTTGCCACAATGTCTTTGGCTGTTTTTATCGTGCTGGATTGCTAGGATGAAAAAAAGTTAACCATAAGTCATCTATTCTTGATGACTATTCTCCCTAGACAATGAGGCCACGCAACTCTACATTACTGAATACAATACAAGAAGAGCAGACAGCTAGCTAGATGACAATCATTGTGAAATACAAAATGGTCACAACAGCCATTTGAACTCTTTGACTCCATAATTATTTTCCACACTGTGCTGTAATTATTTTTTGAAGAATTCTAAAAGGTGAAGTGTGCTTTCATTTATTGTAAATTTTATGTTAATCTTTTCTGTGAACATGTACTTATTATAAACCAAACTGTAAGGAAATAGATAGAGAATTGTAATATATCTTTGGTAGTATTAACACAAGTACGTTTGGTATACTTAAAACATTTTGCATGTAAAATTGAAAAACACTAAAAAGTTAACTGTAGAATACGAGCTTACCAAAGACAAATTACTGTTGTAGACAGTAACATTTTCTTTTTAATCTTCAATCATCAAGGTAATCCATTTAGAAAGTAAAAAAACATTGATTATGGCCATAGTTAGTACATTTAATGTTATTCACACCAGTTTTTACTGTGGTCCCTTATAAATAAAAAAAATTATGCAATCTTGCATTACGTAATTTTCAAACAAATTTGGACGAATAATATCATATAAAAACTATTTACATTTGTTTAATGTTTTAATAGTATCCCTAGCTTCATCTTCTACCTAAGACTAGTGATTAGATGTTACTGTAGGTCTAGTTTTGTTGCTTTTCGATTGGCCAGAATAGGACTACGCCCACTTGTCAACTAAATCTAATGTGTATAGCTTTTCTGCACCGATTCCGTTATTCCACAACTGTGACTACAAAACAATCATTATCAATGTCAGCAATGTTTCTAAGTAGTTTGACACAATTATTCATTTAGGAGACTTGGAAATTGTAAATATAAAGTGTGACATATATCTGCAGCAATAACAACGAAAAACGCAAGCATGTGAATCGTCACACAAATTGTGATAATAACATCAAAACACGCACAAGTGCTGCTTAACTACACTCAAATTATACTGTTCAAAAAAAGAAACGCATAGCTATCCGAGGGCACGTTTTTATGAGTTTGTAAGTAAAATTTGGTGCTATGGTATATAAAAACCAGCCTCAAATGTTCTTTACAGTGTCAAATGCATGTGTTGACTTGAATTGCGTTCGTTTTTGTAATCGTTACAACGCAGTGGTCAATAGTGTTTATGATGCAATTTTTGACCACAGCTCATGTTGCGCGCACGTGAAAGCAACAAAATTTGGGGTGAACACTATTCACTGACTACGCAACTGAAACCCTATAAAAGGATAACGCTACACACAAAAAATTCAGTTCATTTTCAAGCAGACATTTATGGCGTCTCTATTGATAAATTTAAGGAACATTGCTATTGGCCGACTGCATACAGGCGAAAGTCAAAGTCAGGTTGCCAGGCATCTAAACGTGCATCAGAGTACCATCAGTCGACTTTGGCACCGGTTCCAAGCCACTGGCTCAGTTGAAGACCGGCATCGCAGTGGACGACCCAGAGTGACAACAGCAGTGGAGGATCGCTTTATTCGGCTTCCTCACCTCAGAGACAGGTTTACAACAGCTTCCTCAACTGCCCAGTCATTGCCTGCAGGACGTCATGTGTCTGATCAAACTGTCCGGAATAGACTGCATGACGCTGGACTTTGGGTACAACGACCTCACCGAGGACCTGTCCTTACACGCCGCCATCGCCAAAATCGACTTCGTTGGGCCAACCAGCATCGTCCCTGGGCAGCTGACAATCAATGGAGACGTGTCTGGTTTAGTGACGAATCTTTCTTTTTGTTGCAGCGTCATGATAGACGGCGTAGGGTCTACCGTAGGTGAAATGAACATTTTGCCCAAAATTGCGTTGATGAAGCTCCGCCGCACGGTGGTGGAGGTGCAATGGTGTGGGGAATGATCAGTTACAACGGAAGGAGTCAATTGGTGCACATTGATGGAGGCTTGAATGCGCAATGATACGTCAATGAAATTCTTCGACCCCATGTCCTTCCACTTTTGGCTGCCCAAAGGTCTGTGTTTCAACAGGACAACGCCAGACCCCATTGTGCACAGTTGACCACGCAGTTCCTGACTGCCAACAACATTCTCACCCTTCCCTGGCCATCCCTGTCTCCAGACATGAGTCCGATTGAGCACCTGTGGGATGAGCTGCATAGACGTGTTTGTTGCCAAGACGTTGCTCCAGCCAATCGTCGTGATCTGTTCCAGGCACTCCAGGAAGAGTGGGCAGCCATCCCACAGGCCCACATCAGATGTCTGATCGCATCCATGCCCAGGAGATGCCAGTCGCTGATCGATGCAAGAGGAGGCCACACACCATACTAACGGGAAAGCCCGTTTGCCAAAAACTCTCGTGACCCAGATGCAAAACAACTGTCAATTGATTGGTTGAACCCTAAGTTATTCTTGTGTGCAATTTGAACAATTAACTCATTAAATTAAAAAAGTTATTGAATGTCAAAATTATGGCTATGTGTGTGCCTTCAGTAGCTATGCGTTTCTTTTTTTGAACAGTATAGTTGTTTAAATAGTAGCGGAAGTCATTCTATGATTTTTAAAATATGAACTGCATTAAACGGATGATTTTTGGGGTTTATTTGTGACAGACTAAAAACAATGCTCTGAGCCTTACGGTGACATAGCAGTTACAATTTTGCAACGCTCTGAGCGATGTTCTGGAGTCAAAGAGTTAAAAGATGTAAATAAAATGTGGATTATCCACGACTAAATTGGGACTGACTATAGTTGAGATAGCCTGACTATAGTCGAGATGATAGCCTGACTATAGTTGAGATGATAGCCTGACTATAGTTAAGATGATAGCCTGACCATAGTTGAGATGATAGCCTGACTATAGTTGAGATGATAGCCTGACCATAGTCGAGATGATAGCCTGACTATAGTTGAGATGATAGCCTGACTATAGTTAAGATGATAGCCTGACCATAGTTGAGATGATAGCCTGACTATAGTTGAGATGATAGCCTGACCATAGTTGAGATGATAGCCTGACTATAGTTGAGATGATAGCCTGACTATATGATAGCCTGACCATAGTTGAGATGATAGCCTGACTATATGATAGCCTGACCATAGTTGAGATGATAGCCTGACCATAGTTGAGATGATAGCCTGACTATAGTTGAGATGATAGCCTGACCATAGTTGAGATGATAGCCTGACCATAGTTGAGATAATAGCCTGACCATAGTTGAGATGATAGCCTGACCATAGTTGAGATGATAGCCTGACCATAGTTGAGATAATAGCCTGACCATAGTTGAGATGATAGCCTGACTATAGTTGAGATGATAGCCTGACCATAGTTGAGATGATAGCCTGACCATAGTTGAGATGATAGCCTGACTATAGTTGAGATGATAGCCTGACCATAGTTGAGATGATAGCCTGACCATAGTTGAGATGATAGCCTGACTATAGTTGAGATGATAGCCTGACTATAGTTGAGATGATAGCCTGACTATAGTTGAGATGATAGCCTGACCATAGTTGAGATGATAGCCTGACTATAGTTGAGATGATAGCCTGACTATAGTTGAGATGATAGCCTGACTATAGTTGAGATGATAGCCTGACTATAGTTGAGATGATAGCCTGACTATAGTTAAGATGATAGCCTGACTATAGTTGAGATGATAGCCTGACTATAGTTGAGATGATAGCCTGACCATAGTTGAGATGATAGCCTGACCATAGTTGAGATGATAGCCTGACCATAGTTGAGATGATAGCCTGACCATAGTTGAGATGATAGCCTGACCATAGTTGAGATGATAGCCTGACCATAGTTGAGATGATAGCCTGACCATAGTTGAGATGATAGCCTGACTATAGTTGAGATGATAGCCTGACTATAGTTGAGATGATAGCCTGACCATAGTTGAGATGATAGCCTGACTATAGTTGAGATGATAGCCTGACTATAGTTGAGATGATAGCCTGACCATAGTTGAGATGATAGCCTGACCATAGTTGAGATGATAGCCTGACCATAGTTGAGATGATAGCCTGACTATAGTTGAGATGATAGCCTGACCATAGTTGAGATGATAGCCTGACCATAGTTGAGATGATAGCCTGACTATAGTTGAGATGATAGCCTGACTATAGTTAAGATGATAGCCTGACTATAGTTGAGATGATAGCCTGACTATAGTTGAGATGATAGCCTGACCATAGTTGAGATGATAGCCTGACTATAGTTGAGATGATAGCCTGACCATAGTTGAGATGATAGCCTGACCATAGTTGAGATGATAGCCTGACTATAGTTGAGATGATAGCCTGACCATAGTTGAGATGATAGCCTGATCATAGTTGAGATAGCCTGACTATAGTTGAGATAGCCTGACCATAGTTGAGATAATAGCCTGACCATAGTTGAGATGATAGCCTGACCATAGTTGAGATGATAGCCTGACCATAGTTGAGATGATAGCCTGACTATAGTTGAGATGATAGCCTGACCATAGTTGAGATGATAGCCTGATCATAGTTGAGATAGCCGCATGTAGTTCTCAGGGATAGTCTGTGAGGAGACAAAGAAAGAATAGGACTATGCTACCTCAGGAATGCCACTTCCATCTTGTCAAAAAAACTGTTGCAGAAACTGCCATTTTAAAGCACATTAATTAATGCTTGTAAGAACCAGCTCAAGTGGTGGCTCCATGCTCCATACGGAGCCAAAAAAGGAAATGATATAGTTTGGATATTCAAATGTTTGGAAAACCAAATAATGAACCACTGCTAATAAATTGAGATAAAGGCAAATCCTCATTCATCATTCTTTCTGTTTCTGTTATCCATGAAGCCACTACTGAAGTTGGCCCCCGTGCAGGAAGTTGTCCCGTCTGCAGGAAGTTGGCCCCCATCTGCAGGAAGTTGGCCCCTGTGCAGGAAAGTTGTCCCCCTTGCAGGAAGTTGGCCCCCACACAGGAAGTTGGCCCCCGTGCAGGAAAGTGGCTCCCGTACAGGAAGTTGGCCCCCGTACAGGAAGCCTGTACTTCCAAGTATTCATGTTCTTGCAGCCGTGGTTTCCGTAGCAATGTGTTTTACATGACAATTCCAGTCCAATAAATAAAATAAAATACAAAATATCTATTCTAAAATGAAAGTTATAGAGATGGGAATGGTTACGTGTAGTCAGTCAGTAGCCTAATCATATGACACAGGATGATGGAAGGTACTTGTTTTCTAACTCTGTTCTTAATAGGTGGCTTCTTTCATCACCAAACAGTTCCTCCCTCAAGGAGGTTGGTAAGGGCTAAGCTGTCTGTCTGTTTTCTCATGGAGCCAACATCTCTCAGAGGACTTACTCTGCAGTCGGTTTCTGTTTCCAACAAAGTAACATGTTTAATTTGTTTAACAGATGGCACTACAGTCTGCAGTGGTCTTTTTTTTTTCAAAGTCTGCCAATTATCACTTGGTCTCTCCTTGGTTGTAACATGCTTCTGTTTTATCTGCTGCATGTTCTCTATGCCACTTTTCTTTGAAACTATATCTCATTAATGTTATTTGGTCCAAATGGGGAAAAAGAACACCCATAAAAAATTATGTCTATCACCAATTATCTAGGCGAGATCGGGTCATAATTTTCCACTTACGCACAGAAAACAACAAGCTGAGGTACATCTATACCCTAAGTACAGGATTGGTACAACAGATCTCTGCAACTGTGGCACCAGCTCCATGACAGCTGAACATATGCTGCAGTCCTGCCCAACATACATGAACAGAGTAGCAAATGGCAACAACCCATTTCTCTCCACAAAAAACTGTTTGGAGATGTCAGGAACCTTCACATGATTACTGCCTTTATTTGAATCATTAATGTAGAAGTCTGAAGGCGAATGAGGAAGAAGAATTATTGATTTAATCTCATCGCATGTTGTTCTATTTTATTTTCAGTTTGCTTGTTCATTTACATCTTCTTTGACCGGTCTATAATTTTGAATGAGCTGGGATCCATTATATTTTCACTCTGCTGAATGAAGGTCTTGCTTCTGGCACTGCTTCAATCAAAATTTCAGTTTGCTGTTTTCATAATTTTTTAGGGCAGTTCTGGTTGATAGGGAATCTGTGAGGAACATTATCTGAGCTTCTGCACTATCTCTGTTTCACAAAATGATTTTTGTTTGTTTTTTTTTGCTGCTTTTCGTTTGAAGTTTCAGCCTCAGCTATTGAGGCTTGCTAAGTATTTAATGAAGCAAAAATATAGGAGTATGAGGTAAAGTCTTCAGTGTTAAACAGAGCCAATCCAGACATATGGGAGCGAGATATGGACAATTAGTAAACAAGCCAAAAAATGTAAGAATATAATGAACAGCTAAACAGACAGTTGTGGGAAGACATCGTCACTGTGGTGTCTGTCCATGCACACATGTTAGATTTTTTGAGTTTGATTCAGTTCTGATAAATGCGGCACTATTGGGAATATTGAAAGTGAGGTGCACCAGAGATATGACGTATGAATGTTTTGTGTAGTTAGAGGTTTCACGAAAACCATTGAACAGTGAGGCTGCTGTGTTTTTGGCTGTCTTAACTTGCGTTCCAATGAGAACCCATTACGTAGTGGTTCCTTTTTAAAGTATGAGGAGGATATAATGAATGGATACTCTTGAAACAGGGTTAATCCTGTCATGATGATTTATGGAAAATAGGTGAACTGATATGTATGCTACAATGTATGCTTAATTCCTTGGGCCAGTTACAGAGCCGGTATTTATGTTGTTGGATTTCATGAGAACGCACATAATCATTAGGAGATTTCACCCTAGACGTAATAGAGCAACGGGCAGTAATATATAACAACAGAACGAGCAATCAAGTACAAACTAACATAATGGATATAGATTTCGAGTGTGAACGTGGGGAGCTATTTACCTGAAATAATAATAAATAGAACCCAAAAATGTGGAGGGAGCATCCCACCACAGTCACCTATGCCAGGTGTCATGGTAAATGACGAAGGAGAAATGGGTAAATCTAGGAGAATAAATTCAAGAAAGTCTAACCTCACTGAACTTGCTTCTTTCTGCTTGTAGCTTCACCTTGACCACCTCAAATGGGTTAATGACTATAGCTTCTGTGAACCCAGCAAACAGTCCAGCCAGAATTAATAACTGCAATGAAAAATAATAATAAAATGCTGCATATCTACTTATTTTGTTACAAATCAGATCTATTGTAAAACCAAAACAAATAGAGGTTTCTCTATTAATGTATTTTACATCTGTCAGTGTATTTTATGTCTGTCAATGTATTTTACATCTGTCAGTGTATTTTATGTCTGTCAATGTATTTTACATCCTTTGTGTCAACAAACTATCCCAGCAACAGTCAAATATATAACTGACACTTACTATTCATAGCTTATGCCCCACACAGTTCCCTGGGTCTCTGAGGACACAAACAAAGAATAGGACTGTGACGAGTAGGGTGTATGTGGGTGGATGTGGAAGATCAGACAACACTCATACATCGCTCGTCTAGCTCACTGTCTAAGGAGTAATACACCAACTCCAACAACCATATAAATCTCCATGAATATATCACAAATGTCACAATGGGCACATATTGCAGTCTTTGATATTCATCAAACTTTGTTGCAAGATGAGGTTCAATGCATGGGCACAGCAATGAGTAAAGAGTGCTTTTGGGTAAACATCAATAACCTTTTTTTGTAAGCCATCCAAATGACCTGCCATCACAGACGCTCCATCATAAGTTTGCCCAACTAACTTATCTTTAAGTTTGTATTCTTGTACCGTGCTAACTACATGTTTAAACAAACCTTCTGAGGTTCTATCCTGACTAACGTCGGTAAGCCCGACAAACCTTTCATAAAAAACACCATCTAATACATATCTTAAGACGGTTGACAGCTGTGATTTGCACGTGATATCACAACTCTCATCCAGAAGTATAGCAGCAAAGTTTGAAACGTGGACTTCCTTCTTTATTTCATCAATGAGGACTTCAGAGATAGCCTGAATGAGATCATTTTGCACAGCCAGAGAGGTTCCGCGAAAAACTGTAGAGCTCTGTAGGTGATGTTCCAAAAGAGGGTCATATTGCTGAAGTGCATCCAGAAACTCTAAATAGTTGCCTCTGCTGAAAGAGTCATTACATTCGTCATGTCCTCGGAAAGGAAGCTCCTGTTTACCAAGGAAGCATACCGCATCAATCAGACGTTTCAAGATATCTCGATTCTTTTTTACAAGTTCATTATGTTGGCTGATACTTTTATCAAGCTGATCATTAAGCAAGACATCCACTCTTTGTCGGCCAAACATTTTCAGCAGCTGAAAAAAACATTGGACATGGCTTTTAGTCTTTTCGTGTCTCTGTGCAGCTGTACTTAAGTGGTTAAGATCATATAAACCATTTCTACTCCATACGTTGCCTTCTGAAGAAAATAAAAAACAAGGCCAACAGGCTTTTCACAACCAGTTAACGCATCCACCGACTTGTAATGAGCTGATGAAAAATGGCGTGTGTAAACTTCTGTCTTAGTTTTATGTACTGTTTTTAAGAGTGGTAACTCATAATCACAAAAAACACTGGACTTGGACACAGCCGATTTTTACAACTCGAGAGCTGCAAGACGACCACACGCATGTTCGTATTGTATTGACGTATCTGGCCATGACCCCGATCCACACAAACCAGTCTTCAAACGTGAAACCGAAAGGTACAGCACGCATTGTGATGGAATTACCCGAGAAACTTCGGGCGATTGCTACCAACCAATAAAAACTGCACTATAAAACGTGACTGGGAAACTGAAACTAGATATACGCGTAGATTCTATGCAGGAAAATCCGTTATCCTGATGCGTGCGGTCCGAAAGCAGAACATTAGAAGAGAAATATTTTATAGAATAATAAATTAAATTTTTATTTTCCTTCAGGCATAGGTGTGCGCAGCACACACAGAGAATACACCACTGAGTGAACCCTGTACCTTTAGAATTAGATGCGGACCTCTTAGCCCCTGCAACCCCCGAAGGTGAATGAAGATACCTGAAGTAAAAATGTAATTACCTTAGTTTGGAATAAAAATCTCAAAATGACAGTTAACACTTAGTGTTTGCATATACAACAAATCATTTTGTTTGGAATCAAATTTGAAGAACTCACAAGTGGCTGTGAAAGGTAATCCCCATAGGCAAACAGGTTCTTGTAGCGCTCAAAAGTAAAAAACTTGACGGCACGTTTCGGAGTCTCAGCTAAAAGTGGTGGAAGAATTCCTTTGTAGAAAGACAGAGCTCTGAGTGAGGAAGAAAATTATATTAATAACTGGGAAATATTCTGTATTTCATACAACTGTATGGTGGGAACAGTGGTTACAAGTTTTAAAATGCAGTAGGTCTGCGATTTCCCATCCACCCCACCATTCCCATTTTAAAATGTAACAGAGATCTATGCTCCCCATCATACTGTAAAATGTAACAGATCCTGCAGCAAACCTGTGCTCCCCTCTCCCACAACAACTCAAACTGTGACCTACCTATTAACTTCCACAAATTTCTACATTCAAATATACTTCTTCTTCTTCTTCCTCTTCCTCGTTCGCCCTGAAAAGGACGGTGGTTGCGTTGTGTCTGTTTACGCCTAAGCTGTGATATCTGCACCTTTCGGTCGACACATCCGACTTCTGCACGGCATTTTTTAGGACCGGGTTTGCCTTCCCATTGCGATCCGTGCTCGCTCAGCCAGCCTGCACTGCTGCAGACTGTTTCCAGGACCACCACGTGGAGGTGGAGCACAGTCTTGACCAGCTCTGGTTCGCTGGTCCTGACGCAGGCAGTCAAGCTATGAGTCGCTGACTGCGATCTCTATTGCAGCGTCTTCTGGTCCCATTCAAATATACATTTTCTATTAATAGTTAATATCTATGTAATATTTCTACTGATGTCATTGTTTATTTTATTATTTTTTAATAGCAGTTTTGCCTTATTTTAGCGAGACATGCTTTTTTCACCTTGATACAAGGTCAGTCAGTCATATTAGGGCGCATGTCCAAATATAAATAGGTAATTTCCTATCTTTCGTACTTTTTGGTCCGCAGTGAATATATGTAGATAAGTGTTGTTTCGTAGCAGTTAGAGTTAGGATTAGGCTTAGTATTATGGTTAAAACTAACCCTAACACAAACCCTAATCCTAACCCTAAGCGCTACGAAACAACACCTAACTATACATATTCACTGCGAAGCAAAAAGGTACGAAAGATAATAAATTACCTATAAATGACCATGTTATCTTCGGAATGAAATGTCTATGTATCTGCTCAGAAAAATATAGTAAGTCACATAAAAAGAACTACAATATCTACAAGACATCAGATTTCATTAGAAGATTCCAGTATTTCAGCATATGGGCAAAATGAGGTCATAAATTTTATTTTGAAGTAGCACAGAATTAACTTACCCTTCTTGTCTGTACATCTTGCGGAAACAGTCAACTATAGAAGTGTATCTGTTAGGATCGTCTGCACCTCGCTGTATTTGAAATCTCGTCTTGACCAAATCCAATGGATTCATGATAGACACTTCAATAAAACCTATGGATCAAAATATGTACAAAGCTAGCATAAAAGCATAACTGTGGCGTTATACTCAGTAAAATTCAGTGTATGCTAGTTGTGCCCAAATTTTTTTAAGTAAACATTTTGGGTACTTGTGCATCAAGAAAAAAATAAATTTAATGCCACTTGTATTGATTCATTATTTTAAAAAGTAATGAAGAAAAACATCCCATTCAACCTCAGATGGGTTACAATTAGGATATAATTGTCTTTGTCGTACAGCTCACAAAGGAGCATAGGCCTTCAGCTGATGCCAAGTGCTTCTGTCCAATGCCATCAGTTCCTGGTCTTTCAACATCCTCAATCCTTTCATGTGTTTTCCCTCTACCTCTTACCTTGGGGAGGGATGGGGGGGTGTAACCAGAACAAGGACTGCCTTGTAATGCTATCAACCTGTTTCCTCAATGTGTGTCCTATCCATCGCCAGCGTCTTCTCATCTCTTGTTCCACTGGCACTTGTTTGGTTCTTGTCATCAACTCCACATTGGTGATCTGGTCATCAACTCCACATTGGTGATCTTGTCATCAACTCCACATTGGTGACCTAGTCATCAACTCCACATTGGTGACCTTGTCATCAACTCCACATTGGTGATCTTGTCATCAACTCCACATCCTGGCTCACAGACATTTTGCTCAGATGAAGGAAGTTAAGGCACTACCGATGCCTTTTTACACGTGTACTTGGGGGTCGTTAATTTTAACTTTAATTTCCTCTCTGACTCTGTGTCCACTTTCCTCAGATATTCTGGTTTTCCTTATTTAAAATGAGAGAGATTTCCTGGGCTATTTTTTTTAAGTCCTGATAAATACTCTAATAAAAGGTCCGGTCTGATAAAATGGAATTCTGAATGCTAGGCTTTACTCTGGCAAGGTCTGGTTGTGTCATCTTGGCAAGCGATCTTCACAGTGTATTAACACTGAAATGTGTCAAGTTATATTCACTGTCCTCCCCCGCATCTGTTTGTTATGAAGCTAAGTATAAAAGCTCCAATCATTTCAAACATGCTGGTTTGGTTGTGGGGGGGAGGGGGCACGATTTCAAGATATTCCTGACATGGAAAAATTTTGAACGTAATGTAGGGGTTCAAGTCTTCTGTATATGGCATGAAAATATCCGATCCCTGTCAGGCGAACTTACCAACACATCTGTAAAGTCATACGACAATGTATTTCAGATGTACAAATTATTACTATCTAAAGTAATCTTGTACGTGAAAGTCGGACAGGAAGCGATTATATCATAGGTCTGTCCAAAATGTGTTGCACAGACTAGTAATCTTGTTATCTCTCGCTTAAGCACACAACTCTACACGAAAACTAAGCAGATCAATATGGGTTTACCTGCACTTAATCTCAGCAAAGCTGTGATGTGTAGCAAATGTGAGGTATACAGCAACATGGAGTGTCAAATGTTTTGACAATATCAAATATCTGCTGCCTAGCAGAGAAAGAAAAAGGGTGCGACCCAGAAAAATCGCAATTAAATCAGTACAACAAATGTAACTGATTACTGCCATAGTGAAAGAGAGATCAGAAAGCGGTCGCCCCAAAATCCATCTCATGACACATGGACAGCCAAAACACATGGACAGCCAAAAAAGACTAATGAGGATGTCCTGAAAGAGGCCAATGCGCATAGGAAACTTATTTCACAAGCTAGAAAGAAGCAATCCACTTTTTTTGGTCATGTTATGAGAAGAGGAAAGCTGGAATATATCGTAACAACATGTAAGATTGAAGGAAAATTATATAGGGGAAGACACCCTTTATCCTCACACCAACATTGATCCTTATATATTAATTTTAGTTCATGTTATATACTGTTTAAAAGTATTTTGCAATTTTCTAGGTCTATCTATTCTCAACACCTGTTCCACAGTTATGGATGAATTGCATGCCTGTACATAATCCAATATTGGTTTTCTCTGTTGTTCATACTTCCTACATTTTAGTAGGAAATGCTCTATATTATTTTTTTCTAGACGCTCCGCACAGTAAGGTTCTTTTATTCTAAAATAGCCCATTCCTAGTTGCAGTCTAAGAAGTTTCTTATTGCTAGGAATTTTTAGTTCTCTAGATACCTGACACGTTCTTGTTGGAGCCTTGAACAACTTATATGCATGTCTTTCCTTCAGGCTTCCATCTACTGTCTATTCCTCAGTTATTATTCTTTTAATTAAGCCTTTGATCTCTGTTTTACTCATCCCTACATTTATTTGGTTTCTATTATTTCTACTTTGTATTAGCTTCTTTATCCACCTTTTCATTTCCTTTATTGCCAACATGTGAAGGTATCCAAGCTATTAGAACGGAACATCCTCTGGAGCAATAGTTCCCAAAGTGGGTGTGACGAAGTCAAATTGCCTTCTTTTCAATCTTCAACACGACTTAAAAAAACACGCTTAGTCCATATTCATTCAATCACAGATTTTTCAAATACATCATGAGTGCAGATTATATGCCACCCTAATTTAGTTATGTTCTTAAACAATTACATAACATCATATGTAGGTTTTAAAGATAATTTTGTCCTGTTTAGTATTAATTATGATAAGGTACTGTAAATCTGTGTAACTGTTATTGTACTGTTACAATGTTGGGATTTTATTTTGTTGTATTTTATTGTTATTTTATTATTTAAGTATTATTTAAGATACATGTGAGAATAAATGGATTCAGTATGGAAGACGAGAGAAAGGAAGGGCGAATGTTAGACGGGCCTGCGTGCCAAATTCTAAACCCTTTGAAAATAAAGCTCGTTTGTTCGTTTGTTCATTCGTTCTGTCAATCTTTTATCATACCAGTTCTCTTTCCTCTAGAAAATCCACCACTCGTCTAAAATCAGATCTCCCATTTTTTTCTGAATGAAATTCCTTTCTCTTTGTTCTATGTTTTACTGGCAAAAAGTCGTTGACTCTTCGCTGTGAACTTTTAACCGCTGTAAATTAACATGGGCTTTCCCCTGGGAATAATTACAATTTTAGCCAACAGGTTGGAAGCCGTATTGTCATGTGACTTTTGACCTCCCAAGTACCGGCCAACTGTGTGTGTGGTTGCGGATGGAACGAAATGTCAACATTAGTTCAGGACCACCCCTAACATAGGCAGATTAAACCCAACAGAACCCTGGAGGAAAATTGGCAGGATTCTTGCAGCAGCAGCCTTGACTGGCAGACCGGCTAGAATGGTTGCTCCCAAGAAATACAGAGGAGCCCGGTCATTTTAAAACACAGCAATGGTGGTTAGTTGAGCGCAGTAAGTGATCTAATATTGTTTATTTGAATACATGAATAATAATCATACGTTTATCAGCAGCATATTTGTCACAGCATAATTATTCACTAAATTTTATAGTGGTTACACTGTAGTGTGACAACACTGGTATTCATCTTTGAATACCTGTCCAGCCGGTTTTGGCTAGAAGGGATGTATTGCGTTTTGTCAGTAGTGTATTCCGCCTATGTGAGTGATAGTCATGGCGGTTGCTGAGTAGTTTATCTCTGCGACTATTATTTGGATATCTTGTTGAGCTATAGTGTGTGGCAAGTATGTGGCAGTTCTTTCAGTGCATTGTGCAATGCATGTTCATGTGTATCGTCAGCCGGGTGCGGCTCCTCTGTGTGTAATATTCATTAAAAGGGCCATTACCTGTTATAGGTGTTATCATGTTATTTATGTCAGCTACTGTGTGCTATGGTTGTACCTTTGAGACAGCGAGCTAAGAGTCTAGTGTGAGAGTGCCTTAAACCCATAGTACCAGTAGAGAGTTCGCTCTGACAGCACAAGTATTCTCTTGTGTCCAGTTCTGACAATATTAATTCAGTATATTTTGTTAGGCAAAGTTCTACATAGAATTTCCTTTCAGTGACAAAGTGTTATTTCATTATATACATGCTATTCAACAAATTTAATGCATGAGTTCGAGTCAGTTACTCACTGTTCTTCTTCTCACATCATGGTAGAAACAAGACAGGGTTAAATTGTTGATGTATATCATTATTGTTACTGTGGGATGTGTATTACTGAACTAAGTAGAACAGGAAAATACTAGGAGTTCTTATACAGTAGAACTCCATTTATCCGAACCCCAATTATCCGAACATCCAATTATCCGAACACTTTTTCGAGAAAAAAAAAATCAGGCGCCACCAGTCATGTTAGACTTTATTTTTGAATCTTTTGATGCTGCAAGCTTCAAATGTGTGCGAACAATTTGTAGAGGATGAAATGGGCTAATGGTCAGTCGCTTACGTACAGGAAGTCAGTCAGATCATAAAGTCAGTTAATATCTGGTTTACCAATCTAGTGTACGTATGCGTTCTAGGCAGAACACTGGCTAAACAGACAGTTCAACTTAAAATAATTGTGTCTGCTACTACAGCAGAATAATTTTGGTGTGCAAGTATTTCTCTGTGCGATATGGAATCTTCCAGAAGGCCTAAAGCATATAAAAGGAACCGCAATGTTTTGTCAATTGAAACGAAAACAGAAATTATCAAGAGACTAGGAAAAGGTGAAACTGTGTCTTCACTTGTGAGGATTTCCAATGTTGGGAAAGCTACCGTCTCTGACATCAAAAGTAACAAGGATAAAATTATGAGTTTTGCACCGAAATTGGATAGTGAAAATGGGTCGAAGAAACGTAAACCATGAGACATGCGAAAGATTTGAAATTGGAAGAGGCTTTGTATATATGGTTTGTGCAAAGAAGAAGCAAAGGGGAAACTATCTCTGGTTCTCTATTGTGTGAAAAGGCACTTCAGTTCAACAATCAACTTGACTGTCCTCCTGACTTTAAGGCTAGCCAGGGATGGTTAAGAAACTTTAAATCTCGTCATGGCATACGAGAATTGGAGATGCAACTGCCGCTGAAAATTTTAAAGAAACATTCTTGGCTTTTTTGGAAGAAGAAGATTATTCACTCGATGTGTATAATGCCGATGAGACTGGCTTATGCTGGAAATCATTGCCTCAAAAATCACTTGCATCTCAGCGCGAAGCAGCTTCCCCTGTGTTTAAAAAGTGCAAAGAGAGAGTAACAATTTTGGTAGCCGCGAATGCCAGTGGAAGTCATCGTTTACCGGTGCTAATGATAATATTTCTTGATTGGTATACAAATCAGTTCATCTCAAATGTGAAGAGGTTGAGAGAACAAGAAAAGAAAACTGGAAAAGTAATTCTTCTACTGGACAATGCACCATCTCATCCAGAGACGGATACATTGAATGCAGTTGATGCAAATTTTAAAGTAATTTTTCTGCCTCCCAATGTAACAGCACTGATTCAACCAATGGATCAGGGTGTTATAGCAAAGCTTAAAACGATGTACAAGAAGGAAGTCATGCGTCGTTTATTGTTGGCTGAAGATGAAGAAAGTGTGGTGGCGTTTTCCAAAAAGCTTAATCTCAAAGACTGCTGATATATGTTAGCTGATGCTTGGACCACCCTGTCACAAGATAATCTCAACAAGGCTTGGAATAGATTGCTTGGGAAAAAAGGAGGAAATGAAACTACTGTAGTGGACACAAATGATGATTGTATAAATGAAGTTGTGGAACTGTTTCAAGCAATGCCCGGATTTTCGGCCTGTGACAAAGATGATGCACACATGTGGCTAGAAGATGATAATGATTCTGGTTTTCAGTTTTTGAATGACGAAGAAATTTTGTCTTTTGTGCAAGAAGAAAACCAAATACATGTAGTGACCGATGATGAAGACTCCTCAGAAGTACATGATGTACTTGTAGATTATGAAGAAAACCCAAAACGTCGACCAAGTCCTGAAGAGGCCTTTATAGCACTAGAAACACCGATGGCTTGGTACGAGCAAGAAGATGACAGCTGTCCTATACAGCTTCTGCTGTTGAAGAGAATGCGGGACTTAGCAGCCAAAAGGAGACTATCCAGTTTGGTGCAAAAGAGGATTCCTCATTAATTTAAATAGTGGGTTACATCTGTGCAAGTACATGTATACGTAAGTTTCGCCTGGTTTTGAATCGTTTGTAATGTTATTTTGAAAACATTTCTCTTTCTTAAAAAAAAATAATTAATACAAGTAGTACATGCACTGCAGTGTAATGAAAGATTTTGGTGATACAGTGATCTAATACAGTGTGGGTATTATTATTACAGTACAAGTAAATATGTTTTATAGTGTAATTTCCTTGTGATGGTTAATTATTTTTAGAAATATGTATACATGTACTCGATACATTATGTAATCCAATTATCCGAACATTTGATTATCCGAACGATGCTCGGTCCCATGGGGTTCGGATAAATGGAGTTCTACTGTACTTCCTATTTCTTATAATGTTCCATTGTTCTTTAGTCACAATCATACAAACTTGTTAAGTATGTTCTTGTTCACATTTCTTATCCCTTTGTCTTGATTGGGATATTAGTGTTTTCAGCATGGAATATTCTTTCTATACAAATACCCTGCTGATGATTTCTGAACTATCTTTATCATGTTTTAATGTGTGTATATGCATGCAGCCTGTGCTATGAGTACTATCAGGGTATATGTATGTTTGTTACATAACTATAAAAACTATGTACTACTTTGACTAACTGTGACCCAATGGTTCTCAAGGCTGAGACCAGGAACACACCTTAATAGCTTTAATGCTCAAGTAGCAAAAATGTAATTTAGTGGTTCTCAAGCCTTGGCAGCAAGGACACCCCAACAGATTTTACGGCAGCACGGGAGACTATAACTCAGTGGTTCTCAAACCATTTGTACCAGTGACCCCAAATTGATTTTACTGCTCTATGGGCACAAGGTAGACCAGTGGTTCTCAAACTTTTGATGACCACAACCCCAAACTTCACAGTTGGTAAAGCTAACAGCCCATATGTTGAAAATCACTGCGGTAGACAAGCTGGAAGCCAGATATAGGTTGAGATCCACCTGTATGCATATAATGTCAGTTATGCTATAGTATTTCATAGATAATGGATAGCACCTTGTTATTGATGTTAACTATGAATGTTCGTTAGATTTCTGATGGACGATTAGCGTCCAGCAGATATGGGAAATGACTTCTCTGGCAAGACTACTAATGAAGCTTCAATTGTTTGTCAATCCAGTCCTACCAGGTTGTCCTACCAGGAGACCTAAGCATATGCAGTGTTCTCGAGGGCAGACATACTCCATCCCAGTTGGTTATGAGCCCTGTGTCAAGACAGAGGAAGCAACCTGCCATCCTCTGAAACCCTAAAAAGAACTTGCTGGACCTGGAGTGCTGGGACAGATTGAACCCACTCACAACAAGACAACATAAATTCAGCAGCATCCGAGATGAGTAGTTTAACATGCCAGCAGAACCACTACAGAATAGTCCCATTGTCCTAGGATGACAAATTCATTCTGACATGGTTCAGAACTATTCATAGATTAGGGAACATATCTTATAGTTGTACATTTGAATATATGTGAGAATCTATCTTCATTTTTGTAAACTTTACGTAACAGTCTGTTGTTATTTTTCTTGTAATTTTTAATTGGGTTGTATAGTTTTAGTAACATAAATCTACACCCTGGGGGCAGAGCCATAATTAATAAACACTATTGGGTCAGGCCCAACTGGCTGATCACCCGTTTGCCAGTCACTTTGATTACGGAAACAACGACAAACGGATTGATTTGTCATTGCCCTAAAGACGCCATTAGGCGTGATGGGAACAACGGCAAAGAAAATCTATTCGCTGTTGCCCTTAAGATGCCACTAGGCGTAATGGCCACTGACTGCTTTGCCGGTCGTTGGCTAAGGACGGAAGAAGAAGAAGAAGATTGGGTCAGGATATTTTTTAATGTGGCTGGGCACCAAATCTCTTATCAAACTATATGTACTACACATAGTCCTTTGTAGGATTTCGGATAAAGAATTTATCGCCTAGGGAATATCCTGTTTAGTTTCACCAGAATTCTCTTAGAAAGTTTTCTAGTGGACTAATTCCCGAGGAGAGACAGTGCATTCAACCTGCAGTCTGGAAGATTTTCCTCTAGATATTATCTTTTAGTCTTCCATCAAGTCTATCATACTTCTCCTTCAAAAAACCCCCACGACAGTGGGGCATTGGGAGGATCAAAGGGGACGATAAGAGAAAACTGGGCGGCAGGTGGACATTCAGTAGTAAGGGGTTGGTTGAGGATTTAACATACTAAATTCAACAATATTACTCAATTTAACACTTACATGTAAAGCGTTTTGACTATACAGGGCCCTAGCGCGAGAGCGTAACCAGAAAAAATACCCGAACCCACCTCTCCTCCCTAACTTTGCTTGTCCCAGTTTCTCATACATCTTGTAGCAGAGGTTCTCAACATCAGTGAGGCGAGGATGAGACAAGAAAGATAGATAGTGGAGTAGTAGTATTACTAAGATCATTAAACATGATGATAGGAAACTCTATACAGAGCGATACAACAGGAGGCAATCTGATCATCAGAAGCGGTCCTCCCATCGATCAAGTGTTTCCGCTCTTTAATCTCCTTTACACTCTAAGAGGGGGGGGGGGGGGGGGGCACCTGGGTCATGACTCCCAAATGTCTCCGCCTCCTGTTGTCTTATGTAAAAAATGAGCCCACTCCACCTTGGTTGCAGCTTTAAAATCCCCAATTCTACCAACCGGAGGCAATTGTGAAAGTAACCCTTATGTTGAAAACAAATTATTGTGGTCGTTCCACAGAACATCACGACTAGGGACAGACACTGACCCACCTGCGCAAAGCCAACGAGGCTTGAAGCCACTTCGCGCTGGCAATTGAAATCTACTTGCGCCTGACACCTCATATAATACACCACGTGTTGCCTGTAAGCCACTGTTCTTTCACCAATACAACGAAAAACTCAATGTATTGCAGACTTAGAAAAATTTTTCACTTTCCGGATATTTCTTGTAACGCAGGTGGGGATAGAGTTTACTGTCCAGAGTTCCATAGCCCACTGCGGTTGTTCCACAGCTAGCATGATGCCTTTTCCGCAGTTTCACTAAGCCTCTTCAGTGCCCTTGTTCTTGACTGTCTCCTCAGCCCCGTTTCAATAAATCATACACTGATGCAGCCACGAGCCCTCTTGCACCCACCTCAACAGCCATGACCCTTGCAGTGAACTCATCATGTCTCAAATCCGGGGCCAGATCACTATACTTGGCCGCTTTGAACAAATGTTGATCTTTCAATCTGGATTCAAATGGCACGGCCAGCTCAATCAATATAACCTGGTGCGATGATGAAGAATGCAGCACTACATCCGGCCGTCTTCAAGATTTTCTGATAATCTCTGGATATGCCCCTCGTTCAGGTAGGTCTACCGCCATCTCCCAGTCATTTGCAGCACAGTCAAGAAGAGATGGTACATTGCTATCTGATTTACTCGGTTTGGGGTGTGCTGACTTTCCTGCTCTCAGATAGTATGTATTTGCGGTACTTGGCCTGACATTGCTATTTGCCTTCATTCTTGCCAGATCTATTGTCGCAGCCAGCACATTTAACACTTTGTTCTGGTGCCATGTGTATCGCCCTTGCCCTAATGACATACCTTTATGTGTGTGTTATATTTATTTACTGTTTACAGGTCTCAGGTTTCCCTTCTTTATGTGTTTAAAACGTTTATTTAATACCAAAACCTACCATCTGTCCTGTACTTACTGTTCTTAGTCTTCTTTCATTTACTAGACACAGTATTAAGGTCTTTGTCTTGTGTAATCTGACCTATACTGTATAATAGGGGAACAACAGAAGTAATTGCGTCATTAATAGGCTGGATTGCCCTAGGTAAATTTCCGGTGTTATGTGTTGCGGGTGGCACTAATAACCCTTGTCATCGAAGCACTGTTTTTGTGGTGCTTAGCTGGCAGGGAGGATAGTGTGATTCGCTTCCTTAGCTAGGCGGGGGTGCCGCACGGAAGGTCCTGGGTTCAATTCCCCGGTAAGCCACTCACGTCTGTTGTTTTTCTGTTGTCTAGTTTTCTACTTCTTTATTATTCACGAGTGCCTTAAAACATACCTTAATGTGTGTGTTATATTTATTTACTGTTTACAGGCCTCGGGTTTCCCTTCGTTATGTGTTTAAAACGTTTAGGCAATCTAAGGCCTGCCGTGTTGCTGAGCGGCTCATCTTTGCGACCATCTGAATAGGTCATTCTAAGGTCTTCTCTCCTGATGTTTAGCGTTCCCAGCCGTGGCTGCTCAAACAGTTCTTTGGCGAACTTGAAGGGCTCCCTGAAGAATCTTTCCCTATCCATCCGTGTTTGGGGGGGGGGGGGGGGGGGGGGGGGGGGGGGGGGGGGGGGGGGGGGGGGGGGGGGGGGGGGGGGGGGGGGGGGGGGGGGGGGGGGGGGGGGGGGGGGGGGGGGGGGGGGGGGGGGGGGGGGGGGGGGGGGGGGGGGGGGGGGGGGGGGGGGGGGGGGGGGGGGGGGGGGGGGGGGGGGGGGGGGGGGGGGGGGGGGGGGGGGGGGGGGGGGGGGGGGGGGGGGGGGGGGGGGGGGGGGGGGGGGGGGGGGGGGGGGGGGGGGGGGGGGGGGGGGGGGGGGGGGGGGGGGGGGGGGGGGGGGGGGGGGGGGGGGGGGGGGGGGGGGGGGGGGGGGGGGGGGGGGGGGGGGGGGGGGGGGGGGGGGGGGGGGGGGGGGGGGGGGGGGGGGGGGGGGGGGGGGGGGGGGGGGGGGGGGGGGGGGGGGGGGGGGGGGGGGGGGGGGGGGGGGGGGGGGGGGGGGGGGGGGGGGGGGGGGGGGGGGGGGGGGGGGGGGGGGGGGGGGGGGGGGGGGGGGGGGGGGGGGGGGGGGGGGGGGGGGGGGGGGGGGGGGGGGGGGGGGGGGGGGGGGGGGGGGGGGGGGGGGGGGGGGGGGGGGGGGGGGGGGGGGGGGGGGGGGGGGGGGGGGGGGGGGGGGGGGGGGGGGGGGGGGGGGGGGGGGGGGGGGGGGGGGGGGGGGGGGGGGGGGGGGGGGGGGGGGGGGGGGGGGGGGGGGGGGGGGGGGGGGGGGGGGGGGGGGGGGGGGGGGGGGGGGGGGGGGGGGGGGGGGGGGGGGGGGGGGGGGGGGGGGGGGGGGGGGGGGGGGGGGGGGGGGGGGGGGGGGGGGGGGGGGGGGGGGGGGGGGGGGGGGGGGGGGGGGGGGGGGGGGGGGGGGGGGGGGGGGGGGGGGGGGGGGGGGGGGGGGGGGGGGGGGGGGGGGGGGGGGGGGGGGGGGGGGGGGGGGGGGGGGGGGGGGGGGGGGGGGGGGGGGGGGGGGGGGGGGGGGGGGGGGGGGGGGGGGGGGGGGGGGGGGGGGGGGGGGGGGGGGGGGGGGGGGGGGGGGGGGGGGGGGGGGGGGGGGGGGGGGGGGGGGGGGGGGGGGGGGGGGGGGGGGGGGGGGGGGGGGGGGGGGGGGGGGGGGGGGGGGGGGGGGGGGGGGGGGGGGGGGGGGGGGGGGGGGGGGGGGGGGGGGGGGGGGGGGGGGGGGGGGGGGGGGGGGGGGGGGGGGGGGGGGGGGGGGGGGGGGGGGGGGGGGGGGGGGGGGGGGGGGGGGGGGGGGGGGGGGGGGGGGGGGGGGGGGGGGGGGGGGGGGGGGGGGGGGGGGGGGGGGGGGGGGGGGGGGGGGGGGGGGGGGGGGGGGGGGGGGGGGGGGGGGGGGGGGGGGGGGGGGGGGGGGGGGGGGGGGGGGGGGGGGGGGGGGGGGGGGGGGGGGGGGGGGGGGGGGGGGGGGGGGGGGGGGGGGGGGGGGGGGGGGGGGGGGGGGGGGGGGGGGGGGGGGGGGGGGGGGGGGGGGGGGGGGGGGGGGGGGGGGGGGGGGGGGGGGGGGGGGGGGGGGGGGGGGGGGGGGGGGGGGGGGGGGGGGGGGGGGGGGGGGGGGGGGGGGGGGGGGGGGGGGGGGGGGGGGGGGGGGGGGGGGGGGGGGGGGGGGGGGGGGGGGGGGGGGGGGGGGGGGGGGGGGGGGGGGGGGGGGGGGGGGGGGGGGGGGGGGGGGGGGGGGGGGGGGGGGGGGGGGGGGGGGGGGGGGGGGGGGGGGGGGGGGGGGGGGGGGGGGGGGGGGGGGGGGGGGGGGGGGGGGGGGGGGGGGGGGGGGGGGGGGGGGGGGGGGGGGGGGGGGGGGGGGGGGGGGGGGGGGGGGGGGGGGGGGGGGGGGGGGGGGGGGGGGGGGGGGGGGGGGGGGGGGGGGGGGGGGGGGGGGGGGGGGGGGGGGGGGGGGGGGGGGGGGGGGGGGGGGGGGGGGGGGGGGGGGGGGGGGGGGGGGGGGGGGGGGGGGGGGGGGGGGGGGGGGGGGGGGGGGGGGGGGGGGGGGGGGGGGGGGGGGGGGGGGGGGGGGGGGGGGGGGGGGGGGGGGGGGGGGGGGGGGGGGGGGGGGGGGGGGGGGGGGGGGGGGGGGGGGGGGGGGGGGGGGGGGGGGGGGGGGGGGGGGGGGGGGGGGGGGGGGGGGGGGGGGGGGGGGGGGGGGGGGGGGGGGGGGGGGGGGGGGGGGGGGGGGGGGGGGGGGGGGGGGGGGGGGGGGGGGGGGGGGGGGGGGGGGGGGGGGGGGGGGGGGGGGGGGGGGGGGGGGGGGGGGGGGGGGGGGGGGGGGGGGGGGGGGGGGGGGGGGGGGGGGGGGGGGGGGGGGGGGGGGGGGGGGGGGGGGGGGGGGGGGGGGGGGGGGGGGGGGGGGGGGGGGGGGGGGGGGGGGGGGGGGGGGGGGGGGGGGGGGGGGGGGGGGGGGGGGGGGGGGGGGGGGGGGGGGGGGGGGGGGGGGGGGGGGGGGGGGGGGGGGGGGGGGGGGGGGGGGGGGGGGGGGGGGGGGGGGGGGGGGGGGGGGGGGGGGGGGGGGGGGGGGGGGGGGGGGGGGGGGGGGGGGGGGGGGGGGGGGGGGGGGGGGGGGGGGGGGGGGGGGGGGGGGGGGGGGGGGGGGGGGGGGGGGGGGGGGGGGGGGGGGGGGGGGGGGGGGGGGGGGGGGGGGGGGGGGGGGGGGGGGGGGGGGGGGGGGGGGGGGGGGGGGGGGGGGGGGGGGGGGGGGGGGGGGGGGGGGGGGGGGGGGGGGGGGGGGGGGGGGGGGGGGGGGGGGGGGGGGGGGGGGGGGGGGGGGGGGGGGGGGGGGGGGGGGGGGGGGGGGGGGGGGGGGGGGGGGGGGGGGGGGGGGGGGGGGGGGGGGGGGGGGGGGGGGGGGGGGGGGGGGGGGGGGGGGGGGGGGGGGGGGGGGGGGGGGGGGGGGGGGGGGGGGGGGGGGGGGGGGGGGGGGGGGGGGGGGGGGGGGGGGGGGGGGGGGGGGGGGGGGGGGGGGGGGGGGGGGGGGGGGGGGGGGGGGGGGGGGGGGGGGGGGGGGGGGGGGGGGGGGGGGGGGGGGGGGGGGGGGGGGGGGGGGGGGGGGGGGGGGGGGGGGGGGGGGGGGGGGGGGGGGGGGGGGGGGGGGGGGGGGGGGGGGGGGGGGGGGGGGGGGGGGGGGGGGGGGGGGGGGGGGGGGGGGGGGGGGGGGGGGGGGGGGGGGGGGGGGGGGGGGGGGGGGGGGGGGGGGGGGGGGGGGGGGGGGGGGGGGGGGGGGGGGGGGGGGGGGGGGGGGGGGGGGGGGGGGGGGGGGGGGGGGGGGGGGGGGGGGGGGGGGGGGGGGGGGGGGGGGGGGGGGGGGGGGGGGGGGGGGGGGGGGGGGGGGGGGGGGGGGGGGGGGGGGGGGGGGGGGGGGGGGGGGGGGGGGGGGGGGGGGGGGGGGGGGGGGGGGGGGGGGGGGGGGGGGGGGGGGGGGGGGGGGGGGGGGGGGGGGGGGGGGGGGGGGGGGGGGGGGGGGGGGGGGGGGGGGGGGGGGGGGGGGGGGGGGGGGGGGGGGGGGGGGGGGGGGGGGGGGGGGGGGGGGGGGGGGGGGGGGGGGGGGGGGGGGGGGGGGGGGGGGGGGGGGGGGGGGGGGGGGGGGGGGGGGGGGGGGGGGGGGGGGGGGGGGGGGGGGGGGGGGGGGGGGGGGGGGGGGGGGGGGGGGGGGGGGGGGGGGGGGGGGGGGGGGGGGTGGGGGGGGGGGGGGGGGGGGGGGGGGGGGGGGGGGGGGGGGGGGGGGGGGGGGGGGGGGGGGGGGGGGGGGGGGGGGGGGGGGGGGGGGGGGGGGGGGGGGGGGGGGGGGGGGGGGGGGGGGGGGGGGGGGGGGGGGGGGGGGGGGGGGGGGGGGGGGGGGGGGGGGGGGGGGGGGGGGGGGGGGGGGGGGGGGGGGGGGGGGGGGGGGGGGGGGGGGGGGGGGGGGGGGGGGGGGGGGGGGGGGGGGGGGGGGGGGGGGGGGGGGGGGGGGGGGGGGGGGGGGGGGGGGGGGGGGGGGGGGGGGGGGGGGGGGGGGGGGGGGGGGGGGGGGGGGGGGGGGGGGGGGGGGGGGGGGGGGGGGGGGGGGGGGGGGGGGGGGGGGGGGGGGGGGGGGGGGGGGGGGGGGGGGGGGGGGGGGGGGGGGGGGGGGGGGGGGGGGGGGGGGGGGGGGGGGGGGGGGGGGGGGGGGGGGGGGGGGGGGGGGGGGGGGGGGGGGGGGGGGGGGGGGGGGGGGGGGGGGGGGGGGGGGGGGGGGGGGGGGGGGGGGGGGGGGGGGGGGGGGGGGGGGGGGGGGGGGGGGGGGGGGGGGGGGGGGGGGGGGGGGGGGGGGGGGGGGGGGGGGGGGGGGGGGGGGGGGGGGGGGGGGGGGGGGGGGGGGGGGGGGGGGGGGGGGGGGGGGGGGGGGGGGGGGGGGGGGGGGGGGGGGGGGGGGGGGGGGGGGGGGGGGGGGGGGGGGGGGGGGGGGGGGGGGGGGGGGGGGGGGGGGGGGGGGGGGGGGGGGGGGGGGGGGGGGGGGGGGGGGGGGGGGGGGGGGGGGGGGGGGGGGGGGGGGGGGGGGGGGGGGGGGGGGGGGGGGGGGGGGGGGGGGGGGGGGGGGGGGGGGGGGGGGGGGGGGGGGGGGGGGGGGGGGGGGGGGGGGGGGGGGGGGGGGGGGGGGGGGGGGGGGGGGGGGGGGGGGGGGGGGGGGGGGGGGGGGGGGGGGGGGGGGGGGGGGGGGGGGGGGGGGGGGGGGGGGGGGGGGGGGGGGGGGGGGGGGGGGGGGGGGGGGGGGGGGGGGGGGGGGGGGGGGGGGGGGGGGGGGGGGGGGGGGGGGGGGGGGGGGGGGGGGGGGGGGGGGGGGGGGGGGGGGGGGGGGGGGGGGGGGGGGGGGGGGGGGGGGGGGGGGGGGGGGGGGGGGGGGGGGGGGGGGGGGGGGGGGGGGGGGGGGGGGGGGGGGGGGGGGGGGGGGGGGGGGGGGGGGGGGGGGGGGGGGGGGGGGGGGGGGGGGGGGGGGGGGGGGGGGGGGGGGGGGGGGGGGGGGGGGGGGGGGGGGGGGGGGGGGGGGGGGGGGGGGGGGGGGGGGGGGGGGGGGGGGGGGGGGGGGGGGGGGGGGGGGGGGGGGGGGGGGGGGGGGGGGGGGGGGGGGGGGGGGGGGGGGGGGGGGGGGGGGGGGGGGGGGGGGGGGGGGGGGGGGGGGGGGGGGGGGGGGGGGGGGGGGGGGGGGGGGGGGGGGGGGGGGGGGGGGGGGGGGGGGGGGGGGGGGGGGGGGGGGGGGGGGGGGGGGGGGGGGGGGGGGGGGGGGGGGGGGGGGGGGGGGGGGGGGGGGGGGGGGGGGGGGGGGGGGGGGGGGGGGGGGGGGGGGGGGGGGGGGGGGGGGGGGGGGGGGGGGGGGGGGGGGGGGGGGGGGGGGGGGGGGGGGGGGGGGGGGGGGGGGGGGGGGGGGGGGGGGGGGGGGGGGGGGGGGGGGGGGGGGGGGGGGGGGGGGGGGGGGGGGGGGGGGGGGGGGGGGGGGGGGGGGGGGGGGGGGGGGGGGGGGGGGGGGGGGGGGGGGGGGGGGGGGGGGGGGGGGGGGGGGGGGGGGGGGGGGGGGGGGGGGGGGGGGGGGGGGGGGGGGGGGGGGGGGGGGGGGGGGGGGGGGGGGGGGGGGGGGGGGGGGGGGGGGGTGGGGGGGGGGGGGGGGGGGGGGGGGGGGGGGGGGGGGGGGGGGGGGGGGGGGGGGGGGGGGGGGGGGGGGGGGGGGGGGGGGGGGGGGGGGGGGGGGGGGGGGGGGGGGGGGGGGGGGGGGGGGGGGGGGGGGGGGGGGGGGGGGGGGGGGGGGGGGGGGGGGGGGGGGGGGGGGGGGGGGGGGGGGGGGGGGGGGGGGGGGGGGGGGGGGGGGGGGGGGGGGGGGGGGGGGGGGGGGGGGGGGGGGGGGGGGGGGGGGGGGGGGGGGGGGGGGGGGGGGGGGGGGGGGGGGGGGGGGGGGGGGGGGGGGGGGGGGGGGGGGGGGGGGGGGGGGGGGGGGGGGGGGGGGGGGGGGGGGGGGGGGGGGGGGGGGGGGGGGGGGGGGGGGGGGGGGGGGGGGGGGGGGGGGGGGGGGGGGGGGGGGGGGGGGGGGGGGGGGGGGGGGGGGGGGGGGGGGGGGGGGGGGGGGGGGGGGGGGGGGGGGGTTTGGGGGGGGGGGGGGGGGGGGGGGGGGGGGGGGGGGGGGGGGGGGGGGGGGGGGGGGGGGGGGGGGGGGGGGGGGGGGGGGGGGGGGGGGGGGGGGGGGGGGGGGGGGGGGGGGGGGGGGGGGGGGGGGGGGGGGGGGGGGGGGGGGGGGGGGGGGGGGGGGGGGGGGGGGGGGGGGGGGGGGGGGGGGGGGGGGGGGGGGGGGGGGGGGGGGGGGGGGGGGGGGGGGGGGGGGGGGGGGGGGGGGGGGGGGGGGGGGGGGGGGGGGGGGGGGGGGGGGGGGGGGGGGGGGGGGGGGGGGGGGGGGGGGGGGGGGGGGGGGGGGGGGGGGGGGGGGGGGGGGGGGGGGGGGGGGGGGGGGGGGGGGGGGGGGGGGGGGGGGGGGGGGGGGGGGGGGGGGGGGGGGGGGGGGGGGGGGGGGGGGGGGGGGGGGGGGGGGGGGGGGGGGGGGGGGGGGGGGGGGGGGGGGGGGGGGGGGGGGGGGGGGGGGGGGGGGGGGGGGGGGGGGGGGGGGGGGGGGGGGGGGGGGGGGGGGGGGGGGGGGGGGGGGGGGGGGGGGGGGGGGGGGGGGGGGGGGGGGGGGGGGGGGGGGGGGGGGGGGGGGGGGGGGGGGGGGGGGGGGGGGGGGGGGGGGGGGGGGGGGGGGGGGGGGGGGGGGGGGGGGGGGGGGGGGGGGGGGGGGGGGGGGGGGGGGGGGGGGGGGGGGGGGGGGGGGGGGGGGGGGGGGGGGGGGGGGGGGGGGGGGGGGGGGGGGGGGGGGGGGGGGGGGGGGGGGGGGGGGGGGGGGGGGGGGGGGGGGGGGGGGGGGGGGGGGGGGGGGGGGGGGGGGGGGGGGGGGGGGGGGGGGGGGGGGGGGGGGGGGGGGGGGGGGGGGGGGGGGGGGGGGGGGGGGGGGGGGGGGGGGGGGGGGGGGGGGGGGGGGGGGGGGGGGGGGGGGGGGGGGGGGGGGGGGGGGGGGGGGGGGGGGGGGGGGGGGGGGGGGGGGGGGGGGGGGGGGGGGGGGGGGGGGGGGGGGGGGGGGGGGGGGGGGGGGGGGGGGGGGGGGGGGGGGGGGGGGGGGGGGGGGGGGGGGGGGGGGGGGGGGGGGGGGGGGGGGGGGGGGGGGGGGGGGGGGGGGGGGGGGGGGGGGGGGGGGGGGGGGGGGGGGGGGGGGGGGGGGGGGGGGGGGGGGGGGGGGGGGGGGGGGGGGGGGGGGGGGGGGGGGGGGGGGGGGGGGGGGGGGGGGGGGGGGGGGGGGGGGGGGGGGGGGGGGGGGGGGGGGGGGGGGGGGGGGGGGGGGGGGGGGGGGGGGGGGGGGGGGGGGGGGGGGGGGGGGGGGGGGGGGGGGGGGGGGGGGGGGGGGGGGGGGGGGGGGGGGGGGGGGGGGGGGGGGGGGGGGGGGGGGGGGGGGGGGGGGGGGGGGGGGGGGGGGGGGGGGGGGGGGGGGGGGGGGGGGGGGGGGGGGGGGGGGGGGGGGGGGGGGGGGGGGGGGGGGGGGGGGGGGGGGGGGGGGGGGGGGGGGGGGGGGGGGGGGGGGGGGGGGGGGGGGGGGGGGGGGGGGGGGGGGGGGGGGGGGGGGGGGGGGGGGGGGGGGGGGGGGGGGGGGGGGGGGGGGGGGGGGGGGGGGGGGGGGGGGGGGGGGGGGGGGGGGGGGGGGGGGGGGGGGGGGGGGGGGGGGGGGGGGGGGGGGGGGGGGGGGGGGGGGGGGGGGGGGGGGGGGGGGGGGGGGGGGGGGGGGGGGGGGGGGGGGGGGGGGGGGGGGGGGGGGGGGGGGGGGGGGGGGGGGGGGGGGGGGGGGGGGGGGGGGGGGGGGGGGGGGGGGGGGGGGGGGGGGGGGGGGGGGGGGGGGGGGGGGGGGGGGGGGGGGGGGGGGGGGGGGGGGGGGGGGGGGGGGGGGGGGGGGGGGGGGGGGGGGGGGGGGGGGGGGGGGGGGGGGGGGGGGGGGGGGGGGGGGGGGGGGGGGGGGGGGGGGGGGGGGGGGGGGGGGGGGGGGGGGGGGGGGGGGGGGGGGGGGGGGGGGGGGGGGGGGGGGGGGGGGGGGGGGGGGGGGGGGGGGGGGGGGGGGGGGGGGGGGGGGGGGGGGGGGGGGGGGGGGGGGGGGGGGGGGGGGGGGGGGGGGGGGGGGGGGGGGGGGGGGGGGGGGGGGGGGGGGGGGGGGGGGGGGGGGGGGGGGGGGGGGGGGGGGGGGGGGGGGGGGGGGGGGGGGGGGGGGGGGGGGGGGGGGGGGGGGGGGGGGGGGGGGGGGGGGGGGGGGGGGGGGGGGGGGGGGGGGGGGGGGGGGGGGGGGGGGGGGGGGGGGGGGGGGGGGGGGGGGGGGGGGGGGGGGGGGGGGGGGGGGGGGGGGGGGGGGGGGGGGGGGGGGGGGGGGGGGGGGGGGGGGGGGGGGGGGGGGGGGGGGGGGGGGGGGGGGGGGGGGGGGGGGGGGGGGGGGGGGGGGGGGGGGGGGGGGGGGGGGGGGGGGGGGGGGGGGGGGGGGGGGGGGGGGGGGGGGGGGGGGGGGGGGGGGGGGGGGGGGGGGGGGGGGGGGGGGGGGGGGGGGGGGGGGGGGGGGGGGGGGGGGGGGGGGGGGGGGGGGGGGGGGGGGGGGGGGGGGGGGGGGGGGGGGGGGGGGGGGGGGGGGGGGGGGGGGGGGGGGGGGGGGGGGGGGGGGGGGGGGGGGGGGGGGGGGGGGGGGGGGGGGGGGGGGGGGGGGGGGGGGGGGGGGGGGGGGGGGGGGGGGGGGGGGGGGGGGGGGGGGGGGGGGGGGGGGGGGGGGGGGGGGGGGGGGGGGGGGGGGGGGGGGGGGGGGGGGGGGGGGGGGGGGGGGGGGGGGGGGGGGGGGGGGGGGGGGGGGGGGGGGGGGGGGGGGGGGGGGGGGGGGGGGGGGGGGGGGGGGGGGGGGGGGGGGGGGGGGGGGGGGGGGGGGGGGGGGGGGGGGGGGGGGGGGGGGGGGGGGGGGGGGGGGGGGGGGGGGGGGGGGGGGGGGGGGGGGGGGGGGGGGGGGGGGGGGGGGGGGGGGGGGGGGGGGGGGGGGGGGGGGGGGGGGGGGGGGGGGGGGGGGGGGGGGGGGGGGGGGGGGGGGGGGGGGGGGGGGGGGGGGGGGGGGGGGGGGGGGGGGGGGGGGGGGGGGGGGGGGGGGGGGGGGGGGGGGGGGGGGGGGGGGGGGGGGGGGGGGGGGGGGGGGGGGGGGGGGGGGGGGGGGGGGGGGGGGGGGGGGGGGGGGGGGGGGGGGGGGGGGGGGGGGGGGGGGGGGGGGGGGGGGGGGGGGGGGGGGGGGGGGGGGGGGGGGGGGGGGGGGGGGGGGGGGGGGGGGGGGGGGGGGGGGGGGGGGGGGGGGGGGGGGGGGGGGGGGGGGGGGGGGGGGGGGGGGGGGGGGGGGGGGGGGGGGGGGGGGGGGGGGGGGGGGGGGGGGGGGGGGGGGGGGGGGGGGGGGGGGGGGGGGGGGGGGGGGGGGGGGGGGGGGGGGGGGGGGGGGGGGGGGGGGGGGGGGGGGGGGGGGGGGGGGGGGGGGGGGGGGGGGGGGGGGGGGGGGGGGGGGGGGGGGGGGGGGGGGGGGGGGGGGGGGGGGGGGGGGGGGGGGGGGGGGGGGGGGGGGGGGGGGGGGGGGGGGGGGGGGGGGGGGGGGGGGGGGGGGGGGGGGGGGGGGGGGGGGGGGGGGGGGGGGGGGGGGGGGGGGGGGGGGGGGGGGGGGGGGGGGGGGGGGGGGGGGGGGGGGGGGGGGGGGGGGGGGGGGGGGGGGGGGGGGGGGGGGGGGGGGGGGGGGGGGGGGGGGGGGGGGGGGGGGGGGGGGGGGGGGGGGGGGGGGGGGGGGGGGGGGGGGGGGGGGGGGGGGGGGGGGGGGGGGGGGGGGGGGGGGGGGGGGGGGGGGGGGGGGGGGGGGGGGGGGGGGGGGGGGGGGGGGGGGGGGGGGGGGGGGGGGGGGGGGGGGGGGGGGGGGGGGGGGGGGGGGGGGGGGGGGGGGGGGGGGGGGGGGGGGGGGGGGGGGGGGGGGGGGGGGGGGGGGGGGGGGGGGGGGGGGGGGGGGGGGGGGGGGGGGGGGGGGGGGGGGGGGGGGGGGGGGGGGGGGGGGGGGGGGGGGGGGGGGGGGGGGGGGGGGGGGGGGGGGGGGGGGGGGGGGGGGGGGGGGGGGGGGGGGGGGGGGGGGGGGGGGGGGGGGGGGGGGGGGGGGGGGGGGGGGGGGGGGGGGGGGGGGGGGGGGGGGGGGGGGGGGGGGGGGGGGGGGGGGGGGGGGGGGGGGGGGGGGGGGGGGGGGGGGGGGGGGGGGGGGGGGGGGGGGGGGGGGGGGGGGGGGGGGGGGGGGGGGGGGGGGGGGGGGGGGGGGGGGGGGGGGGGGGGGGGGGGGGGGGGGGGGGGTGGGGGGGGGGGGGGGGGGGGGGGGGGGGGGGGGGGGGGGGGGGGGGGGGGGGGGGGGGGGGGGGGGGGGGGGGGGGGGGGGGGGGGGGGGGGGGGGGGGGGGGGGGGGGGGGGGGGGGGGGGGGGGGGGGGGGGGGGGGGGGGGGGGGGGGGGGGGGGGGGGGGGGGGGGGGGGGGGGGGGGGGGGGGGGGGGGGGGGGGGGGGGGGGGGGGGGGGGGGGGGGGGGGGGGGGGGGGGGGGGGGGGGGGGGGGGGGGGGGGGGGGGGGGGGGGGGGGGGGGGGGGGGGGGGGGGGGGGGGGGGGGGGGGGGGGGGGGGGGGGGGGGGGGGGGGGGGGGGGGGGGGGGGGGGGGGGGGGGGGGGGGGGGGGGGGGGGGGGGGGGGGGGGGGGGGGGGGGGGGGGGGGGGGGGGGGGGGGGGGGGGGGGGGGGGGGGGGGGGGGGGGGGGGGGGGGGGGGGGGGGGGGGGGGGGGGGGGGGGGGGGGGGGGGGGGGGGGGGGGGGGGGGGGGGGGGGGGGGGGGGGGGGGGGGGGGGGGGGGGGGGGGGGGGGGGGGGGGGGGGGGGGGGGGGGGGGGGGGGGGGGGGGGGGGGGGGGGGGGGGGGGGGGGGGGGGGGGGGGGGGGGGGGGGGGGGGGGGGGGGGGGGGGGGGGGGGGGGGGGGGGGGGGGGGGGGGGGGGGGGGGGGGGGGGGGGGGGGGGGGGGGGGGGGGGGGGGGGGGGGGGGGGGGGGGGGGGGGGGGGGGGGGGGGGGGGGGGGGGGGGGGGGGGGGGGGGGGGGGGGGGGGGGGGGGGGGGGGGGGGGGGGGGGGGGGGGGGGGGGGGGGGGGGGGGGGGGGGGGGGGGGGGGGGGGGGGGGGGGGGGGGGGGGGGGGGGGGGGGGGGGGGGGGGGGGGGGGGGGGGGGGGGGGGGGGGGGGGGGGGGGGGGGGGGGGGGGGGGGGGGGGGGGGGGGGGGGGGGGGGGGGGGGGGGGGGGGGGGGGGGGGGGGGGGGGGGGGGGGGGGGGGGGGGGGGGGGGGGGGGGGGGGGGGGGGGGGGGGGGGGGGGGGGGGGGGGGGGGGGGGGGGGGGGGGGGGGGGGGGGGGGGGGGGGGGGGGGGGGGGGGGGGGGGGGGGGGGGGGGGGGGGGGGGGGGGGGGGGGGGGGGGGGGGGGGGGGGGGGGGGGGGGGGGGGGGGGGGGGGGGGGGGGGGGGGGGGGGGGGGGGGGGGGGGGGGGGGGGGGGGGGGGGGGGGGGGGGGGGGGGGGGGGGGGGGGGGGGGGGGGGGGGGGGGGGGGGGGGGGGGGGGGGGGGGGGGGGGGGGGGGGGGGGGGGGGGGGGGGGGGGGGGGGGGGGGGGGGGGGGGGGGGGGGGGGGGGGGGGGGGGGGGGGGGGGGGGGGGGGGGGGGGGGGGGGGGGGGGGGGGGGGGGGGGGGGGGGGGGGGGGGGGGGGGGGGGGGGGGGGGGGGGGGGGGGGGGGGGGGGGGGGGGGGGGGGGGGGGGGGGGGGGGGGGGGGGGGGGGGGGGGGGGGGGGGGGGGGGGGGGGGGGGGGGGGGGGGGGGGGGGGGGGGGGGGGGGGGGGGGGGGGGGGGGGGGGGGGGGGGGGGGGGGGGGGGGGGGGGGGGGGGGGGGGGGGGGGGGGGGGGGGGGGGGGGGGGGGGGGGGGGGGGGGGGGGGGGGGGGGGGGGGGGGGGGGGGGGGGGGGGGGGGGGGGGGGGGGGGGGGGGGGGGGGGGGGGGGGGGGGGGGGGGGGGGGGGGGGGGGGGGGGGGGGGGGGGGGGGGGGGGGGGGGGGGGGGGGGGGGGGGGGGGGGGGGGGGGGGGGGGGGGGGGGGGGGGGGGGGGGGGGGGGGGGGGGGGGGGGGGGGGGGGGGGGGGGGGGGGGGGGGGGGGGGGGGGGGGGGGGGGGGGGGGGGGGGGGGGGGGGGGGGGGGGGGGGGGGGGGGGGGGGGGGGGGGGGGGGGGGGGGGGGGGGGGGGGGGGGGGGGGGGGGGGGGGGGGGGGGGGGGGGGGGGGGGGGGGGGGGGGGGGGGGGGGGGGGGGGGGGGGGGGGGGGGGGGGGGGGGGGGGGGGGGGGGGGGGGGGGGGGGGGGGGGGGGGGGGGGGGGGGGGGGGGGGGGGGTATATTCTTCTGTTATTAATTGATGCATTTAGGGCATCCAAGTGTACTAGTTCCTCCTTGTAGCAGAGGTTCTCAACATCAGTGAGGCGAGGATGAGATAAGAAAGATAGATAGTGGATAGTTGTGTTACTAAGAACTTTAAACAAAGCATACTTTCTATATTTGCAATACTGAGCCCAGAAATATCGCTGATCATAAATTCTAACTGTAATTGTCTACTAAAAAGTGAATGTGAAGGATAATGAATCAAGTGTATAAATAATGGTGCTATTTATAGTTTTAAAAAAATGTAATGCAGAGAAATTGAAGGGGCGCTGGAAATGTGCTCTGGGAGCCAAGAGGGTTGTGACTTGAAAAAGTTAGGTATCTACTAGTATTCATGAACCTGTTCTGAGTTGTTATTAATTGATACCTAGTAAATGCTGGAAAAGCTGGATGAGTCTTGTCCAACATAATGTTTGTCATGTAGTTTAGTCTCAGTTCCTTTCTCTGAAGTTCCAAAGGGAGGACTCTTAAGGCCACCTCCAGAGCACCCCTCGATGTTGATCTGAATGCACCCGCAATTGTACATAATGCTTGGTGCTGAATTCTATCTAATTTAATCTTGTGATTATGTGCTGCAGAATCATATACTATGCTTACATAATTAATTTTGCCTCTAATGAACGATTTATAGAGCATGATCATTGTCTTAGTGCTTGCACACCATCCATGACCTTTCAAATATCTTAGCATGTTAGTTAGTCCTGTGCAAGACTCTACAAGTCTATCTATGTGTTTGCTCCAGTTTAGTTGTTGGTCTAGTGTCATTCCTAGGTATTGTGTGGTTTCTTCTTCTTCTTCTTTGATCCTTAGCCGCCGACCGTCAAAGCAGTTAGTGGCCATCACGCCTGGTGGCGTCTTGTAGGGCAGCAACAAATTGATTCCACTTTGCTCGGTCGGTGGCCATCCTTCGTACAGTACCCCAACTCTGGTTCATTCTTTGCATCTCAACCTCCACAGTCCTACGCCAAGTTGTTTTTGGTCAGCCTCTCTTTCGTTTTCCTTCAGGGGTCCAAAGCATAGCTGTTCTTGTGATGGCATCGGGGTCTCTTTTGAGGACATGGCCAACCCAGCTCCAGCGTCTGCCAGCTATGATGGTGTGCATGTCCTCTTGCTTGCTCCGAGTAAGCAGATCTTGGTTGGTGATGGTATTCGGCCAAATTCGGATAAATTTTCTTAGGCATGTTGTGTGAAAAGAGGAAAATTTCGACATTTCCTTCTCTAAAACTCTCCAGCATTCCGCACCATAGAGAAGCACAGAAAGCACACAGCTCTGATATAATCTTAATTTTGTGCTTGTGCTATACTGAGAGGACTTCCACATGTTGTTTAAACTAAAAAAGGCTGTTCTTGCTTTGTTCATTCTGTTGTTGATGTCTTTGCTTGCTCCGCCGTCTGGTGTTACTATGCATCCTAGGTATGTGAAAGTGTCTGTTCCAGTTGCTGATTCCTTACTGATATGGGCTCAGGGTTGCTCACATTGAGCGTCATGACCTCTGTCTTCTTTAGATTGATGTTCAAGCCCACCTGCTGGATATACTTATTAAGTCTATCCGTTTTTTCCTGGATGTGTTGATGTGAATGTGCTAGTAGTGCAATGTCATCTGCATATTCCAGATCTTCCAATGTAGAAAATGTAGTCCATCTTATTCCTCTTGGACTGCCCTCTGTTGTCTGGCGCATCACCCAGTCTATGACTGTTAAAAATAGAATGGTTGATAAGGGGCATCTCTGTCGTACTCCTGTCTTCACCTCAAAGGTTAGGTTGCTCTGCCCAACGCTACACGTAAAGTTGGCATAGAGGCTTTTTATGATTGACACTATGCAGCTTGGAATTCAATAAGCCCTCAGTATTTTCCATAAACTGTCCCTATGTATACTGTCAAAAGCCTTTTCAAAATCAACAAAATTAATGTACAGCTGTCTTTGCCATTCTGAGCACTGCTCTATAATGTTCCTGAGGGTAAATATTTGATCTACACATCTTCTGTTCTTCCTAAATCCTGCTTGTTTTTTCCTCAGTTTGTGGTCTACTGCTTTTGAAATTCTCTGTATAATTATCCTGCCTAGTATTTTGCTGGGAACTGAGAGAAGAGTTATTCGTCTGCAAGATCTCCCTTCTTGGGCAATTTGACAATTATTCCTTTGTTCCACTCCGTTGGTGTTGTCCCTGTTTTCCAGACTTGTGCAAATAGTGGTTCTAATAGTTCTGCTGCTAACTCAGGGTCTGTCTTAAATAGCGCTGCATTTAAGTTATCAAGGCCAGGAGCTTTTCCATTCTTTAACCCTTTGATTGCTGTGATGATTTCTTCTTTTTGTGGAATGTCTGTATTAACATCTAGATCATTTTCAGCCTCAGGAACATTCAATTGTGTCTCTGGTGGTTCCTTGTTCAGAGTTTCTCTGAAATTCTCTGCCCATCTTGTTTCCTGTCCCTCTGCTGCCGTGATGAGGCGAAATCCCAGGTTAGTATGTCTAACCTGCGACTGATTTTACCTGAGTATCCTATTTTCCCTGTACGCTGACTAGTGTCCTCTCGCCATCCAGGCAGATCGCCGTCTTTGGAAAGTACCCATTAGAGCTGGGTACGGCTCAGTAGCCGTTCAGGTTATTTCAGTTCCTGGTCGATGACACCCCTTTAAATGTCCTCGCCAAGGCTCGATTTAATCCAGTCCAAATCCCGGTCAACGACATTTCTTCATACGTCCTCGCCCGGGCTTGAACCTGGATCACCCAATCACCAGCACAGTGTGGTAACCATTACACCAGCGCGGCTCCCACACAACTGTTACTAATTGATGTAATTAAAGTATCCATGTGGGCAATAACATCCTGTAGGGTATCTATTGGTATTCATTAGATTGACCTGAGTTGTTAGTTGACTTTTAGTAAAAGCTGTATATGCTGGGTGAGACTTATCTAACATAACTTTGTTCATGTAATTTAGTCTTAACTCCTTTCTCCATAATTCCAAAGGCAGAATTCCTAAAGCCACCATCTAGAGCTCCCTAAATAAATAATGTTAATGGATGACAAAATGGGGTTTTCAGCTGAATACAAATAAAACAATGGGGATGATCTTCAGTAAAGGTAGGGTTGTTAAAAATAAAATTATATACATAAATATCCAAGGGCAAAACGTTAAATCAGTACAAACCACTCGATACCCAGGAATGACATTGAACCAACAGCTAAACTGGAATAAACATATAGATAAACTAGTGGAGTCTTGCAGAGGATTGACTAACTTGTTAAGATATTTGAAAGGTAATGGATGAGATGCAAGCACTAAGACAATGCTCACTTTTTATAAATCTTTTAGTAGAGGAAAAATAGATTATAGAAGTTTAGCTGCACACAATAACAAGAATAAATTAAGACAGAATTCAGCATCAAGTTTTATGTATAACAGCAGGTGCAATCAGATCAACCTATAAATATAGAAGAGGTGCTGAAAATAGACAGACCTAGAGAACTGCATAATATATTCAAATAGTATTTAACAAGAACAAAAGTTTATATATAGAATTGGGAAGGTCAAGGTCTGATGCTGTTCTTACACTCGTACAAATGCCTTTTGGCAGGTGAAAGTCAATTAAATATCTATTAAAGTCAGTTATATAACTGGAAACACCAGACCTTTACATCCCTCCCCCTTAATATTATTTTTGTTTGATTTTGTTACGTTTTATGTCGTTTTTTGTTTGTTTGGGAGTTTTTTTAAACATACAAGCATAATTGGCAATTATGATTTGCCCTATTTACAATGGTTTGACTCGTGTGGTGCCACTTTCCCATATCGGCAGTTGTTCATATTATTTGGAATTGAACACAAACAATATACATCTTAATTATAACCCATCAGTGGTTGAAAGGAATATTTTTCATTATTAATTTTTTTTTTTTAAATTACTGAAAAAATTGAAGGGGATAAAACTGATCCTTGAGGAATGCCATTTTGTTGTTACATGTGTAAGAACTGGGAGGAACAATTCAATCTTTAAAAAAAAAATGGGTCTAATTTCTAAAAATAATGTAATGCTTGCCGGCACATCCTCCTGCGACAAACTGCATTGCTGCCAATGTGGCGTGTCCATGTACTTTCGGTATTGCTACCTGGCCCACAACTGCTTCTTCTGGTGCCATTATTGTTCAACAATTTACTAGAACGGCACGGCCCACACACAGACACACACAATGTAGAAAGTGAAAGAACGCGCAAGGCTGGTCAAAGGTAAGGGGGTAAACATTGACAAAACGTCTTGATAACACATTTTCTCAATTAAAATCAAAATCTTTATGATGCAGTAAAGCAAAATAATTATGATTATAGACTTAAAATACGTAGTATTTTTATGGAAAATTTTTGAACACACAGCTGTGTTTAAATGTTGTAAAATATCGTAACAATGAACGATCTATTTTTTTTTTTTAATTAGTCAGTCAAGCTGTAAAAAACAAAACAAAATCGGATTACAACATTTGCATAGCGTTATCCAAACGATCATGAAACAAATTTAATAAACAAATATGTGTGATCTTTTATTACACCGGTAATGGTAAGCCTATCCTAAACAATTTAATCCAGACATGTTCTGTCTGGCGATTTGAATGTTCTACTGGTTTTTTTTTTTTAAATTAAAAAATACATTTCATTCAACCTCTGATGGGTTATAATTATGATATAGGCCTACTGTCATAGTTGTAGTCAAGCAATCCCTAACGAGGCTCAAGTCGAGTTTCAAGTCTCTTGGCACAAGTCTCAAATCGAGTCGCAAATCCCCAACACTGCTTTCAGTTCGAGTCCCGAGTCGAGCCTCATTTTAGATCTAATACTGTTTATAGACACAATCACGCTTTATTGAACAATCACATCGATCACTACAAATAATAATGAAAAATATTAATGTATATTTTAGTACGGTACATTTATTATGTTATTTACTGAATTCTTATTCGACCCAAGTTATTTGTCAGTATTACATTTTAGACACATTATCTTCTCAAACTTAAAAAAACCTAAAACTTTGCATTCTAAATTTCGGGCTATTTAAATGGACCTCCTATAACCTATTCACGTACCTCAAGGAGTCCACAGAAGACAAGTTAAGAAAACCTGATTTAGATGTTTTCAGCTCTTTGCCCCGCCAGGTCGCGGTCTGGATAGTTATGTTTACATAGTGGCGGCGTGTTATTGTCCAGGAAAACTGTCTCCCTGAATGTTTGTCTCACAACAGTGTGCCATACGTCTGACAAGCTATAAAATAATGTTATTTCTTGTACGTACTGTGATTTGTAGGTGATACCGCTTTAACCAAAACACATTTTAGGATTCTCCTTAATTAAGATTGCGTTATGAATGAGGACGGCGAGTCGGGTCACCAAAATTGGGCAAGCCTCGAGTTGAGACAGAGTCGCTAATACTTACCTCAACAACCGAGTCTGTAGTCGAGTCGCTATGTTGACTTCAGTCCGACTCGGGTCCGAATCGATTGACTCGAGTCGAGAACACTGTATACTGTACGTGTCTCTACTTTTTCTTATTCTTCAAGTACCATGCCTAGTGGCGTAGGAGATCATGTCTCTAAACAACTTCCTGTGTCCAGTATTATTTATCACTTCTGTTGTTGACTTCGTTCCATGCCATGATGTCAAACTTCAGTATCTGCTCCCTTTGTCTTCCTTATAAAGTTATATAAATTGACCTTTACCTTCTACAAATCCACATTGTTCACCGCCGATTTCTGATTTAATTTTATTTCTCACTCATGATCTCACGAGAATTCGTAATAATATTTTGGTCACATGACTCATAAGACTAATAGTGCGATGTTCTTCACATTCCATGGCTCCATGTTCCTTTGGCAAAGCTATGAATATAGATCTTAATACTCGCAGATCATCAGGTATGTGACCACTTTCGTAGATGTCATTCAACAGTTTTGTTATCACTTTGATTTTCTCTACGGTTATATTATCTGGTCCAGGCACTTTTCCTTTCTTCGTGTGGCGCATGGCACCTCTACCTCTGCCACAAGTATTGGTGGTCCTTCACAGTGGTCCTGGTTGTTCAAATCTGGTCTTTCATCATCATAAAAAAAAGGTAAAGGCAGTCCCAGACTGCCATCACCGCTGTCAATACCGTGTCGAGGTATGGCGGCTTGCGTACCCTGATTACCCCCAGAACTATGCCAGCGGGAGTTTTACTCCTGGAAGGTTCTACCAAGCTGGACAGGTTTGCGCGGGCAGGGGTCAGACTAAAGCAGACACCCTGGTCCTCCAGGTTGGGGGTTTTAGCATAGGGCTGACACCCCTGTCTATGTAAAAAAAAATTGAAGTTACGGAAACAACAACGAATAAACAAACTTTGCTGCGGGACGGACATCCGTAGTCTGAAGCTCGTATGACTGTCAGTGGTGAAAGCCGAAAGGAAGCCACTGACATGAGAACGGACGTCCTGACCGCAAAACATGATACAAGAATAGGATTTTGGAATGTCAGGACAATGAACGAGACGGGTAAACTAAAACAGGTCACGGCAGAAATGAGAAACTATAGGTTACACATTCTAGGGATAAGCGAGAGCAGATGGACAGGGGCAGGAAAAGTTAAAACAGCAACAGGAAAAACAGTACTTTACTCTGGAAGAGAGGATGGACAGCACAATGAAGGTGTAGCCATTATTCTACAGAAAGGAATAGAAAGGACATTACTGGAATTGAAACCCATCAACAACAGACTGATAAGATTAAGATTGAGAGGTAGATTCACCAATACTACAATGCTACGCACCAACGAATGACAGCGATGAAGAGGTCAAGGATGAATTCTATCAACAACTGCAGAAAGAAATGGAAGACACACCTAGATATGATCTTATTATAGTAATGGGAGACCTCAATGCGAAAGCTGGTACACACAATACATATAATGAAAGAGTATTGGGGAAATGCGGCAGCGGAACAGCAAACGAAAATGGGGATAAATTAATAAGTTTCTGTAGTATTAACAACCTGGTCATTGGAGGAACACTTTTCCCACATAAAGAAATTCACAAATTAACATGGGAATCACCAAATGGTCGGGACAGAAACCAGATAGACCACATCATGATTAACGGTAGATAGAGACATGCATTACAAGATGTGAAGGTAAGAAGAGGTGCAGATGTGGGAAGTGATCACCATTTAGTAGTAGTAAAACTGAAAGTGAAACTAAGAAGGGCTGGACCAACTGTAACTACACAGAAAAGGTTTGATATCAGCAAATTGAAGGACCCCCTTACCAGAAAAGCTTTTGCGGCTGACATAAAGAAACGATATAAATTGGCCAAAGTCAGGAAAAGACATTGACTGATGATATAGACCAGAAATTCAACACCATTTCAACAATATATAAGGAAAGCAGCAAATCAAGCTTGGGATTCCAGGAAAGGAAGAAGCAAGACTGGATAACACCAGAAACATTAGATACCATAACACTGAGAAAGGAAATGAAAAGAAAGAAAACAGAAGCGAAGTCCCCCGGGTTAAAGCAACTATATAGCTAACAGTACAGTCAGCTGGACAAGGAAGTTAAACGCCAAACCCGAGCCAACAAAAGGAATTTCCTAGACGATCTTGCAAGACAGGCAGAAGAGGCAGCACTGAGAAATGAACAAAGCACAGTATACAAAATAACTAAATTCATCAGCGGAAAACGAGGTGCAAACAATATTACATTCATCTCATCTCAACACATAACCCGTCATGGGTCGTAGGGGTGCCATGGTGGAAGCATCAGCAGACATGGTCCTCCACTGCTCTCTATTCTCAGCAATGCGTACAAGTGTGGAAAAACCGTGTCCTGCCCATTCTTTGATGTTATCAGCCCAGGATTTTCTTTGCCTTCCTCTTCTCCGTTTACCTTCGACTGTTCCCTGGAGGATCGTTTTCGAAAGGGAGTCATGACGAGTTACATGCCCAAACCAGGCAAGCTTTCGACGTTTCACTATTGACAAAAGTGGTTCTTGGTGGCCTGCATAGGTGTTTATCTTCTCTCTAACATAGACATTTGTTTTGTGCTCTTTATAGCAAATGCGCAAAATTCTTCTATAACATTTATGCTCGAAAGCCTGAATCCTTCGCTCCGTATCTGCAGTGAGTGTCCAGCCCTCACACCCATACAAGAGAATAGATAATACAAGTGATTTGTTACTTTTCCAGATCACATTCAACCTTGTCATGGCAGCTGAGGCCATCTCAAGTCTTGTCTTGATTTCTTTACTTGATCTTCCATCACTACATATAGTGGACCCGAGATATTTAAAGGTGTTAACTTCTTCTAACGTTTGCCCATTTAACGTAATATTGGTCGGAACATGTTTCTTATGGCTATTCACCAATATCTTGCTTTTTTCTATATTAATTTCCATCCCATAAGTTCTTGTTACTTTCTCCAGTCTAGAGGTAAGGTCTTGAAGTTCTGATTCTGTTCCAGCTATCAGATCAATATCATCAGCAAAACGTAGATTACACAGAGGGCGGCCTCCAATCGATAAATATTACATTAGTAAGAGATAAACAAGGAAATCTCATCACGACAGCAGAGGGACAGGAAACAAGATGGGCATAGCACTTCAGAGAAACTCTGAACAAGGAACCACCAGAGACACAATTGAATGTTCCTGAGGTTGAAAACGATCTAGATGTAAATACAGACATTCCACGAAAAGAAGAAATCATCCCAGCAATCAAAGGGTTAAAGAACGGAAAAGCTCCTGGCCATGATAACTTAAATGCAGAGCTATTTAAGACAGACCCTGAGCTAGCAGCAGAACTATTAGAACCACTATTTGCACAAGTCTGCCATCAATGGTACCTATACCTTGTAGCGGTATGACAGCTTGTGTACCCTGACAATCCCCAGAGCTATGCCAGTGGGAGATTTACTCCTGGTAGGTTCAACCAAGCTGGACTGGTCTGCGTGGGTAGGGGGTTAGACAAAAGCTGGTACTCTGGTCCTCCAGGTTGGGGGTGTTAGCACAGGGCCGACACCCCTGTCTATGTAAAAAAAAATCGCACATGTTACGGAAACAACAATACATGGAAAAACTTTGCTGCGGGACGGACATCCGGAGTCTCAGGCTCGTATGACTGACAGTGGTGAAAGCCGAAAGGAAGCCACTGGCATGAAAACGGATGCGCCGACCGCAAAACACGAAACCAGAATTGGTTTTTGGAACGTCAGAACTATGAATGAGGCAGGAAAGCTGAGACAAATCACAGCAGAGATGAGGAACTACAAGATACATATCCTGGGAATAAGCGAGAGCAGATGGACAGGTAAGGGGAGAATAAAAACAGCTACAGGGGAAACAGTACTTTATTCTGGCAGAGAGGATGGTCAGCACAACGAAGGTGTAGCCATTATCCTGAAGAAAGGAATGGAAAGGTCTTTACTGGAATGGAAACCCATCAACAACAGACTGATAAGAGCAAGACAGAGAGGGAGGTTCACCAACACCACAATTATACAATGCTATGCACCAACAAACGACAGCGATGAAGAGATCAAGGACGAGTTCTATCAACAGGTACACAAAGAAATGGAAACTACACCCAGGTACGATCTCATTATAGTAATGGGAGACCTAAATGCGAAAGTGGGAGCACACAATAATTATAACGAAAGAGTAATGGGGAAATGCGGCAGTGGAACAGCAAATGAGAATGGGGACAAATTAATAAGCTTCAGCAGTATCAACAACCTGGTCATTGGAGGAACACTTTTTCCACACAAGGAAGTGCACAAGTTAACATGGGAATTAACAAACGGACGAGACAGAAACCAGATAGATCACATACTGATCAATGGCAGATGGAGACATGCACTACAAGACGTGAAAGTAAGAAGAGGCGCAGATGTGGGAAGTGATCATCACCTAGTAGTAGCAAGACTGAAGGTGAAACTCAGAGCTGCTAGACCAGTTGCAGTCAAACAGAAAAGATACAACATCACGAAACTGAAGGATCCCCTCACCAGAAAAGCTTTCGTGGTCGACGTAAAGAGAAGATATGAGATTATCAAAAGCCAGGAAAGAACAGACCGATGAAGTTGACCAGAGATTCAACACCATCTTAACAATATACAAGGAAAGCAGCAAGTCATGCTTGGGATTCCAGGAAAGAAAGAGCCAAGACTGGATAACACCAGATACGCTAAACACCATAGCGAAGAGAAAGGAAATGAAAAGAAAGAAAACAGAAGCTAAGTCTCCCAGATTAAAGGCAATATATAGTGAACAGTACAGTCAGCTGGACAAGGAAGTTAAACGTCAAACCCGTGCTAACAAAAGGACATTTCTGGATGACCTTGCAAGACAGGCAGAAGAGGCAGCACTGAGAAATGAACAAAGCACAGTAGACAAAATAACTAAAATCATCAGTGGAAAACGAGGTGCAAACAATATTACATTAGTAAGAGATAAGCACGGAAATCTCATCACGACAGTAAAGGGACAGGAAACAAGATGGGCAGAGCATTTCAGAGAAACTCTGAATAAGGAACCACCAGAGACACAATTGAATGTTTCTGAGGCTGAAAATGATCTAGATGTTAATACAGACATCCCACGAAAAGAAGAAATCATCACAGCAATCAAAGGGTTAAAGAATGGAAAAGCTCCTGGTCATGATAACTTAAATGCAGAGCTATTTAAGACAGACCCAGAGCTAGCAGCAGAACTATTAGAACCACTATTTGCACAAGTCTGGAAAACAGGGACAATACCAACAGAGTGGAGAAAAGGAATAATTGTCAAATTGCCCAAGAAGGGATATCTTGCAGACTGCAATAATTGGAGAGGAATAACTCTTCTCCAGATCACCAGATTCTAATGAAGGCCCAAACATTCTCAGATCAGAAGTAGAGAATGCCATTCATAAGATACTTCTTCTTCTTCTTGCTATCGCATCTTTGATGATTACACCGTCAGACGAGTTCTCATGATGAATTCGACTGTTGTTTGAAGTTCCTCTTTAACTCCATATAGCTTTGAGTTTAGTGTTGAGTCATTGGGCCAGTATATCTTTCTTAACTGGTCATACAGAGGACAGTCCTGTAGAACATGCTCAGCAGTTTGTTCGTTTAATCCACATGTGCACAGTGGTGAAGCAGACAATCGTAGCTTGTGCATGTGTTTATTCAGTTTGTTATGCCCTGTCCTGAGTCGAAAAATAGTTATCTGTCCCTGCCGGTCGAGAGTGTGATAGTCGTCTTTGGGTTGGTTCTGTTCTCTTCTGATAGTCTGGATAGCTCTTTTTTTCTCAAAGTATGTGACTTCATTATCTTCTTGTTCACATTCTCCTCCCTTTTTAGCAAGTTTATCTGCCTTTTCATTTCCGGGTACACCACAATGAGATGGTACCCACTGAAGTATGGTTCTCTTTTTGGCAGCTACCTTGTTTAGTTCATTTCTCAGATGCGGGAGTTTACCACCCTTGAGAGCTTGCAGGACCGACAGTGCATCTGTGAGGATGACTACCTGGTGGCAGTCAGAGTTGGTGTTATAAATCATATTTGCAGCTTGCTCTAGAGCTTGAACCTCAGCTGTATAGTTGGAACAGAATTTACCAGTGGGAATGTGCCTAGTCTCATAGTGGTTGTCAGGATATGAGATAAAGATACCGGCACCTCCATTCCTAACAGCATTAGTTGCTGATCCATCTGTATAGGCATGTATCCATGATTGATCGGGATAGCTTTCTTGGATCATACTCAATGTAGCAGTTCGTTTTTGCAGATCATTATACTCACATCCACTTGTGAGACCACTGACTGATGTATTAATTTGGAGGGCACTGCTGGCCTGCTCCCATGGTACAGGGTATAGGGTGGGCTTCAGTGGTGTTGTCTTCATGGATAGGTCTTCTTGATGCTGTCTTATAAGTCTTTTCCCCCGATGCACAAAGCTGCTACGCTTTAGACGTCCCAATGCCAGATCATCTAGTCTTGCCTTCATTGGGTGCATTGGCATACTGTTGTACTTTTCCATCTGGATCATGGTTTTTGTGTCTCTTCTATGGGACAATGTCTGTAATCCAGCAACCTTCTGCATCTCTGTTATTGGTGTAGTTTTTATGGCTCCTGTGATGAGCCTGAGAGCTTGATTTTGCACCTTGTCCAAAGACTGCAGATGTGAGTTAGCAGCTGATGACCATGCTGCTGAGCTAAACTCTAAGTGTGGTCTTATTACTCCATTATAAATCTTCTTTAGATTTCGTTCATTTGCTCCCCAGTTGGTACCTGCTAATTTTCTGAGTATGCCTAGTCGTCTTCGGGCCTTTCCTTCTGCATTTTCAATATGCTTATTCCATGTAAGCCTTTGGTCAAATGTCACCCCAAGATAGGTGGGGTAGCTTTCTTCCTTGATCACGGTTGTCCCTAGGTGTATGTTAGCTGATTTGTCCTTGGGGGCGAGGGAGAACAGTGTTGTGGAGGTTTTTGTCTGTGTTTATTGTGATAAGCCATTTCTCTGCCCATGACACTAGCATGTCTGCTGCCCGCTGCATTCTATAATTTGCTGTGGTGACATTTTCATCAGCGCACCAGAGTACTAGGTCATCTGCATATAAGGCAGCTTTAACTCCTGCAGGGAGATCTTTCACCAGGTCATTGATGTAAACAAGGAAGAGTGTTGGGGAAATTACTCCTCCTTGAGGTACCCCCTGATGGAGCAACACTTTTCTGCTCTGCAGACCGTCAAGAGTGACTCTAGTTCTCCTGTTATGCAAGTATGACTGGATCCATTTCATCATGTTGCCTTGGATTCCACTTCTCCTAAGTTTTGCAATGAGGCCATCTTTCCACACCTTGTCAAAGGCCTGCTTGAAGTCGACCCAGATCGTTAGGACCTTTTTCTTCTCCTGGAAGGCATCTTCTATTGCTTGAGACAAGTAAGTAACTTGGTCTTCTATACTGTAGCATTCTCTAAATCCAGCTTGTTCCGGCACCAGGATCTGCTCAGACTCTAAATACCATTTCAATCTGTGGTTGACTATTCGCTCCATAGTCTTCCCAACACAGCTTGTGAGACTGATTGGCCGGTAACTTGCAGCCTCGGTCTTACATTTCCCTTTCTTTAGTATGGGTATTGTGATGGCTTCTCTCCATACTTGGGGTACCGTTCCTTTCAACCAGCTGTGGTTGAATATCTCAAGCAGTTTTGTCTTTGCTGCTGAGCTCAGATTTACTAGCATTTCGTTGCTGATTTTGTCTGGGCCGGGTGACTTTTGAAACTTAAGCTTGGAAATAGCCTTCTGTAGTTCTCTTAGTGTGATGGGTTCCCTCATTGGGGCAGGAGTATCTGTCTGTCCCATGGTTGCCAGTATTTCTTTTCTTATCTCTCTCTGATGATCTATGTTAATGGGTAAGTTGCTTTCTGAACTGTATCTTCTAGCAAACAAGTCTGCAGCTTGTTTTCCTCTGAAAAAGTTTGCCACCTTCATCCAATGTGATAATCTGCCTAGGTGAGGAACGCTCTTCATTTAGAGACTTGACTAATCTCCAAAGTTTCCTGCCGTCTTTCTCAAGGTTCAGCGATGCCGTTTTAGTTCTCCAGCTTTGCACTCTGGACAGTAAGAAAGATTGGGCGAGTGTCGCTTCCCCCTAGTTGGTCTCCTACTTCTCTACTAATAGATCCAGATATATCTGGTGTGGAGAAGGCAAGATCTGGTGTTGAAGTTGTGTGCCATCCTCTGGAGTAGAAGGTAGGAGTATCTGTGGCATTATTGACTAGGATTAGGGAGTGATCATCTTGCCAAGTTTCAACCTCTTTACCTCTGTGATCCAGATGGTTATAGCCCCAGCTCTGGGAGTGGCTATTAAAGTCTCCAACTGCTATAAAGTTGGTGGCTGGTACCTGTATAGAGCTGAGACTCAGGGGTTTGTTGTTCGGACAGTAATAGTTCAGGAGTTCTATTTCCATCTTGTCTACCTTTATCTGCAACAGCTGATATTCTGCTCCATCCATGAAGGTTTTCCTTTCGTGTGCAGGAATGTTATTCCTTACAAGAGTAAGTACTCCTCCTTTTCGTCTATCTTTTCTGTCGGATCTGAAGCATTGATATCCCCTTATTTTAAAGGTTTGATCTGCTTTCAAGTGAGTCTCTTGGATACAGCAAACACTGACTTGCTTCTCATACAAGATGTTTTCCAGCTCTGTCTTTTTGCTGTATCCAGCCTGCTTGCTGTTCACTCCCTCTGCATTCCAGTGCATCATGACAAGTGGCACTCTGGGTTTCTCTTTTTCTGTTTTGTTTTGGTCAGTAGTTCTCCTCCGCCGTCTGCTGACTCCACGAGACGGTCTAGAGGGTCCTCCAGTAGCTGAGGGTGGGCTCTGTCGAGGCTCAGAGCCCGGCACTGCACCTGCCTGGTGGAGCTCCACAGGGCGAGCACCAGTACGAGATTTATTTGACGGTGTACTCTCCATAGAAAAAAAAGCGAGTTGCGTGATACTGTGGTTTCCGGTGCGCCTTCTGGCCCAGTATCTATGACTTTAGCACCTGTTCAACGGGAGAGTGGGCTCATCCCTAATCTGTTTATGTTCCCAGTAGTAGACTATTCGCAAGCAGCCTGGGGGTGTCACTGCTCTGCGCGGACCTTGTTTACCGAGGCGGCGTCCGAGCTCGTATGGTGAAAATATGGTTGCGTTATCTTCAAAATAGCCCTGTCTTTCCTGCCATCCTGCAACTTTGAGTTAGGGAGTTCTGAGCTCCAGTCTCTTTCCCAGGCATTTTATCCTGGCCTGGCACGCATACAGAGGACCCCACTTCTGGTTCTAAGTTAGCAGTTGGGGATAGGTGGGGTAGCACACTGTGCATTCCCCGTCATCCAAGGGGATCTCCAACTATGCAGAGCTTGCACAATGCTGTGCTCTGATTCTGGGCTCTCCCAAGGAATCCTCACGTCCTGCACAGAGCCACTTCCAGATACCCACCACCTGCCAACCCTCCATTGTAGAAATCTCCTGCATGCGGCCAAGCAGTCAAGAGCCAGTATTAAGTCTGGTGCCCAAGTGATCCCCCCAAGCTCAGTGTGCAATGCTGGGTTCTCATCATGCTGCAACACAGGGGGTATTGTGATGCTCAGCCATCTCTCTCAACTCTGCACCGATAAGTGACATCGGGGACTTAACTGTGCCTCAGTACTGGGAGGCCCCGTTTCCGGGTACACCACACACAGCCAATTGAGGCAACGGTCGTCGTGGGCGTGTCTTCAGTGGGGAAGTTGTGGAGTCTTCCTGTCCATGTTCTTGCACATCCTAACACTGCCCGCAAGACATCGGAGGTTTGGAGAGTAGCCTTCTCTGCTTTTTTGAGCCGGGGTGGGCTCCCCGGGCAAGTCTCGATGGGGATCGGGACGTGTCCACGCGCCAGTGGGCCCTACATCGGCCGCATCTGATGGAGGACTTGCTCTGCCAGGTTTGAGTTAGTAAATTCCAACTTTGTCATCTTCATGGCATTGTGATGCTGGGGTGCCTGTGGAGTTCCTACCGCCCCGGGTAGGAGCCAGAAGTGTATTGTGCCAGCTCTGGGGGAGATAAAGGGGGTGTTTCTGCATCTCCTTGTGATACGTAGCCAAGGTAGGGCTCACAGTGCTCTTTCCCCGCCACCAAATTGCCTGCTGGTTACGCCGAGTTCTCCGAGGCTCTAGGCATGTGACCAAGAGTTGAAGACAATAGGATCGTCACGTCCTGAGTCTCTGTGCCTGTACGATGGGTTCCGATCTTCAAGGAGCAGTCCACACTCGTTCCCACTCCCAAGACTTGTTCAGTATCCATCTGGCTCCTTCCCACCCACAGAGGGCGTTACAATACATGATATATACCACACGACATGAAGACATCAGTTTTTATAACATTGCCCAAAAAACCAAATGCAACAGAATGTTCAGACTTCAGAACAATCAGCCTGATGAGTCATGCAATTAAGATACTGCTCAAAATCATACAGGAAAGAGTGAAAAATAAGGTAAACAGCGAAATCCAAGAAGAACAGTTTGGTTTTAGACGGAACAGTGGAACAAGAGAGGCAATATTTTGCCTAAGAATATTAGCAGAAAAATATACAGAGGACCAAAAAAGTATGTACATGTGCTTCATTGACTATAAGAAGGCTTTTGACAGAGTCCATCATGAGAAAATAATTGAATGCCTCGAAGACATAGGTATTGATGGAAAAGATATAAGAATACTCAGTAACCTTTATTGGGAGCAAACTGCCACAGTAAGATCTGGAAGGAATTATTCACCATACATAGACATAAAAAGAGGTGTCAGGCAAGGTTGTGTGCTGTCCCCCCTGCCTATTTAATTTATACACCGAAACAATTTTCAAACAGATACAGGAAATACCAGGACTGAACATCAGTGGAAGGTCAATAAACAACCTTAGATATGCAGATGATACCGTGTTGTTAGCTGAAAGCGAACAGGAGTTACAAGAACTAGTGAAGCAAGTGAACAGTATAAGTCATGAATATGGACTCGACATTAATATTGAGAAAACAAAAACTATGATAATTAGCAAAACAGACGATAAACCCACATTAAAGATAAGCGTAAATGGGAAAATCCTGGAACAAGTCAAGAGCTACGTATATCTTGGTCATATAATAACAAAAGATGGCAGATGTGAAACAGAAATCAAGAAGAGAATAGGAATGGCCAAAGCTACATTCAACAACATGAAACATATATTGACATCTAAACAGTTATCTCACAAATTAAAACTGAGAATCATAAAGTGTTATATATATTCTGCATTTCTGTATGGTGCGGAAACATGGACGATGAATAAGCATTTGGAAGAAAGAATTGAGGCTCTTGAAATGTGGATATATAGAAGAATGGGGCGTAACTCATGGAAAGAGATGAAAACAAATAAGGAGGTCCTAGAAAATCTAGGTATGAAAAGAGAACTAATGAGGGAGGTTAAAGTTCGGCAGCTAAAATACTTTGGCCACATAAAAAGGCATAACACCTTGCAGAAGACCATAACAGAAGGGAGAGTTGAAGGCAAACGTGCAAGGGGAAGACAGCGCTATAAGTGGGAAGATAACATCAAGAGATGGACAGGAAAGAGTCTATCAGAGTGCACCACCAAGACAAGAGACAGAAGACGTTGGAGATCCATTACAGCCAACCTTCGTTGTGGAGATGGCAACTGATGATGATGATGAACTCTTCTCTCAGTTCCCAGCAAAATACTAGGCAGGATAACTATACAGAGAATCTCAAAAGCAGTAGACTACAAACTGAGGAAAGAACAAGCAGGATTTAGAAAGAACAGAAGATGTGTAGATCATATATTTACCCTCAGGAACATTATAGAGCAGTGCTCAGAATGGCAAAGACAGCTGTACATTAATTTCGTTGATTTTGAAAAGGCTTTTGACAGTATACATAGGGACAGTTTATGGAAAATACTGAGGGCTTATGGAATTCCAAGCTGCATAGTGTCAATCATAAAAAGCCTTTATGCCAACTTTACGTGTAGCATTGGGCAGAGCAACCTAACCTTTGAAGTGAAGACAGGAGTACGACAGGGATGCCCCTTATCAACCACTCTATTTTTAACAGTCATAGACTGGGTGATGCGCCAGACAACAGAGGGCAATCCAAGAGGAATAAGATGGACTACATTTTCTACATTGGAAGATCTGGAATATGCAGATGACATTGCACTACTAGCACATTCACATCAACACATCCAGGAAAAAACGGATAGACTTAATAAGTTTAGCCAGCAGGTGGGCTTGAACATCAATTTAAAGAAGTCAGAGGTCATGACGCTCAATGTGAGCAACCCTGAGCCCATATCAGTAAGGAATCAGCAACTGGTACAAACAGACACCTTCACATACCTAGGATGCATAGTAACACCAGGCTGCGGGGCAGGCAAAGACATCAACAACAGAATGAACAAAGCAAGAACAGACTTTTTTTAGTCTAAACAACATCTGGACGTCCTCTCAGTACAGCACAAGCACAAAATTAGGATTATATCAGAGCTGTGTGCTTTCTGTGCTTCTCTATGGCGCGGAGAGCTGGAGAGTTACAGAGAAGGAAATGTCGAAATTGTCCTCTTTTCACACAACATGCCTAAGAAAAATTCACCGAATCTTTTGGCCGAATACCATCACCAACCAAGATCTGCTTACTCGGAGCAAGCAAGAGGACATGTACACCATCATAGCTGGCAGACGCTGGAGCTGGGTTGGCCATGTCCTCAGAAGAGACCCCGATGCCATCACAAGAACAGCTATGCTATGGACCCCTGAAGGAAAACGAAAGAGAGGCCGACCAAAAAACAACTTGGCGGAGGACTGTGGAGGCTGAGATGCAAAGAATGAACCAGAGTTGGGGCACTGTACGAAGGATGGCCGCCGACTGAGCAAAGTGGAATCAATTTGTTGTTGCCCTACAAGACGCCACCAGGCGTAATGGCCACTGACTGCTTTGACAGTCGGCGGCTAAGGATCAAAGAAGAAGAAGAAGAAGAAGATTTGCACAAGTCTGGAAAACGGGGACAACACCATCAGAGTGGAACAAAGGAATAATTATCAAATTGCCCAAGAAGGGAGATCTTGCAGACTGCAATAATTGGAGAGGAATCACTCTTCTCTCAGTTCCCAGCAAAACACTAGGCAGGATAATTATACAGAGAATTTCAAAAGCAGTAGACCACAAACTGAGGAAAGAACAAGCAGGATTTAGAAAGAACAGAAGATGTGTAGATCATATATTCACTCTCAGGAACATTATAGAGAAGTGCTCAGAATGGCAAAGACATCTGTACATTAATTTCGTTGATTTTGAAAAGGCTTTTGGCAGCATACATAGGGACATTTTATGGAAAATACTGAGGGCTTATGGAATTCCAAGCTGCATAGTGTCAATCATAAAAAGCCTCTATGCCAACCTAACCTTTGAGGTGAAGACAGGAGTACGACAGAGATGCCCCTTATCAACCACTCTATTTTTAACAGTCATAGATTGGGGATGCGCCAGACAACAGAGGGCAGTCCAAGAGGAATAAGATGGACTACATTTTCTACACTGGAAGATCTGGAATATGCAGATGACATTGCACTACTAGCACATTCACATCAACACATCCAGGAAAAAACGGATAGACTTAACAAGTTTAGCCAGCAGGTGGGCTTGAACATCAATTTAAAGAAGTCAGAGGTCATGACGCTCAATGTAAGTGTAAAGGGCAATTTTTACTATCTTGCAATATAATACATTTATATTCTTATTATGTTCGCAAATATTTTGGAAGCAAAGTATTTCCTTTTTAAGTGCTTAAGGAGAAGTCATTTTTGGGTTGCTTCCCTTGAAAATAGTTCTGTCATCTTCGATCGGACTCCGCAGACGACTCTAGGCCTACTGCGATTTATTCTGTGGCTGGGTAGGAATAGATTGTTCTTGCTTCAGTATATCTATGGCCTGGATTTATACGTAGTGTTTGTATGAGTAGGACGAGTCTGTCTTATATATGGATATCTTTGCATTTCTAAGTCGAACTAATTTGGTTGTCGCTAGAAAAGGTCAAAGGCTATGCAGCGGAAGGATCGCTAGCAAAGGGTGTGATCCATGGCTGTCATCCTGTGAGGATGCCGAGTTTTGTTGTAGCAGGCTTTTTGCCGAAATAGTGATCTATATATGGATGGGGAAAAGTGATAATCATTTAGACATGTTGTATGTACTTTACCCCAGTGTTTATTCTCTTTTGCCAAGGAATGGCAAAGTTATATTTCGCATAAAAAGGTAAAACCACAATTTATTATGAACTTGGGCTTCGCCATCGTTGTTGATAAGCAGATGCACAGTGGTACTTTTAAAAAGAATATCCATTCAAAGGAAGAAGACATTCCTATGTATCAGCACTGGATTGTATGATATTATTCTATTACCTCTATGAGAGAACCTATGAAGAAATGAGGACATTTAATGAATGACTAATTTTGGTCTATATTCTATAGTGAGTGAAGCTCACGAGAGAGAGAACAGCCATGTTGAAATTCATATACTTTGTATTTATCGAGTGAGAAAAAGGGATGCCTGTACTATCGCTCGATGAACCAAGAGATCACTGCTACATGTGAGAACCCATGTCTGGGATTCCTATATTATGAAATATATATATATTGAACTTTACGTGAAGGAATATTCGCTAGACGAGGTTAGGTCTAGGAGCCTTCCTATGTATTGGTTATGGTCTGACGTGCCCAGTCAGTAAAGCCAGATGATTTACATGATGGAACGCTGAATGCTTATTTACGAATGCTCCATTATGATATTTGCCAAGCATGAATGCTAACTTAAGATGATATTCCTGTGATCAACATTATGCTGTCTATGTCGACATTTGTTCCTGTAACCATACACGTACTGTCCAAGTGTGCGTCCCATTAAATGTTATAAAAAGACCACCGTAGTTCCAGTACTTCTTGAATTCGAACAGTGTGAGTATGAGTGATGTACTACCAACCTGTCAACTCTATCGAATCATTCTACCATTCGCGTACTGACATTCAGATACACACTCATTGTTTACACTCACATTCTTGCCGGAGCCTCATCATGTTCCAGGACAAGATGACCTGTATGACCAAAACTGTGCTGGGTTTGATGAGTTGACAATCGTTACACTTTACTACACCAGTCCCAACATCTACATTTATCCACTGGTGGACATTCACATCATTTAGCAAATAAAGCATGATTCAACAACTAGTAGCCAGTATGAGTTAACAACTACACAAAGAAAGAGTTTAACAACTGGTGTGCCAGCTTCCTGGGTCAACCTGCACAGTGACCATATTGAGAAGTAAACTACTGAGACCAGACGTTCCTTGGGGTCTGTTACGACACACAAATACATCAGCAGTACAACTCTACAGTGATGTCAGCGTGACCTGTCCTGTCGAGAGTATGCAGTAACTAGGTCAGGGTTTGTTGACATTTGGTTCATTGGACATTTGCCATACAACTGACAGTGTTACACAGCGAGCTTGGTTGAAACATAGAACATTACACATCAGGACTGGAGAATATTTGACAGTGTTTGCGAAAGAAAATGTTATTGAACTGAGAAGTCCTACATTGATTGTTATCATTCAAATCAACGATGGAGCTTCTATTTCTGTGTTGAATTTAAAATAATTAGACCAGAAGTATTTGTTTAATAAAGTACCACAGTACTGTACTATTAGGCAGTGTAACTGAGCCTTCATTCCAACACATTCTTTCTGCAACACTCTATTTACATCATATTGCCATACTATTTATGCATTTATGTATTTATGTTTAACTATTTATATGTGATATTTGTTTGTATCCAGCGGGTTGTTGTTTCGGTTGGGCGGTGTCACACAGCAGAGTATCCCACGTAATAGAGGGTCTGATGTGTGCGTTTCTATAGGTGCAATTTTCTTCATTGGAAATTTGCTGCGACAGCTGTTGCTATTAGTGTTAGCTGTGAAGTCTGTACTCATTGTTGTTTTTGTAATATTCCTCTGTTCTTTAGTTTGTTTTGATTTGTTTGTAATTTGTTGGTCTACCCTATTCTATCTTTCAGTTCTATTCTCAATTTATATTTATATACTGTGGCGTTATTTGTATTTGTTATCCTCTTGCGGTTTATCTTTTATTGTTTTTCCCATTTGATTTATTTCATTTCCGCAAATGTTTTCATGTTTTTCTGTATAACTGTTTTGTTTTGTGCCTGATCGACATACACTATTTAAAATATAGTTGATCATATAAATTGATGTACAAGAATCAACTGATAGTTAATTGCTATTACTAAAGGTACACAGTTGATGATATAAAACACTATTTCTGGTGCACTGCACTTATATTATAGAGTGAACCAGCAACTTATAGCTGTTATTATATAAGGATTTATACAAGACCTTTGTAAGGCTTGTTTCCCACAGTGATTGGGATAGTTAAGTACTATTTTTCACAGGTTACAAAGTTATCATACAAAGTCTTTGATTAAGACTAAGAAAGTAAATTTATTTACTTTTGCAAATTACTGATCTTATTAGACAAGATGTCTACCTTGGATTATTTTATCACACAAGGCAGGGCTCTTGATAAGACTGGTCAGCAGTTAGAAGAATGGGCAGTTGCTCAATATGACAAAGCATTAGCTGCAGAAGAGAGAAAACTTGCTGCTGCTGCTGAAGAAAGAAAAGCATTGATTGAAGAAAAGAAATTAGCAGCTGAGGAGAAAAGATTGGAAGCTGAGGAAAAAAAATCACAAAGAGAGGATGAACAAAAGAAATTGCAGATACAGACTGATGAAAAAAGATTCCAGATGGAAATGGAAAAAGAGAAAAGAAAAGATGAAGCTGCTGCTGAAGAGAAAAAATTACAGGCTGCTGCAGAAGAGAGAAAATTACAAGCTGAAGCTCAAGAAAAAAAAGCAATAAGAGAACATGAACACCAAAAAGAACTTTTAGCATTTGAGTTAGAAAAGTTAAAGTTAACAAACATAAGTAATGTTAATCAAGCATCTAGTGGTAATGGTAAACCCTTTACTTACAAGGTCAAGGTACCAGCGTTCAACCCTTCCAGTGATGACATAACATTCTGGCTAAACAGATTTGAACGCTCGTGTCGAGCACATAATGTGGACAAATCACAATATGCTAACCAGTTATCAGAAAATCTGAAAGGTGATTCTCTGACTAGTTTAAGTTTGGTTGAAGAGGCTGACAAAGATAACTATGATGTTATTAGGGCAGCCTTATTAAAGAAGTATCAGTTGTCTGAAGAGGGTTATCGGAAAGTTGTTTAAGACAATGGTGCCTGAGGCAGGTGTAGAATTCTCAGAATTCATTGCAAGGACACGTCTTACATTTGATCGTTGGATTGAGCTATCCAAAACAGAAAAGACTTATGAAGCCCTTATGGACTTGATACTCAGAGACAAGATTATGTCAAGTATAAATAAACCTTTCCTCGAATTCTTACATGAGCGTAAACCTAAGTCTCTAAAAGAAATGGAACAGTATTGTACCCAATACGTCACTGCACATCCGGACGTAGCCATTAGCAACAGTAAGGTTAAAGAAGGTATGCCAGTTGCTTCTGCAACACCATACAACCCTAATCACTCTCACAAATTCCAAGGACCTCAAAATAGGTTTAATAAAAAAGGTAACTATTACAGTTATCAGAACCAAGGTAACCAATCATTTCAGGGTTCTTCTTCGAATACCTGGAGAAGAGCTGACAGCCCTCGATTCAGGGGTGGTCATAATTACAGGAACTTTCGCAAAGGAAGTCATTCTAGAAACTATCCAAGTTTTCCTTCATGGAGACAACAGGATCATAATTACCGAGATACTCATTATAATGAATATGATGATAGTAACCAAAGGAGCTATGATTCAAACCCGAGTAGAGGTTATAATAGTGGAAACAATGATAAGTACAGAGGCAATAATAACAGAGGTAGAGCACAATTCAAAAAACATAAAGCTCATTACCAGGCGAACTCTGCACAGCAAGAGTCCCACGAAGCCTATAAACAAAATAAAGATAATGATGACTCTAATAATATGGCATGTGCCGCTTTTGATTTTGGTAGAGCATCTCAGTGCCCCCAATGCAAAACATTATTTGAGCCAACCACAGTGTCTACTTTAAGCTGTGGCCATCCTCTTCCCGCTCTTCCTGCGTCAATCGCGCATGATGGGAGAGGTTCTCTTGTCTTACACAAAGGTTTAGTAAATGACAATCCAGTCTCAGTACTTTTTGATTCTGGATGCACAACTATTGGGGTTAGGCAGTCACTCATAGATCCTTCTCATTCTACAGGCAAAGTAGTCAAATGCGTAACATTTGGCGGCACCATAGAGAAATACTCTACCGCTATCATTAGGATTGCTACTCCTTTCTTCACAGGAGATGTACACGCATGTCTTTTGCCGAATCCGATCGCTGATCTTATCATCGGTCGCATTCACGGAGTCAAAGAATGTACTCCGGAGCAAATTTCCGTTTGGGAAAATCAAAATATGCAATCTGCTAATGCAGTAGTCACTAGAGCTCAAGCTCTCAATATGCCTGAAACTTCATCTGTTGAAGATAATGAAGTGCATAACCAAGATGATCCCTTGGTAATTTCTCGTGACTCGTTTATAAAACAACAAGAAGAAGATCCGACTCTTAAGAAATTCTTCACTCTTGTAACGAAAGGTGATCCGAATAAAGATTCAAATTGTAAATCTTGGATTACAATGAAGAATGGCGTACTTGTACGTATGGTGCAAGACTCCACTAAGTCAAGTCATTCTCAGATTCTTGTACCCAAGAATTTGAGAGTTAACATCTTACAACATGCACACGACTCTCAGTGTGCTGGTCACATGGGTTTTTCCCGTACAAAGTCAAGAGTTCTTGCGGCTTTCTTTTGGCCTTTTGTGAACAAGGACATACGGATCTATTGTCGATCCTGTAAAGTATGTCAAGAAGTCAAATCCAAAGGTCCTCGTCATGCTGCGCCTATTCAGGCTGCAGATATTCCTATTCGTCCATTCCAGAAAATGGCGATAGACATCATTGGTCCATTCAAGATCAAATCTGCTAGAGGACATCAGTTTATCTTAACGTGTGTAGACATGTGCACACGTTGGCCAGAGGCTATCCCTCTAAAGAGCATTACTACCGCTGACATTGCAGATGCTCTTTGGCTTATATTTTCTCGGCTGGGATTCCCCGGAGAAATATTATCAGATCATGGCACCCAACTGATATCGGATACCATGTCTCAAGTAATGTCTACTCTACAGATAGAGAGATCTTTGAGTAGCATCTATCATCCTATGTCCAATGGGATGGTCGAGCGACTAAATAGAACACTTAAGAACTTATTAGGGAAGATAACTGAGGATCATCCTCAGGATTGGGATAGGGTTTTACCCGCGGCCCTCTTCGCGTACAGAGAGGTCCCCAATGAACATACAGGGTTTTCGCCCTTTGAACTTGTCTTTGGCGCGCGACCGCGCGGCCCAATGTCTTTGCTGCATGATCTTATAACAGCTGACAATATTGACGATGACACAAAATCTTCTTACGAGTATGTCATCGCGCTGAGACAAAAGATTATCGAAGCATGCAAATTGGCAACGTCCTCTTCTGAGTTTGCTAAGCAGAAGGCAAGACAATTTGCTAATAAGAAGAGAACTTTACGACAACTTTGTCCTGGTGACAAAGCATTTGTTTTGCTACCTTGTCGTGAAAATAGACTCCTTATTAGTTGGAAAGGTCCGTACGATATAATATCGAAAATTTCAGATGTTGACTACATCGTCGATATTAACGGGAAGCATAAAACCTTCCACATCAATATGCTTACGGAGTTCCATGAACGTCCTGACTATCTACAGCCTATTTTCCAGGCAACGGACGATTATCATGTCAAACATGGTCATTACTCATCACTGTCTGTAATACAGGATGAGGAAACAAGTTTTTCGGATGTTAATCTCCCGCTTCCAATGATCCCACTTCATTCTAGTGAATCATGGAAAGACGTTACTGTTTCTCCTGATTTGTCTCTAGGAGAACGGCGACAAGTTTCGTCTATGTTACAAACATTTCAGGATGTCCTCACTGACATCCCTGGACAAACTCATGTCATTGAGCATGACATTGTTCTAACTGAACATACTCCAATTAGGGTTAGGCCTTATCCTATCCCTATACATTTCCAAACACAGGTTGAAAAGGAGTTGGATGAAATGATAGATTTACAAATAATCGAACCATCCACTTCTGCATATTCTTCGCCGATGGTTATTGTTCGAAAAAAAGACAATAACATACGTCTTTGCGTTGACTATCGCAAATTGAATCAAGTTACGAAGTTCGATGCTGAACCTATGCCTTTACTAGAAGAGTTACTTACTCGTCTTTCTAAATCGCATTTTTTCACTAAACTTGATTTGTCTAAAGGATATTGGCAAGTTCCATTATCCGAACGCGCCAAACCTCTTACCGCTTTCTCTACTCCCAGAGGCCTTTTCCAATGGAATTTTATGCCTTTCGGCCTTATGAACGCACCAGCTACATTTGTACGCATGGTGCGTCGAATCCTATCGTATCGGTCAGATGTCATTGCTTATCTAGACGACATCTGTCTTTTCAGCGATACTTGGGAAGATCACTATTCAGGATTAGTTGAATTATTATCAACTCTGCGTGAGTATAACCTGACAGCAAAACCATCTAAAGCTTGTATTGGCTTTAGCGAAATTGCTTTCTTAGGCCATCGAGTAGGTCACGGTTTCTTGAAGACAGAAGACCATAATATCACTAAGATACTTAACATCTCTATCCCTAGGACTAAAAAGCAAGTGCGAAGTCTTTTAGGTCTCATACAATTTTATGGACGTTTCATTCCGAATCTGTCCTCTATCATGGCACCTCTCTCTACACTATTAAAGAAAGGGTCGCCTAACATGGTTCACTGGTCTCATGAATGCCAATCTTCACTAGAGAAGATCAAAACTATGTTTTCATCACCACCTATTTTAGTGTTGCCTACAACAGATAAGACATTTGTTCTTCGTAGTGACGCTTCATCCACTGGGATTGGAGCGGCACTAATGCAAGAGTACTCTGGAACTCTGCATCCTGTAATGTACATATCCAGAAAACTTAATGCTGCAGAAAGGAATTACTCGGTTTTAGACCGTGAATTATTGGCAATGGTTTGGTCAATTCTCAAACTCCAAAGATTCCTTCTGGGCGCGCATTTCGTAGTGGAAACTGACCAAAAAGCTCTTACGGCTATCCAAAGTAAGAACTTGAAGAGCTCGAGATCAACTCGATACGCAATAGCTCTTCAACCTTTTCATTTTTCGGTACGAGCTATCCGTGGTTCAGAAAATGTGATGGCGGACATTCTGTCCAGATGCCCACATGATGCCACTTAACTGTTAAATATTGGATCTTTTTAATATGTATAACTTTACAACAGTTATTTTTTGGTTTCTTTACTAAGATACACATTTGTAATTTAATAATAGAATGATGGTATCGCTACTTAGCGGTTTATTGATGTTAATTCACCGCTGTTCTTTGATGATTGTTTCTTCATAAATCATAAATTTAAGATTGTAGTGTGAATTTTTGGTATGCATTGTATAATTACCAGAATTGTAGTATACGTACATCACACCTTCCTGGAAACATTTATTCGTAGGGAAACAATTTCTCTCAGATTTTGAGATATATATTCTCACCAGTCATATTAGGAATTATAGTTATTCCTGATATTTTCATCTGCGCAGTATTCTTGCGTTGTGAGCCTATTCTACGGTGCTCCTAGATGTATTTAAAAAAAAAAATTTTATTTTTTTTTCCCGGGAGGTGTGGTAAGACTGTAAAGGGCAATTTTTACTATCTTGCAATATAATACATTTATATTCTTATTATGTTCGCAAATATTTTGGAAGCAAAGTATTTCCTTTTTAAGTGCTTAAGGAGAAGTCATTTTTGGGTTGCTTCCCTTGAAAATAGTTCTGTCATCTTCGATCGGACTCCGCAGACGACTCTAGGCCTACTGCGATTTATTCTGTGGCTGGGTAGGAATAGATTGTTCTTGCTTCAGTATATCTATGGCCTGGATTTATACGTAGTGTTTGTATGAGTAGGACGAGTCTGTCTTATATATGGATATCTTTGCATTTCTAAGTCGAACTAATTTGGTTGTCGCTAGAAAAGGTCAAAGGCTATGCAGCGGAAGGATCGCTAGCAAAGGGTGTGATCCATGGCTGTCATCCTGTGAGGATGCCGAGTTTTGTTGTAGCAGGCTTTTTGCCGAAATAGTGATCTATATATGGATGGGGAAAAGTGATAATCATTTAGACATGTTGTATGTACTTTACCCCAGTGTTTATTCTCTTTTGCCAAGGAATGGCAAAGTTATATTTCGCATAAAAAGGTAAAACCACAATTTATTATGAACTTGGGCTTCGCCATCGTTGTTGATAAGCAGATGCACAGTGGTACTTTTAAAAAGAATATCCATTCAAAGGAAGAAGACATTCCTATGTATCAGCACTGGATTGTATGATATTATTCTATTACCTCTATGAGAGAACCTATGAAGAAATGAGGACATTTAATGAATGACTAATTTTGGTCTATATTCTATAGTGAGTGAAGCTCACGAGAGAGAGAACAGCCATGTTGAAATTCATATACTTTGTATTTATCGAGTGAGAAAAAGGGATGCCTGTACTATCGCTCGATGAACCAAGAGATCACTGCTACATGTGAGAACCCATGTCTGGGATTCCTATATTATGAAATATATATATATTGAACTTTACGTGAAGGAATATTCGCTAGACGAGGTTAGGTCTAGGAGCCTTCCTATGTATTGGTTATGGTCTGACGTGCCCAGTCAGTAAAGCCAGATGATTTACATGATGGAACGCTGAATGCTTATTTACGAATGCTCCATTATGATATTTGCCAAGCATGAATGCTAACTTAAGATGATATTCCTGTGATCAACATTATGCTGTCTATGTCGACATTTGTTCCTGTAACCATACACGTACTGTCCAAGTGTGCGTCCCATTAAATGTTATAAAAAGACCACCGTAGTTCCAGTACTTCTTGAATTCGAACAGTGTGAGTATGAGTGATGTACTACCAACCTGTCAACTCTATCGAATCATTCTACCATTCGCGTACTGACATTCAGATACACACTCATTGTTTACACTCACATTCTTGCCGGAGCCTCATCATGTTCCAGGACAAGATGACCTGTATGACCAAAACTGTGCTGGGTTTGATGAGTTGACAATCGTTACACTTTACTACACCAGTCCCAACATCTACATTTATCCACTGGTGGACATTCACATCATTTAGCAAATAAAGCATGATTCGACAACTAGTAGCCAGTATGAGTTAACAACTACACAAAGAAAGAGTTTATCAGTAAGCAACCCTGAGCCCATATCAGTAAGGAATCAGCAACTGGTACAGACACCTTCACATACCTAGGATGCATAGTAACACCAGACGGCGGGGCAGGCAAAGACATCAACATCAGTGTCGTGAAACATTCTAAATCCACATATATAAATTAAAAGGTAACTGTAAAGCCTAACACATAAATTCAATAAAAGGAAAGAGAAATGGTAAAAGTACAGTGCTGTCACAATGGCGTACAAAAAATCCCCTTGTTGTCTACTTCGTCTGCAAATTGTAACGTTTCACGTTGATAGTAAAAAGCCTACTGCATCACTACACGCTTTCTACAATAAAACGTGTACTGCATTTCTAAGAAAACCTTGAGCTAGGCACCCTGCGTAATGACCTAAATTAATACTTCCATTAATTTCATTTTATACACGGCGTGATGAAAAGACAGATGAACTTAGGATAGAGAGAAGGGAGGGCTGAAAGCAGCAACGCATGCCACACTAAACACGCGTCTCGCGATATACAATTAATGCCACCCACCCCTAGCGTAAGGCCAGAAGCAATAACTTTTTTTCAGATAGACAGTGATAAAAAACACTACCCATACGAGAGTTAGGTTTAAAAAACCTGAAAAATGCTTATTGGGAAACATGACATTATACTGGTTTAAGTTTGAAAGTCTGACAGTACCCAGACACCACGTCGTATCGAAGTGAACAGGAGGTAGAAGAAAATGCACATTTTGAACGCAGCCACCTAGCTCCCTTAAATTTATATAATTGGGTTCCTTAGGACTTGCTGACAAAGAATATGTTAAACGTTACGCAAATAGTCTAGGAATTAACAAATTATAGCCAAAATAAAATGGTGGTGCTGTCAGACAACACCAAAATCAGAATTGCGCAGTGGCAGGTTTTGAAACCACCATTGTACGGGAAATAGGCCAACATGTTACCTCCTATTTGATTGGATAGAAATAAATGTAAGGCTAAACACGATTAGTCGGACTATAAATACTATTTTTTGTTGTTAGGGGAGACGGAAGGAAGGGTACTTTTTTTCAAACGCTTGGGTAGACATGGCCCGATTGGTTAGACCCGCCAATATAGTCAATTAGGAGCGTCAGGTCAGTGCCACACTTTAAAATAAACTTACTAAGAACCAGTGCGTTGAGAGCCAGATCATATTTTTCTAAATAAAAGTCTGGGACAGAGGCAGATCGGAATTTGTGCCATAATTCATCGCCAGTCAACGTATCTGTGTATTATTTCCATGAATTGTGGGACTGTGGTCCTAGTTATTGCCCTTGGTCTGAGTTTTGCTGAAATCCAGAGGCTGACAGCATACTCCTTGGTCCAGATAGCGACCAGTGAGGTGCCTCTAGAACACAGGAAGCAATCGAGCAGAGGAGTCTTTTCCTGCCGCCATCACGAAAGTTAAGCTTCTGTGGCCAGAGTAGCTCAACATTATGTGCCCCCTCAAAAATTGACATTTTGTTAACCACAGAGGGACAATTAATGGGTTCAAATGACAGGAACTGTGAAAGTTTCCCAATACTATTTACCCGATAATCAAACACTTGAAGTCATGATGAAAAACAACAACCAAGCTTGAACACAACCAGTATTACCTCATATTACTACTGCACAAATTACACACATAGAATAATAATAATAAACTATGTCAATACAAAGTTCATATATATAAACTGTGTAAATAATACTTGTAATTACATTTGATTGTGATTCCTGGTTCACTGTGTAGTTGAATCAGGATATCCATTATTGACAAGAATTAATACATATATTTTTTAAACATAATCAATTGACTCATTTAAGATAGTCTTAGAGAGTGTTATATGTGTGTGAGTGTCACAGTGTTGTAAAGTGTTGTAGAATAAATTAAATTGTTTATCTGTCTGTTGTTGTTGTGACTTACACTTCATCATTTTCATAACCCTAGACATTTAACGTAGTCATCACACTATTCCAGAATAATTCTGACTGAGGTAAAAATGTGGTAGCAAGTAAGGTCATCTGTAAATACACCACACTTATTAGATACAGATACCTTCACAGCTGATCTCAGTCAGTACACTAAGTCCCCTATAAATATTTATAACATCCCACTTTACCACAATCAGAATGAATAAGGCAAGAACAGCCTTTTTTAGTCTAAACAACGAAGTCCTCTCAATACAGCACAAGCACAAAATTAAGATTATATCAGAGCTGTGTGCTTTCTGTGCTTCTCTATGGTGCGGAATGCTGGAGAGTTACAGAGAAGGAAATGTCAAAATTGTCCTCTTTTCACACAACATGCCTAAGAAAAATTCACCGAATCTTTTGGCCGAATACTATCACCAACCAAGATCTGCTTACTCGGAGCAAGCAAGAGGACATGCACACCATCATAGCTGGCAGACGCTGGAGCTGGATTGGCCATGTCCTCAGAAGAGACCCCAATGCCATCACAAGAACAGCTATGCTTTGGACCCCTGAAGGAAAACAACCTGGCGGAGGACTGTGGAGGCTGAGATGCAAAGAATGAACCAGAGTTGGGTCACTGTACAAAGGATGGCCGCCGACCGAGCAAAGTGGAATCATTTTGTTGTTGCCCTACAAGACACCACTAGGCGTGATGGCCACTGACTGCTTTGACGGTCGGCGGCTAAGGATCAAAGAAGAAGAAGCAGTCCCAGAGCAAATGGTGCCGTAGGGGACTGAAGTGTTGGAGACTTCACTATTCTAGGTCCAGCAACGAGAGGTGGGTAAACAGCTTCCTTCCTCACTGCCTTTTCCTTCCCTAACTCAAGAGCAAAGTCAGGTACCAATTTACAGCTGGGTAGACTAGAGCGTGCGTGAATCAAACCTGGCACCTTAGCCACGAGAGATCAGCGCTCTAACCACTCTGTCAATCGGATGCTCATCATCAGTATATAGCTCCCAGATGTATTCTGTCCTTCTATCATGTTCTCATGACCTGTTATTATTAACAATTGCTCCTTCCTTCGATTTCAAATCAAACAGCCAGTGGTTGTTTGTGTCCTTCTGCCTGATAACTCATTTACAAGGGGATTGACATAAGTCTTGGGCCTGACCATGAAGGACATGTCACAGAGAGCTGAAATTTTGTATAGTGTTTGTTCCTTTTCAATATAGCCACCGTCTGAATTGACACACTTCTGCCATCTCTGCTTGACCTTGAAAAGACCTTGGGAGTAGAACACCCTATTTTTCAAACTAAACCAGTCATCACATGCCAGTATAACCTCTTCATCGCTGTCAAAATGATTTCCTTTTAGCTGTTTTTTTTTCAGATTTGGGAATAGAAAAAAGTCTGATGGAGCCAAATCTGGAGAATATGGTGGGTGAGGAAGAATTTCAATATTCAAATCGTTGGCTGCTAGCTGCACAAGCCGTGCTTTGTGAGAGGGCGCGTTGTCTTGAAGCAAAGGAAGATTTTGAGTGCACGTTATCCCTCGTTTCCTGGTCACAACCTTTCTTAGTTTGGTGAGAAGATCTGCATAGTACTGTCCATTAACTGTGTTGCCATGAGGCAGATAATCTTTCAAAAGGACACCTTTGCCGTCCCAAAAAACAGTCAGCATCACTTTTCCTGCAGGTTTCTGCGCTCTCGGCTTGACAGGTGTTGGGGAGCCCGGGGTTTTCCATTGCATACTGGCAATTTTGGATTCGGGGTCATAATGGTGTACCCAAGTCTCATCTACTGTCACCATGGTCTCGAAAAAATTTTTTGACTGACACTTTTTGAGCAACTGTTGACAGCAATTTACCCTCGTTTGCTTCTGTTCACGCGGAACCCAGCATGCACACACTTTTCTCATGTTCAGTCTGTTGTGTAAAATTCTATAAACTGTTCTTTCATTTAGTTTTACTCTACTAGCTATCTCCACAATTGTCATTTTTCGATCCTGGTCAATGATTTTCTTCACTCTTGTTGCATTTTCATCGTTGCACTCTGAGGCTGGTCTACCAGATCTTGGCAGATCAGCAACATTTGAGTGGCCGCACTTAAACTGTTGACACCAGTTTTTTTACCGAAGTATATGAAGGACAAGAATCACGAAACACTGGTTCCATCTCCCTGTGTATTTCTGTAGGTGTTTTTCCCTGAAACATCATAAATTTTATCACAGCTCTGGCCTCCTTCTTTTCCATTGTTTTGTTAAATCTTTGGAGCAGCAGATCCGGTCAATAGGGTACATTGCGCCGTGCACCGTAGCGGGAAAACCCATTGAAGAAACAAACGCGTACTTCACACATTCAGTGCAAATATGATGAACTTTAAATGTGCCAAGTTTCATCTTCCTCCTGTGACTCCTTCATGGTCAGGCCCAAGACTTATGTCAATCCCCTTGTATTTGCTTGTAAATAGATTTTGTCTTTTCTGTGCAGCACTTCAAGCTCTCTCCGCTTCAGGTTTAGCCATGCTTTTGCTGTTTTACATTTGTTTACTATTTCCTTATTTAGTCTGTCATATTCTTCATTGTCTTGCTTCTTCTTCCTTCTTGCATCCATCAGTTGTACAATTTCATCTGTCATCCACTTCTTCTTTGTAGTCCTCTTTACTTCTGGTAGGATTTCGTTTGATGTATTGATTCCTTTTGCTTTCCCACTGTTCATCTACACTCTGTACCTATTCTGTATTGTAATGTTGTATCTTTCACTCATTTCCTTATCTGATTTAAGTAAGGCTAAGTCTAACTTGATGTTTTTTGAAGCTCGCTTTATTTCCTTTAATTTTATTCAAGTGTTCTTATTGCTGGTACATGGTCGCTGTTGCAGTCTGCTCCTGGCCTAGTTTTCAAACTGTTTCTAAATCTCCAGCATATTAGTATGTACTCAATCTGATTATGAACATTGTTCCCTGGACTTTTCCATGTCCAACGGCGTCTAGGATGCTGCTTAAACCAGGTGTTTCCTCTATCATTTCATGCGTTCTTGTTTACTCTTATCAGTCTGTCACCTGTCTCATTTCTTTCTCCCAGGCCATAACCACCAGTCACATTATCAACTTTTAAAATTTCCAACTTTTGCATTGAAGTCTCCAAGTATAATAGTTGTCTCATGAGATTTACACTGAGTCATTGCCATCTCAAGTTCATTGTAAAATGTGTCAATTTCTTCTTCTGTACAGTCTGCTGTTTGGGCATATATTTGTATAACATTGATATCAATTGGTCTACCAACTCAAGTTAACTAACAGGAATCGATCTGATATTGTCCAAAATCCCTTTACTGTTCTTGGTCTAGTGAAAGGAGAATTGGGGCCCCACTGATTATTAGGAAGAGATATGATATCGGAGAGGCCGGCAAATCATAGACTGTAGCAAACTCACAGGAAAGCTCTGCATAGGGTACCTCCAATTTATGCTGGTGCCTAAAAGACTATGCCCACTACTTATACATGCAAAAAGAGTACACCCTGTGGAAGATAAGACTACGATGAACAATACGTCTAGTTTCACAGCTGTGACGGTGGCAAGTCTAAGGGTGCTAGAAACTGTCTCGCAGTTGTCAAACACTCTCCAGGTAAGAGTAACGTTAGGTAGATCTGAGATAAAGAAAGAGACTGGTAAAACATGTTATAACTGAGGAATGGAAGACAGCTTGGAAATAAAGTAACAAAAGTAAACTGTCTGATGAACTTCTGAAGGAATCACAAAAGAAGTGTCAAATGGAATATGATAACATGCCCAAAGAAAGTGGATTGTTTCCTTTTAACATAAAAGTAATAAACTTACTTTATGCACATTTTAGCTACCTACGGTATTTTAACATTCTGCTATAACAATCAATCTCTGTGGCTTCCAAATATTTTTTTGCTTGTTTACTAAATGTCCATGACCCACTTTTGTATGACAGGACTGGCTCTACATAACACTGAACAATTCTTTTTCTCACGCTGATGAAGATTTATTGCATCAAATACTTCAAATGGAATATTGAACATCCAGGGCACACACAGAATGATGCTTACTACCAGCTCCACAGAAGAGAACAAGTGGTAATCTTCAGACTCCGCACTGGCCACAACAGATTGAGATACCATCTATTCAACAAGCTAAAGATAGGAACTACCGATCAGTGTAACTGTAGCACTGATAAAATGACTGCTGAACATCTGCTTCAAAGTTGCCCCTTATATGTGGTACAGAGAAAGTGCATATGGCCGACGCCAGCTCCTTTCTTGGAAAAAGCTTTACGGGGATTCAAATAGCCTCAAACTGACTACTGCTTTTTTTGAGAACATTCAAGTGGACGTCTGAGAGTGTACGAAGAAGAAATACTTGTCATTTTATGGAATGCTGCTTTTACCTGTACTGTACTATACTTGTCACCTCTGAGATGCACCTTCCGTTTGATGTTATTAACATTTTGTTTTGTTACTATCTTCAGCATATCTCAAGCTGATTGTATATACACACACACAGATAAAATATAACAACCAAAGTTTCATCTCATCCATTATTTCTCTTTCACGTCTTGTTTGTTCGGTTATGGCATTATTTGTTTGCTGTGTTTCTCATTCTTGCGTTCACAAATATCTCAAGTGCTTCACTTCTGTCAACAGCTTTACTTTACTGTCCATGTTTCTCTGCCACACAGTCATGCATGCATAATTCATTATTCTTGGACTGGAAGCAGACGTGAAAGAATATATATTTAAAAAAAGACATGACCCAGGCAACTGGAGTCTCACAGGCAGGGCTTAAGAAAATGAAACATCTGTCACAAGCAATGATTGTTCTACTTCTTCAAGTGCCATGCCAACTGATGTATGTGACTATCTGTCTCCACAATGTCTTGCCTGCACTAATGTATATCAATTGTGGTGCTGACTACTTTTCATGCCATATCTCAAACTGTGCAGTATCTTCTCTCATTCTTATGCTCTTTATCTCCTTTCTCTTCCATCATTCCTTCAATTATACAGTTTAAATAACAAGCACAACTTTTCCCAAGATCTTGTGACACACTTCGTCTTTCTCAGGTCATTTTTGTGACACACTTCATCGTCTTTCTCAGGTCATTTTTCTTCATCACAGTACAATCATATCCCCCCCCCCCCCCCCCCTTTGTTTCTTGTGACACACTTCATCTTCTTTCTCATTTAATATTCGTCACAGTACAATTATATCTTCCCCCCCCCTTTTTGGTTTCTTGTGACACACTTAATCATTTAATGTTCTCCGTCACAGTACAATCATATTGTTTTGTTTCTTGTGACACTTAATCATTTCATGTTCCCTCCCTTTGTTTCTTGTGACCTCCCTTTATTGTGACACACTTAATCATTTAATGTTCCCCGATTTTTTTTCCTACGAACAGTTCACCTTATTCTTCTGTCTCCTCCATCTTAGTTGGACAATGGGAAACGATGATGATCACAAGTAACAACTTGCCGTTTTGACTGTATTCATTTCTATTTGGTCTGTTCTGAACAATTATAGTTATACTAGTCAACGTATTTTTATTTCTTATTTTTCAATCTTACCTTGAAATGTCAAGTCAGTCAGTCCTACTGTATGGCCTGAATTTGTCAATCTTCAACTGAAATGTCAAGTCAGTCCCTACTGTATGGCCTGAATTTGTCAATGTTCAACTGAAATGTCAAGTCAGTCAGTCCCTACTGTATGGCCTGAATTTGTCAATCTTCAACTTAAATATCAAGTCAGTCAGTCCCTAATGTATGGCCTGAATTTGTCAATCTTCAACTTAAATATCAAGTCAGTCAGTCCCTACTGTATGGCCTGAATTTGTCAATCTTCAACTTAAATGTCAAGTCAGTCAGTCCCTAATGTATGGCCTGAATTTGTCAATCTTCAACTTAAATATCAAGTCAGTCAGTCCCTACTGTATGGCCTGAATTTGTCAATCTTCAACTTAAATGTCAAGTCAGTCAGTCCCTACTGTATGGCCTGAATTTGTCAATCTTCAACTTAAATGTCAAGTCAGTCAGTCCCTACTGTATGGCCTGAATTTGTCAATCTTCAACTTAAATGTCAAGTCAGTCAGTCCCTAATGTATGGCCTGAATTTGTCAATCTTCAACTGAAATGTCAAGTCAGTCCCTACTGTATGGCCTGAATTTGTCAATGTTCAACTGAAATGTCAAGTCAGTCAGTCCCTACTGTATGGCCTGAATTTGTCAATCTTCAACTTAAATATCAAGTCAGTCAGTCCCTAATGTATGGCCTGAATTTGTCAATCTTCAACTTAAATATCAAGTCAGTCAGTCCCTACTGTATGGCCTGAATTTGTCAATCTTCAACTTAAATGTCAAGTCAGTCAGTCCCTAATGTATGGCCTGAATTTGTCAATCTTCAACTTAAATATCAAGTCAGTCAGTCCCTACTGTATGGCCTGAATTTGTCAATCTTCAACTTAAATGTCAAGTCAGTCAGTCCCTACTGTATGGCCTGAATTTGTCAATCTTCAACTTAAATGTCAAGTCAGTCAGTCCCTAATGTATGGCCTGAATTTGTCAATCTTCAACTTAAATGTCAAGTCAGTCAGTCCCTACTGTATGGCCTGAATTTGTCAATCTTCAACTTAAATGTCAAGTCAGTCAGTCCCTACTGTATGGCCTGAATTTGTCAATCTTCAACTTAAATGTCAAGTCAGTCAGTCCCTACTGTATGGCCTGAATTTGTCAATCTTCAACTTAAATGTCAAGTCAGTCAGCCCCTACTGTATGGCCTGAATTTGTCAATCTTCAACTTAAATGTCAAGTCAGTCAGTCCCTAATGTATGGCCTGAATTTGTCAATCTTCAACTTAAATATCAAGTCAGTCAGTCCCTACTGTATGGCCTGAATTTGTCAATCTTCAACTTAAATGTCAAGTCAGTCAGTCCCTACTGTATGGCCTGAATTTGTCAATCTTCAACTTAAATATCAAGTCAGTCAGTCCCTACTGTATGGCCTGAATTTGTCAATCTTCAACTTAAATGTCAAGTCAGTCAGTCCCTATGTATGGCCTGAATTTGTCAATCTTCAACTTAAATATCAAGTCAGTCAGTCCCTACTGTATGGCCTGAATTTGTCAATCTTCAACTTAAATGTCAAGTCAGTCAGTCCCTACTGTATGGCCTGAATTTGTCAATCTTCAACTTAAATATCAAGTCAGTCAGTCCCTACTGTATGGCCTGAATTTGTCAATCTTCAACTTAAATATCAAGTCAGTCAGTCCCTACTGTATGGCCTGAATTTGTCAATCTTCAACTTAAATGTCAAGTCAGTCAGTCCCTACTGTATGGCCTGAATTTGTCAATCTTCAACTTAAATGTCAAGTCAGTCAGTCCCTACTGTATGGCCTGAATTTGTCAATCTTCAACTTAAATGTCAAGTCAGTCAGTCCCTACTGTATGGCCTGAATTTGTCAATCTTCAACTTAAATGTCAAGTCAGTCAGTCCCTACTGTATGGCCTGAATTTGTCAATCTTCAACTTAAATGTCAAGTCAGTCAGTCCCTACTGTATAGCCTGATAAAAGGAGAACAATAACAACTAAGAAGTTACACTACCATAAATGGGTGCTTGTGTAGAACAGAAGGATTGAAAAGCCCAGACAGGATCACCAATGTGGAACTGATGACAAAATCCAGACTAGTGCCAGTGAAACAAGAGATGAGAAGAAGAAGCTGGTGATGGATAGAACATATTCAAATTGAGGACACTTGCTGATAGCATTACAAGGCAGTCTTTGCTCTGGAATCCCCAGGGTAGGAGAGGTAGAGTCTTGCTGTATCCTACTGCGACTTTGGGTAACGTGTTATGTGAACAGACCTGTCATGTTGTTTTGTGACTTTGGGTAACGTGTTATGTGAACAGACCTGTCATGTTGTTTTGTGACTTTGGGTAACGTTATGTGAATAGACCTGTCATGTTGTTTTGTGACTTTGGGTAACGTGTTATGTGAACAGACCTGTCATGTTGTTTTGTGAGTTTGGGTAACGTGTTATGTGAACAGACCTGTCATGTTGTTTTGTGACTTTGGGTAACGTGTTATGTGAACAGACCTGCCATGTTGTTTTGTGACTTTGGGTAACGTGTGTTATGTGAACAGACCTGTCATGTTGTTTTAGCTAAATCTTGTATCCTATTGTGACTTTGAGTAAAACATACACAGAACAAAAGGTACAAAAAAATAAATAAATAAATAATTAGAGACACAACACAGACAGTCAAAACAGCACCAGACACAAATATCATTTGGAAAATCCAACCAAAATAAATTTATTCATTTATGACCAAAAAAAAAACCTCCCCTCACATTACTGTAATGAAAACCAAGAAAATATGGCAGAGCAGTAACCGTGGGAACCTCTACAAATAACATATTATTTCCACATGTGATGTTATTCAAGCAATGTACATTGTACACAGATGTTATTCAAGCAATGTACATTGTACACAGATGTTATTCAAGCAATGTACACTGTACACAGGCAAGCATATGTTTATCTTAAGCATAGGAATGAGTGTTTCAATGCAATGGTTTCTTACTTATAGTGAGGTCAATATGTTGGTGGATGTACTTTATCTTTATGTTTTATAAAAATCAGTATAAGAGCTGACGAAGGTCAGTCACAAACTAAATGTTTTGTTAATTTAAAATTTGTTAAGATATATGTCTCAAACTATCTCTGCCGTAAAAGTATACATATTGTCATAAGAATTCATTTCATGATAATATATGTGTGGCTTGTCGTATGTCAAAGCTAAAGCACTTTTTGATTTCAAAAGTTATTACAAGTGGTATTTGATAACAAATTTATTAAACTTCACACTTCCACATTGTGGTGGTATTTCTTCCATATGAAAGACCCCCCTGCCCCCTCCCACTCTGTTCAGATCCAAATAGCCACTATGCATAGAAGGACAAGAAACAAGTGGGGAAATGAAGTGTAATGTGAAATGAGTTGCATGAAGTCCACAAGGCTTCAAGTTCAATGGAACAGCATGTTGTACCAGTCAGTACACACAAATATATTTAAAAAATAATAATAATAAAATAAATGTGTAAGATGAGAGGTCACAGCAATTGGGTCTGAAAATACACAGGGAAAAGACAAAAATAATGCGAATAAATGCAGGTAATGATAATAGGGTTGAACTTGAAGAAACACCAATACAAGATGTAGAATCATATACGTATCTTGGCAGTAATATAGACAAAGTTGGAGGGACAGACAGCGATATCAAAATAAGAATACAAAAGGCAAGAGGAGCTTTCATTGCATTGGGAAATATATGGAGATCAAGAGAAATAGGATCCAACACGAAAATAAGAATCTTCACCTCAAATGTGAAGTCAGTCCTATTGTATGGCTCTGAGACATGGAGAACAACAAAGACAACAACCAAAAAGCTACAGACTTTCATAAATGGGTGCTTGCGTAGAATAGAGGGATTAAAATGGTATGACAAGGTTACCAACGTAGAACTGATGACAAGAACTAGACAAGTGCCAGTGGAACAAGAGATGAGAAGAAGACGATGGCGATGGATAGGACACACACTGAGGAAACCTGTTGATAGCATTACAAGGCAGTCCTTGTTCTGGAACCCGCAGGGCAAGAGAGGCAGAGGAAGACCAAGAAGTACATGGAGAAGAGAGTTGGAAACAGAGGTGAAAATGATGAGGAGAACATGGAAAGAACTTGAGATGATGGCACGTGACAGGAGGACTTGGCATGTGTTTGTTGAAGGCCTATGCTCCTTTGGGAGTGGAGGGTTATGAATGAAATGTGTAAGAACAGTTTCCAGTTACAGGCACTAGGTTCTGACAGTACACAGAACTTACAAGAACTTGTCTAAAGTATATTCCTGTTGATGAACATTTTAAACTTTTCAAATGAGAGGACCTTTCAGTGGTGCAACAAGGGCTTCTAGTCCATAATATACAGAAGGTATTTGAAAATTAAAATATTTGTTGAAGTTAATTTTGGTTAATCTAGAACAGTGGCAGGCGACTCAAGGGCTTTGGGGATCTACGTTAGAAATACTGAGCTGTCTATAGATCTACCTCGGTAAAATCATGTTTGCTGTCAGAGTATCAGAATATTTGGAGTTTAGAATACGTATGGTTACTTATCTTTGTCAGGTGATCTGCTTCCGACTATGCCATCAACAGAGAGGTAGAACATTCAAACAAAATTATATTTTACCGAATGTTAATTTCACTCCAAAGTAGGATTCATCACAATTAAAGTGAATCTAAGTAAGCTAGTCTGTCAGTTTTTACTGGGAACATGAAAAAAAAGTATCTTTAATGCTGGGACACCGTGATTTAATGCTAGTGGGAGAGGGTTAGTTCAACATTTCTCCAGCTTTAAAATTTGTTCCCTTTCCCCTCCTCCATCATATAGAGATCAACAAAATCATCCCCTGTGATCTACCAGGAGATCAGAATATACCTTATGCCGACCCCTGATCTAGATAAGATTGTTTAAGAGTACACAGCAACATATATTTAATTAACTTTACGAAAAGTCTAAAAGGCATAAAAGTTTATTACCAAGGCAGTATTACTATTACATGTAGTACAGTATGGTACCTGCAAGTGTACTTGCTTGTATTAGTGGTAAATGAGACTGACAAGCAGAGACTTAAGGCAATGCTCCAAAATCTGCAAGCACATAAGTCAATCACAGTATCCCATTTCACATTACTCAATATCCCAGATTAGCTGGTTTTTCCACAATAAACAGTCAAGAAAGGTCTTCAACAGCAGTTGAAAACACCTTGAAACTGGAAAATCTTGAACTTCACTTTCACAAAAGAATAATCAACTTGAAAATTGTTTTTTTTCTTCCAAGAATGAATTACATAAAATACATTAACAAAGTCGTCAATGTTCAACTAGAACAATTAAAAATGATCACAAATGCTCAGTGAAAAGAAGCAACTATCAAACAAGTGAACATTCAAATCTTCAACAAAAATAAAATGAACTTAGAACTTCTCATGTTCTCTCCCAGGTCATGCTACGGGTATGGGGAAAATAAAACAAAAGAATCACATATTAATTAAAATCAATTATACATGAATCATAAACACCTAACATACACTCAATAAAGCTTCTGAAATTATGTTTTTTTACCAACACACTAAAAAAAACAAAAAAAAAAAGCTGATTTCACCTTCCTCTGACAACTACAACATATAAAGGGGAAAGCTGTGTATAAAACATGTCATATCGCTACTGTTAATGTGAGTATCAAAATTAGTTCCCAAATTCATGTCAACATTACACAGCTAAAGTATTAACTGTTATAAAGCTGAAGATGGCCATCTTAATGTGGCAAAGTATATTGCATCAGTCAACTACAAGACATTCTGATCTGCTTGTTCAAATATACTATGTAAACGTGGCACTTCTCAACAACAATGTTTATACTGTTAATAAAATCAACTATAACAACAGTTACCCTAATCCTTAAAACTACATTAAAAAAAGCTAAAAATGCTTCCATAAAACCTGAAGGCCGGCTACTGTGTGGACCTAACATATCAACAAAACCAAAAGGCCAACTAAATGTAGGGACCTATGGACCTAACATTTCAACAAAACCAAAAGGTCAACTAAATGTAGGGACATATGGAGCTAACATATCAACAAAACCAAAAGAGCAACTAAATGTAGGGACCTAACATATCAACAAAACCAAAAGGCCAACTAAATGTAAGGACCTATGGAGCTAACATATCAACAAAACCAAAAGACGAACTAAATGTAGGGACCTATAGACCTAACATATCAACAAAACCAAAAGGCCAACTAAATGTAGGGACATATGGAGCTAACATATCAATAAAACCAAAAGACCAACTAAATGTAGGGACCTATGGACCTAACATATCAACAAAACCAAAAGACCAACTAAATGTAGAGACCTATGGGACTAACATATCAACAAAACCAAAAGGCCAACTAAATATAGGGACCTATGGACCTAACATATCAACAAAACCAAAAGGCCAACTAAATGTAGGGACCTATGGACCTAACATATCAACAAAACCAAAAGGCCAACTAAATGTAGGGACCTATGGACCTAACATATCAACAAAACCAAAAGGCCAACTAAATGTAGGGACCTAACATAACAAAACCTATAAAGCTAACATATCAACAAAACCAAAAGACCAACTAAATGTAGGGACCTATGGACCTTGTTTATCAACAAAACCAAAAGACCTGACTAACTGTATGGAGCTAACATATCAACAAAACCTGAAGGTTGTATACTGTATGAAGCTATTATATCAACAAAACTGAAGACCATGACTACTTTATTGAACTAATATAGTAATAGCCCTTTCGGTCATAATTGACTATGGGAAAGCACCCCTGAGGTGATAGCCCTCAGCTGCTTATTGTCCTGGTGTTCTTTCGATGTTTTCTCCTCTCTTCTGCTTGCCATGATAGCTTCTTTTCGCCCAATCGGAGGTGGTGCCATAGAGAGCATCGCCACATGGTATTATCAGCAGCTTCACCCTCCCAGGTTGCAGTATTATGTCCAGTGCCCTCATGTCTCTCTTGCACACATCTTTGAACCTCAGCTGCGATTACCCAACTGTTATTTTGCCAGCTGTCCGTAGAAGGTATCTTTCGGGATGCGACCATCTTCCGTGCGGCAGACATGGCCAAGCCAGCGTATTTGGAAATAATATATCAAAGAAACTTTGGAACTGAATGTCTAACAGTGTGGAGTTAATATTTTGAATGAGAAATGTCTTGTATGGAACTTACTACAACACCGTGGAGTTAACGTTCAAGAAAATAATAGCTAATATATACTACTATGAAGCATTCTGTATCAAAGTCTTTCTTGCAGTGAGGTAATGGCTTCACCTGTACTGATCTGGTTCAAATTTCTAAAACACATATTACTTCTCTCTCTATTTAGTTGTCTGATGCATCTTTGAGTGATTATATATATATTCTATAAACAAGGTGTGTACACAGAATACCTTTCTGCCTATTCTATAAACAAGGTGTGTGCACAGAGTACCTTTCTGCCTATTCTATAAACAAGGTGTGTACACAGAGTACCTTTCTGCCTATTCTATAAACAAGGTGTGTACACAGAATACCTTTCTGCCTATTCTATAAACAAGGTGTGTACACAGAATACCTTTCTGCCTATTCTATAAACAAGGTGTGTACACAGAATACCTTTCTGCCTATTCTATAAACAAGGTATGTGCACAGAGTACCTTTCTGCCTATTCTATAAACAAGGTGTGTACACAGAGTACCTTTCTGCCTATTCTATAAACAAGGTGTGTACACAGAATACCTTTCTGCCTATTCTATAAACAAGGTGTGTGCACAGAGTACCTTTCTGCCTATTCTATAAACAAGGTGTGTACACAGAGTACCTTTCTGCCTATTCTATAAACAAGGTGTGTGCACAGAATACCTTTCTGCCTATTCTATAAACAAGGTGTGTACACAGAGTACCTTTCTGCCTATTCTATAAACAAGGTGTGTACACAGAGTACCTTTCTGCCTATTCTATAAACAAGGTGTGTACACAGAGTACCTTTCTGCCTATTCTATAAACAAGGTGTGTACACAGAGTACCTTTCTGCCTATTCTATAAACAAGGTATGTGCACAGAGTACCTTTCTGCCTATTCTATAAACAAGGTGTGTACACAGAATACCTTTCTGCCTATTCTATAAACAAGGTGTGTACACAGAATACCTTTCTGCCTATTCTATAAACAAGGTGTGTGCACAGAGTACCTTTCTGCCTATTCTATAAACAAGGTGTGTACACAGAGTACCTTTCTGCCTATTCTATAAACAAGGTGTGTACACAGAATACCTTTCTGCCTATTCTATAAACAAGGTGTGTGCACAGAGTACCTTTCTGCCTATTCTATAAACAAGGTGTGTACACAGAGTACCTTTCTGCCTATTCTATAAACAAGGTGTGTACACAGAGTACCTTTCTGCCTATTCTATAAACAAGGTGTGTACACAGAGTACCTTTCTGCCTATTCTATAAACAAGGTGTGTGCACAGAATACCTTTTAATCTATTCTATAAACAAGCTGTGTGCATGGAATACTTTTTAATCTAATCTATAAACATGATGATCGCACGGAATACCTCCTTACCTATTCTATAAACAAGATGTGTACACAGATTACCTTTTCTACAGAGCTAATATATAAACAAGTTGTAAGCACACAATGTTTGAATAAAGTGTTCAGCTAATATATAAACAAGATGTGTAGTAGTAGAAGCCCCTCCAGTTATGACTGACTACTGGAATCAAGACGTGTACAAACTGTTTTTAGCTAACCTGCAATGCTAATATATACAACAACTGAATCAAATTTTCATTGACTACTCTCCAGAGCTAATATATAAATAAGATATGCCTCCATAGAATGACAGACTGACAACTTCTGAATCTCATGGATATACATAAGATATTTCTTACAGATTATCAGATAACTGTGTGGAGCTAATATATACACAAGACATTCTTTCACATAATGGCTGTACTGACCACAGTATGTAGTATATAAAAACTAGCCATGCTGGCAAAGAAAGTTTAGATTGACTATCTAAGAATAATGCATTCATTAATTCATTACTATCTAACTATTGAAGGAGCATAGGCCTTCAACAAACTTATGCCAAGTCTTCTTGTCCCGTGCCGTCTGCTCTGGACCTTTCTATGTCTTCCTCATCTCTTTCATTTCTGTCTCCAATTCTCTTCCCCGTGTTTTTCTGTTCTATCTCTACAGCTCTTGCACTGGGGTTTCCAGAACAAGGACTGCCTTGTAATACCATCAACAAATTTCCTCAATCCATGTCCTGTCTATCACTAACATTTTGCTCTTGTTCTATTGGAATTAACAAACACTGAAAAGAATATCTTGATTTTGCTAGATACGTTCAAGCTATAAAAACAGCTGTCTTAAACCTACACAGTACTACAGTCGGCATGTTTAGGAGTGTTAGTACCACAGACAGTTGCTAAAATATGTATTTACTGCCAGTGTATCCCTGGAATCTGCAAGAAGCAGGAACAGTAGTAGCATTGTAACCTAGCAAGCATGTCATAGGAGATGACTAATGAGGGTTGGGCATGGGGCTTGTTATTCCATTGTGTAAACATAAAGCCACATAACTTAAACAACATGAACAAGTCAACCAAAGTAAGTGGCTCAGCTCGGCATCCAAGATGGACATAGTCCAGAGAAAGCCAAAAAGAGTCTGGACTGCTGACTCAGTTTTTATAAAATGTCCAGATTGGGCACCAGGAATGCTTGAATGCTAAATGAATGAGGGACAACTGCACACGTGACAGCAGAATTGTGAAATATCACAAAAATGTGAAACTTTAAAACTGACATCCTGAGACTGTGTAAACCAAAATGGAAGAAAAAAGAAGAAACTGGACACAGAAAAAATAGTATCTCGGAGTAAAGGTGCTGCTCTACTGCTGTCACAGGAAGAATACTACCAACAGGAAAAGCTGAACATCATCTACTGTTATGTGAAGAAAATATGCTGACACTGGATAGGGCATATACTGACGAAACCAACTGATCACATTACAAGGTAGTCCTTGCCCTAGAATCAGCAGGATAAGACAAATGCAGACTGAAAATCACATGAAGACAAGCTTAAAAAGAATAAGAAGAAACTGAAAGAACTTGAGCACATGGCACGGGACAGGAAGATTTAGCATGAACCTGTTGAAGGATTATGCACTTCACGTAGCTGAATATTACTGTTGATAATGATGAGAGTTTGTATTTGTTGTCCAGTTAATGGACTGGGTTGTTGAATCCATTGCTATGTTATTATATTAAATATGTGAGAAATTAGTTCACTCTCCAGCAGTACTGCTACAAGCTTCTACCTCTGAGATAAAGTTTCTGCTTATCATTTAGAAATTAATTTCTCCTAACATTGTCTTATTTCAACAATTTACAATAACAGCTATCCTCCTTAAACATGGTTCCAAATGCACAAAATCAGCTCCATTCAGAAAAGGAATTGGTCCATTAAGTGACCAAAAAAAAAAACCCTTAAAATATGCATCAAACATATAAAGAGGTCAGAGTGTGAAAAAAGAAAGTGCATTTCTATAGAAAATTTCATATTCAGACAAAAAATGTCTAAAAATTAGATTGTAATGAATTTCTGCTGTAAAACTGTGTTGTTTGTATAGTTGAATTAGTATATAATTCCTGACTTCTATAAAATCTCTGAATTCTTCCAGGAACGTAGTCAAACTTGTATACCCTTAAGTAATGTATTTCTGCTGTCTGTGACTAAATATCTTGGTACATATTTATACTAAAATTGCTTTAAAAACAAAAACAAACAAAAAACTGAGCAATCACCATTGCATGCTAGGAAGCTGTCAAAACCGTGTGACATCCACCAGGGCAACATCCGATAAATGTTCCAAGCCTTACAAACATCAACTAAACAAGCTACATTTCAAATCACAACAAACTAAGCTGTTATCAAAAAAGGAAACAGCCTGATCAAACACCAACTAAGTTCAGATAAACACTAAACCACCATCACACAATCACAGTTCAACATCTTGAAAAAAAAAAATCATTTCGAAAGCAAAAGCTATTTCAAGATGCTGTCATGTAATTATGTTTACCCTCACCTTCAGCATTTTTATCACATGCTCAAATACTTTACATAATAACAATATCTTAGATCTATGGTCTTCCTGTACACTCTTGTAACTACATTAACAAATCTTGTATTCATCTGCTACTTTTAACTTACCTTCAGGTACTAGAGCATATGTGACGTGACCTCTTGATATCATTAATTTTGAGGGAAATGCACACATACACACAAGAAACCTACTACATCACATAATATGGCTTTAAAAAAACTGATTTTAGGATACTTATATATTATGCTACTAAGTTTTTTAATCTTTCAAAAGGTGCAAGTCACATGCATGAATTATGACTTGAAACACATTTAACATGCTTCTGAAAGCACTGACATGCTCAATCACTTCTAAAAGCACTGACCTGCTCAACCACGACCATAAAATGTAGAATGTTTAACTGGATATTCTCAGAATCTCACATCTCAGGAAGAATGACTTGAGATACACATACTTTTTTCTATTCTAATACTTGTCTCACTACCTACTAAGGTTATCTGAGAAGCTCTCTCTTGTGACACCATTACCTCAAAATGCACATTACTGATGTTACACTGCCACCATCCCATTTTACTAGGATATTTACAAGACGGTTGCCTATTGAGACGTACTATAAATGCTAGCAATTATAACCACCAAGCTGAGCTCATTTAGCATTTATCATAACAAGATAAATGATTGAGCAAAAGCAAAACTGTAGCCAAACATGCCTTATATAAATGTTCAAAATTATCTCATCAATATAGCCAATCACAAAATTCAAACGGTGTTCAGAAAATTGTACACAAATATGAAGTTCATTTCTTTAACAACAACAACAAAAATTTTTTTTTAAAGTTCCCTTGTTAATCTCTGAAAACATGGCTGAGGTTGTCTACTCATGCCAAGTTGGCTTCCAGCAGCTAATGTGCATCACATTTGGTCATTAAAAAAAAACTGCACAGTCTAGGAAAAAAAATATGGAAAATTATAAAATTTAAATCAACATTTTCAACACACATCTGTGCAGTAATTGACTAATGTAAGCCGTCAACATATTCATTATCAATGCAAGGAGGAAATGACCTTGACCCAGCCAATCTGATATGTTATATTTCACGATCGAATGTCAATTAATCCTATTTCAAATTTATTATTGATCTTAAAATCACAATAATTTACACACACCACCCCCATTTTTTCAATTAAACCCAAATGGTTTGAACTGTTGGGATGACTTTAACAACAATAATTTTCATGCAATACTATCATGTTTGTTAATTACCATTTGTAACATTTAACACTATGAGTAACTATCAGCTGTGTCTTTAACAGTGTATTTGTACAAAGCAATGGTGGATATATACAATACATATATGTGGGACACACAAATACAGGGAAAGTGGCATTCATGTTTCAAGGAAATGGAATATTCATATCTCCATTCCAACACAACCTCTGTGTTTATCAAGATGTCAACAAATACACCTGAGATTCTAATTACATACATACTGAACATGTAGGAGGCAGTCACAGGAAAAAACCAAACAAATTTATGTGACTTGAGGCAACAAAATCTGCAGTGCATCTGCGGATATGGTTTAAAATGATTTTAAAAAGTTACTATGGTTGATGAAAAAAATTCAGTTTTACAATTTCATGTTTTAAGAAACATCAGATTCTCTACTGTTATATGACCACATTACGTATTCAAAAGTCACTTGAAAGATTTCCTCTGCAACTTTGAGATAAGGCTGATAGCTAAACCTGAATTCTTAGAATCTGACACATCTGTCTCATGTATGCACAACTCTTAAATCAAATTTGTTAACTGAAGTTTTAATTTTTCACATCTGCAATACTAATATCTTTGAAAGCCTTTTCTTGTGACACCTGTATGTCAATATCTCTAAATATTGACAAGTTATAGAACTCACCGCAGTGTGTTACATGTACCAAACAGGTAGAAGACGGAAACTGAACATAAATGGATTTTAAAAAACATAAAGAACAGCAAAACAGTACAAGTGAACACTGCAAACATTGAGAAGACTGCAAAATACAAATAACACAGTAATATAAATGACATAATACATAAATATGAACAAGTAAGAATGAACAATTCACATCTTATGTAGTCTGTAAGGCCAGCTTACAACAGCTGTACATTACTGGGGAGGGGAGTATTGGAGAGAAACAAGGGTCACTTAGATGATGGGTGGATTTAGCAATGATGAGAAATATTTAGAAAGCTTTTAAAAGCAAATTATTTCTTTTTTACATGCATAGTAGCCAGTGTTCAAAATTAATATTTTTATTTGCAAGTCTGCACTTCCATTGTGGAGGAAAGTTACAAGAAAATAGTCAGCACTTTTTATCAGTAAGAGTCAAGTTACTTTTGACTCCGTTAAGTAATAAAAGAAACAAAAATTAAAAAAAAAAAAAAACGAAAACTTATTGGGTCCAAGTTGCAGGAATTACTCTTGTGGCTAAGCAATGGTTCTGCAGGTAGCCAGACATTCATTCTTGGTAATCTATACTTGTTCTAAGTACTTCTACTTTTTAATATTAAATTGTACAAGTGCTAAAAAACTTAAAATTGTACTAGAGTGATGAAAAACTCCTTAAAACTGTACAAACTAAACTTTACTGACCATAACATTTAATTTAGGACCAGAAGGATCTCCTCTACCATCTGTTGATTACATATCGATATCAAACAATATCAATCTCACTAGCTAATGTTTGGAACAGCCCCTGTAGAACTGAAGTATCAAAGACACAATTTCCTTTGTAAGAGTTACAACCGTTGTTGTCCAGGTAGGTAGTTGTGATGTGTGGCAGTACTATGTAATCTCATCTTCCTTGTGTGTGACTATATATTTATGAAGATAAACTATGATTCCAGGCAACCTTTGTTGTAAACTACCAACAGCCTGCACCTGACAAGAGGCTGTGTCTGAATTGTGGGCAATGGTCATGTGGTTGTTGTCTGCAGCTGACTTGTACCAATAACACCTCGTGATTGGGGCACCACAGACAATAAACACCTGACTAGTAGTCCCCACTGATTGTTAGCCTGTTTAGTTTCAAGACAGGCAGATGTGTCCATTCTTTTTGTTGTTAGTCAATTCATTTTTTTCTTAGTCTGACCCATTTTCTTGTGCCTGGTACTGTGCCTGATATGAAAATCTTTGGTAGTCCATGTCATCTTGACATGTAGCCATACTATGTCAGCTTCTGTCTCTTTATCGGTGTGAAATCTTCATATAGTCCTATAGCACTTCTAATTGTAACAACGGGCTGATCACCCGTTTGCCAGTCACTTTGATTACGGAAACAACAACAAACGGATTGATTTGTCATTGCCCTAAAGACGCCATTAGGCGTGATGGGAACAACGGCTAAGAAAATCTATTCATTGTTGCCCTTAAGACGCCACTAGGCGTAATGGCCACTGACTGCTATGACGGTCGTTGGCTAAGGACGGAAGAAGAAGAAAGAAGACTTCTAATTGTGTGTTCTTTCTGTTTATTTGTTATATGATCCATGTACAACATTCTGAGGATTAGTCTATAACATCACACTTCTAATGCCTGTATTCTTCTCTCTAATTCTGCTGGCAAACTCAAGTTTAGCACTGTATGTGAATGTGGTAATTACAAGATAGTGCAAAAATCTATTTGGTTCAATGAGACATTTTTTATATTCCCAAACTTATAAAGTTTTGCTGGGGCTGCCATTGTCTGAGCTGTTCTTGCTAATATTTCTGTCCTCTATCCTTCATCATTTATGATTGCCTCTAGGTATTTAAAAAGGGACACAATTTCTGGCTGATGCATATGACATTTGATTGTATTTCCTGTCTTAGTCACATCTGCTTACACTAAGTACCTCAACAGAGTCTCAAATGTTTGCTCATTTTTGGAAAACATTGTTTTAAAAATTTAGTTTACCAATTAATCAGACAAGTCAACAAAAACACCAATAACTTTTGAACAAATTTAAAGAATAAACCAACCATACACAAAAATGTACATGCAATAAAGTGATTTTGTTGTGTGACATAGTTAGATGCAAACAACATCTGACACTGCTCACAGGCAGGTTGACAACTTGTATTGTTACTCAGTGTTAACTGAAAAGTTATAAGTTTTAGCAATATTTTATAATGGCACTTGATGAAAATGGTCCGTCAAGAATGTTTTGTTTAGAACCTCTATTTTGATCACCATTACAATAATCTTCCCCCTGTTTTACCATGTGCTAGTGTTTAGAACATATGAAACACACAGACACTAAAGCAATGACTGAAAAAGCAAAGAAAGTCTTCATCAAACTGGTGTCCTTTCTTAAAGCATTTGACAAAATGTCCAAACATGGTTAAGGTCCTCTAAAACCACCCTTATATTTTTAACACAAAGTCCTAGCAAACTATACATGAAATAGCGCTAAGAAAATTTCAAGACAAGTCAGAAGTCATGTTACAAACGTCTGCCAAGATACATGATTTGTTTTCTAACAACGGTTTCCTCCCAATATTTATTGACAATATAAATTCTTTTACTCAATCCTAGGTAGCCATTTCATTTTCTTACAATGAAATTGACTCATATGACACAAGAGGATTCTTCAAACCAAACACAAATTTATAAGCACAAAAAGGAAAGTGTCATGCAGAGCAACTCACCAAGTCTTACTTAAACTGTCTAAAGTGTACAGTGTTCTTTCATTTACACAAAGACATTGTTTTTTTCAAGCACTGAACACAAACTGCTTTCACTGATACAGTTGAATAAAGACAAACCCAAATTTGGATAAGTTCAACTCAGGCCAAAGGTTCTGGCAAATGTTAAAAAATTGCTGGTTGTGACCAACCACACTCCTGACTATTTACATAAGATCACACCTAAAGATTAGAGAATGGCCATGAGAGTTCATCCAGACTGTTCCTGAAACTAACCACCACACTGACTAACCAAAGATAAGTCATGACATTTTACCAGTAACTTTAAATAATTAAAGCAGAACAGTGACTCTCCCACATATTAACCAAACTGAAAAGCTTTGATAGTGGAAGAATGAAGAAAATGACCACTGGACCATGGAAAACTTGTTAATCATGAGTAAGAAACAGGACACCAGAGACTAAGATGAATCAAATAAAGCAAAATATCATGAATCCTCAGTCCAATTATAAATTGTATTTTAACATTAAAGGTTTTGATGAAAACCTGCTGTTAGCACATGATAAAAGTTGACATTTTTGTTGCTGTCATTGTACTATCTCATCTATGTCAGCTCAGACACATCTCTTGGAGGAAGACAACCAGGAGCTTGAAGCGAAACAAAACACTACATGTTTGTTCTAATCCACAATGCCGTAGTAACCAGGTGTGCAGTCATTGTTATCTGAAGATAAAACATCAAATGTGAGTCAGGAGACAGAAACCATAAAATTCTGTCCATAATGTTTGTAACTACCTAAATGTTTTTTGTCCCAGTGTATGACAATCAACCAAGTAAACTTACTTCCTAAATGTTTTTTGTCCCAATGTATGACAATCAACCAAGTAAACTTACTTCCTAAATGTTTTTTGTCCCAATGTATGACAATCAACCAAGTAAACTTACTACCAAAATGTTTTTTGTCCCAATGTATGACAATCAACCAAGTAAGCTTACTACCAAAATGTTTTTTGTCCCAATGTATGACAATCAACCAAGTAAGCTTACTACCATAATGTTTTTTGTCCCAATGTATGACAATCAATCAAGTAAGCTTACTACCAAAATGTTTTTTGTACCAATGTATGACAATCAACCAAGTAAGCTTACTACCAAAATGTTTTTTGTCCCAATGTATGACAATCAACTAAGTAAACTTACTACCTAAATGTTTTTTTGTCCTGATGTATGACAATCAACTCCGACCCATGGTGCCCACCTTAAAGTGGTGGGTCGGCTTGAGTGCCTTGATGATATTGTGAGCTACATCAGCAGGAGCTTTTGCTCCTGGTAGGTTCAACCATGCTGAACAGGTCAAACTGAAAGGGACTGACAAAGTGGGCACACCCCCTTCCTCCATGTTAAAGGAGGTTGGAGAATAGGGCTGACAGCCCTGCCAGAAAAACATATTTGTCGCAGAAGCTGAAACAGTTGAGGAAAGAAATAAAAGCCAGAGTCAAGAAGAATCCTCGCAAGAGGGACATATGACGCAGAGACCTGATGAAAGCCAGTCAATGGAAGTCAGGCTGCCGACACCACTTCTAACGACAAAGGTAAAAATTAAAATAGGCACCTGGAACATACGGACAATGCAGAAAGCCGGAAGGACAGCACAGTTAGCTGGAGAGATGAGATGATATGGAATAAAACTAGAGGGACTAGCAGTAACGAGAATAAATGGAACTAGTGAATTCATGACCAATACAGGGGAAAATGTCATATACTCAGGACACGAGGATGAAGACCACCCACACACAGAAGGGGTTGCTATTATGATGTCCCAGGAAGCCAGAAAAACACTAACAGAATGGGAATCAATATCACCCAGGATAATAACGGCAAGATGCCAGGAAAAAGGAAGAACTGTCACCATTATTCAATGTTATGCCCCTACAAACAATGCACATGAAGATACGAAGCAAGATTTCTATGATGAACTCCAAGGAACATTGGACAAAACACACAAGAGAGACATTAAGATAGTAATGGGAGATTTAAATGCAAAAGTAGGAGTAGACAACAAATACTGTGAACTAATCATGGGAAAGAATGGCATAGGAAACAGAAATGAAAATGGAGAACTCTTTGGAGACTTTTGTGATCTGAATGACCTGGTCATCGGAGGGACTATCTTCCCACACAAAGACATACACAAGACCACATGGAACTCCCCAGGCAAAATCAGATAGATCACTTCACCATAGAAAGAAAATGGAGACACTGCCTACAAGATGTTAGAGTAAAGAGAGGAGCTGACGTAGCGTCAGACCACCCACCTTCTCCTAGCATCACTGAGGATAAAATTGAGGGCGCGCAAAGACAGAGTAGAAAGAGCAAGCCAAAATATAATACTCAGTACCTTAAGAACAAAGACACAAGAGTTCAGTTCAACCTAAAGTTAAGAAATAGATTTGAAGCACTGGAGAACCTTGAAGAGGAAAGTATAGATAATCATTGGTGCACAATTCAGGAAACATACAGGAATACATGTGAAGTTCTTGGCAAAAGAAATAAACAACAGAAGGAATGGCTCACAGAAAACACATGGAACCTCATAAGAGAAAGAAGAGACATCAAACAACAAGTAAACAACTGTAAAGATGCAGAACAGAAAACACAACTGCTCACAATATATTGAGAGCTAAACAGGAAAGGAAAGTGAAAAAGAGTACCAGGCAAGATAAAAGAGAATTTATTGAAAAACTAACAGAGGAAGCCGAGATCGCGACACAAAAGGAGACTTGACAACATTATATAATATCACTAGAACTTTATCTAAGAAACAGCTAAACCACAATACAACAGTGAAGAGTAGAGAAGGACAAAACATTAGCAATGAAGAGAAACAAAGGGCCAGATGGGTTGAATATTTTAAGGAAATCCTAAACCGAAAGATAAATTCTCCAGACCTAAACGTCTTTTATATTTGGACATGTGCCCTAATATAACCGGCTAGGTTTAACGGGACGCACCTCGCCAAAACGAGGCAAAATTTTATTTTAAAAAAAACCAAAAAAAAACCCGAAAGCAACCAATACAGCAACCCATCATAGAACCAGCAGAAGAGCCACTACAGTGCAACATGAACCCACTCACTAAACAAGAGATCTCTCGGCCAATAAAACAGCTAAAAAATAAGAAGGCTGGACCAGATGAAATACCACCACAAGCCCTTAAGGCAGATATACGTACCATACACTACAGAGTTGCTACACCAGCTCAAGAAAATTGGAGGAAAAGAGGCCATCCCAAAGAGCTGGAAGGAAGACCACATTATCAAGCTAGGACACGTGACTGTATGTGGCAACTGGTGGGTTATAACACGCTAGGTGTGACTGTATGTGGCAACTGGTGGGTTATAACACTGCTAGGTGTGACTGTATGTGGTAACTGGTGGGGGTATAACTCTGCTAGGTGTGACTATGTGGCAACTGGTGTGTTATAACTGTCACGAAATGGATTTAGGACTAGAGACTGTCTACCTATAGTGACAAGACACTAGTGAGAAGGAAGACTGGAAAATTAGATTCAGATAGAAATATAGTGCAAAAAGTGAAAGTTGAGACCATTGGCTCCGAGGTTGAGAACCGAGGTTGATTCTTTCCTCGCCACTTCGGACGTTTAAAATGCTATGGCCTCGAACCACCTCTAACTACCCTATGGGGATAAGGTTCAATTAAGATTCACAAACACCAAGGTACAGACAACATATAGCTACTGTACTAAAGGAAATGACTGATGCCAGCTACAATTTATACAAGTTTATTATACACCTATACACAACTCATATACATGTCAAAGTACATGAAGTGCGAGGATGCCCACCTGAAACAAAATCAAGCACAGTTAAAAATGCATCAACCCCAACCCGTCTCCCACAATTGCAACCTGTATGGAGAAAGAAGGTAAGGTTAACTGAAATGAACTACACTGCACTTGATGTCGCCTACACTCCAAACTAGCTGTTCTAAATTCTAACTCTAACTCTAAGTCCACTGATAGCTGGAACGACTGCGAAGTGACTACACAATCTCTGCACAGACTTCGGTTCTACACAGCCTATCCTGGAATCTCCTGAACACGACTAACTGCACCTCTAAACTTCAGCAGCTGTCCTCTGCTATGATTCACCAAAACTAACAGTTCTGCCTATCTGTGCTGACTTCAGTAGAGAGAATGTTTACCCTATCTCTCTCCACTAACTCTGGAATTTATGACTGAAGTTTAACAGAACCCCACTGGATTCTGGACTGGAACTGTAGCTGACTTCTACCACTCTGAAATTACCTGCCCGAGTACCTATAACTGGGCCGTCGGCTTTATTATGGCCGTGAAGAAACGAACACAAAATTACCACAACGCTGGCAGCCTGCCAAATCTGCGTGTGTAACGAGCGTCAGAGCTCAGGATTTATCCACAAAAATCCTATTCGCTGGAAAATGTCTTCCCCTGGCTGGGAAAACGTATTTTCTTCCTCTCCTTCCACTACTGGCAACTAACGTAAAACCCTTGCGGTTCTGCGAATGCCCCAACTTTGCCGTGGGAGAAATTTTGTGGTCTCAAAATTCCGCTCTCATTCCCACAAAGCCGGTACCTGCTGTTTTAGACAAAACAAAACAACAGCTAAACAAACCATAATAATACATTTCAAATAACAATTAACTTCCTTACTCTTCACCACGTAACTCCCCTCTCTACCTGAGCCTACAAAGTAAACATTGGCTAACCCAGATCGCTTGTTCTGCCTGACTAACTCCGAGCAACAACAATATTTTCACTGGCCCGTCTGGGCAGACGTACTGTGGCCTACTTCTTACACTGACACTAATGCCGTAATGTTTAACACAACTAAAACTAGCCTTCTCTAGGAATTCCTAAAATTCCCGTCAATAATAGTAATCACATTCAAAATGTAATACAAAATAATTCCCTTTAAAATTACTTCTCCCATCTTCTGAATTCACAGAACAATAATGCACAATCAATAACATATAATTCTGTTTACGCTAGCATCTTCCGGCCGTCAAAAGTTATACATAACCCCCGATTATCAAATTGAAAACCCCGTAGTTCAGCCACGTGGTGCCGCAGTTTTTCAACCACGCGCTCCTGCATACATATTCATTACTGATAGCACACACGTGCTCCAATTAATACCTCTATCACTTCCGTCCACAGTTATATGCGTACTATATAAATAGCGAGCATCAATACTCTCACTAAAATCACAAATGAAAATACACCTTACACGCTCCCGACTATTCTGTAAATAAATAAAATTCGCAGATGCGAGTTTCTCTCCCGACCGACTTTGCAATAATACAAAGTGGTGATATCTCAACTTTTAAACCATGCCGCTATTCTTTCAACAAGGAATTAAATGGACCTAAAAAGTTTCAAGTCTATCACTAAGATCGAATTGATGGCTCTGGAGTTAAGAATTAAATTAAACTAAAACTTCCCAAGAAACTTAAATGATCGGCTAGGACTAGAAAAATTAAATAAAGTCCTCACGCAAAAATTCATGCTTACCAAATCTCGAATGTCCAACTGAAGGGCAATCGACTTGACTCTGGCAACCCGGCTTTGGCAATTAATTTTTAGAGACCGAACTTATGAAGTTCGGGCGTATTTATTCTCAAGCCCCCACGCGCCGACTTCATGACGTCATATGCGCGGCGTGGTTCTAAAGCCAATGGGCACTCTGCATTTCAACTGCAGTTAGCTCTCCGCCAATCAGAACCTTAGATCTTTCTGATGCAACCAGTCCCCGCTAGACAAAGAACCGGGAATTGGTCCTAGCCCTATACTGCGGAAATGAAGCAAAAATGGCCGCAAATAATTTAACTCCCGAAAAATGCGTATATGGCCACGCAATATCTTTAAAAAAAGGACACTGGTGCAAATCCTGATCTAGCCTCTATAATCTTTCTTCTAGAAAAATACTGTCTAATTCCCTACACCCCCATTCTAAGCACATAAAGAAGAACCATAAAGCAGATGAGATCAAACTCCCTCGTGATCTCATCTTGAAAAAACGTAAATAATAGAAGGAGAAGAAACATGGAGAAGGATTTCCTGTAATCCCTCCTAAAAATAGTGAACAAAATGCAAGGAGAAAAAGACATGGGCCATTTGAAAGACAGAATCTCAGTACTTTCGTCACAATAACACTGCTAGGTGTGACTGTATGTGGTAACTGGTGGGGGTATAACTCTGCTAGGTGTGACTGTATGTGGCAACTGGTGTGTTATAACACAGCTAGGTGTGACTGTATGTGGCAACTGGTGGGGTATAAAACTGCTAGGTGTGGCTGTATGTGGCAACTGGTGGGGGTATAACACTGCTAGGTGTGACTGTATGTGGCAACTGGTGACTGTATGTGGCAACTGGTGGGGTATAACACTGCTGGGTGTGGCTGTATGTGGCAACTGGTGGGGTAAAACACTGCTAGGTGCGGCTGTATGTGGCAACTGGTGGGGTATAACACTGCTAGGTGCGGCTGTATGTGGCAACTGGTGGGGTATAACACTGCTAGGTGCGGCTGTATGTGGCAACTGGTGGGGTATAACACTGCTAGGTGCGGCTGTATGTGGCAACTGGTGGGGCATAACACTGCTAGGTGTGGCTGTATGTGGCAACTGGTGGGGCATAACACTGCTAGGTGCGGCTGTATGTGGCAACTGTGGGGCAAGACACTGCTAGGTGTGGCTGTATGTGGCAACTGGTGGAGCATAACATTGCTAGGTGTGGCTGTATGTGGCAACTGGTGGGGGTATAACACTGCTAGGTGTGGCTGTATGTGACAACTGGTGGGGTACAACACTGCTTGGTGTGGATGTATGTGGCAACTGGTGGGTTATAATGCTGCTAGGTGTTGCTGCATGTGGCAACTGGTGGGGGTATAACACTGCTAGGTGTGGCTGAATGTGGCAACTGGTGGGGTATAACACTGCTAGGTGTGGCTGTATGTGGCAAGTGGTGGGGTATAACACTGCTAGGTGTGGCTGTATGTGGCAACTGGTGGGGTATAACATTGCTAGGTGTGGCTGTATGTGGCAACTGGTGGGGTATAACACTGCTAGGTGTGGCTGTATGTGGCAACTGGTGGGGTATAACACTGCTAGGTGTGGCTGTATGTGGCAACTGGTGGGGGTATAACACTGCTAGGTGTGGCTGCATGTGACAACTGGTGGGGGTATAAAACTATGTGGCAACTGGTGGGGTATAACACTGCTAGATGTGGCTGTATGTGGGAACTGGTGGGGTATAACACTGCTAGGTGTGGCTGTATGTGGCAACTGGTGGGGTATAACACTGCTAGGTGTGGCTGTATGTGGCAACTGGTGGGGTATAACACTGCTAGGTGTGGCTGTATGTGGCAACTGGTGGGGTATAACACTGCTAGGTGTGGCTGTATGTGGCAACTGGTGGGGTATAACACTGCTAGTTGTACCTGTATGTGGCAACTAGTGGGGTATAACACTGCTAGGTGTGGCTGGAAACATTTTGACCAGAGTTTTGTTGGACGGTATTAACAAGGTGGTAGATGACAAGAACATACAAGATTTCATGCAGGAAGATCATGTACAGACTAGATAGCAACACTCAGAATCATCATAGAACAATCAAACGAATGGCAGACACCCTTATATATAAATTTTGTGGACTTCGAAAGGGCTTTTGATAGTATAGACCGTACTGTGATATGGAAAATCCTGAGACATTATGGAATTCCAGAGAAATTCATTAAAATCATCCAAGATTTCTACCAGCAGGCCTCATGCAAAGTAGTGCACAAAGGAAAACTATCAGAGCCCTTCAGAGTACACAGCGGGGTCAGACAGGGATGTCTGCTATCACCAACAATTTTTCTCATGGTCATAGACTGGGTTATGAGACAAACAACAGGACAGAAACAGGAATATAGTGGGCATTCAACAAACAGCTGGAGGATCTTGACTTTGCAGATGATTTGTGCCTTCTATTACACAGACAGCAAGATATGCAGGAGAAAACAAAAAGATTAGTGACAGAAGCAGCAAAGATGGGACTACCCATAAGTGTAAATAAAACAAAGGAAATGATGATAAATAATAGGCAGATGGACTCGTTGAAGATCAATGGTCAAGATATTGATGAAATAGACAGCTTTACATATCTGGGGAGTAATACTGACAAAGGAGGGGGAACTGATGGTGATGTCTGTTCTAAGATAAATAAAGCCAGAAGCGCTTTTAATGCCCTTCGACTAATATGGAACTCCTCAGCTATATCCAGAGAGAACAAAATCAGAATCTTTAACGCTAATGTAAAGTCAGTCTTGCTGTATGGCTCAGAGACATGGCATGTCTCAAAGAGTATCACCTCCAAACGACAGATATTTGTAAATAGATATCTCCGACGGATCCTCCGTATAAGATGGCCAGATGTAATAACAAATGTAGAGCTAAGGACAAGATGCGGGCAACAGCCAATACAAATGGAAATTAAGGTAAGAAGGTTGGGATGGATAGGGCATACACTCAGAAGAGAACAATCAAGCATAGCCAGAGGTGTCCTTGACTGGAACCCACAAGGGAAAAGAAGAGCGGGGAGGACAAGGAGAACTTGGAGAAGAACAGTGGAAGAGGAGGCTGGGGAAATTGGAATGACTTGGGCACAGCTGAAAAAGACAGCCCAGAATAGAAATCAATGGAGAGCAACTGTTTCAGTCCTATGTTCCACAGGGAACGGAAAGGAATGATGATGATGACAATCAACCAAGTAAACTTACTACCTAAATGTTTTTTGTCCCAGTGTAAAGTCTATACTTGACAAGACATAACAGACACCTTTTCATATCAATTCATGATTTGAAGCAGTTCATAAGATTCTGCAGTCAATTTCCCACATTTGTGTGTATAACATATGTACCTACTAAACTATGTAAATGTCCACTGTCTGTTTTTAAAACATCACCAGTAGGAAAAAACTGCATCCATTTTGGGGGCCTGGGTAAAACCCCAAAACAGCCTGGGATAGAATGAGTTAAACATTTTCCAGAAATGAGTTTTTAGATGACTTCCTGGTAGTCAAATTTAATACTTCAAATTCAGAGAATCCAGTCAAAAAGCTCTGTATAGAATTTCCTGTCGTCATCATCATCAACAGCAAATCCACAAGGAAGAAAGCCACACTATCACTTTAAATAAAACATTATATTAACAATCACCTCCAGCTTTTCCATTCCTGTGTTTAATCCAACTTTGAAAAAAGGTAATATATAAAATCTATGTAAACACAGCCAATGTTTGAAGAATGAGTCTAATATTTATGGTCAAATACCCATGACTTTTATAGATCTTCTGATAATAATACTAACCTGAAGTACCAAGAGCATGTTCTGTCATACTGATACACAATGAGTCCAGTCTAGCATTTATTTCTGTGTCATTAGCATTCTCACAACCTGCAACATGAAAACAGGCAACTTTTATGATTACAAACATGACTACTGAGTCACTTATTAGACAAGTGAGAAAAAAAAAAAACAGTAAAGAAGATAACACAGCTCAAGATGAAAGTCCAAAACAGAAATCAGTGTAGGGACAGCACTGACAGCCTTGTGCTCAAGTGATGAAACAAACTTCAACATTTCAGGGCCACATAAAATGCCAGGATGTTTGAAACATAAACTACAACTGTCAAAATTACTATACAGAATGACAGCTCCATCAAGTCCCCGGGGTCTCTAAGGTGGTAACAGAAAGAATAGGACTATTTCACTCTCAGGCATGATGCAAGTAGTGACTGATATGAGACTGTGCATATTTCTGGTAATGTCATGTAAACAAAAATTTGCTACAGAAACGACTACTGCCTGAGATCAGCAGTTTTATATGTAAGCTTCCTGTAATGCTGTCTGCTGTAGCATTGGCTGCCTGCTCTGTAAGGAGTGAGAAATGAAATGAAATAAATAAATATATATAGATTGATTTAAATTGTGATCTTCCTTACTTAACAGGAAGACTGAGATTTTTGATAATGTATAGCTCAGATGTTCTCCATTCATTCATGTTTCCTTTAGCTCCCAACAAAGCATGGAGCCACCATTGTAGCTGGTCCCCTTGCACAAAGTCTGCACCAAGTATTCACAGGTTCTTATAGCGCTGGTTTCTGTGACAATTAACTTGATATACTAAGGATGCCATCCTCATGCACAACTTGACATTAGCCGCTTTGTGTGACTGTCACAACTGGACATTAGCCGCTATGTGTGACTGTCACAACTTGACATTAGCCGCTATGTGTGACTGTCACAACTTGACATTAGCCGCTATGTGTGACTGTCACAACTGGACATTAGCCGCTATGTGTGACTGTCACAACTGGACATTAGCCGCTATGTGTGACTGTCACAACTGGACATTAGCCGCTATGTGTGACTGTCACAACTTGACATTAGCCGCTATGTGTGACTGTCACAACTGGACATTAGCCGCTATGTGTGACTGTCACAACTTGACATTAGCCGCTATGTGTGACTGTCACAACTTGACATTAGCCGCTATGTGTGACTGTCACAACTTGACATTAGCCGCTATGTGTGACTGTCAGAGTGAGAATTAGTCTTATTCTGTCTTTGTTTCTTACAGAGACCCTGAGGAACTACAGATGTCTCCTCTCAAATTTAACAAATGACCTTTGGCACTGATGACACATTACAGTCATGAACTCAAAAAATTGTATGTTCATTGACAATCAAACATTTGAAGTGTATTCCCCAATTCTTATTAACAGAAAACTGTTGTGAGCAAACAGTATAAACTCAAGTATAAGTTGAGAAATGTATTCCTATTTTGGACTTTAAAAAACGTACCCCAACTTATAGTCAAGTCCAACAAAAATTAATGAAACCAGTCAGTGTTTCCCCTCCCTTTTCCCACAGCCCCCTTTCAGCCGCATACTGGTACCCTTCAACTATAAACTTGCTGATAATTAAATGTTTTTAACAAAATGTCTAAAGTAATACATTAAAAATGTATGAATATATTTTATTAGGCTGTTAACTGCAGTAATTATTAAAATAAAAACATACATTCGATACATACACAAACGATATAAATAAAACATGTCCATTTTGCTTTCATACTTCCTGTCAGGTGTGCACCACCATGCACAGCTGTTTAAACTGTTGTCAACACACCGACATTTAGTTAAAAAAAATGCTGCCCTGAAGGTGCTATTACAATGAGTTAGAAAAGAAGGTGGACTTCTTATGAGGCTGGCTTTAACTCTTAGTATACGAGCGGCCTCTTAGAGAGGCCGATGATCGATCCCCGTCAATAGCAAAAATTTATAGGTGAATGCATGTTTAAAACCACTGAACAATTTAGTTATGTGCATGATATAGGGGTTTCATTTCTTCACATTTTGATATATAACACTTATGTTATCTTTATAAATAAATTGTTTATTGCAAAATCTGTAAAGGTAGTCATGAAATTAGCTCGTATACTAAGAGTTAAGCTGAAAGTGGTAGAATTTGCAGAAAACCATGGCAATTCCAATGCAATGCAGGAATTCAGAATCTACGAAAAACATGTTTGAGACTGGCATAAAATAAAAGAATCATTGCAAGAAATGCAGAAAAAGAAATGAGCAAGGAGAGTTAACACTTTGTCAGCTCTTGAAAAACTAAATGAATGGGTTTTAACTCGGCAACAAAACTGTTGCATTGTTACTTGAGGATCAATTAGAATTAGTCATTCATTTTGGAATGCACCTTCAGGGCATTATTTTGTGAAATACTTTAAATCATTATTCGATGTTAAAAGTGTCCTAAAGGTCTAGGGGTCGACCATACAGTCGGATCGACCTATACTTGAGTATATATGGTAATTAATTGTTTCATTACATATTTTAAACTGTTTTAAAAAAATGATAGGATAGCTTATAAAGCAACCATAACTGTATGACATACAAATGAAAATAGCTGGTACCAACATTTGTCTAACAAGTATTAACTGTTTGTCATTTAAATTTACTGTTTGAACAATTTTATTTCTTGTACAATTTCTACAGTTAAAATGTTAAACAGCAGTTCTGACTTCTGTGCTCCAAATCAACTTGTTATAGGATGAAGTATGTTTCTACATACAAGAATACATAAAGCAACAAGAATTTTACGAACACTACCAACTAAGCTGGAAAAAAACAATTAGAGAGAAAAGATGCAGCTGATCAGTGGACTATTGTTTGTTACCTTGCATTGAAAGAGGAACTGGTCGACTGTGGATTGGGGCAGAACGTGTTCTGGTAACAGGTTGCTTGGCTGTCGGCTGTTGTAAATAAAATGGATTAGATAAGATTTGTCTCAAATGACAGTGAACACATGATTACACAGGACCATGTTCTCTTTCTATTATTATCATCATTTCCCTACAGCTGCCACATTGACCATTGGCCATCAGCACACTCATGCCAAGTCTTCCTGTCCTGTGCCATCAGCCTTTACATCTTCCTCATCCTTATCATTTCTGTCTCCCACGTGTTTGCTGGTCTCTCTTACCCTGGTGTCCCCAGATCAAGGACTGCCTTGTAATGCTATCAACAGGTTTCCTCTAGGTGTGTCCTATTCAATGGCACCATTGTCTTCCCATCTTCTGTTCCACTGGCACCTGTTTGGTTCTTGTCATAGTTCCACATTAGTGATCTTGTCACAGTTCCACATTAGTGATCTTGTCACAGTTCCACATTAGTGATCTTGTCACAGTTCCACATTAGTGATCTTGTCACAGTTCCACATTAGTGATCTTGTCACAGTTCAACATTAGTGATCTTGTCACAGTTCCACATTAGTGATCTTGTCACAGTTCCACATTAGTGATCTTGTCACAGTTCCACATTATGATCTTGTCATAGTTCCACATTAGTGATCTTGTCACAGTTCCACATTATGATCTTGTCACAGTTCCACATTAGTGATCTTGTCACAGTTCCACATTATGATCTTGTCACAGTTCCACATTAGTGATCTTGTCACAGTTCCACATTATGATCTTGTCACAGTTCCACATTAGTGATCTTGTCACAGTTCCACATTATGATCTTGTCACAGTTCCACATTAGTGATCTTGTCACAGTTCCACATTATGATCTTGTCACAGTTCCACATTAGTGATCTTGTCACAGTTCCACATTAGTGATCTTGTCACAGTTCCACATTAGTGATCTTGTCACAGTTCCACATTAGTGATCTTGTCACAGTTCCACATTAGTGATCTTGTCACAGTTCCACATTAGTGATCTTGTCACAGTTCCACATTAGTGATCTTGTCACAGTTCCACATTATGATCTTGTCACAGTTCCACATTAGTGATCTTGTCACAGTTCCACATTATGATCTTGTCACAGTTCCACATTAGTGATCTTGTCACAGTTCCACATTAGTGATCTTGTCACAGTTCCACATTATGATCTTGTCACAGTTCCACATTAGTGATCTTGTCACAGTTCCACATTAGTGATCTTGTCACAGTTCCACATTAGTGATCTTGTCACAGTTTCACATTATGATCTTGTCACAGTTCCACATTATGATCTTGTCACAGTTCCACATTATGATCTTGTCACAGTTCCACATTAGTGATCTTGTCACAGTTCCACATTATGATCTTGTCACAGTTCCACATTAGTGATCTTGTCACAGTTCCACATTAGTGATCTTGTCACAGTTCCACATTAGTGATCTTGTCACAGTTCCACATTAGTGATCTTGTCACAGTTCCACATTAGTGATCTTGTCACAGTTCCACATTAGTGATCTTGTCACAGTTCCACATTAGTGATCTTGTCACAGTTCCACATTAGTGATCTTGTCACAGTTCCACATTAGTGATCTTGTCACAGTTCCACATTAGTGATCTTGTCACAGTTCCACATTATGATCTTGTCATACCATTTCAATTCTTCTATTCAATGAAAGCAACCATTTTTGAAAGTCTGTAACTTCTTGGTAGGTGCTTTTGCTGTTCTCCATGTTTCACAACCATGTAATTGGACAGACTTGATATTGGAAACAAAAATTCTGATTTGTGTGTTGGGCATGATTTCTTTTAATCTCTACATTATTCCCAATGCAATGCTTGTTGTATTATTTTTTTAATCATCGTCAGTCTCTCCAACTTTGTCTAATTGTTGCCTAGATATGAGTATGTTTCTTTATGCACAATCTTATTATCATTTCCTATATTTATTCTCAAAACCTCTTGTCATTTCCCTGTGTATTTTCAGACCCACTTCCTGTGACTTGTCATCAAGTATTTTCATTTTATCTTGCAAAGACTAGGCACAAGAATTCATGTGCTCTTTGCCACAACCACAGTTTACTTTTTCCATTCTTCCCCATCCTTGTCAGTGCTGAACAGTTCACAATTCCCATCTCCTTGAGGTTTTCTATGCTGTCAATCTATTTACTCAACACTTCATTTCATGCCTTCCATCTATGCCATTAAATATTATACAACCATATACTACAATATGAGTGTCAGACTAACCATGTGGTTAGAGCGCAAAGTTGTAGGGTTCTGAGATTGAAACCTGGAAGCATCACGCTCCAGTCAACCCAACTGTAAATGGGAACCCGACTTTGCTCTTGGGTTAGGGAAGGCAAAAAGGCAGCAATGAAAGGAGTTGATCATTCTCACCTCATAAAGCTGGACCTGGTATAATGAATTCTCTAAGATTTCACTCCCCCATGGCAGTATCTGTTATGGGACTACCTTTACACAACAATACATCATTTAACCTAACCAGTGAAAGACAATGGACTTCTCAGCTACAATCAGTTCACCACCTTACAGTGAATTCAACATACAATGGACTATCCTTTTTAAAATACAGTTCATCATTCAATATAACCTCCACCACATGGCAACTGAAAGATCAGCCAACCAGTAACAGTATCAATCAATCACATGTCACAGTCATTCCTCCTGCCATCTTGATGGAAGGTGATTCTCCTTCAAAGAAGTAACCTACTTTTCAACCATGGTTCCACAACACCACCACTGGTTCCAGAAAGATATCTTCCAGCCTAAATGCTAATTTACATTTTGTTTCACTTTGTACAATAATTTTAATTGTTTATTATTTTACATAAAACTAATAATTCATTTGTGCAAACTACTTGTTAGGGGTGTGAAATAGCTTATGCATATGGTGAAAAGTTCAACTGTCGAGGTCTTACAGCAGAATATCAGAAAACAAAAGTGTTAAAAGGGTCACATTACCATGAGGTCCACGGAAGTTTTTAAAAAAAATTAAAAAAAAAAATACAGCTCTGTACATTGCAAAAAATTAAAGATGTCAGTGCTACCTCAAGCAGTCCTGGTTTGTTGATGAACGGAGTGTTGAGTGAGCCTATTCTCTGTACTGGTGTGTGAACTCCACCACCACCTCCTACTATTGACCTCCGAAAATTCCATAACCCTGTAGGCTGCTGTGGGGCATAACTTGTTATAGGCACTGGCATACGACCTGTTCGAGGGATGATCCGACTGGCTAAAGATGCACCTCCTAAAGGGAATGTACTGCCAGGGAATCTGAAAGTTTCACTGCAAAAATTAATCTCTAGATGAATATACAATAAAACATTTGGATCACACAAAAAGAAGTTCATAAACTACACAATAAGTTAAAACAGGCTAATACTGTTGGAAAACTGACACAGACAAGTTAAAGATGATCCACATGCACTCCTTAGGGGTGTTTAATGAGAAACAGACATAATAAGACTTCTGCTCCCTCAGGCATATAAGAGACAACTAATATGAGGTTGTGTATAAGGCTGGCAATCTCCTCATGTAGAAACATTTCTAACAGAAACCACTGCTGCAAGAGTACATGAATACTTTGGTGCGGGCTTCCTACAAGAGGTGTCAGTGGTGGCTCCATGCTCCATAAGCAGCCAAATGGGAAATGATGAAATGAATGACAGTCAAGAATGTTTTAATGTCAATCTTTTTTAAACGAGCAATATAATATTAACACAGCATGTTTAAGAAAAAGCCTCATGTCAGCCACAATCACAAACTGGCAGAGACATGTTAAACAAAACAAATACACACAAGACTAATGACAAAGAAAAGGCACAAGAATTGAACAACAGACTATATGTCCATATACTTAACATTAATAATACAAATGGAGCTGTGAGGTGAGGAAACAATACAAGCACTGATTGGTCACACATTGAGGGAGTTCCCAAGGTGAAGAAATAGTGAGAGATCCAACAACAAGTGGATGAAAGAATTAGAGACAGACATGATAGAGATGTGACACACAACAGGAGGACTTGCCATGGCATGACTCAACACCTATGCTTAACAGGGAGCTCTGGAGTAATTAAGTGTACAAAATGGTAATGGAAATTAAAAACATTTGAAATCAGAGACTGAAACAGAATATACAACTACAAAGACCACAACAATGAAATGATGATCCCAGCTGAATGGTGAAATTATGCAGCATGACACAATGCAGACATAAAGTCCAACATAACAATGAGAATCTCAAATGTCAAGTCAGTATTATTGTATGGCTCTGAAACATGGAGAACAATAACAAAAACAAACATCAAGTTACAAACTTTCATACATGGCCGCTTACATAGAAAAGAAAGATTGAGCTTGTATGACAAGGTCCCCCAATGTGGAACTGATGACAATGACTAGAGGAATAAGAGGAAGATGCTGGCAATGGTAAAGACTCACACTGAGGAAACCTACTTATAGTATTATCAGGCAGTCCTCGGGAATCCCCAGGGTAAGAGAAGGAGAGGCAGATAGAAAACACACAGAGAAGAGAACTGGAGACAGAAATGATAATGATGAGAAAGGCATAGAAAAATCTTGAGCTGATGTCACATGACAGGAGGACTTGGGCTGATGTCACATGACAGGAGGACTTGGCTTGTGTTTGTTGAAGGCCTTTGCTTTGTAGGGAGCTAAACAGTAATGGATGAAACAGAACTGACTCTTCTGAAGCACGAATTACCATCATACTATTTTGTCCTTACACCAGAATTACCATCATACTATTTTGTCCTTACACCAGAATTACCATCATACTATTTTGTCCTTACACCAGAATTACTATCATCCTATTTTCCACCCACACCAGAAACCATGAACAATTTACCAATTAAGGCTGCAGCAATTATGATTATTTCAATATTTGTGGAACCTGTCAATGTCATCAGAACAAAATGATTTTGTATATCTACACACTTTCAGTGAGAAGTCAGATATAGTCCTTCAAATAGGACAAACAAGTCAAATACATTTCAGTTTCAGAAAATAAAAAACAGTACAAAAATCACAAGGAATGTTTAGGTCAAACATGTAATCAACTACTATAACAAGAAAGTGGCACAACAGAAGTAAATAAACAAAAACATACAACAGCAAATAACATAATACAGAAATACATAGGAAAAGATTGCACAGAGAATTTAACACAGCAGAAATTGAATTATAAAACAACCACAACAATAAACAAATCAATGAAATGAAATACACCAACATATAAAAGTAGAAGACTTGACTGAACCAAATATTGAAAGAAATAATAAGAAAGTTCAGAAGCTGAGAGTTGTGAAAAATGCTAGAACCAAAGGCAATGAAGTAAAACACTTACTAGGGAAAAATAGAAAGGAGCCCAATGGAAGGTGCCAAAGCAGAAATAAGAAAATGTGAAGAAACACGAAGTATGAACCAACAGAGCAATAAGAAAATGTGAAGAAACAGAAGAAGTATGAACCAACGGAGCAAAAAGACAATGTGAAGAAACAGAAGAAGTATGAATCAACCGAGCAATAAGAAAATGTGAAGAAACAGAAGAAGTATGAACCAATGGAGCAATAAGAAAATGTGAAGAAACAGAAGAAGTATGAACCAACGGAGCAATAAGAAAATGTGAAGAAACAGAAGAAGTATGAACCAACGGAGCAATAAGAAAATGTGAAGAAACAGAAGTACGAAACAACAGAGGAATAAGAAAATGTGAAGAAACAGAAGAAGTATGAAACAATGGAGCAATAAGAAAATGTGAAGAAACAGAAGAAGTATGAAACAACAGAGCAATGAGAAAATGTGAAGAAACAGAAGAAGTATGAAACAATGGAGCAATGAGAAAATGTGAAGAAACAGAAGTATGAAACAACGGAGCGATGAGAAAATGTGAAGAAACAGAAGAAGTATGAACCAACAGAGGAATAAGAAAATGTGAAGAAACAGAAGAAGTATGAAACAATGGAGCAATAAGAAAATGTGAAGAAACAGAAGAAGTATGAAACAACAGAGCAATGAGAAAATGTGAAGAAACAGAAGAAGTATGAAACAATGGAGCAATAAGAAAATGTGAAGAAACAGAAGAAGTATGAAACAACGGAGCAATGAGAAAATGTGAAGAAACAGAGAAGAAGTATGAATCAACGGAGGAATAAGAAAATGTGAAGAAACAGAAGAAGTATGAGAAGAACGTGAGAAAAACACACCCTCTGCGAGGTCTGTCCCCGTATTTCTGAGGAGGAGGTTGCCAGATTCTTTGTGCTGACTGTTTCCATGACAGCATGAGGTTCTTCTGACGACTGGAAAATGCCTTGGAACACAGAAAATACATTTACTTCAAATACATCATAACTAATGTGATCAAAAATTATGTGTCACAAAGCTATTAACTAACCAAACTCTTCAGTCTTTTTTTCCTCCCCTTCTTGCTGGTTTTTAAATAAATTAAATTTGTGAAGAAAAATAACCAAAAAAAAAAAAAAAAAAAACATTCAATAATACTAATGTCACATAGTGTCTATTATTCCAAAATTGCACTTCAAATTTACTGTGATTTGTTTACTGATAATGTCAATCTTTCTTTGATCTATCACTTGCTGACACTGTATGACGTTTGTCAGTACAAAGGCATGCTGAAATGTTTCAATATAGATCAAGCTTTAATACTTTGATAGAAAACTGTGGACACATTACAGCCATGAACTCAAAACATTTTATGTTCACTGACAATCTAATATGTTAACTAAACTTGAACTTGAAGTATGTTCTTAAACTCCTATCGACAGAAAACTGCTGTCAGCAATATGTTAGTTGGACCATTAATGTTCTATACACAACACTAATACAGGAGGTGATCTGATCATCAGAATGCTGTGCAGGTCTCTACTGGTTTATTATAAATATGTGATCTATGTTACACATAATCTAATAAAAAGCTTCAAAATAATCAGGCCTCAAATGACAAAATCTGCCTCTAATTCTAATCTTGTCTATTAAAAAAAAAAAAAAAAAAATTTTATTTATCTATTTTTTGTTTGTTGTTTGCTACTTTCTTCGTAGCACCGCCCTTTCTACCATTTACATGGAACTGTTAGTTATATCAGGATGCTATTTTTTTTTTTTAATTGAGTGTGATATTTTTCTTGATTGTTTTATGCCTGTATATACTTTAGTTTTATTCCTAGATGGTTTTAAATTTTTTTAAATCATATATGACAAAACGTACAGTAAATGAAAGAATATATGATATTTTCAGCACCTAACTCATGAAGACTTTTAATGATACAGAAATTACCTGATGCTGTTAAAACAATGTGAGTGGTAACCACTGATTAACTGTTAAAACATTGTGTGAGTGGTAACCACTGATTAACTGTTAAAACAGTGTGTGTGGTAATCACTGATTAACTGTTAAAACAGTGTGAGTGGTAACCACTGATTAACTGTTAAAACAGTGTGTGAGTGGTAACCACTGATTAACTGTTAAAACAGTGAGTGGTAACCACTGATTAACTGTTAAAACAGTGAGTGGTAACAACTGATTAACTGCTAAAAGTGTCAGCTTTAACTACTGATTAACTGTTAAAACAGTGTGTGTGTGTAGTAACGACAGATTAACTGTTAAAACAGCGTGTGTGTGGTAACTACTGATTAACTGTTAAAACAGTGTGTGTGTTGTAACCACTGATTAACTGTTAAAACAGTGTGTGTGGTAACCACTGATTAACTGTTAAAACAGTCTGTGTGGTAACCACTGATTCACTGTTAAAACGGTGTGAGATGGTAACCACTGTTAAAACAGTGTGAGTATGGTAACCACTGTTATAACAGTTTGCTGATTTCTGTGCAATTTGTTTTACATGATACAGTTGCCAGTCCCGTTCACAATCTCATTTTACTTACACTGATTGATTCTGTATACTAGGTCAAGCAAAGAACGGAATAACCGGTGTCTCTGAGATAAAGAGAGTTAATACCATAACATCTTGAATCGTGTCTTCTTCTTCTTCTAAAATCATCTCATGTTAACAGTTAATTTTGGGCAACATGTCTAAACTTTAAGCCACTGGTCAGCTCTACTTAACAATTGTTGGAAAGATAAACTGCTAGTACTGAAAACACTGGACACAAAACGTGACTTACTTCATGTTGTAGGCACTTGTCAATAAGTTGAAGATAGCTCTGAAAACATTCATCATCTGGACGGGATGTAACCAGCAGTTGTGTACACACTGTACAAAATACACAGTACATGTTTCAACACTACAGCAGACATGCAGTATAAGAATATACACCATAACACAGGGGTACTCAATGCAGTCCCCGTGGGCACCGTGGTGCCCGCCAAAGCTTATTTATGTGCTCGTGGAAAAATTGCTAACAAAATAATATATAAACAGTTGTGATTGCACGATGACTAATTATAATTTATTCTCTACTAGGCTTCTCTAGTTTGGGTGTTTAGTGGTCCCTGGAAATTTACAAAAAAATTGCCGATAGACACAGAAAGTTATGTTAATTCAAGATCTGTTACTTTAACAATCTTTTCATTATTGAAAAATATATATTCTTAAAAAGTGTGGCATATAAGATACACTCATATTTAGGCTCCAAACATCTTTCTGAATCATTATTATTAACAATGAACATTGTTAAATCTGAGTACAGGTTGTGGCTCACCGATGCTCATCTGGATGAATGTTTGCGTGCAGGAACATCATCATACTCTCCTCACTATACACAATTGACGACTGACATGCAGTGCCAAAGATCACACTAATTATACATTTGACTCAAATCGTTTGAAGATCAATTTTTTAAAATCCTCAATATTTCTTATTTTGTTGAATGTGTTTACTCAGCCTTATATAAGTATTTTGTATATTTCGATGTAAAATTGAACCATTTTTTAGCTGCAATATTTGATTGGTGCCCGCAACCCTCTTTATAAGTCTGAAATGTGCCGGCAGTGCAAAACAGGTTGAGGACCCCTGTTGTTACATATACACACTAAGAGACATAAAATACACATGTACACACTAAGAGATATAAAATACACATGTACACACTAACAGAGTATATATGTAAACATGATAACAGACTCACAGAATATGAGCACACAATAAAAAGCACAGAATTACAAATGGACACAGACAGAACACACACAAGCAGCACATGTGTATATGATCATCATAATTCTTCTTGACACAGCATGGAACCACCACCACAACAACCACCAGCTGGAAGACTTGTAGGAAGCCAGCATCAAACAATCACACATGTTCTTGCAGCAGTGGTTTATATGGTACTTTGTTGTACACGATGAGGGTGCCCTCCATATGCACCACCACCACCACATATTAGTTGCCATGTACAACATGACAGAGGTTTTGTTGTCCTATTCTTTCTCCTCTCTTCAGACACCCCCTAGGAACTACACAGGACAAGTGTCAATGGTAACGGTAGTTCTATAGTAGATACTGATGTAGGGGAATGAAGTGTTGGAGACTTCACTATATAAGGTTCAGCTTTATGAAGTGGGAGGATTGGTTCACTTCTTCATTGCCTTTGCCTTCCCTAACTCAAGAGCAGTCAGATACCCATATAAACCTGGGCAGACTGAAGCGTCATGCTACCAAGTTTCAAACCCAGAACCCTGCAGTGAGAGACAAGTGCTGTAACAACTCTGTTAGTCGGACACTCAGTGCAAGTGTACACACTGTAAAACAGTAGTGAATACATTACAAAACAGTAATGTACACACATTAACAAATCATGCATGTAGTCGACGCGGAAATCAAAAAGAAATGTCCAAGAGGAAAATCACAATGTTCAACTCAAATTTTAAGACAGTCCTACTGCACAGTTCCCAAACTTTGAGAACCAAAAAAAAAAAAAAAAAAAAACAAGAATCTGCAGACTTTCACAAATGGGTTCTTGCATAGAACAGAGAGATTCAAGTGGTATGACAAGGTCACAAACGGAACTGATGGAAAGAACCTGACAAAATACAAGTGAAGCAAGAAATGAAAAGTCATTGCTTTTGGATGAAACACACACACAAGTGAAGCAAGAGATGACAAGTCATTGCTGTTGGATGAAACACACATACAAGTGAAGCAAGAGATGAAAAGTCATTGCTGTTGGATGAAACACACATACAAGTGAAGCAGAGATGACAAGTCATTGCTGTTGGATGAAACACACATACAAGTGAAGCAAGAGATGACAAGTCATTGCTGTTGGATGAAACACACATACAAGTGAAGCAAGAGATGACAAGTCATTGCTGTTGCATGAAATATACATACAAGTGAAGCAGGAGATGACAAGTCATTGCTGTTGGATGAAACACACATACAAGTGAAGCAAGAGATGACAAGTCATTGCTGTTGCATGAAATATACATACAAGTGAAGCAAGAGATGACAAGTCATTGCTGTTGGATGAAACACACATACAAGTGAAGCAAGAGATGACAAGTCATTGCTGTTGGATGAAACACACATACAAGTGAAGCAAGAGATGAAAAGTCATTGCTGTTGGATGAAACACACATACAAGTGAAGCAGAGATGACAAGTCATTGCTGTTGGATGAAACACACATACAAGTGAAGCAAGAGATGACAAGTCATTGCTGTTGGATGAAACACACATACAAGTGAAGCAAGAGATGACAAGTCATTGCTGTTGCATGAAATATACATACAAGTGAAGCAGGAGATGACAAGTCATTGCTGTTGGATGAAACACACATACAAGTGAAGCAAGAGATGACAAGTCATTGCTGTTGCATGAAATATACATACAAGTGAAGCAAGAGATGACAAGTCATTGCTGTTGGATGAAACACACATACAAGTGAAGCAAGAGATGACAAGTCATTGCTGTTGGATGAAGCACACATACAAGTGAAGCAAGAGATGACAAGTCATTGCTGTTGGATGAAACACACATACAAGTGAAGCAAGAGATGACAAGTCATTGCTGTTGGATGAAACACACATACAAGTGAAGCAAGAGATGACAAGTCATTGCTGTTGGATGAAACACACATACAAGAAAGCTGCTGATAGTATAATAAGGCAGTCCTTTTTCTGGAATTATTATGGTCATACAAACTGAGAGAGACACAAAAAAAGAATGAAGATGGAAACTGGAGGCAGACTTTAACATGATAAATAAGACATGGGGAGACCTAGAACAGATGGCACAAAAGAGCTTGGTATGACCTGAGTGAAGATCTATGTCTCACTGAAGGATAAGGAAGATGAGAGTCATGCTGCAGAGTTACTAGGCTTTATCCTTTACAAGGTGTCCAAACAAGTTCTTTGTCTCAACAAAATAATGCCCTACTTGTGATCTAATGATGCTTATAGTTGGTCTTCTTTGTCAGTAAGCCACTTGTGTGTTTTCTTACTTGCTTGTCTATGACATCTCATTTCACAAATCATCATCATCATTATTATTACCCTCATCTCTGTGTTGATAAAAAAAAGCCTTCAATAAATTCTCATTTAGCCTTCCTACCCTGTGTCAGCCATTGGAGGTCTTTCATTTCATAGATGGTGACTTTTAATTCTTTTTTTCTGGTTAAAGTCCAAGTCTGGTAGAGCAAAATTAATGGTGTAAATGTTGTAATCTAGATCTTTCAAAACTGGGGTGAGCTGAACAAGAGTGGTCTACACAAGAAAATATACTGTACCTTTTCCCATAAGGCGGCAAAACTGTGCTGGAAGGTCACCTTCAATGACTTCATCTGCTGAAGGAGACTGTGGAGATGTTGATGATGATGACGTGGGTGTTGGATGGATAGAATGGTTAATGTTGGATGTAAGAAGTATCTGCGTCTGATTGAAGGCTTTAATCGGTGTATTCAGCATATGTTTCATCTCTCCTAGTGCAGCCTTGATTGAACCTCTCTCCTCCACTATGCTCTGTAAGATAGAATGGTCAATGATTTAAACCATGACTGTGTTGAAAACCGTAAGAGAATGAAAGGGTGACAACAGATAGACAAGACGAGGACAACACATCTAAGAGGGAAGAACACCAGGAACTGACAAGAAATTAGCCTACCACTGTCAAAGAAAGAAACAAATGTGACCCAGCCGACTGTTGTTCAGTCTCATGAAGCTAATTACTGACATGTCCCAGCCATCTCTGTTGTTCATGAAGCTAATTACTGACATGTTACAGAGATCTCTGTTGTTCATGAAGCTAATTACTGAAATGTGCCAGCCATCTCTCTTGTTCATGAAGCTAATTACTGACATGTCCCAGCCATCTCTTGTTCATGAAGCTAATTACTAACATGTCCTAGCCATCTCTGTTGTTCAAGAAGCTGATTACTAACATGTCCCCAACCATCTCTGTTGTTCATGAAGCTAATTACTGACATGTCCCAACCATCTCTGTTGTTCAAGAAGCTAATTATTGACATGTCCCAACCATCTCTGTTGTTCAAGAAGCTAATTACTGACATATACTTGCCATCTCTGTTGTTCAAGAAGCTAATTACTGACATGTCCCAATCATCTCTGTTGTTCATGAAGCTAATTACTGACATGTCCCAGCCATCTCTGAAGTTCATGAAGTGAACTACTGACATGTCCCAGCCATCTCTGGTGTTCATGAAGCTAATTACTGACATGTCCCAGCCATCTCTGATGTTCATGAAGCTAATTACTGACATGTCCCAGCCACCTCTGATGTTCATGAAGCTCATTACTGACATGTCACAGCCAAATCTCATTAAGGTAATTACTGATAGTGAACTGTAAAGTGGGTCTATTTTCTTATGAGTCTTAATTTTCTACTTACTTAGAATAAATAATTATAAACACATCACATTTATATCTTTGACAGGATCATAATTTCAATAAAGCGTTCTGTTCTCATAATGCTACAGCTGTGACTAATCTTTAGTCTGATGTACTCCAAAGGAGCCAAATTACTGCATGCTTGATGTTACCATCAAAATTATTATAGCTATATTTTACTAACTCAACAGAATGGATACCAATACATTTATCCTGCAAAAAACAAACCAATTTATTTTAACTATGTACTACTTTTAAACAAAAAATTATGATCTCACAACAAGACATGGCAAGCACATTTTTCAGACAGGACTCACCTTTTCTAACTGTCTAAGTACATCTTGCCTTTCCCTCAGTTTGACAATACTGACGAAAATTTTGTGGCGTGCACCTTTGGTAACATTCTGACAGAAAAAACAAAAAGCAACGTTTCACTATGTTGAATTTGGATCAGGAGGTGCAACCTGAACTTTGAAACAAGATGGCAGCCTGTACATCTCCAGTCAAAACTCTGCTTTCAAATCTAACTACAAAGTACTTGTATTCTTTCTGTTTGTCCCTTTTCATTCTTTATGGAGAGTAGGACAACAACTGTAGCTGGCCTAAAGTGCAATAAGCCTGCACACAAGCACTTATTGTATGTGCTCTATCAGTTGTGGTTTATGTAAAGATGTGTTTACATTATGGGTTTGTTAACTTCACACACAAACCTCCTTAGTTGCCTTTTATGACATGCCTGACCATGCAAGTTGGTATCATTCTTTGTTTTAATCCAGATCCCTGCCTGAGAAAACAGGCAGGTGAGTGGGGAAAGAGTTAGGTGCAGATGTCTGCAGTCTACCAGGTATGCTGAAATAGGTGACTAAGAAGAATTGGGCTTGTGCTTGGATCTGGTTACCAGATCGTTTGGAAACTCAGATAGCCAAAAAAACACTAAACAAAACAAAATTTAAGCAGAAATTCAGAGGTCTAATATATACTTTTTCATAGGTTGTCATGACTTGTTCAATGAGTTGTTCTTGTGCAGCCTCTGCATCTCTGCATACACACAGCACAACTCAATGACAGAATATGTACAAGTACCTGCCTGAATGTACATTCTGTCTAGCATAAACAAAGCCTTACCTGCTGTTCCAGCCAATCCTCTGTAACACTCAGCATTTCTTCGTAAGCCATCTGCTTAAAAAGATAGGAATACTTGTGCAATCTCAGACTTTTCAACCACACAGGCACCTCTGTTGAAGAAATGTGAAACAGGGTCACACTATACTCACTTATAGAGAGGGTTATTTCACTTGTTTCAGCATGCACTTTACTTTCTCCCATTTGCTGATGACATTCATTTATATCAGGAAGGTTTACAGATGAATTACAGCAAGAACAGAAAGAGTGACAGCAACAATATCAAGCGTCTGACTTTTATAGGCAACCACAACTATTTTATAGGCAACCACAACTATTTTTACAGGTTCAAGACATTCAAATAACAACAACTATTTTATAGACAACCACAACTATTTTTACAGGTTCAAGACATTCAAATAACAACAACCATTTTATTAAAAACGAGAAAATAAAAACACAGACACAAAACGACGTGGATAACAAATTCTCTTATCAATGACACAACACAAACAATAATACGAGGCTCGGCAGCCGATCAATCGTCCAGCCTGGAGACAGGAGTTAACCCCCGTTATTGGGAAAACAAGCTTGTGAGCTGTTTAGCTTTGTAGGCCACAGATCAAGTGTTTGTATTAACTCTCCACCACCTCCCTCGTCTAATTCCTGCCCCGTTTCTTTTTTCTACAGCCAAGGTCAGATCTCAGAAATAGGTTTTCACGCCAGTGGGCCTCAACATTACAGAGATAACTTTAACAGAAGACAATGTCATATAAACGAGTTAACAATGTTTTGCTTAGCCTCCCATTTAAAAATGTTTTTGTGTTGTTGAGTTTGTCTTAACTTTTTGTTACCTTGACTATACAGCCTGCGAGCTAGTAGCCTCCTTCAGTCATAACTCACTGCGGGAATGTGCTCTTGAGGTGTTAGCCCTCAGCTGATTTTTATTTCCTTGTGTTCCTTTATGCGTGTTCTTTTTTGCTCTTCCGCTTGTTTTGAGAATATCGCTTCGTCCAATCTAAGGTGAAGTCGTAAGGAGCATCGCCACTTGTATTTATGTCCAGTGCATTCATCTGTCTTGCACACATCTTTGAACCTCAGCTGTGGTCGCCCAGCCTGTTCTTTTGTCACCTGCCAGTTGTTCATAGCAAATATCTTTAGGGATGCCACCACCTTCCATACGGCGGACATGGCCAAGCCTGCTCTGTCTAAGCAGTGTATACATGCTGTGGAGGCCAGGACGTAACAGTACCTCGACATTTATCACTTCCGCCTTCCAAGAAATACCAAGGATGTGGCGTAGACACCGTTGATAGAAGTTATTGAGCCTTCTATTCTTGCTTAGCATAGGTTGTCCGTGTCCCGCTGCCGTATAGAAGCGTGCTAGTGACGCAGTCATTAATATAACACATTGGGTCTTCATTGTGATAGCAGAATGGTATTTCCTTAATCTTCTTTCATATCCTTTTAACTTTCGGATTAGGAGACGCTGCTGTTTTATTTATTTATTTTAAAGATGAGTTTTGATTACGTTTCCCAAGACACAAAGTTGTTCAGTTATATTAGGGCGTATGTCCAAATAAAAGACATTTTGGTCTAACTGAGAATAAATGATGTATGAACATCGCTGATACCGCTGGCGTAACTCATGGGCATTAACTCTTCTAACCTGCGCGCTTTTGCAATCACGAATGTAATCTGACAGCGCATCTGGACATGTTTAACAGACAGGTCAGATAAGGGGTGGAGCTACAGTAAAATTCTATTTTCAACAATAACTGCAGGATTTTAATTAGCATGCACCGACATAACCTACAACAGTAATAGTTATGAGCAAAAATGCACTTTCAGTGATACTGGTTGCCATGGAAACGACAGCCATATTGGATGTTAAAACGGTTTCTATTTACTGCGTCTTATTAATTTTAATTTGTTTTCCCCCTTGTATTTACACCTTGTGGAAGTTACAGCACGAAGAATAGTACATCGCAGACAAAAACTATGAAGATCAGCAGCTCACCAGACCCACACAACACCAAGCTTACACAGGTTCCATAATTCAAATACCTAGGGAGCATTTTTACAGAAAATAGAAAACTTGACAGAGAAACTGAAACAAGATGTCATTAAAAAAAAGTCAGTGCTCGGACTTAATATATTCTTACCAACTCTTTGATATGGGTGTCAAACACAGCCCCTAACCAAAACATGGAAGATGAAAATTACATCCTGTGAGATGAGATGCTTAAGAAAAGTACATTAATGTTACCAGAAGAAACAGAATGAGAACTGATGACGATAGAAAAATTGTAGGAACTGCATCCTGCATCAAGCATACAGAGAGACAGCAAATTAAGTGGTTTGGTGATCTCATGAGAATAGAGCCCGATAAATTACCACAACACGCCTACAACAGTAAAGGTCAAGGTAGTCACACACCGTAGTTACTGCTGTAGGGAGTGAAGTGTTAGAGACTTCAATATAATCTGTCCGGCTTCGAGAGGTGAGGTGACCAGTTCCCTTCCTCGCTGCCTTTGCCTTCGCTAATCCAAGGGGATAGTCAGGTACTTATTGACAGTACATCTGGGTAGACTGCGGCGTGACGCCACAGTTTCGAACCCAGCACCTTTGCGTGAGAGGCTAGCGCTCTGCCAATTGGACGCTCCCTACAGCAGCAGATCTAACTTTAGAGCACGTGGAAGACCAATAGCCAGATGGATAAACAACAGCACCAGCTGACAGCAGCCAATGTGACACACTTGGCTCAAGAATGCAAAGACGTCCTGTCTCCGCGACGCTTGACGGCAAGAGTAGACCGAACACATCCTGTGGCAGTTCATGTTAATACATGGTCATTACCGATAATGCAAGGGACATAATCGGGAAATATCGAATTTTATAATATTATGTGGTGCCCGTCGTTAATAGTTCAATGACACTACGAAGGTTGTATGTTAACCGGTCATGGTAGATCGTATTTAAACAGTTGTTCAAGTGGCGGCTACTTCACTGTTCACTTTACAGAACAGTCCTAGAAGGACAGAACCATATATCCCCCCAGTAATACAATGTTTCCGGTGTCACGGATTCTCGCACACCAAGAGCACATGTAGAAAACAGGTAGCCTGCAGATACTGTGCAGGAAGCCACACATAGCGACTGTCCCCCGGCGAATAAGGATGTCAATTATCAAGCACCCAATGCAAATAGAACGTATGTGAATTGCCTTGGCGATCACGGAGCAAGATACCGCGGTTGTCCAGTATTCCAGGAGACAAGAAAATATTTAAAAATGCCAATCGGAGAGGGAGGCAAAGAACAGAGTAACAGCAAATGCACTATCAACACCAAAACAGGAACAGCCTTGCAAATCAAATTAGACAACTGACGTCTGAGATGAGAGAAATCAAACAGAAATTACGGGAAGAAAAAGAAAGCCCTAACTACAACAACAAAAACCCAAATGTCAGTTAGGGGAGATCTCAGGTGACTTGGAACGTGCGAAGCGGGTGATCCTCGACATGACAGCGGTGCAACAACAGATCCAGGAAGCCATCGCAAGGTTGGCTGAAATGAAAACGGAAAATAAGAAATCTTTAAAAGAACTGAAATGGAGAGACAGGTCATCACCGAAATAAGAGATAAAACAACACAAAGATACAAGCGTCAACCAAGGGAAAAAATCACTGGATGAAATTCTCGAGGACCTTTATGCCAGCTATAATCGACAAAACCTTAAGACAGTTGCAGTCTAGAAAGATGACCTCATCAGCAAACACCAAAGGCCCACAAAGGCTGGGCAAACCAAAAGCACACGCGAATCTACATTCCAGCTAATAGTCCTTTTCAGGACTGCCAACAAACAAGCGAGAATAGATTAAAAAAAAATTAACATAATTGCGATAAAAGGACACTGATTGAAGAAGCCACATATTGGGAACAAGATAACGGGACGACTCCTGACAGTCAGCTGGGGGTCTTTCTCAGGGCTAGCCATTTTCAGAGCTAACATCGGTCTCGCTTCAAAATAGAATAAATCACACCCCAATTATAACCGAAAGGGCCCACTTCCGGTCTGGTTGAACAGAGTATTAAAAGCGCTATGAGATTATAGGAAACTCTATACACAGCGATACAATAGGAGGTAATCTGATCATCAGAGGATTTCTCAGTCGGTCTTGTTTCGGCCCCGCTATAATGAACGAACGAAAAGGATTTAAACAGCCCGCATGCGAAGCTCGCTCTCTTTCGTTGCAAGTGTTCTCACAAGCTGTCGAGCTGCTAGAGGTGTTAACATGGGACGCCGGGCACAAGGCCCACTTCCTGTAGTATACAGATGATATGAAAAGAGAAATCCAGAAGACAGATTATTTATGGAATCTGAACAAATCAGTAGTTACGGTAATAATCGAAGATAATCTACCGAAAGTCGAGTTATATTCGTAAGAATCAGGTTAGTAACATTAACTTTTCCATGCTTTGTGTTAAGCGTCGCCGCTGAAGAGACCCCTGTTTTCTTGGCAGGCACTAGAACCCTGGGACATAACGTAGACATAACTAAGTAGGGTAACATGAGAAACATAAACATTATTGTCAAATAGGAAGAACCATATTATATTGGCTAGAGAATGTTGACATCCCGAGATCTTTTAAAGTCCAAGATGAGTGGTTTCATATATTGACAAATAGAGGTTATAATTAGTAGCTAGAAACAGTCGCTATACTGTATGTGGACATTGAGTCAGATTGATCAAACCAATGATATGACTATGTACATTCTGCGTTCTATGGGATATTGTGTACATACGTTCTACAATAAAGTTGTGGTTGACATCATGATTGTTGAATGTGGCGAAATCAGTCGTGCAATCTTTATAACTCCCATTCACTCCGGCAGTATCTCTTCATTTCTCTCTTTCATCGTCTTATTATTTGGCATATTTACTGCCCTTACAACCTTTTACTGTGACCACTCCCCCAGACGTATTTACGTTCCGCCAGGTGAACTGTGGTATTATCGTAACAATACTCAGTCATTATCACCGGTCAGCGGTAATACGTTTATCTCTTTGAGTCGCCGGCCACCTTTGATAGGAGACGATCCTCGTTTGACACAATATGGTCTCGTACGAGGATGAATAGGAAGCCAATATTGTCTGTCTGAGAGAGCCGTCTGAGGTGTGCGGAAACACAGGCGTTAATGAGATAATAGCTTTCGCCGGGCCATCCCTGTAGTGGCACATTTTATCACGGTTAATCTGTCTGGGAAGACAATATTTGAAGGTAGCATCTGGACATCAAATAAGTTCTCAGATTTGTTTGTGAGTTGGCGGAAATATTACCGCATTATTTGAAAGAGGTCACGCGTTGGAATATTTAATGTAATATTTAAAACACATGGGGATATAATGAATTAAAAGACCCCTACCCAGTGTTAAAGAGCTTACCATTGGTTTGATTTGAGAAGCCGGAATAAACAATGACTCTCAATGGAAAATTCGGCGGAAGTATCATCCGAGATTTGAACTGGAAACTGAGAATGTAATATAGTGAGAGCGGAGTCACAGATTAGACAGCTTCGCAACTTAAAGCTAGCAATTCCCAAAAGCCAGAAAGAGGAGGATCGGACAAAGGATTCCAAACTTAAAAGTGACAGATAAGAAAGTATTTGAGCAACTTAAAAAAGTAAACCTGCATTTTAAATACGAAGTCTGGATACCTAAGGAATCAGATCACCCGTCATAAAAGGAATTAGAAAGTTTCCCAGACCAAGTGATTCACAGAACACCCGCCATAAGAGGAATTGCTATAATTTCCCAGACCATGTGATTCGCAGAACACCCGTCACAAGAGGAATTACTAAAATTTCCAGGCCAAGTCCAAGTAATTCGAGAGCATATAACCTAAATTGCTCGTGTCCATTCTAACCTGTGCGAGGAGATTGTAGATTCCCACATTTTTGGGGTAAGTGTAACATTTATTTTACAGATGTGAATTTGACATGTTTTTCTTGCTTAGTGGTTATATATGAGGCTGGCAACCTCAACATATGAAAATAGTATATTCATGAACCACTACAGCAAGCGCTTGTGATTGTTTCTGGCTAGTCGTGCGGAAAACTGACAGCAGAGGTGACCCCAGACTCCGACTGGAGCAGTGATGAGTGATGATTACATCACATATGCCTCAAGTGTATCATATCATTTTGTGAGATTTATGTAACTTGTTAATGTTAGTTCAGGCACGAATCATTATTCGATTTTGTCTAAAAGATCGTGGTACAAAGCTATCAGACGGTTCGAGGAACTAAGCTATCAGACTGTGAAGAGTCATCATAACAAAAGAATCGACAAAAACCGAGGCTGCAGGACTCACTTATACCAGCTAAGTGCTTGTAAAAGGCACCAGCAAAAGGAAAGAAATATTCTTTAATATAAACCCTCTTTCCAGTCTCCATGAAGATAAATTGATTTTTCATCTAAAATTCACCATCATTCTATTTATTTTAACCTGTTAAAACTAATTGATTACTAAATGTGTTACATGTTATTTTAAAACATAACAATCTTAGTTGATTCAGTTATTGTAAGTATGAAAACATACGTATGAGCAAGACTTATATATATATATATATATATATATATATATATATATATATATATATATATATATATATATATATATATATATATATATATATATATATATATATATATATATATATATACATACAAGGGGATTGACATAAGTCTTGGGCCTGACCATGAAGGAGTCACAGGAGGAAGATGAAACTTGGCACATTTAAAGTTCATCATATTTGCACTGAATGTGTGAAGTACGCATTTGTTTCTTCAATGGGTTTTCCCGCTACGGTGCACGGCGCAATGTACCCTATTGACCGGATCTGCTGCTCCAAAGATTTGACAAAACAATGGAAAAGAAGGAGGCCAGAGCTGTGATAAAATTTCTGATGTTTCAGGGAAAAACACCTACAGAAATACACAGGGAGATGGAACCAGTGTTTTGTGATTCTTGTCATTCATATACTTCGGTAAAAAACTGGTGTCAACAGTTTAAGTGCGGCCGCTCAAATGTTGCTGATCTGCCAAGATCTGGTAGACCAGCCTCAGAGTGCAACGATGAAAATGCAACAAAAGTGAAGAAAATCATTGACCAGGATCGAAAAATGACAATTGTGGAGATAGCTAGTAGAGTAAAAGTAAATGAAAGAACAGTTTATAGAATTTTACACAACAGACTGAACATGAGAAAAGTGTGTGTGCACTGGGTTCCGCGACTGTTGACACGTGAACAGAAGCAAACGAGGGTAAATTGCTGTCAACAGTTGCTCAAAAAAAGTCAGGCAAAAAAAATGTTGGAGATCATGGTGACAGTAGATGAGACTTGGGTACACCATTATGACCCCGAATCCAAAATTGCCGGCATGCAAGGGAAAACCCCGGGCTCCCCAACACCTGTCAAGCCGAGAGCGCAGAAATCTGCAGGAAAAGTGATGCGGACTGTTTTTTTGGGACGGCAAAGGTGTCCTTTTGAAAGATTATCTACCTCGTGGCAACACAGTTAATGGACAGTACTATGCAGATCTTCTCACCAAACTAAGAAAGGTTGTGACCAGGAAACGAGGGATAACACACACTCAAAATCTTCCTTTGCTTCAAGACAACGCGCCCTCTCACAAAGCAAGCTTGTGCAGCTAGCAGCCAACGATTTGAATATTGAAATTCTTCCACAATCACCATATTCTCCAAATTTGGCTCCATCAGACTTTTTTCTATTCCCAAATCTTAAAAAGCAGCTAAAAGGAAATCATTTTGACAGCGATGAAGAAGTTATACTGGCATGTGATGACTGGTTTAGTTTGAAAAATAGGGTGTTCTACTCCCAAGGTCTTTTCAAGGTCAAGCAGATATGGCAGAAGTGTGTCAATTCAGACGGTGGCTATATTGAAAAGGAATAAACACTAAACAAAATTTCAGCTCTCTGTGACATCTCCTTCATGGGTGTATATATATATATATATATATATATATATATATATATATATATATATATATATATATATATATATATATATATATATATATATATATACACACACACACACACACTTCTACATAGCTACTTGTAAAAGGGAATTTCGCTGGATTTACACCAGCTGGGGGCTTGAACGGGCTATAACCATTGCTTAATTCCTCATAAAAGGCGGCGGACTGATAATAAGTTAACAATTGCTCTGCCAATACAGCATTGTTCTTGACTTCCGAAATATCTTATGAACAGTACCTTGAGATAGAAGCATCTTTACCCTTCTATCTACAACTCTGCCAAGAGTAATATTGTGCGAAGGTAAACATCTTTGACGACCCATTTTAGATACTCTTGAGTTTTGGCCACTGGTAGACCACTACGGCAAAGCAGGGGAGGCAATCCGTGACAGTTTGCACAATACAAAATATATTAATAGATTTGTCCAAAGTTTCCTACAGCACTGCGGCTTTTGTTCAATACTTAGCGCGGTCGTACTATAATGTGGGCTCACTTGCTTTGACAGGAGACGGAGGGGGTGTTTATGTTACGAAATCGGACAAAAATTATAAGGCCTGGTTGTCTAGGACCCCCTTTGCGTGTCTGCTAACCGTGTCATTACAGTAACGACCGACACGTGTCAACACTACTGGCTAGACGTGTTTCTGTCGATATCTGCGGTGCAAGAATAACAGCACAGTTGAGTAGACCACTTGTTAAGAATTATGGAGCGATGATAGGGAGGGCTGGTTGCAACAAGAGACAACACACACCCACGGCGACTTGAATATCACATTTACTTGGGGAAAAAAAAAATCAAAGCAAATATAGAAACGGTCATATGAGGAGGAAGTATTCCAAGATTAGAAATGATGACTATTTAATAGCATGAACTTGGTCGATAGCCAGAATGTAGATAAAAAGTGTTGTCAGAGTACATATTGAACTCGTAAATGACAATAACTTGGTGGATAGCCAGAATGTAGATATAACCAGTGTTGTCAGAGTACATATTGAACTCGTCAATGACAATAACTTGGTGGATAGCCAGAATGTAGATATAACCAGTGTTGTCAGAGTACATATTGAACTCGTCAATGACAATAACTTGGTGGATAGCCAGAATGTAGATATAACCAGTGTTGTCAGAGTACATATTGAACTCGTCAATGACAATAACTTGGTGGATAGCCAGAATGTAGATATAACCAGTGTTGTCAGAGTACATATTGAACTCGTCAATGACAATAACGTGGTGGATAGCCAGAATGTAGATATAACCAGTGTTGTCAGAGTACATATTGAACTCGTCAATGACAATAACTTGGTGGATAGCCAGAATGTAGATATAACCAGTGTTGTCAGAGTACATATTGAACTCGTCAATGACAATAACTTGGTGGATAGCCAGAATGTAGATATAACCAGTGTTGTCAGAGTACATATTGAACTCGTCAATGACAATAACTTGGTGGATAGCCAGAATGTAGATATAACCAGTGTTGTCAGAGTACATATTGAACTCGTCAATGACAATAACTTGGTGGATAGCCAGAATGTAGATAACCAGTGTTGTCAGAGTACATATTGAACTCGTCAATGACAATAACTTGGTGGATAGCCAGAATATAGATAACCAGTGTTGTCAGAGAGTACATATTGAACTCGTCAATGACAATAACTTGGTGGATAGCCAGAATGTAGATAACCAGTGTTGTCAGAGTACATATAGATAACCAGTGTTGTCAGAGAGTACATATTGAACTCGTCAATGACAATAACTTGGTGGATAGCCAGAATGTAGATAACCAGTGTTGTCAGAGTACATATTGAACTCGTCAATGACAATAACTTGGTGGATAGCCAGAATGTAGATAACCAGTGTTGTCAGAGTACATATAGATAACCAGTGTTGTCAGAGAGTACATATTGAACTCGTCAATGACAATAACTTGGTGGATAGCCAGAATGTAGATATAACCAGTGTTGTCAGAGAGTACATATTGAACTCGTCAATGACAATAACTTGGTGGATAGCCAGAATGTAGATATAACCAGTGTTGTCAGAGAGTACATATTGAACTCGTCAATGACAATAACTTGGTGGATAGCCAGAATGTAGATATAACCAGTGTTGTCAGAGAGTACATATTGAACTCGTCAATGACAATAACTTGGTGGATAGCCAGAATGTAGATATAACCAGTGTTGTCAGAGTACATATGTGGATAGCCAGAATGTAGATATAACCAGTGTTGTCAGAGAGTACATATTGAACTCGTCAATGACAATAACTTGGTGGATAGCCAGAATGTAGATATAACCAGTGTTGTCAGAGTACATATAGATAACCAGTGTTGTCAGAGAGTACATATTGAACTCGTCAATGACAATAACTTGGTGGATAGCCAGAATGTAGATATAACCAGTGTTGTCAGAGAGTACATATTGAACTGGTCAATGACAATAACTTGGTGGATAGCCAGAATGTAGATATATAGCCAGAATGTAGATAACCAGTGTTGTCAGAGAGTACATATTGAACTCGTCAATGACAATAACTTGGTGGATAGCCAGAATGTAGATATAACCAGTGTTGTCAGAGAGTACATATTGAACTCGTCAATGACAATAACTTGGTGGATAGCCAGAATGTAGATATAACCAGTGTTGTCAGAGAGTACATATTGAACTCGTCAATGACAATAACTTGGTGGATAGGAATAGATATAACCAGTGTTGTCAGAGTAATATAGATACAACCAGTGTTGTCAGAGAGTACATATTGAACTCGTCAATGACAATAACTTGGTGGATAGCCAGAATGTAGATATAACCAGTGTTGTCAGAGAGTACATATTGAACTCGTCAATGACAATAACTTGGTGGATAGCCAGAATGTAGATATAACCAGTGTTGTCAGAGAGTACATATTGAACTCGTCAATGACAATAACTTGGTGGATAGCCAGAATGTAGATATAACCAGTGTTGTCAGAGAGTACATATTGAACTCGTCAATGACAATAACTTGGTGGATAGCCAGAATGTAGATAACCAGTGTTGTCAGAGAGTACATATTGAACTCGTCAATGACAATAACTTGGTGGATAGCCAGAATGTAGATATAACCAGTGTTGTCAGAGAGTACATATTGAACTCGTCAATGACAATAACTTGGTGGATAGCCAGAATGTAGATATAACCAGTGTTGTCAGAGAGTACATATTGAACTCGTCAATGACAATAACTTGGTGGATAGCCAGAATGTAGATATAACCAGTGTTGTCAGAGTACATATAGATAACCAGTGTTGTCAGAGAGTACATATTGAACTCGTCAATGACAATAACTTGGTGGATAGCCAGAATGTAGATATAACCAGTGTTGTCAGAGAGTACATATTGAACTCGTCAATGACAATAACTTGGTGGATAGCCAGAATGTAGATATAACCAGTGTTGTCAGAGAGTACATATTGAACTCGTCAATGACAATAACTTGGTGGATAGCCAGAATGTAGATATAACCAGATATAACCAGTGTTGTCAGAGAGTACATATTGAACTCGTCAATGACAATAACTTGGTGGATAGCCAGAATGTAGATATAACCAGTGTTGTCAGAGTACATATAGATAACCAGTGTTGTCAGAGAGTACATATTGAACTCGTCAATGACAATAACTTGGTGGATAGCCAGAATGTAGATATAACCAGTGTTGTCAGAGTACATATAGATAACCAGTGTTGTCAGAGAGTACATATTGAACTCGTCAATGACAATAACTTGGTGGATAGCCAGAATGTAGATAACCAGTGTTGTCAGAGAGTACATATTGAACTCGTCAATGACAATAACTTGGTGGATAGCCAGAATGTAGATATAACCAGTGTTGTCAGAGTACATATAGATAACCAGTGTTGTCAGAGTACATATAGATAACCAGTGTTGTCAGAGAGTACATATTGAACTCGTCAATGACAATAACTTGGTGGATAGCCAGAATGTAGATATAACCAGTGTTGTCAGAGTACATATAGATAACCAGTGTTGTCAGAGAGTACATATTGAACTCGTCAATGACAATAACTTGGTGGATAGCCAGAATGTAGATATAACCAGTGTTGTCAGAGATATAACCAGTGTTGTCAGAGAGTACATATTGAACTGGTCAATGACAATAACTTGGTGGATAGCCAGAATGTAGATATAACCAGTGTTGTCAGAGAGTACATATTGAACTCGTCAATGACAATAACTTGGTGGATAGCCAGAATGTAGATATAACCAGTGTTGTCAGAGTACATATAGATAACCAGTGTTGTCAGAGAGTACATATTGAACTGGTCAATGACAATAACTTGGTGGATAGCCAGAATGTAGATATAACCAGTGTTGTCAGAGAGTACATATTGAACTGGTCAATGACAATAACTTGGTGGATAGCCAGAATGTAGATATAACCAGTGTTGTCAGAGTACATATAGATAACCAGTGTTGTCAGAGAGTACATATTGAACTCGTCAATGACAATAACTTGGTGGATAGCCAGAATGTAGATATAACCAGTGTTGTCAGAGAGTACATATTGAACTGGTCAATGACAATAACTTGGTGGATAGCCAGAATGTAGATATAACCAGTGTTGTCAGAGTACATATTGAACTGGTCAATGACAATAACTTGGTGGATAGCCAGAATGTAGATATAACCAGTGTTGTCAGAGAGTACATATTGAACTGGTCAATGACAATAACTTGGTGGATAGCCAGAATGTAGATATAACCAGTGTTGTCAGAGAGTACATAGTGATAACCAGGGTGGTGAGAGAGTGCAAAGTGAACTGGTCAATGACAATAACTTGGTGGATAGCCAGAATGTAGATATAACCAGTGTTGTCAGAGAGTACATATTGAACTGGTCAATGACAATAACTTGGTGGATAGCCAGAATGTAGATATAACCAGTGTTGTCAGAGAGTACATATTGAACTGGTCAATGACAATAACTTGGTGGATAGCCAGAATGTAGATATAACCAGTGTTGTCAGAGAGTACATATTGAACTGGTCAATGACAATAACTTGGTGGATAGCCAGAATGTAGATATAACCAGTGTTGTCAGAGAGTACATATTGAACTGGTCAATGACAATAACTTGGTGGATAGCCAGAATGTAGATATAACCAGTGTTGTCAGAGTACATATAGATAACCAGTGTTGTCAGAGAGTACATATTGAACTCGTCAATGACAATAACTTGGTGGATAGCCAGAATGTAGATATAACCAGTGTTGTCAGAGTACATATAGATAACCAGTGTTGTCAGAGAGTACATATTGAACTGGTCAATGACAATAACTTGGTGGATAGCCAGAATGTAGATATAACCAGTGTTGTCAGAGAGTACATATTGAACTCGTCAATGACAATAACTTGGTGGATAGCCAGAATGTAGATATAACCAGTGTTGTCAGAGAGTACATATTGAACTCGTCAATGACAATAACTTGGTGGATAGCCAGAATGTAGATATAACCAGTGTTGTCAGAGAGTACATATTGAACTCGTCAATGACAATAACTTGGTGGATAGCCAGAATGTAGATATAACCAGTGTTGTCAGAGAGTACATATTGAACTCGTCAATGACAATAACTTGGTGGATAGCCAGAATGTAGATATAACCAGTGTTGTCAGAGAGTACATATTGAACTCGTCAATGACAATAACTTGGTGGATAGCCAGAATGTAGATATAACCAGTGTTGTCAGAGTACATATAGATAACCAGTGTTGTCAGAGAGTACATATTGAACTCGTCAATGACAATAACTTGGTGGATAGCCAGAATGTAGATATAACCAGTGTTGTCAGAGTACATATAGATAACCAGTGTTGTCAGAGAGTACATATTGAACTGGTCAATGACAATAACTTGGTGGATAGCCAGAATGTAGATATAACCAGTGTGTTGTCAGAGAGTACATATTGAACTCGTCAATGACAATAACTTGGTGGATAGCCAGAATGTAGATATAACCAGTGTTGTCAGAGTACATATAGATAACCAGTGTTGTCAGAGAGTACATATTGAACTGGTCAATGACAATAACTTGGTGGATAGCCAGAATGTAGATATAACCAGTGTTGTCAGAGTACATATAGATAACCACTGTTGTCAGAGAGTACATATTGAACTGGTCAATGACAATAACTTGGTGGATAGCCAGAATGTAGATATAACCAGTGTTGTCAGAGTACATATAGATAACCAGTGTTGTCAGAGAGTACATATTGAACTCGTCAATGACAATAACTTGGTGGATAGCCAGAATGTAGATATAACCAGTGTTGTCAGAGTACATATAGATAACCAGTGTTGTCAGAGAGTACATATTGAACTGGTCAATGACAATAACTTGGTGGATAGCCAGAATGTAGATAACCAGTGTTGTCAGAGAGTACATATTGAACTGGTCAATGACAATAACTTGGTGGATAGCCAGAATGTAGATATAACCAGTGTTGTCAGAGAGTACATATTGAACTGGTCAATGACAATAACTTGGTGGATAGCCAGAATGTAGATATAACCAGTGTTGTCAGAGTACATATAGATAACCAGTGTTGTCAGAGAGTACATATTGAACTGGTCAATGACAATAACTTGGTGGATAGCCAGAATGTAGATATAACCAGTGTTGTCAGAGAGTACATATTGAACTGGTCAATGACAATAACTTGGTGGATAGCCAGAATGTAGATATAACCAGTGTTGTCAGAGAGTACATATTGAACTCGTCAATGACAATAACTTGGTGGATAGCCAGAATGTAGATATAACCAGTGTTGTCAGAGTACATATAGATAACCAGTGTTGTCAGAGAGTACATATTGAACTCGTCAATGACAATAACTTGGTGGATAGCCAGAATGTAGATATAACCAGTGTTGTCAGAGTACATATAGATAACCAGTGTTGTCAGAGAGTACATATTGAACTGGTCAATGACAATAACTTGGTGGATAGCCAGAATGTAGATATAACCAGTGTTGTCAGAGAGTACATATTGAACTGGTCAATGACAATAACTTGGTGGATAGCCAGAATGTAGATATAACCAGTGTTGTCAGAGAGTACATATTGAACTGGTCAATGACAATAACTTGGTGGATAGCCAGAATGTAGATATAACCAGTGTTGTCAGAGTACATATAACCAGTGTTGTCAGAGAGTACATATTGAACTCGTCAATGACAATAACTTGGTGGATAGCCAGAATGTAGATATAACCAGTGTTGTCAGAGTACATATAGATAACCAGTGTTGTCAGAGAGTACATATTGAACTGGTCAATGACAATAACTTGGTGGATAGCCAGAATGTAGATATAACCAGTGTTGTCAGAGAGTACATATTGAACTCGTCAATGACAATAACTTGGTGGATAGCCAGAATGTAGATATAACCAGTGTTGTCAGAGAGTACATATTGAACTCGTCAATGACAATAACTTGGTGGATAGCCAGAATGTAGATATAACCAGTGTTGTCAGAGTACATATAGATAACCAGTGTTGTCAGAGAGTACATATTGAACTGGTCAATGACAATAACTTGGTGGATAGCCAGAATGTAGATATAACCAGTGTTGTCAGAGTACATATAGAAAACAGTGTTGTCAGAGAGTACATATTGAACTGGTCAATGACAATAACTTGGTGGATAGCCAGAATGTAGATATAACCAGTGTTGTCAGAGAGTACATATTGAACTCGTCAATGACAATAACTTGGTGGATAGCCAGAATGTAGATATAACCAGTGTTGTCAGAGTACATATAGATAACCAGTGTTGTCAGAGAGTACATATTGAACTCGTCAATGACAATAACTTGGTGGATAGCCAGAATGTAGATATAACCAGTGTTGTCAGAGTACATATAGATAACCAGTGTTGTCAGAGAGTACATATTGAACTGGTCAATGACAATAACTTGGTGGATAGCCAGAATGTAGATATAACCAGTGTTGTCAGAGAGTACATATAGATAACCAGTGTTGTCAGAGAGTACATATTGAACTCGTCAATGACAATAACTTGGTGGATAGCCAGAATGTAGATATAACCAGTGTTGTCAGAGTACATATAGATAACCAGTGTTGTCAGAGAGTACATATTGAACTCGTCAATGACAATAACTTGGTGGATAGCCAGAATGTAGATATAACCAGTGTTGTCAGAGTACATATAGATAACCAGTGTTGTCAGAGAGTACATATTGAACTGGTCAATGACAATAACTTGGTGGATAGCCAGAATGTAGATATAACCAGTGTTGTCAGAGAGTACATATTGAATTTTGTCAATGACAATAACTTGGTGGATAGCCAGAATGTAGATATAACCAGTGTTGTCAGAGTACATATAGATAACCAGTGTTGTCAGAGAGTACATATTGAACTGGTCAATGACAATAACTTGGTGGATAGCCAGAATGTAGATATAACCAGTGTTGTCAGAGAGTACATATTGAACTGGTCAATGACAATAACTTGGTGGATAGCCAGAATGTAGATATAACCAGTGTTGTCAGAGAGTACATATTGAACTGGTCAATGACAATAACTTGGTGGATAGCCAGAATGTAGATATAACCAGTGTTGTCAGAGTACATATAGATAACCAGTGTTGTCAGAGAGTACATATTGAACTGGTCAATGACAATAACTTGGTGGATAGCCAGAATGTAGATATAACCAGTGTTGTCAGAGTACATATAGATAACCAGTGTTGTCAGAGAGTACATATTGAACTGGTCAATGACAATAACTTGGTGGATAGCCAGAATGTAGATATAACCAGTGTTGTCAGAGAGTACATATTGAACTGGTCAATGACAATAACTTGGTGGATAGCCAGAATGTAGATATAACCAGTGTTGTCAGAGAGTACATATTGAACTGGTCAATGACAATAACTTGGTGGATAGCCAGAATGTAGATATAACCAGTGTTGTCAGAGTACATATAGATAACCAGTGTTGTCAGAGAGTACATATTGAACTCGTCAATGACAATAACTTGGTGGATAGCCAGAATGTAGATATAACCAGTGTTGTCAGAGTACATATAGTAACCAGTGTTGTCAGAGAGTACATATTGAACTGGTCAATGACAATAACTTGGTGGATAGCCAGAGCCAGAATGTTGTCAGAGTACATATAGAACCAGTGTTGTCAGAGAGTACATATTGAACTGGTCAATGACAATAACTTGGTGGATAGCCAGAATGTAGATATAACCAGTGTTGTCAGAGTACATATAGATAACCAGTGTTGTCAGAGAGTACATATTGAACTGGTCAATGACAATAACTTGGTGGATAGCCAGAATGTAGATATAACCAGTGTTGTCAGAGAGTACATATTGAACTGGTCAATGACAATAACTTGGTGGATAGCCAGAATGTAGATATAACCAGTGTTGTCAGAGAGTACATATTGAACTGGTCAATGACAATAACTTGGTGGATAGCCAGAATGTAGATATAACCAGTGTTGTCAGAGAGTACATATTGAACTGGTCAATGACAATAACTTGGTGGATAGCCAGAATGTAGATATAACCAGTGTTGTCAGAGAGTACATATTGAACTGGTCAATGACAATAACTTGGTGGATAGCCAGAATGTAGATATAACCAGTGTTGTCAGAGTACATATAGATAACCAGTGTTGTCAGAGAGTACATATTGAACTGGTCAATGACAATAACTTGGTGGATAGCCAGAATGTAGATATAACCAGTGTTGTCAGAGAGTACATATTGAACTGGTCAATGACAATAACTTGGTGGATAGCCAGAATGTAGATATAACCAGTGTTGTCAGAGAGTACATATAGATAACCAGTGTTGTCAGAGAGTACATATTGAACTGGTCAATGACAATAACTTGGTGGATAGCCAGAATGTAGATATAACCAGTGTTGTCAGAGAGTACATATTGAACTGGTCAATGACAATAACTTGGTGGATAGCCAGAATGTAGATATAACCAGTGTTGTCAGAGTACATATAGATAACCAGTGTTGTCAGAGAGTACATATTGAACTGGTCAATGACAATAACTTGGTGGATAGCCAGAATGTAGATATAACCAGTGTTGTCAGAGAGTACATATTGAACTCGTCAATGACAATAACTTGGTGGATAGCCAGAATGTAGATATAACCAGTGTTGTCAGAGAGTACATATTGAACTCGTCAATGACAATAACTTGGTGGATAGCCAGAATGTAGATATAACCAGTGTTGTCAGAGAGTACATATTGAACTGGTCAATGACAATAACTTGGTGGATAGCCAGAATGTAGATATAACCAGTGTTGTCAGAGAGTACATATTGAACTCGTCAATGACAATAACTTGGTGGATAGCCAGAATGTAGATATAACCAGTGTTGTCAGAGAGTACATATTGAACTGGTCAATGACAATAACTTGGTGGATAGCCAGAATGTAGATATAACCAGTGTTGTCAGAGTACATATAGATAACCAGTGTTGTCAGAGAGTACATATTGAACTCGTCAATGACAATAACTTGGTGGATAGCCAGAATGTAGATATAACCAGTGTTGTCAGAGTACATATAGATAACCAGTGTTGTCAGAGAGTACATATTGAACTCGTCAATGACAATAACTTGGTGGATAGCCAGAATGTAGATATAACCAGTGTTGTCAGAGTACATATAGATAACCAGTGTTGTCAGAGAGTACATATTGAACTGGTCAATGACAATAACTTGGTGGATAGCCAGAATGTAGATATAACCAGTGTTGTCAGAGAGTACATATTGAACTGGTCAATGACAATAACTTGGTGGATAGCCAGAATGTAGATATAACCAGTGTTGTCAGAGTACATATAGATAACCAGTGTTGTCAGAGAGTACATATTGAACTCGTCAATGACAATAACTTGGTGGATAGCCAGAATGTAGATATAACCAGTGTTGTCAGAGAGTACATATTGAAGTCAATGACAATAACTTGGTGGATAGCCAGAATGTAGATATAACCAGTGTTGTCAGAGAGTACATATTGAACTGGTCAATGACAATAACTTGGTGGATAGCCAGAATGTAGATATAACCAGTGTTGTCAGAGTACATATAGATAACCAGTGTTGTCAGAGAGTACATATTGAACTGGTCAATGACAATAACTTGGTGGATAGCCAGAATGTAGATATAACCAGTGTTGTCAGAGTACATATAGATAACCAGTGTTGTCAGAGAGTACATATTGAACTGGTCAATGACAATAACTTGGTGGATAGCCAGAATGTAGATATAACCAGTGTTGTCAGAGAGTACATATTGAACTGGTCAATGACAATAACTTGGTGGATAGCCAGAATGTAGATATAACCAGTGTTGTCAGAGAGTACATATTGAACTGGTCAATGACAATAACTTGGTGGATAGCCAGAATGTAGATATAACCAGTGTTGTCAGAGTACATATAGATAACCAGTGTTGTCAGAGAGTACATATTGAACTGGTCAATGACAATAACTTGGTGGATAGCCAGAATGTAGATATAACCAGTGTTGTCAGAGTACATATAGATAACCAGTGTTGTCAGAGAGTACATATTGAACTGGTCAATGACAATAACTTGGTGGATAGCCAGAATGTAGATATAACCAGTGTTGTCAGAGAGTACATATTGAACTCGTCAATGACAATAACTTGGTGGATAGCCAGAATGTAGATATAACCAGTGTTGTCAGAGAGTACATATTGAACTCGTCAATGACAATAACTTGGTGGATAGCCAGAATGTAGATATAACCAGTGTTGTCAGAGTACATATAGATAACCAGTGTTGTCAGAGAGTACATATTGAACTCGTCAATGACAATAACTTGGTGGATAGCCAGAATGTAGATATAACCAGTGTTGTCAGAGTACATATAGATAACCAGTGTTGTCAGAGAGTACATATTGAACTGGTCAATGACAATAACTTGGTGGATAGCCAGAATGTAGATATAACCAGTGTTGTCAGAGAGTACATATTGAACTCGTCAATGACAATAACTTGGTGGATAGCCAGAATGTAGATATAACCAGTGCTGTCAGAGTACATATAGATAACCAGTGTTGTCAGAGAGTACATATTGAACTGGTCAATGACAATAACTTGGTGGATAGCCAGAATGTAGATATAACCAGTGTTGTCAGAGTACATATAGATAACCAGTGTTGTCAGAGAGTACATATTGAACTGGTCAATGACAATAACTTGGTGGATAGCCAGAATGTAGATATAACCAGTGTTGTCAGAGTACATATAGATAACCAGTGTTGTCAGAGAGTACATATTGAACTCGTCAATGACAATAACTTGGTGGATAGCCAGAATGTAGATATAACCAGTGTTGTCAGAGTACATATAGATAACCAGTGTTGTCAGAGAGTACATATTGAACTCGTCAATGACAATAACTTGGTGGATAGCCAGAATGTAGATATAACCAGTGTTGTCAGAGTACATATAGATAACCAGTGTTGTCAGAGAGTACATATTGAACTGGTCAATGACAATAACTTGGTGGATAGCCAGAATGTAGATATAACCAGTGTGTTGTCAGAGAGTACATATTGAACTGGTCAATGACAATAACTTGGTGGATAGCCAGAATGTAGATATAACCAGTGTTGTCAGAGTACATATAGATAACCAGTGTTGTCAGAGAGTACATATTGAACTGGTCAATGACAATAACTTGGTGGATAGCCAGAATGTAGATATAACCAGTGTTGTCAGAGAGTACATATTGAACTGGTCAATGACAATAACTTGGTGGATAGCCAGAATGTAGATATAACCAGTGTTGTCACAGAGTACATATTGAACTGGTCAATGACAATAACTTGGTGGATAGCCAGAATGTAGATATAACCAGTGTTGTCAGAGTACATATAGATAACCAGTGTTGTCAGAGAGTACATATTGAACTGGTCAATGACAATAACTTGGTGGATAGCCAGAATGTAGATATAACCAGTGTTGTCAGAGTACATATAGATAACCAGTGTTGTCAGAGAGTACATATTGAACTGGTCAATGACAATAACTTGGTGGATAGCCAGAATGTAGATATAACCAGTGTTGTCAGAGAGTACATAGAGTGACAATAACTTTGGAAGCCTGGTCAATGACAATTATAACTTGGTGGACAATAACTTGGTGGATAGCCAGAATGTAGATATAACCAGTGTTGTCAGAGAGTACATATTGAACTGGTCAATGACAATAACTTGGTGGATAGCCAGAATGTAGATATAACCAGTGCTGTCAGAGTACATATAGATAACCAGTGTTGTCAGAGAGTACATATTGAACTCGTCAATGACAATAACTTGGTGGATAGCCAGAATGTAGATATAACCAGTGTTGTCAGAGTACATATAGATAACCAGTGTTGTCAGAGAGTACATATTGAACTGGTCAATGACAATAACTTGGTGGATAGCCAGAATGTAGATATAACCAGTGTTGTCAGAGAGTACATATTGAACTGGTCAATGACAATAACTTGGTGGATAGCCAGAATGTAGATATAACCAGTGTTGTCAGAGAGTACATATAGATAACCAGTGTTGTCAGAGAGTACATATTGAACTGGTCAATGACAATAACTTGGTGGATAGCCAGAATGTAGATATAACCAGTGTTGTCAGAGAGTACATATTGAACTGGTCAATGACAATAACTTGGTGGATAGCCAGAATGTAGATATAACCAGTGTTGTCAGAGAGTACATATTGAACTGGTCAATGACAATAACTTGGAGAAAAGCTAGAATGTAGATATAACCAGTGTTGTCAGAGAGTACATATTGAACTGGTCAATGACAATAACTTTGTGGATAGCCAGAATGTAGATATAACCAGTGTTGTCAGAGAGTACATATAGATAACCAGTGTTGTCAGAGAGTACATATTGAACTGGTCAATGACAATAACTTGGTGGATAGCCAGAATGTAGATAACCAGTTTTGTCAGAGTACATATAGATAACCAGTGTTGTCAGAGAGTACATATTGAACTGGTCAATGACAATAACTTGGTGGATAGCCAGAATGTAGATATAACCAGTGTTGTCAGAGAGTACATATTGAACTCGTCAATGACAATAACTAGAAGACATACTTAGCCCAACTATCAAAGTAAAGGTAGTCCTGCAGATACTGCCGTAGTGGAGTGAAATGTTACTGACTACTATACTATGCCTCAGATTCATGAGGCGGCATGGCCGGTTCGCTGCATACGCCTTTTTCAAGAGAAGTCAGGTACTTGTTTCCAAACGGACTGACTACAGTTTACCACTTTCAGGTTTCTAACCCGGTGTAGGAGGCAGGAAGGACGTACCCGGCAACACGAACTGTACAGTGCTTCCTGCCGTCAGGTAGTGAATACTGGACATGTGATTCTTGCCTAGGTAGCAGGCACTTAACTCAGGCAGGAAGCACTGTACAGTAGGAGGTAGGAAGGACGTACCCAGCAACACGCACTGTACAGTAATTCTTTTCTGAAAAAAATTAATTGGTGCACTGCGTTGTAGTTATTATAATTCATTAGGCAGAAATTTCCATCTTTTCTTCCTTTATAGGACAAGACTGGAGAGATAAAGAGTAAAGATGTTTTTATATTTGCTTCATTTGTTATTCATTTATAGTGTGTAAACAAATTTTATGAAATTTTTCTAATTTCGTCTAAAATGTACGGTAGGAAATTATTATTTCAATATTCATTCCAAACAGGTATCGGTATGGTGCGTGTAGTGCGGTATGGTGCGTGTAGTGGGATCATAATTTGGGCAGTGAATAATAAATATAAGGTAAGGGTGGTCCCATTGCAGATACGGCCGTAGTGGAGTGAAGTGTAAGAGGTTTCATTATACTGGGTCCAGCATCGAGAGGTGAGGTGACAAGTTCCCTTTCTCACTGCCTTTTCCGTCCCTAACTCACGAGCAAAGTCAGGTATCCATTTACAGCTGAGTAGACTGGAGCGTGTAGTTACTGTGAATCGAACCCAGCACCTATGCCGAGAAAAACCATTCTTTTAATCGGACGTTCAATAAATATATAAATAAATAATATTGGATATAATTGTACCTCTAAATAATTTGAGACATGACATCCGTTACTAGTTTTACAGTACATGCAATAATTTATTTATAATGATAACATACAGTATTATATTTTAAAATGTGAAGAAATAAAAGCGCTATGACATGCACTTAGTTGAACTGGTCAGTGATTGTAAACATGCATGCAATATTTACAGTACTGAGTGCAAAAAATGTAAAAAATAAAAAATAATAAAAAGCTGTACTTATCAATATGTATAATTCATTATGGAAAACTGTTTAAAAGAGTTAACCACTTTATTTTTAAAGTAAGTTTATTTTTACATAATGTATGAAAGTTTCAGTTGCTTCTGATCACGAATAGAGTTCTTCTCACAATTTGAAATGTGTTCGTAATTACTTTAAATTTTAAATTCAACTTTCTTTTAGAGCTCAATAATAGCTATAGTTCTCAAGTCACTCAATTATAATTTGTTTCTTTAAACTTCCTGATAAAACAAGGCCATGGTTAAACGTACCAGCTCTCTGTGGGATTTTGCCATCCGTGAGTGGTATCACCTATTGCTTTCCTACTCTGCATATTAATTAGGTTATACGTGATAACAAACAATCGTAGCCTTCTTTACCAGGACTTGTTGCACCATAACTGCCCATTACTGTGAATGGTTCACGTTCAAGGTCATAAATACTTCACACCAGTCGGTAAGTTGAGATAAGATTCGCGGGACTCAGAGGCACCAGGAAGAGAGATAAACACGTTAATTATTCAGGCATGGAAGAAACACGATCTTTTTATTGCCACTATAAATTTTCTGAAAGGTGAAAAGTGGAATGTTCTGAGAATATATGCAACATAAATCGATGCCCAGGTGATGGACAGCCTATTAGGAAATACGTTTGTCACTCCAAGAATGCATATTGGAGAAATGGGCTACTTTTGTCATTTTTTGACCAACCCTCCACGCATGGGATGCATGGAGGAGGGAACATAACGACCTGTTAAATATTTCTATTTTGAAATTTTAACAAAGCTATTTTTTATTTTATTTTAGAAATTAATATTTTTTTGTATTGTATTGTATATTAGCATTAAAATCGTCAACATTAAACGAAATATGATTTATTTATTTTTTAAAGCTTTCATAAAGATTCCAGTTTTTTATTTTATTTTTATTTTAAAATGTGCTCTTGTATCGTAATTCAAAATAGCTAGTTGTCCACAACAACTTACCTCGATTACAATTAAACGAATTACGGACGAACAAATATGCTTTGTTGCCCGCTCCGCGATAAGTATATTCTGGCCAAAGAGAAGATTTTATTTCACAGTGCGAGCAGATGACGGTGTAAATTATTTGACTTTTTATATTATGTTAAAAAATAGTTTTTAATGCTCTTTTGGTAATAGTAGTTACTAAATAAGCAATATACATCTGTTTAACAGATTTTTAACTGATGTATACTGATTTTCGTTGGTTAGATCTATATTTCGAAGGATTCTATCCAGTTTTACTTTATTAATACTCTTTATTTATGCACTGCCAAGTAGAAATAAAAACGTAATTATCATATATTATGGCCTTGGTTTTACTGGCACATCCATTTCTTAATACATACAATACAGCATTAATTATATTTATGTAACCTAGCAGGTAAGGTTCACTGTACAGTGGGCGGTACCTAGGTACCGCTCACTGCACTGTGTCCGCTACCGTCAGGTAGGGGGCACTGTACAGTGCTTCCTACCGTTAAGTCCTTGGTGCCTCCTACACCGGTGTAACTTTGACTCGAGATGTACCCTAATATAACCGACGGCCTTGTGTCTAGATTAACAAGGCCCGCCGCCTGCAAGGAGGCAAAAACTCCTATTTTTAAAAAAAAAATTATAAATAAAAAAATATACTGTAGCAGCTTTAATAGTAATATTAATGATACTAGGATGACGAAAATGGTGTATGCCAGTCCGGTTCCCAAGATTCAGCCTGCAGAAAAGGAGTTACAGATTAATAATCAACAAACAAATGAGGAAGGAATAAAGAAAGTGACTAAGAAACTGCGGGCAATGCTGGACAATCCAGCAGTGGCCATCAAAGCAGACAAATGTACTTCTAACAGAAACTAAAACACGGTACTCATTAAAAGTCTGGGACATCGAAGAAATTCGAATGGATTGGACTGAAGGATACAATGTCAAGTTGCAGAGAAGGGAGATTCGCAAGATGGCACACATCACGGAGGAACAATGTTACTTTTGGTGCCAGTCAAAATAAACATGATCATCACTGTGAGGTTAAAAAAAGCCACAGACAGTCAAGTAAGCAAATAACAGGTAAGGTTTCGCTAAAATAAATCCTGTATAGACTAAATGGCCACACTGCGCATAGTAGCAGATAAGTGCCTTGAACTGGATTCGCCGGTTTACGATGGACCTGCGAATTATTGGAATGCATTAGTGATACCTCTTGTCGCCAATTCTCTTCTTAATGACTATAGATTGGAGTATGAAAACGATATCATCTACCAGAAATGAGATTCAGGGAACGCTAAGAAATCAGTATGGCGATCCCCCATCGAGGCCAGCTCCTTGACGTGGAGATGGGGCTCAAGTACAGCCATCAGCGGCCGAAATACCAAGTCTAGTCAGGCCCTCCTACACTCGAGCAAGACCACAGTCTGCCCTAGCAAGTCAAGGTGCTGAAGACGGAGGCAACCAGCCAAGAGGCGCACCACAGCAATCAGGATGCCACGCACACGTGCAATGGAAATATGCCTATATCTACAAAACGTTATGGCACTCGCCCTGTGACGGACACCCAGGCAGGCGCAGTACCGGGCCCTCTGCCTCAAAAGGGCCCAACCCCTACTACTGGGGGTCCTTCTCAATTGCCCCGTGGAGCCAGGAGGCATGGGAATAGCGCTACTGGCCAAACAAAGCAAAGACCACTTAAAATAAAGCACTGGAATGCTGAAGGCGTCAACCAATTTTAATGCGCTGTTTTTAAATCTGCAAACCGTTTTTCTCTATCAGGTCGGGATCTCTAGAAATACGCAATTGAAGTTTTTTAACAACGCATACCGTATTACAACATCATTCGTACAAGAAGTATAACAGTTATGTAGGCTTGAATTTCTTTGCAGTCGACTTTCGTCGGTGAATGGCATGTGGTACATCGCGATGAAGCATCCAACAATAATCGACAAGCATGGTCACACTCCACCGTCCTTGATAACGTGACTCCATTACGGCGATATCTTGATGGAATCATTCTCCATGTTCATCGCTGACTTCGCCAAGGTTGTCAGGGAAAAAGTTAAGATGCGAATCGAGCAAATGGATTTTGAGGGACATGTTACAGCCCATAATTATGTATGCATCTATGCACTGCTTAACAATATGCAACATAGTCGACAGATTTGTGATTTTCCAGAAAGTTATCGACGATCGATTTGAATGCCATCCATGCGCGAAGTTCACTACCATGTAACAAGTTCTCGAATTGTTTGTCTGCAATAACTTTCCTAATCTGAGGTCCTACAAAGATACCTTCCTTTATCTTTGCATCGCTAACTTGCGGAAACTTTTCTCGAAGATAAGTGAAAGCTTTGCTCGTTTTATCTAACGCTTTTACAAAATTCTTCATGAGCCCCAACTTTATATGTAACAGTGGTAAAATGAAGGTGTCTTTGTTAACTAATGGCTCGCGTATTACATTTTTATGCCCGAGCTGCATACGATCCCGGATAGGCCACACCTTTCTTGCATAATGTTCCTGTCTATTGCGGCTGTCCCATTCACATCGGAAGCAACAAAATTTAGTATACCCAGTCTGCATGCCCGTGAGAATTGCAATGACCTTTAGGTCTCCACAAATCTGCCTTTGGTAGTCATTGTACTTTATTTTTTCCAAACGTATAGCCATATTGTCATAAGTTTCTTTCATGTGAACAGAGTAGGCGACTGGAATTGATGAAAAAAAAATTTCTGTTATGCAATAACACGGCTTTTAGACTAGTCTTGGAAGAATCGATGAAAAATCGCCATTCGTTGACTATGTGCTCATGACCGTTTACATCTTTGCAATAGCAAATGTCATCATCCATCTCAAAGTATTGAACAAGTTCTCTGTGTCTATGACGAAATTTAGATATCGGAGTATTGGGCGCTAAAAGATTCCATTCTTTGAGTCGCGAACCGAGTAATTCCGCTTGTCCTTTGGTAGGAGCGAGATCACGTATTAGATCTGAAAGTTCTGAATGGTTAATTAAGTAAACACCATCATTCACCGGTATGTAATCTGAGTCAGAATTAGTTTCTAAAGCAGGTAAACTATCACTTTCTGATGGTTCATTTACGTCCAACGGATATTGTTCTGGTGGTACTTGGATCGGACACGTGATTGGATCATGAGGCACTGGTTTCGAAACCGATTCAATATTTGGATAAACCACAGACTTTCTAGATTTAAAAGTGAAACCATGGATATTTGTCAAGCAGAAGTAACAATCAGTAGTGTGATTTGTATGTTCACGCCATATTACTGGCACGCCAAAAGGCATCGACTTTTGCTTCGGCGATTTTCGTAACCAACCTGCCAATGTATCGAACAAACCGCATTTGGCTTCCAAGATTTATTTGCATCATCAACTTTCGAATCGAAATAAAGTTCATATGCTATCTTTAATAATGGTGTAAAGTTTTTTCTGGTCAACACGATCGGTAAAATATCCGCACACGTAACAGAACAGATCAGCCGAATTTCTACAACTTCTAGAAGCCATATTTTGCTCAGAATTATTTCAAAATACAGTAACTATTTGGAAAATCGCGTAACATATGTCATGCATCTTTTAGCAGTATAAAAAGTAGAGTTATGTTGCTTTTTATTAATTTTTAATAAGTTATATAGTAAAAATGAAACGGAGCAAATAACGGTTTCCCAAAAATATATTTATTCACAAATATCTTAAGAACCCGACGTGATAGAGATAAACGGATTTCAGATTTGAAATCAGCGCAAGAAATTGACCTAAGAACACTTATTCTTATATAAGAAAGAAAAATGTTGTTTGTCAGTGCAATTAGAGCTCGAAAATATCTTGAATGAAGAGCAAGTGTATGCTGCTTGCAAGAAACCCACCTCAACAAGGACATAACCTTCAAAATCAGAGGCTACCAGTGCTACCGATCCGACCGAATAGACAAGCAAAAGGGTGGAATACTGACACTCGTGAGGAATAACATCAGTGCATGTCAACTTGAAACATATATGGAGGTGGCGGAATACCAGATGCTTCATCTCAGGACAGAAAGTACAGAATTCCACCTGCTCAACTACTACTGTCCCAGCGACAGCCCACTGGCACTAGACACAATCCCAGCAAAAGAAAGACTGATTGCATGCGGAGATTTCAACAGCCACTCACAGAGCTGGGGCTATGATCACATGGACAGGAGAGGTGAGGAGCTTGAAACTCGAAAACAGGCAGAGACCAGTCCATGCCAAGAACGCCACAATAACTACCAGCAAGCTAAGGCCAAATTTCAAAGGGCCAAGTTGTAGGCCAGGCGAAGAAGCTGGAAGGAGAAAACAGAGTCCTTGAACTTCGAAAGAGATACAAGGAAACTGTGGAAGCTGGTAAAACAACTTAACAATGAGGGTACAGGGAGAAACTCAAAGATTGCACTGTACAAAGATGGAAACATCCTCATGGGAAAACAGGCAGCTGATCACTTTGCAGACTCCTTTGCTAAAGACAACAACATCGAAGTTAGCCCAGAGAAGCAACAGGAGACTCGTGAGAAACAACAATACGCAGGACGAGATGGAACCATTCCTGAAGTTATGGAGGCACCAATCACATTCAGAGAACTGGAGCTTGCAATATCCAAATTGAAAATGAGAAAGTCGCCAGGAGTTGATGGAGTGTCCAATGAAATGATTAAGAACTTGGGAACCGCAGCAAAAACAAAGCTGCTGCAGATCTTCAATATCTGTTGGAACTCAGGCAGAGTTTCACAGACCTGGAGGGAAGCAATCACGATACCACTCCTAAAACCAGGAAAAGACAGTTCCATGGCCTCCAGCTACAGACCAATCAGCCTTACAAGCTGTCTCTGCAAAACAATGGAACGTATCATCAACCTCAGGCTACAGTGGTACCTTGAAAGTGAAAACCTTCTTGTACCACAGCAGGCGGGCTTTAGGCAGTGTTACTGTACCAAAAATCAGGCAACTTACCTTTCCCAAGAGATTGGGGATGCGTTCCAAGATAAGAAACTGATACTAGCAGCATGGATAGATCTAAGGAAAACATTTGACATAGTTTGGAAAGAAGGGCTTCTGAAGAAACTGTAGAGTGAATGGTAGGGTGTACAAATGGGTGAAAGCATACTTGCATAACAGAAGAGCTTGAGTACAACTAGATGGCCTCAAGAGTAAGAAAATTCTACTGCGTCATGGCGTCCCTCAGGGAGGGGTTCTGTCCCCCACACTTTTCCTAGTCTACATCAACGACCTGGTTGCTGAACTACCACATGGAATGAAAGTGGCAATGTACGCTGATGACCTGGTAATATGGTGCAAAGATGAGCATGCAACAGTGGCCACCAAACTGCTACAAAGAGCTATAGATGCCTTAACCTCATGGGCAAATAGATGGTATGTCAGCATCAACACAGACAAGTGCAGCACTATGCTCTTCACCCTCTCTCCCAAACAAAAAGCTGGTGTTATCAAGATAAATGAAGAGCTCCTGAGAGAAGATAAACAACCCACCTATCTCGGTTACATTCGATGATAGGCTGACATGGAAGCATCACACCAACAAGGCAGCAACAAAGGCCAGGAGGAAGTTAGCCATCCTGAGAAAACTAAGTGGAACCACATGGGGAGCCAGCGGGAAAATACTTAGTAAAGTTTACCAGCAGGGCAAACGACCACACCTGGAATATGGGTCGGCTGCGTGGTGTCCAGCATCAAACACCACATTACAAAAGCTAGATAAGGTGCAAAACCAGACGCTTAGGGTCATCACGGGGGCAATGAAATTAACGCCTATAGTGGAGATGGAGAAAATGGGGAGGATACAAGCACTGAGAGAACGCAGAGACACGAAAGTGCTAACACAGGTCGAAAAGTTCCTCTGTATGCCGAGCCATCCAATGAAGGACAGATTCCAAAACCTAGCAATGGGGCGATTGAAATGAAGCAGCTTTATCCACCAGGCCAAACGATTTCGTAGACAAACCTCAGACCTGCCTGAAGTTGACAGCCCCCTAAAGTCTGTGCCAGAACAAACCCCTTGGAGAGAGAAGCCTGGACTACCAGTACACATCCAGACAAAAGTGAAAGGAATATTCGACAGGGATGAACAGAACAGCGAGCAAACGTAGGACAGTCACTCTCAGTTTCCTGGGTGAATACCCACAGGACCTCTGGGTCCGGGTATACACGGATGGGTCAGCACAGAATGCAGTAAAGAATGGAGGAGCAGGAGTGTACATAGAATACCCAAACAACACTAGGGATACAGTCAGAGTACCAACGGGGAAATTCTGTAACAACTATGATGCAGAAATCCAGGCAATCAATGTGGCAACTGAGAAACTGTTGAACACCAATCTCGGTCCACAGCCTGTAGTATTCCTGACAGATGCAAGATCAGCACTCCAAGCACTTCAGTCCAGAAAATTGTCAGGTATACAAACTGTACTTTCTGAACTGTGCAACCAGCGCAGGGTCGCCATGCAGTGGATACCGTCTCATTGTGGAATACCAGGAAAAGAAAGAGCGGACCGACTGGCTAAAGAAGGTGCTGCAGACGAGCAACCGGACGTACCAGTTACGTACCATCAAAAGAAAAAGATGATCAAATCAATCAGAAAGACACCAACACTAACACAGGATGACTACCAAGCTATGAATAGATCAGAACAAATTGTCATTCTGCGCCTCAGAACAGGACACAACCGACTCCGCAGCCATATGTATACAAAATTCAAGATTGGCAATTCAGCCATGTGTACATGTGGACAGGCACCCCAGACTGCGGAGCACGTACTTCAAGATTACCCCGAATACGATATATTGAGGCAAACCCACTGGCGCAGAGACACAACACTGGAAGTAAAACTATACGGACCTCTGTATGAAATACAACAGACAGTGAAGTTTATACAAGAAACAACATTGCAGATATAGACAATATATTTCAAGCGAGCGAACGAAAGAAGACGTATGGCGATCTAAATTTCTAACAACGACCCGGCTCTTCTGTCCCATAACTGTAACCAGATGCAAGACAAAATGAGAATACCTGAATAAAGGTTACACAAATAGGGTCTGATAATACCTAGAGAAAAGACGATTTGAAAATAAATGAGGCAAATGATAGCCAGATCTTCTTCGTCTGCCCTCAGACTTCCACATTGACTCTAAATAAAGGCAGTAGTCAGCTGAAGGTTCCTGATATCTCGTTTGCCCTCAGATTTCTACATTAATGACTCTAATAAAGGCAGTAGTCAGCTGAAGGTTCCTGACATCTCGTTCGCCCTCAGATTTCTACATTAATGACTCTAAAAAAGGCAGTAGTCAGTTCAAGGTTCCTGACATCTCGGTTCGCCCTCAGACTTCAACATTAATGACTCTAATAAAGGCAGTAGTGAGCTCAAGGTTCTTGACATCTCCAAACAGTTTTTCGTGAGAGAAGTGGGTTGTTGCCATATGCTAATCCGTTCATGTATGTTGGACAGGACTGCAGCATAGCCTTGAATGTTGCAATGGTCTGATATCCACTGGACTGTGCACTTGTTGAAGCATTTGGCCAGGCATTCAAGTGAGTTTATCAGATCTTTCAATCCCTTAGCCTGGTGGCCCTTCAAGGCTGTTATTACTGACAGAGCATCAGTAAAGATCACCATCTGTTTTTCTGCATGTGCTTTGTACTCAATAAGAGTTTCTGCTGCCTGTTTCAGGAGATCGTCTGTAGTAGTGGCTCCATGCTGCCATAAGAAGCGACTAGGGAAATGATGATGACAAAATTAAATCCCCTTCTCTCCTCAATGAAAATACATTTCCAAAAGCGTGTGTGCCAGTTTTGCAGCTAACAGTTTGTGGCAGTCAGTCAAATGCTGCATATATTAAACTGTTGTAGACCGACACGACAGTTAGATCTGTTAAATATGATAAAGCTGACTTGACATTGACGCCAGTTATGCTTGAGCAACGTGCAGAAGATGAAGCATTATAGATTACTGAAGCAAGATGGTCCATGTCTCACTTAACAAAACATTGAAGATCTAGAGCCCAGATTATATTTGACAAAAATACGTGAATAGTATAGAGCCAACATTATGTGTCACAATGTACACACATTTTAGCACATATTCCGCTGAGAAGGTACAAATAAAGGGAAATAACTAAAACTGCAGAAAGTTTTTTTTTTTTTTTTTTTTCTGGTTCGGTTTTTGCCTACTTCTGGCGAGGCGCGTCCTTTCATCCTAATCGTTGCAGAAAGTGTCGTCCGCTCTATAATAACTAAATTTGGCCGAACTAACTAAAATTGCAGAGAAATAAGTGTTCGTAACTGCATAAACAGAAGTGTCGTGTGCTCTAAAATAACTAAAACTGCACAACTAGAAGTGTCGCCTGCTCTAAGATGCTAATCAAGCAGACAACTGTAGCGTTATTTAGCCTTTACATAAATAATGAAGGGACGATCCTGCATTACTCAATGAAGTTGATGATTATTATTATTACCATAAACCACATATTTCTTAACTGCCATTCAAAATCCGCAAAACATTTTTCTTTACACAATCCTGGAATATTCCATGACAATTAGATATTAAAATTAAATGATATAAAGTTTTCCAGCACTGCCAGGCTGCCCTCCTCCAGATACCACAGTCTGCTATATCCAAGTTATTAAAGCTAACAGCTCAGTATTTCGGTATAAACGAACGACTATGTAAATGGAGTTACTGGGAGTACTAATGTGAAGTAAACTGACGCCGGAAGGGAGTGAGGTCTTAGACACTTAAATACTGTATACTATGTTCATCTTTATAAGGTGGAGTGACCAGTTCCCTTTCTCTTGGTCTTTGCTGTCCCTAACTCATAAGCAGAGCCGGATACCCATTTACAGCCGGGTAGACCTAAGCGTAAGGCTACCAGGCTTCGAACCCGGTAACTGTGTATCGTAAAGAAAGCTTTCTAACCACTCGACGCTCATGCACAAAAGCTAGTCAAATAAATCATAGCCTTATTTAATGCTACAATGGCTGATGCGACATGCGCGGTAACAATCAAATTAAACAGTAAATCAAGTGTGAACAACTTGACATCTTATAGGAAGCTCCTAACAGAGCATGGTGTCACTACTACAGCTGTTCTCTTTACAGCAAGCCTGCACTTCACATGATCATGTAGCAGTGGTTTCTGTAACAGCTGTTTTATATGATACACATGCACAACCTTTATATTATTGGCTTGGTACGACATGCCTGAGTGTGCAGTATTTATATTCCTTCTTTATCTCATAGGAGATGGGTATTATTGCTCGATATATCATGGTCATGTGACATTAATACTGCAAGTGGATTATGATCCAGGAAGATTCAACCTTTGGGGCTGAAGAAGCATTCCAACGGATAGCTTTCTTAAATTGATCGCGTGCCATCTTTCTCAACTGCCGTTTGTCGCCGAAGTATCTAAAAAAAAAAGGGTTTGACTTCTTGTCATATGACAGATTCACGCTAAAAATGGACACGGAAATGGACAGTGTACAACTAGTTCATGACCCTTGACCGCACACGTCTGACACTTTGTTTTTGTTTTCATGGCAAGCGAGAGCTGTACGGTTATTTTCCGCTCAAAACATCTTAGTGCTGGAGAGGGGGGAACTTTCGGGTTACACTGCACACCGCAATTCAGATAAGGCACACTGAGCCTGTTTCCACATTTGAAAGGTCTTAAATCTGTCTTCATGTCTTGTTCAGAGTTCATGATTCTACACCATAGAGGACTATATTAACGAAATGTCTATGTATACATCTACACCATAAGGAAATTTATATATACGATACAACACCATACAGAAATACAATAATGAAATTTATATGTAATACAACACCACACAGGAGTACACTAATGAAATTTATATGTAATACAACACCATACAGAAATACAATAATGAAATTTATATGTAATACAACACCATACAGGAGTACAATAATTAAATTTATATGTAATACACCACCATACAGAAATACAATAATGAAATTTATATGTAATACAACACCATACAGAAATACAATAACGAAATTTATATGTAATACAACACCATACAGAAATACAATAACGAAATTTATATGTAATACAACACCATACAGAAATACAATAAGGAAATTTATATGTAATACAACACCATACAGAAATACAATAAGGAAATTTATATGTAATACAACACCATACAGAAATACAATAAGGAAATTTATATGTAATACAACACCATACAGAAATACAATAAGGAAATTTATATGTAATACAACACCATACAGAAATACAATAACGAAATTTATATGTAATACAACACCATACAGAAATACAATAAGGAAATTTATATGTAATACAACACCATACAGAAATACAATAACGAAATTTATATGTAATACAACACCATACAGAAATACAATAAGGAAATTTATATGTAATACAACACCATACAGAAATACAATAACGAAATTTATATGTAATACAACACCATACAGAAATACAATAAGGAAATTTATATGTAATACAACACCATACAGAAATACAATAAGGAAATTTATATGTAATAAAACACCATACAGAAATACAATAACGAAATTTATATGTAATACACCATACAGAAATACAATAAGGAAATTTATATGTAATACAACACCATACAGAAACACAATAAGGAAATTTATATCTAACACTTAATGTGATGAAGTAAACTGACGCCACAAGGGGAGTGAAGTCTGAGAAACTTAAATACTTGTATACTATGTTCATCTTTATAAGGTGGAGTGACCAGTTCCCTTTCTCCTGGTCTTTGCTGTCCCTAACTCATAAGCAGAGCCGGATACCCATTTACAGCCGGAAATCCCACGTAATAAAAAAAAAACATATATTTTTTTAAAATTCGGCACAAAATTTGTCAAAACTTTAACGGAGTTCGAAATTGGACAGTTCTTTCTAAGTTTAAAAAAAAAAAAACCCCAACAAAAACAACTTAATTCGTGAAGGTTAGGAACCATGACGTTCCCGATAAGGCAATGCTTTTATAAGAGAATAATTAGCAATCTGAACAACTATACTGATCTACTAATGTCAACAAGGGCCTCAATCCTGATTTCCTACAGTTTTGCTCACAACCTACGAGGGACGGTCAAAAAGTAATGCCTCGTAATTTTTAATTTCATTCAATAGGCAAGAAAACAGATAAAATTCACATTGAAATATAGCCCCAAGTCTGAACTTCAAAAATTTATTTCTCAATGTAGTCTCCGTTATTTGTTACAGTTTTTGTCCATCTTCTCACAAGGGCATGTATCCCCGCAAGGTAAAAATGTGTGTCCTTTTTCCTAAACCACTGCGTACGGCGCGTTTAAGGGTCTCGGTGTCCTCAAAGTGATGTCCGCGAAGATCTTCTTTCAGTGGTCCAAACAGATGGAAGTCAGAAGGTGCAAGATCGGGACTGTAAGGGGGATGTGGTAATAATGTCCAGCCAAATTCTGCAATCGCATCAATGGTTCGTTTAGCGGTGTGTGGCGTGGCATTATCGTGCAACAGTAGTGCAGTTCTCTGATCTTTTAATGGGTAAAGTCGCCAAAGACGACCTCTAAGCTTCTTCAAAGTTTCAATGTAACGGTCTGCATTCACCGTGTTTCCCTGTTCCAAGAAGTCGAGAAGAATCACACCCTTCTCATCCCAAAACACGGAGGCCATAACTTTCCCTACAGATGGTGAACTTTTGAACTTCTTTCTTGTCAGCGATGTTGTGTGATGCCATTCCATTGACTACCTCTTGGATTCTGGTTTTAAAAAAATGAACCCAAGTCTCATCACCTGTCACAATATTCGATAAAAACTCTTCTCCTTCAGTTCGTAACGGTGCAGGAGGTTGATGGCTATGGTTTTCCTTGTTTCTTTATGTCTGTCTGTCAACATTCTGGGTACCCACCGTGCACAAACTTTTGAATAACCCAGGTCTTTAATGATGTTCTGGACACTGCCTTTACTAATGGACAACATGGAAGAAAATTCATCCAGTGTTACCCGACGGTCACCACGAATGATGCCATCAACTCGATGAATGTTGTGTGGAGTCACTGCGGTAGACGGACGGCCAGTCCGCTTTGCGTCAGCCATTGAGGATTGACCTACTTCAGCTTCGTCACAACGATGTACCCAACGTCGGACAGTGCTAACATCCACTGTTGAATCTCCATAAACATTCTTCAAACGTTCGTGGATGCGAATTGGGGTCTCGCCTTCAGCATTGAGGAATTCTATGACATAACGTTGTTTTAACCGAACGTCTTTGGCAGCCATTTTTAAACTGTTACAGTGGTGCCACCTGTTACTGAAACAGATTGGTAATGCTATACAGTGCAGAAGAGTGTTAGAGGAATCCTGCTAAATTTATAAATTGCACACCGATGCAGTATTTACATACATAAAAAATAGGAGGCATTACTTTTTTACCTTCCCTCGTATGTTTATGTGCCATAAATTCATGACAAAGCAGTATATAATACTAGATGATTCATATCGTGTTTCTGGTTTGTATAATGATATCTGTACCAAATATATTTTTGGCTGTCCATGTAGACTGCACGACTTGTTGATCACATCCACCATGATGTTCTTTAATATATGATTCTAGGATTAACAACAACAATCAAGAAGTTCATTCATGGACGCTTACATGGTGTGACAGAAGGATTGTAATGGTATGACAAGATCACCAATATCAAACTGATGACAAGAAACAGAAAAATTCCAGGGGAACAGGAGATGAGAAGACATACACTGACTTGCCTGTTGATAGCATTGCAAGGCAGTACTTGTTGTGTAATCTCCCAGGTAAAACAGGTAGAGACTGAGAGACACAAGGAGCTGGAGACAGAGATAAAAGGAATAGATAATCATGGGGATCCCTTGAGCCGTCCAGGAACAGGACAGCAGTACCTGGCATGAATTTACTGAAGGACTTACTTCTAGGCACGTCTGAACACTACTGACACCAGACAAGCCCGTATGTTGTGAAACCCTGACAGTTGACGTTTGACACTTCTCACAGGATGGACTGACGTACAGATTTACACAACATGGATTCAGTGAATAAAGCCGACCAGGACGATCCAAGGTTTATTCCATATAATAAAATGTAACAGAACGAACTGAGTACATATCTCACTTCATCTTTCACTCTCTGGCATTACATGTCCGGCATCTTGTTATTGCCCTTGTCATTCATACTGTCCATATTTCCTTTGTCGGCCTCGTCTTATATAAACTGCAGATATCATATTTCTGTGTGTGCTTTAACTGTTATCCCCACATATACTTGAGAGGGCAACCTGCCTCAGATCTTACACAATTCCTGAATAATATGAATTCTGCACACAACCAAAATGGATACCTTGTCCTTCCACAGGCCTGACCAACGTCCACTCTCTAACTGACGTCACATTTTCAGTCTGACGTCATCCTTCACAACGTATTTTACTTCTGTCAAACGTTTAAACACATAAAGAAGGGAAACCTGAGGCCTGTAAACAGTAAATAAATATTACACACACATAAAGGTATGTTTTCAGGCACTCGTGAGAAATAAATAAGTAGAAAACTAGACAACAGAAAAACAACAGACGTGAGTGGCTTACTGGGGAATCGAACCCAGGACCTTCCGTGCGGCACCACCGCCTAGCTACGGATTATACAATACCAAACCTACCCTCTGTCCTGTACTTACTGTTCTTAGTCTTCTATCATTTACTAGACACGGTATTAAGGTCTATGTCTTGTGTAATCTGACCTATACTGTATAATAGGGGAACAAAAGAAGTGATTGCGTCATTAACAGGCTGGATTGTCCTAGGTAAATTTCCGGCGTTATGTGTTGCGGGTGGCGCTAATAACCCTTGCCATCGAAGCACTGTTTTTGTGGTGCTTAGTTGGCAGGGAGGATAGTGTGATTCGCTTTCTTTGATTCATTCTTTCTTTCTATTTTAACTGTAAAAGCTCATAACATTTCTTCAAGCCTTCGTGGACCCCCTGTGAGGACATCGCTGCCCCTGGGGTTCGCGGATCACATGTTAAGAACCGCTGATCTAGACAGCTCTAACCAGACTTGACATACTCTGGACGCCCTAAATACACTTAATGTTGATCAAATTTTATGTCAGCGTTGAAAAAAAAAGTGGAGAAAGTTGATAGTAACATAGGCACACCAACTTATCGTATAATGGTGAAGGCGTTTCTTTTCTTTTATTCTTTTTTTTTTTTTTAAATGTAGACGTGTCCGTAAGTGGTGAATGAAAGGGAACATCCTGCTTGCAGCATCCTTGTATAACCATGCCAATGTTCATTATCTCATATTTGTGAGCGGACCAATGTAACTTACCATTTCATCGCGTAGTCACGTACGTTAAACAAGTATTACTAAAGCACACACGGAATATTTAAACAAGCCTGTTACACGTTAGTTGTTTACATCTGTTAGGTGCAGGTTTTATGTTTGGGGCAAGTGTAATGTACACACCGAAAATCACACCTTTGTAAGCAATTGCTATTCTACTAATTTCTAACATCAAAGGAAAACACATATTATGTACAAGTGACATATATACAGTGATCCTGGTTGTGAAAGGCTAAAAATAAGTTGGTTATTTGAAGAAACGAAAGAGTAATATATACTGAAGCACATTAAAAACGCATCACTATTATATATACTGATGCCGAGAAACTGGAGAAAAAAAGTGTGGGAATGGATTTTCCCCGTGTTTGTCATGAGGTAGAAAGCGAATTGCTGCTGGAATGGAAAGTGCATGATTCAACTCACGGGTTCGTGTACAGACTACATGAAAACCATGAAAGTTACACGTGCAACACGATTCCCAACAGCTATGACCCTGAAAATGTGTACGCGTTGTTGCAGTATACTCAGTATACAAAGGCCGTTGAGACAAAACACACAGTACATGTGCTTGAAATGCCACGACTATCTGAAAACGATCGCCAACAAGCCATTGGTATGTTGGAGACCGGAATGAGCTCGCGGGCCATTGCCAGAAGGATGAATTGCCACCACAGCACTATTGACGGTGTGGAGAGCGCTTTACAGATTGCTGTGTTCGTCAGCACAACCGATTTGGAGGTGGCAGTATTCACATTTGGGGAGGATTCAGTTTTCACCATCGCTTGCCTCTTCACGTCTTCCGTGGAAATGTTAATGCTGTGACATATCGAGTTGAGGTTCTGGATGCATTGGTTGCTCCTGCGTTCACAAATTATCCAGACTTGCAGCTTCTGCAGCAGGATAACGCACGTGCGTACACCGCATGCATTACGCAGCAATATCTACAGCAGCAGAACATTGTGACGATTGATTGGCCTGCCCTTTCACCAGACATGTCCCCTATAGAACATCTGTGGGACGAGCGTGGACGCAGAGTCTACAGGAAAGGTTCTCCAGCTAATCTGCAACAGCTCGAAGCTGCTCTTACACGTGAATGGGACTTGATTCCCCGGAATTTCCTTCAGAGACTTGTGCGTTCCATGTGGAGCCGCTGCCAAGCTTGTTTGCAAGCACACGGTGGACATACCAGATACTGAGGATAATAATAATAATAATAAATTCTTTAAGCACCAAACACGGCGCATAAGGCAGAAACCAGTGCTCTCCAGGTTGTTCGTTGTGACGCCACTCCTCTTAGCTCTTGCACATTATTTAGGCCCAACGTTCTTCCTTCTCTTATTATTGTTTTTCTGAGTGTTTCTTTTGGTCTTCCTTTTTTCCTCTTACCCTCAGGAACCCAAGTGAGCGCCTGTAGTGGTATTCTGTTGTTTTGCATTCGTAGGACATGACCGATATAAGACCATCGTCTTTTCCTTATATAGTCGGAGACATATTTCTGCCTAGAGTCTTCTCTTATTTGTCGATTAGTCTTGAATTCTTTCCAACTGATGTTCATGAGTTTTCTAAGACATTTGTTCTCGAATGTATTCAGCTTGTTCTCCGATGATTTTGTTATTTTCCAACTCTCACAGCCGTATGTTAACACTGAGATAACATTTGAATTAAACAGACGAAGCTTGGTATGTATATTCAATGATCGTAATTTCCAAAATGTTAGATAATCTATTGAAGGCGCTAGCTGCCAAAGCAATTCTAGTATGGATTTCTCTTGTTGTGTCACCATCCTGAGTCATTTTACTGCCTAAATAATTGAAACTTTTTCAACTTTCTGTAGTTTTTTTTCCCCGTTCAAGATGATATCAAAGGTCTCGTTAGAAAAGTTCATAGCTTTAGTTTTAGAGGCATTTATTTGGAGACCTATTTTAACCGAGAGATGACACAAATTATTTATTGCTTCTTGGGATTGTCTTGGTGTTGAACTTAAGAATGCTACATCATCTGCGAAATCCAGGTCCCCCAGGAATTTTCCATTTGTCCATTTTATACCCAATTGTTCATTGTGGGTATAGTTTCTCATAACCCTGAGGATAGTGTGAATGAATTTTTTTATTGGTTGCATTTTTGGTTTTCTCCCTTGCCTGCACAGAATGCAATGAATTTCATAACAATCAAATGTACAAATTAATGACCAGCATGGATTCATAGGAAAATGAATAAAGATTCCAAATATGTAAACTTGTAAACACTTATATTTACATTTCACACTCTGTTCCTGGATTATACAGGTGGTGCGTTTTTAATGTGCTTCAGTATATAAAGGATGTACTCTGCCCTGGTTACGCGCGCCAACGTTTGACGTCACACCAAGTCAAGGTATTTTCGCTAATTGAAAGCAGAACTAGCGAGCTTAGGTTCTCAAACGTAACTTGAGTGAATGCTCCGACGTCACAACATCATGGGAACATTCTGTGTTGCTCTCTGCTTAATAGAACAGCTTGAACAGAGCGTACGATTGGCAGAATGGTTACAACGCTTGCCTCTTGCGACAAAGTTATCGGGTTAGAAACCTAGTAGCGTCAAGCTTCGGTCTATCTAGATAGCCATAACAGTTACATGACTCTGCTCGTGAGTTAGAGAAGGCAAAGGCAGTGAGGAAGGTCACTGGTCACTCCCACCTCATAAAGTTGGACATAGTATAGCGAAGTCTTTAACACTTCACTCCCCTACGGTAGTATATGCTATGGTATTAACTTTATCTTTACGACTGAACAACACAAGTCGTGAACCTATACCTACATACACATACACACATACATTCGTCACATTTAAGAATTTGCTAGGTATCAAATGTCTCTGTTTCTGTTATATCCCTGCCTCTTATGTCCAAAAACATTCCCACAAGCTTTCCTTGAAAATAAGGAAATGCGCGCATTGCACTAAGCTTTGAGTGGATATTATCTTGAACATATAAAAAATTATTCCATGATTAAGCACACGAATAGGATGAAGAAGACCTCGAGTTGATGACACAGGACAGGAAGAGTTGGCGTACGTCTGCTGAAGGACTATACTCCATTGGGAGTTGAAAAGAAAAAGTAATTAAGGGGGACGAGTTTTCATTCCAAGCATCGATTTAAATCCAAGCGATAACAGCCGTCCTTTCATCTTGAGACGCCGTCAGGTTCCTGTGGTTTTAGTCTTTGCCATGACAACCAACAAAGCCCAGGGGCAAGCATTTGATCATGTAGGTGTACACCCACCAGAAGCAGTCTTGGTCAACTTTATGGAGTGCACACGCACGGAAGGGACCCATAGAATCTTAAAGTATATATTCTAGACACTGGAAACGAAGGCAAACATTTTAACGATAAACATTTACATAAACAATGTTGTGATGAAAGAGTCGTTAAATAATTAGTCAAATGACACCCTATTTAGCTATTCTCACTTCTAGGTCTTCTAAATGTGATGTGGATGCTGATAGCTTAAGATGTTGTCCTTAATTGTTTTAATATACCTTACTTCTTAATTGTAATCAGAAACTGTAAATGTATGCTTTTATACTACTTATAATGTTGCATCGCCATTAAACTAATACCTTAAGTATGTTGGAGAATGTCTAGATAACTAGCAATAAAAGATGAGTAAGAGAAAGGGCAAAATGCAAGACGGGCATATATGTACGATTCTCATCTATCAGTCAATACCCTTTACCTCCCTAAGGAGCATAGGTCATAAAGCTGGATCTCGTATAGTGGAGGCGTCAACAATTCACTCCCTGTATCTGTTTGGGACTCAAAGCTGCTCACCTGTGGGAACATTTTCCGCATGCGCTGACAACACACGAAGTCCCAGGTCATTCAGCAGCAGATTTCCAATATGTCACGAGTTCTTATTATATGCCACCATAATCTAATTACGTTTCAAATTATGTCTAATTTACTGTATGAATGGTTTAGATTTTGTTTGTTTGTATGTTTTTTGTTTGTTTTTTTTAAATTAATTTAAATATTTTTTTTGTTCTCTTTTTTTTTTAAACATACTTAAATTTGATTATGACTGGATGTTACAAATGTATGTTATTATTTTACCTTGATAATGTTGTATGCTTAAATAATGCTCAAAATACATGTGCGATCGAAAGGATACGGTATGTAAGAGCCAGAATGTAAGACGGGACTGCGTGCCCAATTCTTAACCCTTTGAAAATAAAGTTCGTTCGTTCGTTCCCAGTATTTATTTTGACCAGTACACTTGCTCGTTATGCATAATTTACATGTGACTTTTTTCTTGTTTCTGCACTTGGATTTATCAGCTCATTCACATATTTCATATGTTAGTCTTCTCTGTGTTTCTTCTTTGTTGCCGTGGCTGAGAGTTTTTTTGTCCTGAAACTGTCCGCGCCACTTTAGCACTGTTCCAGTGTAACTGGACGTACCATACACAATAGGCAGCCTTTGTTTGATGATGTTAGTTAACTTCTTTCTCACAGACGATTACAACACGTGCATAAGGGACAGTTTATTGATCAATCAATCAATCAATACCCTTTAGCTTCCCGAGGAGCATAGGCCTTCAACAAACACATGCCAAGTCTTCCTGTCCCGTGCCATCCGCTCAAGTTTTTTCCCCATGTTTTCCTCATCATTTTCACCTCTGTATCCCGCTCTCTTCTCCATGTGTTTTTTGGTCTACCTCTGCCTCTCTTTCCCTGTGGATTCCAGAACAAGGACTGCCTTGTAATGCTATCAACAGGTTTCCTCAATGTGTGTCTGTTACGTGCAGTCTTTGATTTCTTACAATATTATACATTGGTATACTTGTTATGTTCGCAAATATTTTGTAAACAAAATAGATATTTTTTAGTGCTTAAGGGAAAGTCATTATTGAGTTACTTCCCTTGAAAGTTGTGCCGTCTCTTTCGATCGAACTCCGCGGATGAATCCAGTTTTACTGCGATTTATTCTTTGTTTGGGTAGTAATAGATTGTTCTTGCTTCAGAATATCTATGGCCTGAATTTATGTGTATTGTTTGTCTGTGTAGGACGAATCTGTCTTATATCTGTATATCTTTACATATCTAAGTCGAACTATATGTTCTGTTGTCTCTAGAGAGGTCAAAGGCTGTTCGGCGGATGTGTCGCGAGAGAGGTGTGTTTTGGCTTCGCCCTGATGATGGGCTGTGTTTTTCTATGTCGGCTGGACGCCGGGAAAAAAGTGATCTCAGTGGTTTTTGGGGAAAGTGATAGTCGTCTAGACCTATCGTGTATGCTTTACCCCAGTGTTCATTCTTATTGCCAAGGAATGGCAAAATCATATTTCTGAAAACCAAGGTAATAAAGATACTCTTTTGAACTCTCGTACGAAGCCACCGTTTTTCGATAGGGATGATTTGTACGTCTGAGAGGATACATCTAACTAGATGAAAAAAAACGATTCTGATTCCTAGCAGCACTATATCCTGTAGAATGCAGTCAATTGTTCATGATCAAATCTACAGAGCAATGAAATGTTTAATGAATGACTAACTTTAGGACAGATTCATTATCTGTATCCAAACGTGAGTGACAGCTCACGAGTGAAGCCATCTTGGAACCAAACATGTAGTGACTTTCAAGAAGAGAAAAGGGATGCCCGTATTATCGCTTGATTAGTCCAGAGATCACTGCTACACATGAGAACCCATTGCTAGCGGTTCAATATAATTATATGGAAAAATCTGTGCTGGACATTATGTTAAGGAATCTTCGCTAGACGAGATTAGGTCTAGAAGCCATCGTGGATATTGTTTATAATCTGACGTGCTTTGTCAGTAAACTCAGTTGATATATATATATGGGCAATACTGAGTGCTTGGCTACTGACAGTCCATTATACTATTATTCTACATGAGTGCCCATGTAACATAACATTGCAAGACCATTTATCCACTGTACCATGATGTATTATGCCAACCTGTGATTTGTCACTATCTGTGCTGTCGAGTGTGTACGTCCAATTAAACTTTAGTAAAGTTACACAGTCGTTGGTGTCGATGACTTCCAGCCATACATGAGTGTGAGAAAAGAACATTTGTCAACACCACGAACTCTTCCTATCATTCGCACATTATACACTCCATCTATGTCTACACACCACTGCGTAGGTCAAGTTGACATTCCATACTCGAACCACGAGCAACACAACAACACAGTATTTAACTCTGGTGATGTTCGAGCGAGCTTCAGATTTCTCAGCATGTCTCTTGCTCAGGGCAAGGGTCTTGTATTAAGAGTTTATCAACTGATGATGATGATGTCTGCTTCCATCCACTTATATTTATCATTTGGTGGACATCATTAATAAGAAAAAGATTCTTATCAGTGTCCTATCCATCGCCAGCGTCTTCTTCTCAGCTCTTGTTCCACTGGCACTTGTCTGGTTCTTGTCATCAATTCCACATTTGTGACTTTGTCATACCATTTCAGTCCTTCTATTCTACGCAAGTGCCCGTTTATAAAAGTCTGTAGCTTTTTGGTTGTTGTTTTTGTTGCTCTCCATGTCTCAGAGCCATACAATAGACTGACTTGACATTTGAGCTGAAGATTCATATTTTTGTGTTGGACTTGATTTCTCTTGACCTCCATATTTTTTCCAATGCAATGAAAGCGCCTCTTGCTTTTTGTATTCTTATTTTGATATCATGGTCTGACCCTCCAATTTTGTCTATATTACTACTGTCACGGATTTGACTGTAAATTTTATTTTACCAACACGTCCCATTTTTCTTATCTTTTAATGTTCTGGTTTCCTCGATTTTTTTTTGCACTGTCAGTTTCTTATCTTCCAGATTTTTTTCCTACGCAGCCCATTATTCCCCTCTCAGACCCCACCCCGCGGTTTTATTTCGTTCTGGCCTTCATTATAAATTCAACACTTGGTCAGTAGTGGTCAGTTTATGATAATATTACCTAAGCTGCACCTGGGGGCTGTCTGACTCGGGGAAGCGCGTGTGGCGCGTAACGTGTTTGATCACGAGCGAGAAATAGTTCTTTGAAGTCCATAGCGGGAACAAAAGGGGAGACAAAACTCACGTTCATTTTGAGATTTTTGGTTGCGGCCCCTGATCGCTCACAGAATAATATTATGTATCTATCTGGGAAACTTTCTCGCGGCTCTGGTAGACTATAAATTTAGATAGGTTACTCAGTCAAGCACACTCGTAACATTTTCCTGCCCGTAGATGAACAAATGAGACTAAGGCAGATGTTAGCACAGCAGAACTAGATTGTGTTTGCCTATTTCTCGTCATCTCGGGGTAAGTAGATATTTTTATAATATATATATTCATGTTTACTATTATATATACCTGACAGGAGTGTGACTTGAATTAGGTGATTTCTCCCGGTAATTAGTTCAGTGATAATGTAGCGCCGTCCACCGCCTTAGTTAAACAGGTGCTTAAGCAGTACGTGTCTCCCTGTGTTATTGTTTACAATGGGTTAATGGTAAACTTACGATAACACAGACAGAAAGCAGTCACCAGCCATAGATAACATTATATCTTAGGTTTCAGTCACAACTGTATTATTATAGCAATAACATTGCATTTTACATGTATTAAATTTTGGGAGGTTATTACTTTTTCCCTTTTTGTGTATCGACCCCAATGGGCGCATACCATTTATTACTTAATGTCAAATGCTGTATTTTTATGTAAATTCACTTAATGTTGTAAGATGAATAGCATATCCAGTCAGCTGGAACTACAGGGTTAAATATCCCTTATGTTGAGTTGGAAGAAGACGGAGTAGATTTTGCTGTCAGAACATTTACTGACAGGTACATGTGGGTACAAAATATATTAGCCTATGCAGGCGCATGCTGATAATTGATAGAGTGGAAGTAACAGGAGGGCAACTCACACGGATAAAGACAGCCGAGACTATCATAGCAATGACAACCATAATTATAGATCCCATAGTGGAGCATAACTGTTTATTATAACGTTATTGTAATTGTATTAATAAGAGTTCAAGCCAGCCCAACCAGGATTTAACACCAAGTACACAGGCCTAATTTCACGCGCCGGAATAATAGCGCAATGGACCATTTGTCCTAAAGTGACCTCGTCTTGTGTGTGTTTCTGGTCATGTAAAACTCCGCACGTATTAGCGGCCAGTCGGATACCAGCGTCTTCAGCAGAATTTAAAAATCACCAGACTTTGTGCTTAAACGAAGCACTCAGTCACAAATAAGAGTTCAAGCCAGCCCAACCAGGATTTAACACCAAGTACACAGGCCTAATTTCACGCGCCGGAATAATAGCGCAATGGACCATTTGTCCTAAAGTGACCTCGTCTTGTGTGTGTTTCTGGTCATGTAAAACCCCACACGTATTAGCGGCCAGTCGGATACAGACAGAGTATGTTCAACCTATCTCGTTATTAGGGTGTAACTACCAGTGCATGGATAGTGCCTACAGTGTATTTATTAGGGAAAATTCATCACCTATAGGATATATACATAAAGACACTAACTGGAGTATTGGTCGTGGTTCCCCAAAAGCGGAAGGACTGAGAGTTGTGTTTATTTATTTCTCAGGTGTTTTACAGCGGGTTTTTGTGTGTTGGTGAATGTTTTTTGTTTTTTGTTGTCCATTTGTGTTTAATTGGTTATTTGGTAACGATGTGAATATTGATACATTTATTATTTTGTTGTGCTGATACTTATTTTCATATATTTTCTTCTTCAAGAACCTTTTAATAAATGTTACGCATTTATTAACACGCTGTTCACGACCCTTTCATCCATACTTAATATTACAAGCTCTTACTTAGTCTCTATATTTTGACAAGAGAAAGAAGAGAGAGCGGGTGGTCCTTAGACTACATAAGTGTGTTGAGGCTTGGAGTGAGAGAGAGATAACTTTAATGAATCCTCTTCCAGGTTGGTCTCAAGTTCACCCTATTTACACACTGTCTGTGTGTAATCTATAATTTTGTCAGTTCACTATCATTGTCGATTTCACTACAATTGTCTAACTCGACAAATACTCTAACACTTCAACTCAACCATGACAACTACCAAGATATGTGTACGATTCTACATCCTTTAGTGGTGTTTCTTCAATTTCAATCTTGTTATCATTTCTTGCATTTATTCTCATAATCTTTGTCTTTTCCCTGTGTATTTTCAGGCCCACTTGTTGTGGCCTCTCATCGAGAATTTTCATTTTCTCTTGCATCTGATTATGGTTATGGGACTGAAGAGCCAAGTCATCTGCAAAATCCAGATCATCAAGCTGTTTAGTCAGATTCCACTGGTTTCCATTTCTGTTGTGTGATGTCGATGTTTTCATAACCCAATCTATTGCTAGTAAGAAAAGAAAAGGAGACAAGAGGCATCCCTGTCTCACTCCCGTTCTTATCCTAAACGGTTCTGTAAGATGTCCTTCATGAAGAACTCTGCATGTCATGTCTTCATAGGTCTTCCTTATTAAGTTAATGATCGTCATGGGAACTCCATAATGCCTCATCAGTTTCCAAAGTGATTCTCTGTCTACACTGTCAAATGCCTTTTCATTGTCCACGAATCCGAAGTATAGCGGTGAATTCCATTCCAGACTTTGTTCAACTACACTGACTAACAAAAAAAAACTTTTTTTTTCTTTCTCTAACATTTCTATGTTTTTCTGGTCAATTTTAATGCGCTGTTTTTAAATCTGCAAACCGTTTTTCTCTATCAGGTCGGGATCTCTAGAAATACGCAATTGAAGTTTTTTAACAACGCATACAGTATTACAACATCATTCGTACAAGAAGTATAACAGTTATGTAGGCTTGAATTTCTTTGCAGTCGACTTTCGTCGGTGAATGGCATGTGGTACATCGCGATGAAGCATCCAACAATAATCGGCAAGCATGGTCACACTCCACCGTCCTTGATAACGTGACTCCATTACGGCGATATCTTGATGGAATCGTTCTCCATGTTCATCACTGACTTCGCCAAGGTTGTCAGGGAAAAAGTCAAGATGCGAATCGAGCAAATGGATTTTGAGGGACATGTTACAGCCCATAATTCTGTATGCATCTATGCACTGCTTAACAATATGCAACATAGTCGACAGATTTGTGATTTCCCAGAAAGTTATCGACGATCGATTTGAATGCCATCCATGCGCGAAGTTCACTACCATGTAACAAGTTCTCGAATTGTTTGTCTGCAATAACTTTCCTAATCTGAGGTCCTACAAAGATACCTTCCTTTATCTTTGCATCGCTAACTTGCGGAAACTTTTCTCGAAGATAAGTGAAAGCTTTGCTCGTTTTATCTAACGCTTTTACAAAATTCTTCATGAGCCCCAACTTTATATGTAACAGTGGTAAAATGAAGCTGTCTTTGTTAACTAATGGCTCGTGTATTACATTTTTATGCCCGAGCTGCATACGATCCCGGATAGGCCACACCTTTCTTGCATAATGTTCCTGTCTGTTGCGGCTGTCCCATTCACATCAGAAGCAACAAAATTTAGTATACCCAGTCTGCGTGCCCGTGAGAATTGCAATGACCTTTAGGTCTCCACAAATCCGCCATTGGTAGTCATTGTACTTTATTTTTTCCAAACGTATAGCCATATTGTCATAAGTTCCTTTCATATGAACAGAGTAGGCGACTGGAATTGATGAAAATAAATTTCTGTTATGCAATAACACGGCTTTTAGACTAGTCTTGGAAGAATCGATGAAAAATCGCCATTCGTTGACTATGTGCTCATGACCGTTTACATTTTTGCAATAGCAAATATCATCATCCATCTCAAAGTATTGAACAAGTTCTCTGTGTCTATGACGAAATTTAGATATCGGAGTATTGGGCGCTAAAAGATTCCATTCTTTGAGTCGCGAACCGAGTAATTCCGCTTGTCCTTTGGTAAGAGCGAGATCACGTATTAGATCTGAAAGTTCTGAATGGTTAATTAAGTAAACACCATCATTCACCGGTATGTAATCTGAGTCAGAATTAGTTTCTAAAGCAAGTAAACTATCACTTTCTGATGGTTCATTCACGTCCAACAGATATTGTTCTGGTGGTACTTGGATCGGACACGTGATTGGATCATGAGGCACTGGTTTCGAAACCAATTCAATATTTGAATAAACCACAGACTTTCTAGTTTTAAAAGTGAAACCATGGATATTTGTCAAGCAGAAGTAACAATCAGTAGTGTGATTTGTATGTTCACGCCATATTACTGGCACTCCAAAAGGCATCGACTTATGCTTCGGCGATTTTCGTAACCAACCTGCCAATGTATCGAACAAACTGCATTTGGCTTTCAAGATTTATTTGCATCATCAACTTTCAAATCGAAATAAAGTTCATATGCTTTCTTTAGTAATGGTGTAAAGTTTTTCTGGTCAACACGATCGGTAAAATATCCGTACACGTAACAGAGCAGATCAGTCGAATTTCTACAACTTCTAGAAGCCATATTTTGCTCAGAATTATTTCAAAATACAGTAACTATTAGAAAAATCGCGTAACATATGTCATGCATCTTTTAGCAGTATAAAAAGTAGAATTATGTTGCTTTTTATTAATTTTTAATAAGTTATATAGTAAAAATGAAATGGAGCAAATAACGGTTTCCCAAAAATATATTTATTCAAAAATATCTTAAGAACCCGACGTGATAGAGATAAACGGATTTCAGATTTGAAATCAGCGCAAGAAACTGACCTAAGAACACTTATTTTTATATAAGAAAGAAAAATGTTGTTTGTCAGTGCTATTATTCTCAATGCGGCTAGCTAGTCTGTACAGGAACTGTTTTGTCGGAAACCTGCTTGTTCACCTCTCAGTTGCTTGTCTATGGACTCTTTTAATCTCTCAAGGATGATTCTGTTTAATACTTTTCATGGCACTGATAGTAACATTATTCCTCTATAATTTGTGCACTCTTGTAGATTTCCCTTCTAAGGCAACTTGACCAGATAACTTTCCTTCCATTCTGCTGGTATTTCCTCTCTCTTCCAGACTTTGCCAAGTAGTTTGTATAATATCTCTGTAGAGGTATCAATATCTGTTTTGATGGCCTCTGCTGGAATGCCATCTGGACCAGTTGCTTTTCCATCTTTCAGAAACTTTATGGCTTTCTTTATTTCTTCTCTACTTGGTCATTCACAGCTGATTTGTAGCTCCTCTTCTGCTGGCTGGATGTCTGGGGGATTAGTTGGAGCTGGTCTATTGAGAAGTTCCTCAAACTGTTCTGTCCATCTCTTCATTTGTTCTTGTATATTACTCAGGAATTTTCCATTCTTATCTTTTATGAGGCCATTTGCTTGCTTATATCCCCCTGTTAGCTTCTTTGTGTTGTTGTACAGGTCCCTCATATTTCCTTTGGCTGCAGCTTCCTCTGCTTCCCTTGCCAGCTCTTCAATATACTTCCTCTTGTCTCTTTTGATGTTTCTTCTTACTTCTTTGTTTGTTTCTATGTACACTTCATGAGCCTTGGCTTTGGAGCTTCTGGTTTTGCTTCTGTTTAAATCTGCTTTCTTGTTTTTCCTGTCTTCTATCTTGCTAATGGTTTCTGTTGTTATCCATGCTATGTGCTGATGTTATCTTTTTCTCAGTGCTTCTTCACATGTCTCGTTCCATATATTTTTTACTTGTTGCCAGTGGTCTTCCGTATCTGTTTCATCTTCCAGCTGTTGGAGTACTTGGTATTTGTTGGATACTGTGATAAAAAACTTTTCTCTTATTTCCTGATTTCTTAGATATCCCACATTGTACTGTTGTCTTTAGCTATATACTGTTGTAAATTTCTTGAGTTTTAATTTTGTTTTAGCCAACAGAAGATGGTGGTCTGATACCACATCTGCTCCTCTACATACTTTTACATCATGCAATGATGACCTAAACTTCTTACATATGCATATGTGATCAATCTGATTCTCAGTTCTATGGTCTAGTGATATCCATGTTGCTTTATGTATTCTTTTATGTGGAAATATGCTTCCTCCTATAGCTAGTTGATTTGAAGCACAGAAGTTAGCTAATAGTTCCTCATTCTCGTTCCTCATACCTAATCAATGCTTTCCCATGATTTCTTCAAAGCCGGCGTTGTCTGTACCTATTTTTGCTGTTGTCTGTACCTATTTTTGTGTTTAGGTCCCCCATCAAAATTGTGATGACCTTTCTTTTCTTTTTGTCTAAGAGATTTTGTAATCTGGTGTAAAAGTCTTCTTTCTCAGATTCTTCTTTATCATTTGTTGGTGCATAACATTGGATGATGTTTATATTTACTTTCTTTTTGGCTGATTTAAACCTTGCTGTTATAATTCGGGGTCCCATTCTTTAAGTGCCTTCTGTGCTTCCCTAGACAGCATTAGAGCCACCCCTTCACTGTGGTGGGCTCCTTCCTCTCGTGTCCTGAGGACAACACCATTTCTCCTGTGATCAATCTCCTCCTCTCTATGCCCTTCCACTGTGTTTCGCAGTCACCCAGGATATCAATCCTGTAATTTGACAATTCTGCTGCTACATGTGCAGTTTTCCCTTGTTCACATAGAGTGCAAACATTCCAAGTGCCATTCCTGGAGATTCTCCTAGACGAAAAAATGTTAGTCGGCAACCCAGACTCCTTTCGGCTTTCTCTGGGTTGCTTCATGCGCCTCCTTTCAAAAGGACCTTCTGCTGTCTTGGGCGGCCGCATTGGTTTATATTCTGTTTTTGACTTGTCCATATTTGAATTTTTGTGGTAAAAAGTTTTTTATGGGATGGGATAACCAGCCCCATGCCCAACCCTCCTTAGTCGCTTTTTACGACATGCATGGTAGGGTACAGTGTTACTATTCTTTGCTCCCCTTTCGGGCCCCGGTAACACACTTCTTCTTCTTTCTTTGATCCATAACCACCAACCGCCAAAGCAGTCAGTGGCCATCACGCCTGGTTGCGTCTCGTAGGGCAGCAACAAATTGATTCCACTTTGCTCGGTCGGCGGCCAACCTTTGTACAGTGCCCCAACTCTGGTTCATTCTTTGCATTTCGGCTTCCACAGTTCTCCGCCAAGTTGTTTTTGGTCTGCCTCTCTTTCGCTTTCCCTCTGGGGTCCATAGCATAGCTGTTCTTGTGATGGTATCAGGGTCCCTTCTGAGGACGTGGCCAACCCAACTCCAGCGTCTGCCAGATATGATGGTGTGCATGTCCTCCTGGTTACTCCGAATAAGTAGTTCTTGGTTGCTGATGGTGTTTGGCCAAAAGAGTCGGAGAATTTTCCTTAGGCAGATTGTGTGGAAGGAGGACAGTTTCGACATTTCCTTCTCTGTTACTCTCCAGCATTCCGCACCATAGAGAAGCACAGAAAGTACACAGCTCTCATACAGTCTTAATTTGGTGTTTGTGCTGTACTGGGAAGACTTCCAAATGTTGTTGAGACTAGCAAAGGCTGTTCTCGCTTTATTCATTGTTGTTAATGTCCTTGCTTGTTCCACCGTCAGGTGTTACTATGCATCCTAGGTAAGTAAATGTGTCTGTCTGTTCTAATTTCTGGTTCCTTACTGTTATTGGCTCAGGATTGCCCACATTTAGTGTCATGGCCTCTGTCTTCTTCAGATTGATGTTCAGGCCAACCTGCTGGCCATACTTATTCAGTCTATCGGTTTTTTTCTTGAATGTGTTGATGTGAATGCGCGAGTAATGCAATGTCATCTGCATATTCCAGGTCTTCCAGTGTAGAAAACGTTGTCCATCTAATTCCTCTTGGACTGCCCTCTGTTGTCTGGCGCATTGACACCCAATCTATGGCAGTCAAAAATAATGTTGTTGATAAGGGGACATCCCTATCGTACTCCTGTTTTCACTTCGAAAGTTACATTACTCAATCCAACAATGCATGTAAAGTTAGAATAGAGGCTTTTTATGATGGAAACAATGCGGCTGGGAATTCCATAAGCCCTCAGTATTTTCCATAGGCTGTCCCTGTGTATGCTGTCGAAAGCCTTTTCAAAATCAACAAAGTTAATGTATAGCTGTCTCTGCCTTTCTGAGCACTGCTCTATAATGTTCCTGAGGGTGAATATATGATCTGCACATCTTCTGTTCTTTCTAAAGCCCGCTTGTTCTTTCCTCAGTTTATGGTCAACTGCTTTTGAAATTCTCTGGATGATTATCCTGCCTAGTATTTTACTGGGAACTGAGAGGAGAGTAATTCCTCTCCAGTTGTTGCAGTCTGCAAGGTCGCCCTTCTTGGGCAATTTGACAATTATTCCTTTACTCCACTCTGTTGGTGTTGTCTCAGTTTCCCAGACTTGTGCAAATAGTGGTTCTAATAGTTCTGCTGCTAGTTCAGGGTCTGCCTTGAACAACTCAGCATTTAGATTGTCGTGACCAGGCGCTTTTCCATTTTTTAACCCTTTGATAGCTGTGATGATTTCTTCTTTTCGTGGAATGTCTGTATTTACGTCTAAGTCACTTTCAGCCTCAGGAACATTCAGCTGAGTCTCTGGTGGTTCCTTATTCAGTGTTTCTCTGAAGTGCTCTGCCCATCTTGTTTCCTGCCCCAGTGCTGTGGTGATGAGATTTCCTTGCTTGTCTCTTACTAACGTTATGTTGTTTGCCCCCCTTTTCCACTGATAGTTTTAGTTATTTTATAAACTGTGCTTTGTTCATTTCTCAGTGCTGCCTCGTCTGCCTGTCTTGCAAGGTCATCCAGAAATGTCCTTTCGTTAGCACGGGTTTGACGTTTTACTTCATTGTCCAGCTGACTGTACTGTTCACTATATTGCCTTTAACCTGTGAGACTTAGCTTCTATTTTCTTTCTTTTCATTTCCTTTCTCTTCGCTATGGCGTTTAGCGTTTCTGGTGTTATCCAGTCTTGGCTCTTTCTTTCCTGGAACCGGTAGCACATGGGTGCAGTTTATTGACGAAAATACTTCACGCTGACAGTGAACATTATGTTGACGTTTATTTACACGAATATTAGCACAGTTGGCTAAAAATGATATGTCCAACCTTCACATATGGTTGGCAGACTTGTACAGCAACAGTTTCAATTCAATTATTATTACAATGTCTTGCTCTCTGGCTCACTCTTGCTGCTTCAGTATTTCTAGCTGTCTCTATTGGTTATGGTGGTCACGACTTGAAAACTACTGCTGTCGTTGTTTTTCGTACTCTAAAATCTTCATATGGAAACATTGTCCTTACAAAATGTTCTGGTATTTTTCTTCTGTTTCATCTTACTTTCTGTAGTCTTTACTTGGCGTATTTGTGAGAATACTGGCATACCGCCAGGGTGGACGTTTTCCCAAGTTTATATACTACTCGCTAGACTTTCAACTGATCTACTATGTTGCCTACCAGTAATAGACTCTTAAAATCAACGTACCTGGTTCATTTTGAAACACACACATTTCCTGAAATGGCAACACTGTCTTCATGTTCTCAGAATAGCTCACAAAAAACTGTCAATTGTGACATATAGGAGATCGAGCGTCTGAATGATAGTTGTTAACTTTTCTGTCACCACAGAAGCAACCCAAACTCAATTGGGCTTATCACTCGATAATAACTCTCGATTGCGCCATCCACTTATAAAATACTATCTTTACACACACTTGGGAGAGAGCCCATTTCTGAACCTACGCTAACGCATTCTCGAATCTGACTGACTATATTTTGAACCACGATTTACCACGACTATTCCCGAACATTCTAGAACAAAGTGTCTCGAAAACAACTCACCTACCCCGCGAATTTACTATCGTGTAGCCGAACTCACTTTAAAAAACCGAACTCCAAACTAAACTTTATAATTCTCGGTCAAAGGTCAGCCGCACTGACCTGTATGATCAAGGGACATCAACCCTACTCTTGTCCCCTTATATAATGTATTTTAGATTATTGCCCTTTGATTGTAGATTTACAAGTCAGTTAATTTTCCTCATAAAAGTCATTGTTATACAAATTTCCTCCGACCAAATTTCTGATTACGGACACTACCTGTTACAAGAGAACCAAGCTCTGTCATAACAAAACTAAAACACAAAAAAAAAAACAAGAAAAAATCCAAGGAAAGATGGTATTATAAATGACATATTAAAGAATCTAGGCACAAACTCCTTATAATTTCCAATCAATCATGGAGTACTGGAGAATTTCCATACTCATGATGAGAAGCAATCACTGTTCCCATCAGAAAGAAACAAAAGAGAAAACAAGCTAATTCCAACCTACTGAGCTGTATGGGCGACGTCATGGAAAGAATAGTGAACTCAAGATTATTGAAACATCTTGAAAAAAAACCATCTGTTAGATAACACACAGTCAGCTTTCAGGGAAAACCGCAGCAAGAAGACCAGCTGGTATATCTAGCCCAGGAAGTAGAAAATGCCTTTCAAGAGAAGAAAACAGTACTGACTGTTCTCATGGACCTGACAAAAGCTTTTGATAACGTATGGAAACAAGGACTTCTTAAGATGCTCAACAACAAAATTGAAGGAAGAATGTTCAACTTGATACTGGTCACCTGAACACACCCCCGCCCCCTCCCCATCCATACCTTACAAAGATTCAAAAAAGTGCGCATGCGCGCAGCAGGTATTTCAAGTGAAACTTTTGCAGTTGAGTTGCAACCGGTAATTGTTACATGTCTCTCAACACACTGGTCAAGTAGGTGGAAAAAAAGAAGAAATAGGTACATTCTTTTTGAGTCTTTGTAAGGTATGCTTAAAAACTTGCAGAGATTATCTTACTTTTGTGATAGAAAGCATCCTCGTACCACATCATGGGGCCGAGAATAAATTTTTTGAAAAGGGTACAATCTTTTATGGATACCCTATAATTTCGAGCTTTAATGGGGTAAAGAGCAAATACGGTTGGGTGGTGTATGCTTTCAAACCACCTCCCCCCCACCCCAATCGTGGGTTGTGGCATCTCAATGTCAACTTGAAACAAATTCGTCTACCTGTGTGAGGTGTGTTTATCTGCACTAGCTGTGATAACAATGAAAATGCCAAACAAGGCTCAACCCGGACAGCCACATCAGATGTGCAATGACTCAACACAAGCCTTAATATGAAGAAAGAATCAACAATAACAAAACAAGTATGAATTCAGCCATTAGACTAGTTAGGGTTAGAATTAGATACTCTAGATTTACCCAGTTTGTCTTGTATACAGAACCGGTGCTATCATTAGGCCTATGGCGCAGGCCTCAGAGGGGTGCAGTACTGACCCTTGAGGGGTACAGTTTTATACAAAAGCATCACTAAATTTCAAAAAGAAACCTAAACCAACATATAAAAAGAATTTTTTTTAAACATAATTTAGAAAAATTTTCATAAGCACTGTTGTGGTATTTGTGACAGAATGTGGCGACCCTTCTTGATCTCTGTTTCACTACAGCAGTATCAGTTACAATTTTGTACTGATTTTTATGGCGTGATTTCAATTGTCACACTTTCTTTCTCTGCTATGTGTAGCAGATATTTTGTATTTTCCTTCTTACACCCCTCTCAGAGATAAGTCATCACGTCTGTTTGTTACCCGTTCCTTCCCTAAACATTTGCAGGAGTGGCTGAGATAATATTATCGACAACCATGTTGGTTAATATCAGCAGCGGCCGACATCAGACATCAGCTTAACACTAAATCGCCCAGCAAATGTGTTTAATTGCTGATAAGGCCAGACTGCGCTCGTCGCAAAGATGGTAATACAGGATGACACATTTTGGACAGACAGGACTGACAAGATTACTTTCGATAAAGTAATAAGATGTTACATCTTACACACATTGCTGAGAGAGTTTAACGATGTGTTTGTGAGTTGGTACACAAGGCATCGGAGGTTTGATTGCCATATATGGGAAACGTGACCTTTGCATCACGCGCAATATTATTCCATGTCGGAATATTTTGAAATTACCCCAATCAACATTTTTGTTTGAAATGATTGGAGCCCTGAGCAGCTGCATAACAAACAGATGCGGGCGTAGGACAGGAATATAACCTGACGCGTTTCAGAGTTAAGACACTGTGAGATTCACGCTTGCCAAGACAAAACTAGACCCTGCAAGAGTGAAGCCTAGAATTCAGAATTTCCATTTATCAGGCCGGACTTTGTGGGACAATCTTGAAGGGCTTACATAGCCCAGGAAAACCATGTTAATAAGGAAGGTTGAGGAAACTGAAACACACTGAGTCATAGAGGGAATTCTCTTACAAAAGTAATGACCCCCAAGAACGCGTATAAGAGGCCTAATCAAGTGCCTTAACTTCATTCATCTGAGCAAAAAAAGTCTGTGAGCCAGGATTGGCATGAGTTGTCATTTTACATTCTATATTTTTCATTACTAACATGTGAACTAATATGTATATATTACCCTGTGAAAATCGCTAGTGGATGTCCAAGTCATTTGAGGCTCGCAACCTCAGCGTATAGAATGATGATTTCATGACCCACCACTGCAAGGGCTGGTGATTGCTTTATTGCTAGTTTCTTAAAGAGAACTAAAAGCAAAAGGTAATCCCAAGTTCCATATGGAGCGGGGAGGGAAAGATGAAAAAAATGATGTAAATTCTAAGTATAACACTTATAGTTTCAAATCAGTGTAAATGTAAATGAAAACAGATTCAGTTTATATTGTGAACGCTTTTCAAACAGTGGAGATGTAAATGTAAACATATTCTATCTGTACTATTAACCTTTTCATTTAAATGTAAAATAAGGATAAAGCTTTTCAATTTAATTGTAAAGAAAGTTTCTCTGAGGGATTAAGTTTAATTCTCATCGAGGGTAAACTCTGAGATAGATGGGATGGTAGAATAGGAGAAAGGGGACACATAAGCTTGTGCCGGGAAACGCAATACTCAGGAGAGCGTTTCGTTTCTATTCTTTTACAATAGTTGTTGGTGGTGGTACCAGTGAAGGTACAAAGTGGGGTATAAGTGGACTGACGTATAAACGCGGGACCAGCTCGGCAGTTACTCCTTGATTGTTCTGGGAACATGCTGCACCTTTAATCTTAACCAGAGAAGTGAGAACTCCAGTGACCTATCTGCACAGAACCCATCAGCGGGAGCAGAAACTACTATTGGCAGCTAAGTGAAACCTATAAGCTGCCAAAGTGAACTTCTTTCATAAAACCTACTTTCATTCAATGATGAACATTTTCTTCTAAACTATTCAATTATTTTAACCCTTGTCAAAACTAAATGGTTATTAAATCTGTTATTTGTTAATATACAAATTTAACTTCGATTTAATCATTTTAAATGTACTGCTTGTTTGTCTCAGTCAAATTACTAAACACACTCTAAACAGAGTTATATCAGAATAATAAGAATTCCACTGAGTAAATCAGAGGCGGGGGCTTAATGAGCTGAAACTAATAATTGCCTAATCCTTCACAAAAGTTGTCGGCAGATCATAGAATTAACATGCTCAGCCAATGCTGCATTTTTTTCGCTTTTCTGAATATCTTGTGAACACTATCTCGGGATAGAAGCGTCATTACCCTTCTATCTACAACTCTGCCAAGAGTAATCTTGTGCAAAGGTAGACACCTTTGAGGTCCATATTAGATACTCTTGAGTTTTGGCCACTGTCGGACCACTACTGCAAAGCAGGGGAGGCAATACAGTATTTATCTTTAAAAAAAAAGAAGAAATTATCAGTTGAATTTTTTTTTACATTGGTTGAAAAAAACAAATCTATATAAAACTGTGCCCCTCAAAGGTCAGTACAAAAGAGAGTCCTGGACATAAACGCACATGCATTTTTGTGTCTTACAAAGCACACTCTTTAAACTTGGTAGTCAATGATGCTGATAAGTGATGTCTGGAAGTAACTAGTTTCTTCAGTTTGGTTCAACAGATCTATAATTATTTCTTGCATTGACTCAGCGTTGGCAAATTCTAACTAACCATGTATCAGACTTATGTTAAGCCATTGAGTGAAACTAGATGGGAGAGTCGGATCGATGTTTTGAAATCGATGAGATATCATCTTGCTAATTATATATATAATCTGATTACGGAAACAATGATAGATTGTTTGGTCTGTTTTTGTTCCACAAAGACGCCACTAGGTGTGGTGGAAACAGCGATAGATCGATCAATTTGTTGTTGCCCTAAGACGCCACTAGGCGTACTGGCCACATACTGCTTTGCCGGTTGATGGCTAAGGATGGAAGAAGAAGAAGAAGAATTATATATATATATATATATATATATATATATATATATATATATATATATATATATATATATATATATATATATATATATATATATATATATCCAGTTTGTGGTATCCCTTGTTACATGGTACAACATCCTTGTTGAAGTCAATCTTACATGCCAAGCTACGACAAAATATGGAATTTGATTTAAATACAGCTACAAGCCAATTGCAATTAACCAAAAATTACCTTGTGGGCTGCAGGTGTGATGAGGGTTTTCAACAAATTCTGATAGATGTTACTGACATTGCAAAGGTGCTAGAGATACTACCATACTTTGAGACAGAACAAGTTAGAAAAAGGAGAAAGAAACGGTGGTCTGAGCATGAGGCCCAAGAAGAGGCACAGCAAGATCCAAAACAGAAATTCAAAGTAGGTTCCTACTATGCTGTCTTAGACATGGCCATACAGTCTGTTAAAAAAAAAGATTCTAACAGCCACAATAATATAATTTCCTATTTGACTTCCTTTATGATGTATACAGTATCAACAACAAATCTACTAAAACTATACTTAAGGCCTGCAAGAATTTGGAAAAATCCTTGATGCACAATGGAAATAAAGGTACTGATGCTAAAGATATGTGATGTGAACTTATAGCACTAGCTTAAAGACTTCCAAAGTCTATGCCGCCACAAGGAGTACTTCTCTTTATACTACAACAAAAACTCCTGGATCACGTGCCTAATGTTTCTGTTACTCTAATGATCCTTCTCACGCTTCCAGTATCAGTGGCAAGTGGTGAACGCAGTTTCTCAAAGCTCAAACTTATAAAAACTTACAGACATCAACAATGTTGCTAAAGTGACTAGTTGGCTTGGCAACTATATCAAATGAACATGCCGAAGCATCATCACTTTACCTGAAGGAATTGGTCACAAAATTCGCAATGGAAAAGCCACGCCAAATGAGTTTTTGATGTTACTGAAATTGAAACCTTAAAGTGACTTACATTGAAGATTGTTCAAAATGATGTGTGTGCTAAAATATGTTCTTCTGTATTTGAGAAAGACAGAGAAAGATTGTTGTAATACTTATTCTTGAAATTTAAAATAAATTTAGCAGTTTCAAGTTTTTTTTTTTTTTCGTTTTTTTTTCTACAAGACACCTGTTTTTGATAACTGAAGTTGGCAATTTTTTCTTGTATGGTGCAGGAAGTTAGCCTTGCCTAAGGTGCGAAATAGCCTGGCATCGACACTGCTTGTATATAAATAAAACACCTTGGTTTCTGGTTAGTTTTTTTGCTTTTATCCCAACAATATAGCAAATAGTTGCTGTCGGCCGGGTTTACGGTGATGCACTGGTCAAACTTAGGTACATTCAGGAGTTTTAAAGTTATGAGAGGTCCAAGTCGGGCAGCTTATAACCAACTCTGACTCTGACTCCCACCACTCAAACTCCTACTCAACAACCCTTTTTATTATTATACCGCATTTAGTGCTTTGACATCCTCATAGTTTATTATGTAAGAATTCTTATGCTAATATGTATTTTTTCGCGTGTTCATATTTGTATGTTCTTATTTGTGTTATATTAAAAGCACTAAATTATTTTACGAATTTAACATACTAATATTCTCTAATTTTCTGTCCATATTATTTTCATTGTGCGGAATGTATCTGAAACTAGTACATGCGTGCCGTATTATAACTTCACCAACACCATTTCTTCATGTCCACAGACCTAAATAAAATATATCTATTTGTATTTTTAACAATGTAACACACACACTTTGTGGTTGTATTTTTTTTTTTTTTTATACCCTACCACGTTTTAGCTTTGAACTGGATTTTCTGTACATATTTGGAATCTTCTTTTCTACTTCGCATCACAGCTCTGATACACCTTCAACCCACACAACTCTGCCACTACATGCCCTCCTCTCTTATGCCTTGTTGTGAAAGACAGGTTCTTAATCTTTGTGAATGGCGACACACATTACCAAACCTGCGCGCTGTCTTCCACACAATATACCTGGATCACATTATTACTACAGCGCGTACAACCGAGATTGGTGAGACAGTATTGGGTCGATCTCTGCTTCACTACGGCCGTATTCTGTCTATTTGTTGTACTGACTATTTACGTGCTTTTCCTGGTTGGCACTTTTTTTTCCTCTGCTATGTAGCAGATAGTTTGTATGTTCAAACATTCTTACACTCCTCTCAGTGTTAAGTCGTCATGTCTGTTTGGTTACCCGTTCCTCCATGCTTTGCAAGGAACGGCTGAGATAATAATTAATCGACAACTATGTTGGTTAATGTCGGTGTGGCCGACATCAGACTACAGAGTAACACTAAAATCGCACAGCGTATTTGTTTAGTCGCTGATAAGGCCAGCGTGCGTTCTTTGCCAAGATGGTAAAGAGACAGATTTTGTGGGCTCAAGCGACAGATAACGAGATTACTCGTCTGTGCGAGACATTTTGGACCGACATGTATGACATCATCGTTTCCTGCACACCTTGTGGCAAAGCAGGAAAGTAAGATGTTACATCTGACACATATTGTCGAATGAGTTTACCGATGTGTTTGTGAGTTTGCATACAAGGCATCGGATGTTTTATTTCCATATATGGGAGGTGACCCTTTACATCACGCACATTATTTCGGGCTGAAATAATTCACGCATGTTTGAAACGATTGGAGCTTTCTTAGCATCGGAATAAAACAAATGCGGAGGAAGAAGGGCCATATAACCTGACCTTTTCGCAGTGTTAAGACACTGAAAATTCACTGTAAGGATCGCTTGCCAAGATGAAACCAGACTGCCAGGGTCAGAATTTTCTTTATCAGACAGGACTTTGTGGGACATCTTGAAGGACTTAAAGAGCACAGGAAAATCATTTTAATAAGAAAGACCGGCATCAAAGGAAACACATAGCAGGAGTTTAGTGCTAACATAACGACCCCCAAGACACGTGAAAAGCAAAAGGCATCTGCCAGTGCCTTAAACCTACTTCTCTGAGGAAACAGTTAATGCGCCAAAATTGGCGTAAGTTGTTCTTTTTACAATTTAAATTTTTCATTACTAACGTGTGAACTAATATGTATATATTGCCATGTGAATATTAATATGTTAAAAGTGCTAGTGGACGTCCAAGTCTGTGACGTAGAATGTAAATATTGATACAGTAATCTGACAGCCTTTGCTTTCCCATTTAGTGTCTACCATTTGCTAAGCCAAACCACGCAATTTTCTGACTGCATTACTCATATCTAATCCACGCCCTTTTTTCTTGAGATGTAAACAAACAGACATTTACCAATTTCCTGACCTGCCAGCATAACAGGCAGCGAGCCCTGATTTGTTTACCTAGTTTCTCACGCGAGTTGATCTGCCATCACCGGACATCGGACAGATCGCATGCGGGATAAACACGTAACCCTTTGATCTTCAGATACAGGGGAACTCTGACACCGGTTTTGCATTTCATCTTGAGAACGGGAGCGATTTCGAAAGAAACTCCGTAAGCGGGACGATGTCTTTGATGTAGGGCAAAGCAGCGCAGACGAGGAAAACGGTGGCCGGCAGATAACTTTTCATCTGGTCCACAGTTTCTCAATCCTATGGTTCGCACGTTAATGCGAAATTAACACCATTAGGGATCTGAGAGCAAATGAATGGATGGATATAAGCAGTGGTTTTTTTAAACTCACTGATCAGTGTCGCTCAGAATTTTGGATAATCTAAACGCGTTATTCTAGAACCATTATGAGAGTGTGTTAATAGCATTTCGTGGGAATTGTTTCATTTCTGATGTGTGGTAATAGAAATTAGCATTTACGTGATTTAATGTGTTAAGTTTACCATTATAATTCACTGTGATTTTTAGCGTTAAAACTAGTGAAATAAATAAAGAATAGGATTCACGTTTATTTCATTTTTGTGTTTTATAGTAAGTGACTCTTGTTATAACTTATGACTAAACTAACAGGCGCCGACAATAAAATAACTATTAACGACAGACGATATTTGTAAGTGCGCGTAGGGATGATTAAACAATAGTTGACAGTGTGGGCTGATTGCTAACGCGTGCGCAGAGGAGCGGGAAGGTGCATACCTTGGTCCGAATCTCAAGCGCAGCGCGGGCGAAAAAACTGACCGTATAGTTGTAAATAAAGTCACCCTGTGCCTTTTAACTTTAAGCAGGACTGCCGGAGTGGGAGAGAGACCGTCTCGACCCCGTCCGTGTATTTATAGAATAGTTGCATTTCTTTTCATGTCTTGTTTATTTCTCGCAGACCTGACAGGGCGGTCAGCGGTTCTTTTCTTTCTTGATTATAGTCTCCAGTACTGATGAGACTTATGCTGTCTTCTTCGTGACTTTCGAGTCCATAAGTCCATGTTGTGAACAGGACTGGCTAAAAGACACATAAACATTTTAATTATTAAGTTAACTGGACTATCAATTCCCAGATATTTTTTCCAATTTATCAGCCCACGGGAGTGATATATATATATATATATATATATATATATATATATATATATATATATATATATATATATATATATATATATATATATATATATATATATATATAGAGCGCTGGCGGTCGCTGTCTCGAGAGACTGCGCGTGGTGATCCCGGTACGACCGGGCCCTCCCAGTTCATCGGTTAGCGAGGCAGTAGTTTAGCTCCTGTGTCCGTAAATCGCAGCCTTCGGTCGTGATGTTAGCAAGCAGTCGCATCTCCGTATCGTGGCTCGACAACAGTCTCGAAAAACGGTCCCGCTCTCGCAACGAGCCGTGGGCCGGCAGTCAGTAATCTGGTGTCGCTTTCGGCCAGTCCTGTCCGACTAGTCGGCAGGCGGCCAGTGGTTCTCGCAAGAATAAAATCGCCGGGGCCGCCGGGATCCGCTCTGCACAGAGCGCTGTCTCCCTCCCCGCGCGAGCGACGAAATGCTCTGTTCAGACAGTTATCTGGTTGATCCTGCCAGTAGTCATATGCTTGTCTCAAAGATTAAGCCATGCATGTCTAAGTTCACACTGTCTCACGGTGAAACCGCGAATGGCTCATTAAATCAGTCGAGGTTCCTTAGATGACACGATCCTACTTGGATAACTGTGGCAATTCTAGAGCTAATACATGCTTACCCCGCTTACCGGCGAACTTCTGTCTCTAACGACTGTGTGTGGTGCCTTTTTCGGGCCCTCCCAGTATCAGAAATCGAGACAGAGAGTTGTGTCCGTTTCCAGATAGCGCTTGATCAGTCCGGCATTTTCCTCAGACCTACGGGTCTCGAGGTGTCTGCGTTCCCATATATGGTCAGCAATGACTCGGGGACGCAAAATGTCCGGCTCCCAGACCCTCTGCTCTCGAGGTGTCTGTATCCCTTATACAGTCAGTAATGACTAAAAGGGAGGATGATTTGGAGGGCAAGTTCCATATCCTACTAGTGACTAGGCTGTTGCTACTGGTGTCAGACTGTATCGGCTAGACCGTTCCTCTGACGTCCAGGCCGGGTCATGCTGCATGGGCAACAGCCTGATCTAACATTGCCCAACCTCGTGCCACCGAAAGTTATTTCGGGAGGTACGCTCCTTTGGTCAGAAATGACTGATAAGGAAGATCATATATATATATATATATATATATATATATATATATATATATATATATATATATATATATATATATATATATATATATATGTGGCACTATTTGGAATATTGAAAATGAAGCGCACCGGAAAATGAGAGAAAAGAGATGTTTATAATGTGTATGGCCAAGGTGTTAAAAAAAAAACCTTGAGCTTTGTGGCCGCTGTGTTTTCTTGTAAGTTCCATTGGGAACATATTGCGAAGTGTTCACCTTTCTAAATGGATGTGGTTTGTACAAGAGGAGGAATACTCTTGGCATATGATTAATACTGTATTGATGAGGTTTGGTAATTAAGGATTAATCTTGACGAACGCTTCTGTATGCTACAAGGAATATACGTTATTAAAGGATGTTGAGTTCGTTAAAAAGGAAGACTGTTTTAGTTCGTCATTGGTGATTGGGTCAGTTAAAGAACCCACATGTATGTTGTTGAGTATGGAATAAAACTATAATCGTTGGGTCACCCTGGACGTAACAGAATAACGAGCATTATTATGAAACAACAGCAGGAGTAATCAAATATACATTAACATAATCAACATATACTTGAACTGTGGACAGGGGTAGCAATTTATCTGAAATAATAAAAACGAACCCACAATATATTCAAACAGCGCCCCACCACAGATATGAGAAAAAAGAAAGAGAAGAAAGGGAATTTTCTATGGCGCAAGAAAAAGTAAATAAGGAAGAAAGAATTCGTATGGCAGAAATCGCTGCGGAACGAGAGAAAATGGAACATGAAAAGGCAATTCGTTTAGCTGAAATTGCTGCCGAGGAGGCAAAATTTGAAAGGGAGAAAGCTTTTGAGGTTGAGAAACTTCGTTTTCAACAACATCATGTTTCCCATGATTCTGATAGTAATGGTTCATCGAAGAAGGCAATCACAACCCCTAATTTTAATTTAAGACTACCACCCTTTTCTCCTCCTCACGACGATATAAGTTTTTATTTATTAAGATTTCAGGAAAGAGTCTCTTGCTTAAATATTGATAAAGATTCGTGGTCTGGTGTTTTTTCGGGTCTCCTCACAGGTGATGCAGTTGGGGTCTATCTGGGTATAGACCAAGATAAAAGACATGATTTTCAGGTCGTAAAGGCAGCATTTATACGCAGATATGGTCTGGATCAGGAAGGCTATAGACAAAAGTTTCGATCCATGTTGCCGGTAGAGGGTAAAAATTTTGAGGATTTTGTTTCCTCCATAAAACTATGTCTCCAAAGATGGGTTGAACAGGCTTCTATCCCTAAAACTTTTGAAGGATTATGTGATCTCTTATTAAGAGATAAAATTGTTTCTTCGGTAAACCAGGATATTGTATCATTCTTACAAGAACGTAATCCGACTAGTATCGAGGAAATGGAAAAATTAGGTCAACAATTTTCCGTTGCTCATCCAAACTTGTCATTGAACAGAGCAAAAGTCTTGGACTCATCTACTGCGTGTGCTGCGACGCACGGGAGATCGCGCACTCGTAGTTTAGATAGACGATATAATCATAGAGAAAATAATCACACATCCTATAGGGGTAAATATAATTTTTACCATAATCGCTCACCTTCACGGGGTAGAGACAGGCATAATTTCAACAATTATAACAATAACCATTGGTATCGAAATAACCAGTATTCACACAACAAATATACTGACAATCATAATTTGTCACCGCGGGGTGGCCATTATGACAGGGACAACAATGGACATTCTCATTCAGACAATTTTTCAGATCGCAGAAGATCTCACTTCGTTAGAAGTCATAATAGAGCACGCTCACAAGCCAATGCTTGTCAGACGGTAGATAGAAATGTCAGTAATGATATTCATTCAACCAATAATCACGCCAATGCGTGTAACGTTGATTTAGAAAATTCTAATAATTGTACAGAATGTAAGATGTTATTTCAACCTGGAGCTACACCACGGCTTAAATGTGGACATGTCTTACCAGTGTTGTCATCTTATGACGGTGTTGGTACTCTCACTTTACATAATGGGTTTTTGTTTAACACTCCAATTAAAATTTTAAGGGACACGGGTTGCACAACTGTCGGGATAAGAAGGTCGTTAATCCCTCCGTCGTGTTTCACTGGAACGTCAGTGAAATGCATAACTTTCGGAGGCACGGTAGAGGTATATCCCATGGCCGACGTAACAATTACCACGCCATTCTTTACTGGGAAAGTTCGTGTATGTGTTCTCAACCAGCCTTGCTGTGACTTGATTTTGGGAAACATAAAGGGTATAAAAGAATGTTCTACTGATGAAATTTCTGCATGGGAAAGAGAATATCTTTCTTTATCCAATGCTGTGACTACTAGAGCACAGTTGGTTGCAGAAGCAAATGAACTTAATGATAGCAATAATATCCCACACATGACAACAAGTCATTACATAGATAAAAATGCATTCATTAACCAACAAAAAGATGACTCTTCTTTGGGACGTTTATTCACTTTAGCTACGGCTAAAACTATTACACAGACAAATAATGCCAGACATTGGTATCAATTTCATGACAATATTTTGATACGTTGTTTTGACAATTATTCTTCAGTACTCAGACAAATTGTAGTACTTACGTCATTTCGATCACTAGTTTTATCTAATGCACATGATGTTCCTTTTGCGGGTCATATGGGGATTGCCCGCACAGCTTATAGATTGATGGCACATTTTTTTTGGCCAGGGGTTCATAAGGACGTCGCAACGTTTTGTAAATCATGCACTGTTTGTCAGGGAGTTGCACGGAAGGGTGCGCATCAGTTTGCACCCCTACAGACCACAGATATCTCTGTGCGTCCTTTTTATAAGATGGCTGTCGACATAATCGGGCCTCTTCCGGTGTTATCATCCAGAGGATTCCGCTTCATCTTAACGTGTATCGATCTATGCACCAGATGGCCTGAAGCCATACCTGTTAAGTCCATAACAACAATGTCGGTGACTGATGCATTATTATCGATATTTTCACGTATCGGATTTCCTGAAGAGCTTCTGTCAGATCATGGCACGCAATTCACTTCAGGTATGTTCTCGGAAATTTGTGATGTGCTTCACATCCGTCATACATTGAGTGCCAGATTAAATCCGCAATCAAACGGAGTTGTAGAACGCTGGAATTCTACATTAAAACAGATGTTGGGCAAAGTAACAACAATGTTTCCCCATGATTGGGACCGGTTGATACCAGCGGTTCTCTTTGCGTATAGAGAAGTTCCTAATCGTCAAACCGGATTCTCACCATTTCAATTAGTTTTCGGGGCTAATCCAAGAGGACCAATGTCTATCTTACATGATTTGGTGATAACAAATGATGATAATACGATTACGAAATCTAGTCACCAATATGTCGCAGATCTACGCCAATGCATTGTGGACGCATGTGAAATCGCGACTGAAGCATCAGAATTAGCAAAATATAAGACTCGGTCGCGTATTAATCGTGATAGAAGATTAACATCATTATCGATTAACGATGAAGTTTTTGTTCTCTTGCCACTTAAAGGTGATCATTTGTTGGTTACGTGGCAAGGTCCTTTTAAAGTTGTGGGTAAGAAAACCGACGTAGATTACATCATCGACATTAGGGGTAAAAGAAAAACATTCCACACTAACATGTTACAACCGTACATTTCTCGACCTCTTCCACTCAAACATATTTGGGAATCTATCACAAATCAATCTCCGCATCTGGCATCTATTGCTTTAGTTGATGAAGTAGCAACTAGTTTCACGGATGTACCGCTTGATTTTCCTGTGGTACCTATCCAAGCCTCTGAAACTTGGAAGGATGTAATCATTTGTAACGATTTACCTTCAGATCAGAAGAATCAGATTCTCAATCTATTGAAATCTTTTGAAGATGTATTATCTGATCTGCCTGGACGAACTAACATTATGTCTCACGAAATAAAATTATCGGATCCCACTCCTATTAAGTTACGACCGTATGCAATTCCTTTGCATATCAGAGAGCAGGTTGACAGCGAGGTCGACAATATGTTGAAAATGGGGATAATCTCTCCATCAGATTCTCCATTTTGTTTTCCGATGGTGGCAGTACGGAAGAAAGACAAATCCATTCGTATATGCATTGATTTCCGTCGACTAAATAAAGTCACGATATCAGATTCTGAACCAATGCCTGTGCTGGAGGACTTGCTACCTCATTTAGCTTCTGCTACTTTCTTTAGCAAATTCGATTTATCAAAAGGGTATTGGCAGATCCCTTTGACCGAAGAATGTAAACCGTTGACGGCATTTGCAACAGCTAAGGGTTTGTTCCAATACAATGTCATGTGTTTTGGGCTCAAAAATGCACCTGCAACTTTTGTACGGATGATGCGTCGAGTATTTGGGAACCGTTCTGACCTAATATCTTATATAGATGATATTTGCATGTTTCATGACACATGGGAAGAGCATGTAGATGGTATACAATCTTTACTCCTGACACTAAGAATACACAATCTCACAGCCCGTCCATCCAAAATAGAAATTGGATTCAATGAAATTTCATTTCTAGGACACAAAATTGGCAGACATGTAATACAGCCTGATGAATCTAATTTAAAACGCATACTTGATCTTACAATTCCAACTACAAAGAAGCAAGTACGGAGTCTATTAGGATTGGTGAATTTTTACCACAAGTTTATTCCAAGGTTCTCGTCTTTGACTGCTGTCTTATCTGATCTAACTAAAAGAGGTATGCCTAACAAAGTAGTTTGGACAGAACAATGTAACCATGCATTACAAAACATTAAGACTCATTTTTCACAGTATCCTATATTAAGACTGCCAGATTTAAAAAGATCATTTACTGTTGTAACAGATGCTTCGCTCCATGCAATAGGCGGGTGTTTGGGACAAAGTTTTGATGGCAAGTTTCATCCGATTTACTACTTGAGTAGGAAACTGTCGGAAGCCGAATCTAAATACTCTATTTTCGACAGAGAACTTTTGGGTATAGTATGGACTTTGAATAAACTTCAAAAGTATGTGGTAGGTACGCATTTTACTATAATGACAGATCAGAGAGCGTTAACATATCTCCAAACCTGTAAATCACCAAGTGCAAGACTTACGAGATTCGCATTGCAGTTGCAAGCGTATGACTTTGATATCGTCCATATAGAAGGACATAATAATGTAATCGCTGATACTCTGTCGAGAGTAATACATTGAAATACGTAACTGTCCTGGGTACAGGAAGTGACAACAAACATTATTTATGTTCATAATCAATTGATAGGTAGATTATATAGCGATATTTTCGTAGCATTAATATGTTGCTCACAAGTTGTTGCCACATATTTTAACTGCATTTCACTCATCGTGATATCATTTCACTCATTGCTTGAATTTGATTTTCCTTTTTATCATTATAGTTAAGTATAGTTAATGATGGCCTGGAAACCTGCAGTTTCCAGTAGCGCGCAAGGGGGGTAATATGTGGTGTCTGCCCATGCACACCACATGTTGGATTTATTGAGTTTGAGTCAGTGCTGATAAATGCGGCACTATTTGGAATATTGAAAATGAAGCGCACCGGAAAATGAGAGAAAAGAGATGTTTATAATGTGTATGGCCAAGGTGTTAAGAAAAAAACCTTGAGCTTTGTGGCCGCTGTGTTTTCTTGTAAGTTCCATTGGGAACATATTGCGAAGTGTTCACCTTTCTAAATGGATGTGGTTTGTACAAGAGGAGGAATACTCTTGGCATATGATTAATACTGTATTGATGAGGTTTGGTAATTAAGGATTAATCTTGACGAACGCTTCTGTATGCTACAAGGAATATACGTTATTAAAGGATGTTGAGTTCGTTAAAAAGGAAGACTGTTTTAGTTCGTCATTGGTGATTGGGTCAGTTAAAGAACCCACATGTATGTTGTTGAGTATGGAATAAAACTATAATCGTTGGGTCACCCTGGACGTAACAGAATAACGAGCATTATTATGAAACAACAGCAGGAGTAATCAAATATACATTAACATAATCAACATATACTTGAACTGTGGACAGGGGTAGCAATTTATCTGAAATAATAAAAACGAACCCACAATATATTCAAACAGCGCCCCACCACAATATATATATATATATATATATATATATATATATATATATATATATATATATATATATATATATATATATATATATATATATATGTATATATATGTATATATATATATGAGGCGTGTTCAAATGAAACCCGACCTTGCTGCGCCAAGTGGACATTCGTAGGAGGAACATGATGATGTCACATCTGACGTAATAAGCACCTACGAATGTACAAGTGTGTAAGTGTTCATTTTCCTAGTATTCATTGGTTGTGCTGCAGACCGTTAAAATAATGGCCGGTGTGATAAGGAATCCGTCCAAGGTCGATCAGCGAGCAGTGATTCAGTTCCTAACAGCCGAAGGATGTCGACCAGTCGACATTCATCGCCGAATGAAAGCAGTGTATGGTGACAAAAGTGTGTCTAAGACTACAGTGAAATACTGGGCACGAATGTTTCGAGAAGGACGTCAGTTAACGAAAGATCTTTCGCGGCCAGGTCAGGTGCATATTGTTGCGACAGAAGAAGCCATCGCCGAGATTGATGCAGCAATACGGGTGGACCGTCGTCGGAGCTTACGTTCGCTAGCAGAGGAATTCGCTGTGTCTCTTGGGACAGTTCAAATGGTGGTTAGGAAGAAACTGAAGTATCGAAAGGTGTGTTCACAATGGGTCCCATGGATGCTGACCGATCACCATAAGGAAGAACGCATGGGGTGGAGTTTGAACCACCTGCTGCGTTACGAAGAAGAGGGTGATGCATTTCTGTTGCGAATAGTAGCAGGCGATGAGTCGTGGTACCACCACTTTGAGCCGTGCAGCAAATCAGCGAGCATGCAATGGAAACATCCTGGATCACTAAAACCCAAAAAATTCAAGTCACAGATTTCCGCCGGTAAGGTTATGCTGACCGCATTTTTTGACCATGAAGGGCTTCTATTGGTAGACCTTAAAGAGCCTGGCGTGAACATCAATGCCATCCGCTACAAAGAAACACTAGACAACCTGCATACAGCCATCAAGAATAAACTACCCGGCATGCTTTCGCGTGGTGTGATTCTGTTGCACGACAATGCTCGTCCACATGTTGCGAACATTGTGCAGGAAGCGTTAGCAAGGAAAAGGTGGGAAGTTCTGCCACACCCAGTCTACAGCTCCGATCTGTCACCATGTGACTTTCATTTGTTCGGACCCTTAAAAAAATCTCTAAAGGGACAACGATTCGACTCCGATGCAGACGATTCGACTCCGATGCAGACATCAGGGCCTCGGTGACCAAATGGTTCAATAAGCAACCAAAGTCATTTTTCTCAAACGGCATCCGCCATCTACCCAAGCAGTGGGATGCGTGACTGAATGCCTATGGTGACTATTTCTAAAGAACCCCAGTGGGTACTTGCTTCATAACAATTGCTGTATTTAATTCTACTACTCCTGCTGATGTACCTTACAAATATTTGTTATAAAGCCACTGGCACGGGTTTCATTTGAACACACCTCGTATATATATATATATATATATATATATATATATATATATATATATATATATATATATATATATATATATATATATATATATATATATATATATATATATATATATAATATGAACATCTAACTTTTGACAGACGCAGCACTGGATTCATTCAGAAAGTTGTGCTGTTTCAAAATCGGCACTCACCCTAGAGCCAGCCGATAGGATTTACCATCATCATCGTTTTTTTACATAATGTAACATTTGTCTTAGCAACCAGATGCTTAGCAATACGGGAATTACTTTTCTCCTTTTTTTTTCAACTGTGAACGTCCAGAGCACGTCTTGCTTCAGTAACTATTTGTGGTGACAAACGTTTCATCCAGGGAAAATTACACCACCGAATTTGGCATCCACCTTGTAATTATTATTCGATATATAGACTGGACTGGGGCCATATTTGGGCAACCCACATGACAGTATAGGTTCAGGGGCTATTGTATTTTTTCAAGGGATACCAACACTACCAGTAGGTAAGCGAGATTGTTTGTGGCCACAGATGACAGAGTGAGAGATAGAGTGAATATTTTCCTTTTGTTACAATCATTGTACTAACTTCTTTTTTATTTCGCTAAACTGAGTACTTTACTGAGTAGTAATTTAGTGGGGAATTTGTTCTTCATATTCTATTCTGTAACCTAGTGCTTATCTTTGACCTTTGGGTTATTAACTTCTTTTGGGATCTTTTTCTCAACAAAGGGAGGACACTTATTCGGTTATTTTCATATGTCTGTAAACAATGATTTTATTGATTTCTCTATATGTTTGATGTTGTAATAAGTTTAATGATAATAAACAACAAAAATAACTTAAATGTGTGTGTTGGTCAGACCCTTACCCAATTAACCATAGTTTTTCACGTTTGTGTGTATTGTTGTCACATAATTGTGAGTGTGGGTGTGTTTAGTGTAACTTATATTTCATATAGGGAGAGAAAGGTTGTCTTATATTAAAATATAGTCGTATAGATAGGCTGGACTAGAGAAACTACTCATTCAAGAGACAGATCTTCCTCTTACACTATTCCCTCGTGCAAATCTATTTCTTACACCTTTATTCTCACATATTTACCACAATCACCTCTGCTCAGACAGGACCATAAATATCTTCTGACCTATCTATAAAAATTTACGACAAAGTCATTTCAGGCTGGCAACCTCAGCATATAGAATGATGATTTCATGAACCACCACTGCAAGGGCTGGTGACTGCTATATTGCTAGTTTCTTACCGAGAACTAAAAGCCTAGATAGTCCCAAGTTCCACATGGAGCAGGGAGGGAAAGATGAAAGAAATGATGTACATTCTAATTATAATATTTTCAAACCAGTGTAAATGTCTATGTAAACATACTCACTTTAAAATTAAAGAAAGTTTCAAAGCTTTTCAACCAGTGTAGATGTAAATGAAAACATATTCAACGTATATTGTGAACACTTTTCAATCAGTATAGATGTTAACGTAAACATATTATACCTATACTATTAACCTTTTCATTTGAATGTAAAGTAAATATCAATCAATCAATCAATACCCTTTAGCTCCCCAAGGAGCATAGGCCCCAACAAACACATGCCAAGTCTTCCTGTCCTGTGTCATCGGCTCAAGTTCTTTCCATGTTTTCATCATTTTCACCTGTTTCCAGTTCTCTTCTCCATGTGTTTTTTGGTCTACCTCTGCCTCTCTATCCCTGTGGATTCCAGAATAAGGACTGCCTTGTAATGTTGTCAACAGGTTTCCTCAATGTGTATCCTATCCATTGCCATCGTCTTCTTCTCAACTCTTGTTCAACTGGCACTTGTCTGGTTCTTGTCATCAATTCCACATTTGTGACTTTGTCATACCATTTCAGTCCTTCTATTCTATGCAAGCACCCGTTTATAAAAGTCTGTAGCTTTTTGGTTGAAAGTAAATATAAAGCTATTCAATTCAAATGTAAAGAAAGTTTTCTCTCGAGGGATTAAGCTTAATTCTCATCGAGGGTAAATTCTGAAGTAGATGGGATGGTGGAATAGGAGAAAGGGACCCATAACTATTTGTCAGAAAACGCAATACTCAGGAGAGCGTTTTGTTTAGATTCTTTTACCATAGTTGTTCGTGGTACCAGTTGAGGGTACTATCTCTGGAACAAGAAGGGAAAAGTGGCCTGTGCTTAAAGGCGAGGGACCAACTTCGTAGACACTCCCTGACATTTCTGGGAACGAGCTGCGCCCTACAACCTTGACCAGTGACGAGCGTGATCAGTCTACCGAGAACCAAACCATCAGAAGGAGCACAACCGTCACTGACAGCTAAGTCCATAAAAGCTGCCAAGTGACCTCCTTTACGCATTTCTATCCCATCACAATAGTGATGATAAACATTTTTTATAAATAATTATTCATTTCTTTAAAAGCTTATTACAACCTAAATGACTATTAAATCTGTTATTTGTAAATATACAAATTTAACGTCAATTTAATCATTCTTAATGTACTGCATGTTTGTCTCAGTCAATTTACTAAATACAATCTAAACAGAGCTATATTATAATAAGAATGGCACTGAGTAAATCAGGGTGGGGGCTTGAACGAGCTGAAATTAATAACACTGACAAACAACATTTTTCTTTCTTATATAAGAATAAGTGTTCTTAGGTCAGTTTCTTGCGCTGATTTCAAATTTGAAATCCGTTTCTCTCTATCACATCGGGTTCTTAAGATATTTGTGAATAAATATATTTTTGGGAAACCGTTATTTGCTCCGTTTCATTTTTACTATATAACTTATTAAAAATTAATAAAATGCAAAATAATTGTACTTTTTATACTGCTAAAAGATGCATGACATATGTTACGCTATTTCTCAAATAGTTACTGTATTTTGAAATAATTCTGAGTGAAATATGGCTTCTAGAAGTTGTAGAAATTCGGCTGATCTGTTCTGTTACGTGTGCGGGTATTTTACCAATCGTGTTCACCAGAAAAACTTTACACCATTACTAAAGAAAGCATATGAACTTTATTTCGATTCGAAAGTTGATGATGCAAATAAATCTTGGAAGCCAAATGCAGTTTGTTCGACTTGTGCAAATACATTGGCAGGTTGGTTACGAAAATCGCCGAAGCATAAGTTAATGCCTTTTGGAGTGCTAGTAATATGGCGTGAACCGACAAATCACGCTACTGATTGTTACTTCTGCTTGACAAATATCCATGGTTTCACTTTTAAAACTAGAAAGTCTGTGGTTTATCCAAATATTGAATCGGTTTCGAAACCAGTGCCTCATGATCCAATCACGTGTCCGATCCCAGTTCCACCAGAACAATATCCGTTGGACGTGAATGAACCATCAGAAAGTGATAGTTTACCTGCTTTAGAAACTAATTCTGACTCGGATTATATACCGGTGAATGATGGTGTTCACTTAATTAACCATTCAGAACTTTCAGATCTAATACGTGATCTCGCTCTTACCAAAAGACAAGTGGAATTACTCGGTTCGCGACTCAAAGAATGGAATCTTTAAGCGCCCAATACTCCGATATCTAAATTTCGTCATAGACACAGAGAACTTGTTCAATACTTTGAGATGGATGATGACATTTGCTATTGCAAAGATGTAAACGGTCTAATGGTGCACCTCGGTCATGAGCACACAGTCAACGAATGGCGACTTTTCATAGACTCTTCCAAGACTAGTCTAAAAGCCGTGTTATTGCATAACGGAAATTTATTTTCATCAATTCCAGTCGCCTACTCTGTTCATATGAAAGAAACTTATGACAATATGGCTATACTTTTGGCAAAAATAAAGTACAATGACTACCAATGGCGGATTTGTGGAGACCTAAAGGTCACTGCAATTCTCACGGGCATGCAGACTGGGTATATTAAATTTTGTTGCTTCCTATGTGAATGGGACAGCCGCAACAGACAGGAACATTATGCAAGAAAGGTGTGGCCTATCAGGGATCATATGCAGTTCGGGCATAAAAATGTAATACACGAGCCATTAGTTAACAAAGACAGCATCATTTTATCACCATTACATATAAAGTTGGGGCTCATGAAGAATTTCGTAAAAGCGTTAGATAAAACGAGCAAAGCTTTCACTTATCTTCAAGAAAAGTTTCCGCAAGTTAGCGATGCAAAGATAAAGGAAGGTATCTTTGTAGGACCTCAGATTAGGAAAGTTATTGCAGACAAACAATTCGAGAACTTGTTACATGGTAGTGAACTTCGCATGGATGGCATTCAAATCGATCGTCGATAACTTTCTGGGAAATCACAAATCTGTCGACTATGTGCATATTGTTAAGCAGTGCATAGATGCATACAGAATTATGGACTGTAACATGTCCCTCAAAATCCATTTGCTCGATTCGCATCTTGACTTTTTCCCTGACAACCTTGGCGAAGTCAGCTATGAACATGGAGAACGATTCCATCAAGATATCGCCGTAATGGAGTCACGTTATCAAGGACGGTGGAGTGTGACCATGCTTGCCGATTATTGTTGGATGCTTCATCGTGATGTACCACATGCCATTCACCGACGAAAGTCGACTGCAAAGAAATTCAAGCCTACATAACTGTTATACTTCTTGTACGAATGATGTTGTAATACTGTATGCGCTGTTAAAAAACTTCAATTGCATATTTCTAGAGATCCCGACCTGATAGAGAAAAACGGTTTGCAGATTTAAAAACAGCGCATTAAAATTGACCAGAAAAACATAGAAATGTTAGAGAAAGAAAAAAAAAATTTTTTTTTGTTAGCCAGTGTAATTGCTTAATTCTTCGTAAAAGGCACCGGACCGATATAAGTTTACAATTGCCCTGCCAATGCAGCATTGTTCTTGACTTCGGAAAAATCTTAAGAACAATCCCTTGAGATAGAAGCATCATTATCCTTCTATCTACAACTCTGCCAAGAGTAATCTTGTGCGAAGGTAGACACATTTGAAGGCCCGTATTAGATACTCTTGAGTTTTGGCCATTGTTGGACCACTACTGCAAAGTAGGGGAGGCAATTCCGTGACAATTGGCAATACACCTCAAGATCCCTTCGCCACATCAGTTCCGAACACCTACACCAGGTGATTCCAACCTATTAACACACCGTAAAATAACAATGATAATTGATCATGCCAGGGTTAACAATTCATAAATGTAACAAGAAGCGTAATTATGCTGACAGTTACGAACACTGTTAGCAGTACCCCCCCCCCCCCCCCCCCCATATTATTGTAATTAAGGGAATATCCGGAAACTTTCCTACTTCTACACAATCCGTGAGCGTCGACTGGCTGAGTGGTCGCTTTGAGTTCGCAACCAGGTAGCGTCACACTCCAGCCTACCAAGCTGTAAACAGGTACCCTGCTCTGCTCTAGAGTTAGGGAACGCAATGGTAGTGAGGAAGGGAACCGGCGACCCCCGCCTCATACAGCTGAGACCGAGTACAGTTTTCAGCCTCCACCAATCATAACTGACTATGGGGATGATGTGCAACCTTGAGTTGATAACCCTCTGCGCCGTCTTACCTGGTGTTCTTTTCGACGATCTAGTAAATGTCTCTAACTTTTCATTCCCCTACGTCAGTATATGCTAGGGGACTACCTATATCTTTTTGGTTTGTTTAAACGCATTCCATCCACCTATTTAGTACAGATAATCTTTCTTCCGCCCGCATTAGCAGCGTGTCATTCTAGCGAGGTTAACGCAGCTGTCTTATGCGAGATTACGATCCGGTAAGCAGATGACAGTTACTGTACGTCATGTTTAGGAAAGGATTCATCACAAAAGGTCACCGAACTTGCTTCTATGTACGCATACGACGAAGGTCAGCAGACGAGAGGATACGTCACGAAAATTCGTCAGGAGGGGTTACAAAAATATTAATACTCCATTTACTGTTAGTATTTGCATATATTCAGATGTCAGAACCTTGCTGTTATAACATGTCAGTTGAGGACACAGAGAAATACTACACTGACATTTACCGCACATGTCCATCCATTGTTACGTGTGACTCATTACTTGGTTCGCTCTCAAGAAACCACTTCTATCTCTCATATAAAGCTGTCAGTCCGTTAAGAATAACCCTTTGAAAATAAAGTTCGTTCGTTCGTTCTGAGACTTCTCTCATCACCTGACAGTTTCTCCTTCAACAAGATTGGACAAGGCCACACCACCACCTTGCTGCTCTCATGGAGCCGACAAGTACATGCCCTGTTGTTTGCAGACTACTACGGATATTAGAAGGAAGAGGTTCACTTTTATACTGGCCTTGTCAGAAGGGTAAAGATGGAATATATTGTGACATCAAAAACGACTGAAGGAGAAGAGATACAGGACGACAAAGAGAGAGATACTGGGCAGTCTGACATCGTGGATTGGAAAACAGTGAAGAACATAACCGATAAACAGCATGGGAACAGGGGGTTGTGGAGAGACAGGATCAACTAAGCCATCTAGCACAGTACTCGAAGAATAACTATTTGTGGTAAGACACACCATATTAGGTATGAGTGTTGCTGGAGAAATCACTGGAGAAATAAAAGATCACATTCAGCTGAGGAAATAAAGGAGACAGAAAAAGTTATACACCACGATTAGTAGCTAAACACCATTCGTCTCGTGAATCAATGTTTCACAAACATATTTACATTTAATAATGGCTGTCGCTCTACTCCCGTGTCTAGCTCGTGTTACTCTTCTTTAGTGTTTGTACAAATTTAAAATTTAGCAAAACCCCCCGGTCAGTTTACAAATGCTACCACTTTATTTCGGAAATTCCCCGATTAATGGATCCAACTGACTGTTCTAATAATGGGCCTCTTAACTACAGGGTAAGCCTGATCGAACGAAATTAGATAAAGAAAAACGGAGAAGTATTTATAACTGACTGGCAGTTGGCACGAATTTGTGTGGGAGAAGTTGGTTATGTGATTCGAAGCTTTTGATGCAGATATCCTTAGAGTGCAAATACATTTGTATAAATTAACCAGAAAACTTCACCCAAAACTGTTAGATTAGGACCAGTAAATCTGCAACTGCCAACTCTTTCAGCCAGTTAGAGTTCAGAAAACGAACGAGACTGACAATATTTCCACAAAATTCGGTAAATGGTTGGTGCTTCAAATTTTAATAAACCCTAATTGAGTCTGACATGCTGTAACCACTTCCGTGACCCAAACCAAACAAAACACATATTACTAGACAACCACGATTACCATTTACGAGTACGCCCCAGTGTGATCTCTTCGTGCAGCGACACCTGCAACATGTTGACTGTTGTCACTGGCGCTGTCAACATTGTTATGTTACAGGATTTTGCTGAATGTCAGAGCTCGGCATAACCACAGGGGCGTAATGTTACATTCTCGTCTAGTTAAACCGATGCCAGAAGAAATAAAATGAGCAATGATCCACTTTCATGGCCTTAATTAATAGCATGGTTCCCACACACGAAACCTGCAATAACCACCTCATATGCTTTTTTAGTGATTTCTGTAGCAACTTTTTTTTTATATGATGATATTGCTAGCTGTTGTAAGCTGGGCACGATCATTGCAGATTTCGGGATTCCCCGATACAGTTCCTTCAATTATCGTTGCCCAGGCTTTATAAAAGAAGTAAAATGCGTTGTGAAGGACGACGTCATAGTAAAAAGTGTCAGAGGGACAGACTGAACGTTGGTCGGGCCGGTGGAAGGACAAAGATGTCCATTTTGTGCGTACTTCATTAATAACGTTCAAGATTGTGAAATCCCAAGGCAGGTTGGCCTCTCAAGTATCAGTAGGATAATTATAGTGCGTTTCACAATGTTTGCCGCTGTTTAATATTCAATATCTCTGCAACCACTTGATCGTAATTGTTGCAACTTTGCATATGACCTAATGATCGCTATGTCCCGAGGGGGACATTTTTTTCCTGTTAACAAACTTATGGTTTTAAATTTTCTTTATTTAAAGTATACAAAATCGACCACCTCCTAGTCCAACCGTGTATTGACAGGGCTTACCCCTTCATATTTGTGAGCTATTTCAATTTAACATCTTGAACGTATTTCACGTGATTTTCCCCGTGTTTCAGCTCACTACCGCACTGTTTTGAACATTACATTGCTCCTCAGTTCAGTTACCGTTCTACTGATTGTGTATTTCAGTGCATAGGCGTATCTTGCGGTATTCTAGGTCTGTAATACAATGGGTATGAAAGTCAAGTTCCTTACACTGCATACAATGGCAGTGAAGATGTATAAATATTTCTGCAGAGAAGCTAAGCGGGGTAAACTGTATCGGAGTCTATCAGAGTGTACCATCAAGACAAGAGACATAAGACATAAAAAAGGACCTCACGTAGTAATCAGTTAACAAACCCCTCTAACATTCGAATTGTATAGACGCCTTTGCCGAAAATATGCAACTTCCTTCATTTACGGTAAATTATTTTCTTTCCAGGACAAAATAATTACTTCGTTAAAAAAGATCAAAGGAATTAGCCGTTGCAAGAAAAGAACACTACCTGCAACATTGAATTTTATAAAAACTTTGAGACATTGAAAATATAAGACCGCGTGCAAAAAATCATGATTATCAGTGCAAGGAATATGGAGATATTTGAAGTCAATCGTCGACCGATCTTTTTGAAACGCACTTTAGTCACATTTCAGGCCGTGATACTGCTGTTTATGAAACCGGCCCGATAATGGAAATATGTGCAGTGCAAATGACATGGGTCATGAAAGAAGATACCGGACGTAAAGATGTCAGAAGTAATGCCTGAAACGCTCTAAGTCTAATTTTCCGTTTAATTTAAAATCTTGAATAAATCATGGATCGTCATGGCTTGGCTTATTCCCTTAATCTATGTTGTGTGAATCCGTATGTCGGCCCATCTTGATAGAATCATAGAACATAAACTGCTAGGGTTACACAAAACTAGCCCCATGATAAAAGATTATACTGTGGAAACCAACTGATAGCATAAAAGGGCAGCCCTCGTTTTGGAACACCCAGAGTTAAATGAATAGTCGGAGACCTAAGAACACTTAGAGAAGGCAATTCGAGTCAGTTAACATGGAATAGAAGACACGAAAAGAATTAGAACGCATTGTAGCGACACGGGCATGACACTCTGGAACTGCCACGTAAACTAGTGTCTTTATGATAACATGAACAATCCTGAACAGAAAGGAGCAGCTAGAAGTCCATGTCAGGACTGCGCAATACTAGCTATAAGAGCTTACAGGGCTTAGCTTTTAAATGCTGGATGCCAAAGAGTTTGTCTTCTTCTTCTTGTAATATCTTTCAAGGGAAACCACTTTTGGTATAACTTACGACCAAAGGGAAGTAATCAAGACAGAATTCCGAACAATTTGTAAATGATGTCTATAATCTACCGATGTGTTTTATTGACTTTATGACATACATCTTTGACTGACATTACCACAGCCTCATGGACTTTGTTGTCTAAATCAGGATCTGATCAATAGTGGCCCGTCATCACCAGAGGATCGGCTTGGTGGTAGGAAACAGGTACCATAATCTGTGCATATGTTTCAGATTCTTATCTGAGAGTCACAACAAAAGCTTCTGCTAAGAAGCGTAACATACTGCAGTGTGTGATTTAAGGACCACCTCTGCAATTCGCTGGATAGTAGCATTGTGGTTACCTGTCTAGGTGAATTAAGTATCTTGGACATCAACACCTCAATGGGCGTGTAACGGGATCCTTTACCTTTTTACATTAACAACTGATGTATGACGTGAAGTGTCAGCAGTGAATGGACCTGACTTAGATAAGTAATCAATACTTTGAAGAAACAAGATCTAGAAGTTACCAATAGACAGAAATGATGAACAAAGACATTGACACCACATAATTTTCCAACTTGTGATATGTGTAAATACATATCTGCAATCTTTACCAAACTTCTATTTTAATTAATAAAAGTACAGGTATATTTTATAAATCGCAGTTGATTGATTTGGTTAAATTCCAGTTTCTGTTCAAAATTTTGTTACTGTGGAAATTCTGAGAATGATTTAATATTTTTAATTGGTAAGGATAATTAACGAGCTGCATTTCACACCAACTATAAATAGAGACTGCCATCAATGGTACCTATACCTTGTAGCGGTATGGCAGCTTGCGTACCCTGACAATCCCCAGAGCTATGCCAGTGGGAGTTTTACTCCTGGTAGGTTCAACCAAGCTGGACTGGTCTGTGTGGGTAGGGGTCAGACAAAAGCTGGTACCCTGGTCCTCCAGGTTGGGGGTTTTAGCATAGGGCTGACACCCCTGTCTGTGTAAAAAAAAACAATGAAGTTACGGAAACAACAATAAATGAACAAACTTTGCTGCGGGATGGACATTCGGAGTCTGTGGCTCGTATGACTGTCAGTGGTGAAAGCCGAAAGGAAGCCACTGACATGAAAACGGATGTCCTGACCGCAAAACAGGATACAAGAATAGGTTTTTGGAATGTCAGGACAATGTACGAGACAGGTAAACTAAGACAGGTCACGGCAGAAATGAGAAACTATAGGTTACACATTCTAGGGATAAGCGAGAGCAGATGGACAGGGGCAGGAAAAGTTAAAACAGCAACAGGAGAAACAGTACTTTACTCTGGAAGAGAGGATGGACAGCACAATGAAGGCGTAGCCATTATTCTACAGAAAGGAATAGAAAGGACATTACTGGAATGGAAACCCATCAACAACAGACTGATAAGATTAAGATTGAGAGGGAGATTCACCAACACTACAATAATACAATGCTACGCACCAACGAATGATAGCGATGAGGAGGTCAAGGATGAATTCTATCAACAACTGCAGAAAGAAATGGAAGACACACCTAGATATGATCTTGTTATAGTAATGGGAGACCTCAATGCGAAAGTTGGTACACACAATACATATAATGAAAGAACAATGGGGAAATGCGGCAGCGGAACAGCAAACGAAAATGGGGATAAACTAATAAGTTTCTGTAGCATTAACAACCTGGTCATTGGAGGAACACTCTTCCCACATAAAGAAATTCACAAATTAACATGGGAATCACCAAATGGTCGGGACAGAAACCAGATAGACCACATCATGGTTAACGGTAGATGGAGACATGCATTACAAGATGTGAAGGTAAGAAGAGGTGCAGATGTGGGAAGTGATCACCATTTAGTAGTAGCAAAACTGAAAGTGAAACTGAGAAGGGCTGCACCAACTGTAACTACACAGAAAAGGTTTGACATCAGCAAATTGAAGGACTCCCTTACCAGAAAAGCTTTTGCGGCCGACATAAAGAAACGATATCAATTTGCCAAAAGTCAGGAAAAGACATTGACTGATGATATAAACCAGAATTTCAACACCATTTCAACAATATACAAAGAAAGCAGCAAATCATGCTTGGGATTCCAGGAAAGGAAGAAGCAAGACTGGATAACACCAGAAACATTAAACACCATAACGATAAGAAAGGAAATGAAAAGAAAGAAAACAGAAGCGAAGTCCCCCAGGTTAAAGCAACTATATAGCGAACAGTACAGTCAGCTGGACAAGGAAGTTAAACGCCAAACCCGAGCCAACAAAAGGAATTTCCTAGACGATCTTGCAAGACAGGCAGAGGAGGCAGCACTGAGAAATGAACAAAGCACAGTATACAAAATAACTAAATTCATCAGCGGAAAACGAGGTGCAAACAATATTATTACATTAGTAAGAGATAAGCAAGGTAATCTCATCACGACAGCAGAGGGACAGGAAACAAGATGGGCAGAGCACTTCAGAGAAACTCTGAACAAGGAACCACCAGAGACACAATTGAATGTTCCTGAAGCTGAAAACGATCTAGATGTGAATACAGACATTCCACGCAAAGAAGAAATCATCACAGCAATCAAAGGGTTAAAGAACGGCAAAGCTCCGGGCCATGATAACTTAAATGCAGAGCTATTTAAGACAGACCCTGAGCTAGCAGCAGAACTATTAGAACCACTATTTGCACAAGTCTGGAAAACGGGGACAACACCATCAGAGTGGAACAAAGGAATAATTGTCAAATTGCCCAAGAAGGGAGATCTTGCAGACTGCAATAATTGGAGAGGAATCACTCTTCTCTCAGTTCCCAGCAAAATACTAGGCAGGATAAGTATACAGAGAATTTCAAAGGCAGTAGACCACAAAATGAGGAAAGAACAAGCAGGATTTAGAAAGAACAGGAGATGTGTAGATCATATATTCACTCTCAGGAACATTATAGAGCAGTGCTCAGAATGGCAAAGACAGCTTTACATTAATTTTGTTGATTTTGAAAAGGCTTTCGACAGCATACATAGGGACAGTTTATGGAAAATACTGAGGGCTTATGGAATTCCAAGCTGCATAGTGTCAATCATAAAAAGCCTCTATGCCAACTTTACGTGTAGTGTTGGGCAGAGCAACCTAACCTTTGAGGTGAAGACAGGAGTACGACAGGGATGCCCCTTATCAACCACTCTATTTTTAACAGTCATAGACTGGGTGATGCGCCAGACAACAGAGGGCAGTCCAAGAGGAATAAGATGGACAACATTTTCTACATTGGAAGATCTGGAATATGCAGATGACATTGCACTACTAGCACATTCACATCAACACATCCAGGAAAAAAACGGATAGACTTAATAAGTTTAGCCAGCAGGTGGGCTTGAATATCAATTTAAAGAAGTCTGAGGTCATGACGCTCAATGTGAGCAACCCTGAGCCCATATCAGTAAGGAATCAGCAATTGGTACAGACAGATACCTTCACATACCTAGGAAGCATAGTAACACCAGACGGCGGGGCAGGCAAAGACATCAACATCAGAATGAATAAGGCAAGAACAGCCTTCTTTAGCCTAAACAACATCTGGAAGTCCTCCCAATACAGCACAAGCACAAAATTAAGATTATATCAGAGCTGTGTGCTTTCTGTGCTTCTCTATGGTGCGGAATGCTGGAGAGTTACAGAGAAGGAAATGTCAAAATTGTCCTCTTTTCACACAACATGCCTAAGAAAAATTCACCGAATCTTTTGGCCAAATACCATCACTAACCAAGATCTGCTTACTCGTAGCAAGCAAGAGGACATGCACACCATCATAGCTGGCAGACGCTGGAGCTGGGTTGGTCATGTCCTCAGAAGAGACCCCGATGCCATCACAAGAACAGCTATGCTTTGGACCCCTGAAGGAAAACGAAAGAGAGGCCGACCAAAAACAACCTGGCAGAGGACTGTGGAGGCTGAGATGCAAAGAATGAACCAGAGTTGGGGCACTGTACGAAGGATGGCCACCGACCGAGCAAAGTGGAATCAATTTGTTGTTGCCCTACAAGACGCCACTAGGCGTGATGGGCACTGACTGCTTTGACGGTCGGCGGCTAAGGATCAAAGAAGAAAAGATAAATAGAGACATCCTTGGAGCATAGGATAGGTCTAGCGAGAAGGTGACTTACTTCACAGCTCTGTTCTACAGCTACCATCTAGAACTGTGCAGTTTACTGCCTAACGTCCTGTGTCATCCCTACATCTTATTGACCAGTTCTCTTCTTCAGTTCTGGGAACTAAATGATTTTCTATCCAACATTCATCTCGCCAAACGTATGGCACAGGACAGACATGGAGGACTAGTGTGACTTGAGGAACAATGATGATATAAGACAGAGCTAGGCAACACAGAAGCTGTAGGGATCTGACACTGAGCCATCTAAAGATTTACCTTGATAAAATCATGTTTGTATTAAGGTTTCAAAGTATCTGGAATTTGGAATAAACCCATCCTATATGTAACTTGCTATGCCGATGGTCAAGAAAATATGGGCCTAACACCATATTCCCAATATGCCTCAATGAGCGTGTAACGGGATCCTTTACCTACCTTTCATTTGTAACGTATCTCTACTGCATGTTCTGTTTCCTGCAATCCCATCAACAGAACGGTGGAAAATTTAAAATACGCATTTGACCGAAAGTTAACTTCACTTCATCAACAGAGCGGTGGAAAATTTAAAATACACAATTTACCGAAAGTAACTTCACTTCATCAACAGAGCGGTGGAAAATTTAAAATACACATTCTACCGAAAGTTAACTTCAGTTGAAAGAAAAGTTTGATTTCTAATGTATACAGTCCATGAAAAAGTGAAATTTAGTAAGCTAACTTGCGGGATTTTCGCTGGAAATGCGGCGATAGTACCTTAAAACCTGGGGACACTGCACTTTTAAGTGCCGGTGGGAACGGCGAAGCCTGAAATTTACAATAGTTAAAATTCTTCCCCACAAACTCCGCCACCTAGGGATCTATTATTAAATGATGCATTGGGATCTATCAACTGGTTGTCGACCCCTGATACAAGATTACCCGGTGTCGTTTCCATGAATCTTTGTCAAGACGAAGAAAGAACAGAACCATTGCTACTTCAAACATGTTCTACCAGACGGACGTCGATGGAAATATACAATATACAAACGGATGTCTATGAGTATATTCAATATACAGACGGACGTCTGAAGGAATATACAATATACAAACGGACGTCTATGAGTATATACAATATATAGACGGACGTCTGAAGGAATATACAATATACAGACGGACGTCTGAAGGAATATACAATATACAAACGGACGTCTATGAGTATATACAATATATAGACGGACGTCTGAAGGAATATACAATATACAGACGGACGTCTGAAGGAATATACAATATACAGACGGACGTCTATGAGTATATACAATATATAGACGGACGTCTGAAGGAATATACAATATACAGACGGACGTCTGAAGGAATATACAATATACAAACGGACGTCTATGAGTATATACAATATATAGACGGACGTCTGAAGGAATATACAATATACAGACGGACGTCTATGAGTATATACAATATATAGACGGACGTTTGAAGGAATATACAATATACAGACGGACGTCTATGAGTATATACAATATATAGATGGATGTCTGAAGGAATATACAATATACAGACGGACGTCTGAAGGAATATACAATATACAGACGGACGTCTATGAGTATATACAATATATAGACGGACGTCTGAAGGAATATACAATATACAGACGGACGTCTGAAGGAATATACAATATATAGACGGACGTCGATGGAAATATATAATATACAGACAGACGTCTATGAGTATATACAATGTACAGACGGACGTCTGAAGGAATATACAATATACAGACGGACGTCTGAAGGAATATACAATATACAGACGGACGTCTGAAGGAATATACAATATATAGACGGACGTCTATGAGTATATACAATATATAGACGGACGTCTGAAGGAATATACAATATACAGACGGACGTCTGAAGGAATACACAATATACAGACGGACGTCGATGGGAATATATAATATACAGACAGACGTCTATGAGTATATACAATGTACAGACGGACGTCTGAAGGAATATACAATATACAGACGGACGTCTAAAGGAATATACAATATATAGACGGGCATCTAAGGGAATATACAATATATAGACGGGCATCTAAGGGAATATACAATATATAGACGGGCATCTAAGGGAATATACAATATATAGACGGGCATCTAAGGGAATATACAATATATAGACGGGCATCTAAAGGAATATTCTATATACAAACAGACGTCTACATGAATATACAGTCGTGGCCAAAAGTTTAAGACCACCTAGTAAAAAATTGATATTTTCATTGTACTACAGATTGTTGCATCATCCGCTATTTTAGGGCACACTAAAAGCAATCATTGCAGTCTATTGCATCATCCTAACAATATAAAATGTAAAAACACAGACTGTTGCTGTATTTAGTGTCTTTTGGTTGCTTCAAGGGTATTATCTCTGGATTTTATGTTCGCAAGAAAATGGGCAAAAAACCGACACTTTCAGCCATTCAAAGAGCTCAAATAGTGACATTACGTGTAGAAGGGTACACAGAACGTGATATTTCTGTTCAAATTGGCTGTAGCAAGACGGCGGTTCACAATGCGATCCCCAGGTACCAATTGGACGGTACTTTTTCTGACCGAAAGAGAAGGGGGTCGTCCTAGAAAAACAACCCCTAGAGACGACCGGGTAATCAAATCCATCGTTTCACACTCTCCAACAGTTTCATGTAAGAAGATACGATCTGCTTTGCTTTCTAGAGTCGGAGGACTGTGTCTCGCAGATTAGTGGATGAGTTTGAACTAAAATCATACAAACCTGCCCGAAAACCCAGATTAACACCAGAAATGAAAAAGAAGTCGTCTCTAGGGGTTGTTTTTCTAGGACGACCACTTCTCTTTCTGTCAGAAAAGTACCGTCCAATTGGTACCTGGTGCTCGCATTATGAACTGCCGTCTTGCTACAGCTAATTCGAACAGAAATATCACGTTCTGTGTACCCTTCTACACGTAATGTCACTATATAAGCTCCTTGAATGGTTGAAAGTGTCGGTTTTTTGCCCATTTTCTTGCGAACATAAAATCCAGAGATAATACCCTTGAAGCAACCAAAACACACTAAATACAGCAACAGTCTGTGTTTTCACATTTTATATTGTTAGGATGATGCAATAGAATGCAATGATTGCTTTTAGTGTGCCCTAAAATAGCGGATGATGCAACAATCTGTAGTAGTATGGAAATATCCATTTTTTACTAGGTGGTCTTAAACTTTTGGCCACGACTGTACTACATGCAGCAGCTATGGTCAGACAAGACAACTAATGTGAGGATGTACAAAGGGTCTGCAACTTCATCACGTAAAATAAACTGCAGCTGAAATCAGCACTACAGAAGAACTAAAACAATTTAGTTTCAATTTAAATCCACTCAACTTGAATTTATTCCTATATTCGTTTGCACTTTTTTTATTTTTTCCAACTTTTGTTCTCTTTGTTTGTTTTTTCTTTTTTTTTCTTTAAAGAACGGAACACGTTTCTCGTTGCGGGTATTAGAAACAATACTTTGACGTACACGCGACTATACCTGACACTATACCTGATGTGAACTGAATGATGACCTATACTTCACAGGAAGCTGAAGGGTAATGAAGGAAGGGAGGATAAAAATCCTTGCCTGGCTATCACTTTATTTGGAGAAATCACCCCTTCTCAGGTTATGAAATCTGCCTATACATAGTGACATGAAAGACTGACATGCAAGCAGGCAGACAACACAAGATATGGATAAGTGCAGACAGACAAAACAACAAACAAACAAGTACTGGTAGACAAAGTGATAAAAATACAGATCAAACCAGTGAACGGGAAGGATGATGAACTTTCCAATAAAGAAGGGAGAGAAATGTAAGCCCAGGAAAAGACAACATAAGAAGAGAAATACAAAACACAAGTTCAAAGAAAAACTGGCTTATAGAAAGCCCAGAGTCAGATATAACAGTAGCATACTACTATTTATCAAGAACAGATCAAGTGATAACATCTTTCAGACTGACAGGCAGCCATTGCAGATACAAAATCTCATCTATCCTATCCAACAAATAGAAAATCGGGCAGACCAATCTGGGCCCTTTGGGAAGACCCCAAAAAAATATTAATTAATAAAACAGCAGACAATGTCATCCAAAAAGCTGGCTACATGAAAGAAGCAGGTTGACCAACCCTTTTGACAGAGAGTCTGAATGGCGGCAAAAGAAGACTGAGACAGATGTCCCACTTTATGAGAGAAATATGTGGTTATGTGAGAGCGCGTCCCAAGTAGTTCTCGGGGTTCACTGACAGGACGAAGAAAGAATAGGACTACGACACCCTCAGGCATGTCATACAAGGCCACTAATATGAGGCTGAGCTGGGGCTGGCAAACTTATCATGTATCTCAAGTGCCACAGAAACCGCAGCTGCAAGAACATGAAGCTGCTTGGTGTGGGGACCTGCTGCAGTAGTAGCTCCATGCTCTGTAAGGAGCACAAATAAAAATGATATGAGAGCGAATGAAGAAGACCAAAAAACATAGATCACAGCAAACCATTCAATTAACACAAACACACCACACCTGAGTCTACCATCAGAGACTTTTTGCACTAAAAATAACTACTCACCTCTCATGCCGCTACCTTCCTCCACAAAACTATCCCTGCTGGGCTGAGGACCATCCTCATGATGAGAGTCACTACCTCCACTACCAGATGACGTCACGGAGCTCTGGGGAGACAAGGGTGCATGCTCGGTGTACAGGGGCCTGGACGCAAGGATAGGATGTGGCTGACTTTGGTGATGTCCGTGGCTGGTCTTTAGCCAATCCGACACGGTCTTCTCCGGGTTCTGATGCCTGACAGGTGGAGTAATTGAGTGGGTTCGACGTAATGGCGCGTGTGAGTTCTGGTTCAGTTGTGCTGAGAGGAAAACACACAAAAACACATTCATCAGTTCAAGTAAATCCGTGAACAATATAAACTTAATAATAATACATTAAAAAAAATTGTTCAACACCATTTTCACGGCAGTCATGAGGTCCAAAATACTCGTAGAAGAGTTTTCAATTCAAATGTCAAGTTGTATGGCTCTGAAACATGGAGAACAAAAACAACAACCATAAAGCTACAAACTTTCATAAATGAATGCTAGCATTGAATAGAAGGATTGAAGTGGTATGGCAAGATCACTAATATGGAACTGGTGACAAGAACTAGAAGCACCAGTAGAACTAGAGATGAGAAGAAGTAGCTGGAAATGGATAGGACACATAATGAGAAAACAGTCTTGCTCTGGAACACCCAGTGTAAGAGAGGTAGAGGAACACCCAGTGTGAGAGAGGTAGAGGAACACCCAGTGTGAGAGAGGTAGAGGAACACCCAGTGTGAGAGAGGTAGAGGAACACCCAGTGTGAGAGAGGTAGAGGAACACCCAGTGTGAGAGAGGTAGAGGAACACCCAGTGTGAGAGAGGTAGAGGAACACCCAGTGTGAGAGAGGTAGAGGAACACCCAGTGTGAGAGAGGTAGAGGAACACCCAGTGTGAGAGAGGTAGAGGAACACCCAGTGTGAGAGAGGTAGAGGAACACCCAGTGTGAGAGAGGTAGAGGAACACCCAGTGTGAGAGAGGTAGAGGAACACCCAGTGTGAGAGAGGTAGAGGAACACCCAGTGTGAGAGAGGTAGAGGAACACCCAGTGTGAGAGAGGTAGAGGAACACCCAGTGTGAGAGAGGTAGAGGAACACCCAGTGTGAGAGAGGTAGAGGAACACCCAGTGTGAGAGAGGTAGAGGAACACCCAGTGTGAGAGAGGTAGAGGAACACCCAGTGTGAGAGAGGTAGAGGAACACCCAGTGTAAGTGAGGTAGAGGAACACCCAGTGTAAGTGAGGTAGAGGAACACCCAGTGTAAGTGAGGTAGAGGAACACCCAGTGTAAGTGAGGTAGAGGAAGACCAAAGAACACAAGGAGAAGATAACTGGAGACAGACATGAAGAAGACATGGAAAAACCTTGAGCTGATGGCACGTGACAGGAAGATTTGACATTCGTTTGTTGAAGGCCTGTGCTCCTTTGGAAGCCGAATGGTGACGATCGATTTGAAGGCAGGCCTACTGTAAAGTGCTGAAAAATGGAGACCAACAAAACTACCAAGAAGTTACAGACTTTCAGAATGGGTGCTTACGTAGAGTAGAAGGTTTATCATGGTACTACAAGGTTACTAATGTGGAACTGATAGAAAGTTTAGCACGGTTCTACAAGATCACTAATGTGGAACTGATAGAAAGTTTAGCACAGTACTACAAGGTTACTAATGTGGAACTGATAGAAAGTTTAGCACGGTTCTACAAGATCACTAATGTGGAACTGATAGAAAGTTTAGCACAGTACAACAAGGTGGCTGATGTGGAACTGATAGAAAGTTTAGCGTAGTACTACAAGGTTACTAATGTGGCACTGATAGAAAGTTTAGCACGGTTCTACAAGATCACTAATGTGGAACTGATAGAAAGTTTAGCGCAGTACTACAAGGTTACTAATGTGGAACTGATAGAAAGTTTAGCATGATACTACAAGGTTACTAATGTGGAACTGATAGAAAGTTTAGCATGGTACAACAAGGTTACTAATGTGGAACTGATAGAAAGTTTAGCATGGTACTTGTCGCAAAAGTTGTTTACAATACATCGTAAAGCGACCTCGCGCAGTCTTATTGACCAATCATCTATCGCGAATCACGGGGCACGCAGACGCAAACGACAAGCATTAGGCAAAATGGAGATGTTGATATATATTGGTTTGTCGAAGACTAATCAGCGATCGGAAGGGATAAAAGGGATCAGAATGGAATTATTGTGAAAAGGATTTCACCTTTGCTTCCAGGAGAGGATTGTGAATAAATTGATATAAGGAACAACGGTAGGAGTTTAGCATGTACATAGATAAATGCTGATTACTGGTGTCTAAAATTGAGTTGAAAGCATGAAAACCCACATCTGCTGAAAATAGAAAATTAAAGAAGTGACAGATTGTGGAAATACATGGATTGGAAGATAGATCTAAATCGGCTGAATAAAACAAGATAGCTTGGAACAGGATCGATAGTATTCAAGCTGAGAATGATGTCGTGGAATATTCTAATCCACATATATAAATTAAAAGGTAAATATAAAGCCTAACAAATAAATCTAATAAAGAAAAGAGCAATGGTAAAAGAACAGTGCTGTCACAATGACAGTACTCGAAATCCCCTTTGTTTTATGCTTCGTCTGCAAATTGTAACGCTTTCACGTTGATAGTAAAAGCCTACTATATTATTACCCGCTTTCTTCAATGAAACGTGTGCTGTATTTCTTGGAAAAACATTGAGATACCAAGCTGATCAATGACCTAATTTAAATATTTCATTCATTCCATTTTATACACGGCGTAACTAAAGACAGATGGACTAAAGGATAGAGAGAAGGGAGAGGCATAAAGCCGAACACGTGCAACACAAAACACGCGTCGCGCGATACACAATTACTACTACTATCACGCGTGTAAGGCCACATGCACTAACTTTTTCAGACGGACAGTGATAAATTCACTACCCTTCCCAGAGTTAGGTTTTAAAAAACCTGGGAAACGCTTATTAGAAAAGATAACATTATATGGGTTTACGTTTGAAAACATTACAGTACCCAGACAGCACATCTTCGAAACAGGAGGTAGAAGAAATTGCATATTTTGAACGCAGCCACTTAGCTCTATTAAATATATATATTTGGGTTCCTTAGGGTTTGCTGACAAAGAATATGTACAACGTTATGCAAATAGTCTAGGAATTAACAAGTTATAGCCAAAATAAAATGATGGTGCTGTCAGACAACACCCAAAATCAGAATCGCTCAGTGGTAGATTTTTTTACACCACCATTGTACGGGAAATGGGCCACAAGTTACATTTGAACTGATTGGCTGGAATGATATGTAAGGCTAAACACGATTAGTCGGGCTATAAATACTATCTTTGGTTGTTAGGGGAGACGTAGGAAGTTAAAAATTTTTCAAACACTTGTCGAAACGTGGCTCCATTGGCCAGACTCGCTGATATACTCACTTAGGAGCGTTAGTTCGAGACCACTAGTCAAATAAGCTTGATAAAGCAACAGTGCGTTGAAGCCAGCTCATATTTTTGCTAAATAAAAGCCTGGAACATAAGCAGATGGGAATTTGTGCCAGTAGTTGTGCCAGAATTCATTGCTAATCAACGTATCTGTGTTTGTTTCCATGAATTGTGGGACCGTGGTCTTGATGGTATTGAGCAGCACCTGGTCAGAGCTTTGCTGAATCCAGAGTCGGACAGCATACTCCTTGGTCCATTTAGCTATCAGTGAGGTGTCTCCAGAGCCCAGGGGAGAAATCGAGCAGAGGAGTCTTTTCCTGCCGCCATCACACAAGATAAGCTGATGTGGCCAGCTGAGCTCAAAATTATGTACCCCCATCTTAAAATGACCTTGTAAAAATAACATTAAGAGGGGAATTAAATTGTTTTAATATCAGGAACTGAGAACATCTCCAATACTAGGTCCAATAAAGACAAACTATTGAAGTCATGATGACAAATACCAACAGAGCTTGAACAAAACAAAACCAGTATTACCTCATATTACTACTACACAACTGACACACATAGGATACTTTTAATAATATATGTCATTACAATATTCTTATTGATAAATTCTGTACATATAACTTGTAAGTAAAATTGATTGTGATTCCTGGTTCCCTTTGTATTTGAATCAGGACACATATTCATTCATAACAGCAATGAATACATATTGTTATTTGAAAAGTTATCAGTGACTCCTTTAAGATATCCTTTAGAGTGTTATATGTATGTGAGTGTCACAGTGTTGTCAAGTGTGGTGGAATAAATTAAATTGTTTATCTGTCTGTTGTTGTTATGACTTACACGTCATCATACACATACCCTAGACATACAACGTAGTCATCACACTATTCCAGAATAATTCTGACTGAGGTATACATATGTGGCAGCAAGTAAGGTTATATATCATACACTACTCTTATTAGATATATATACCTTCACAGCTGATCTCAGTCAGTACACTAAGTCCCCTATACATATTTATAACATCCCACTTCACCACATATATTGGGGTCTCGCTCTTGGGATTTTGAATCTTTCCCTATTAAAAATATTGGGGGTAATTCACTTCAGGGAATATAAGAATTAAAAGGTATCCTTGGGTGGAATTAAATAAGGTTGAGCTCACGGTGCCTGTGTTGTCCATTAGATATATATTTAGAAATTGAATTGTTGGTTAGACATTGTATAAATTTACCTGATAGACAATGGCGGACCTGGCCAAGTTTCGATCTGCTGCTGTACAGACTGCAAAAGAGTTAGGATTAGATGGGCAAGTTATGGTTGCCTATGTCACTACGGAATGTGACAAATTTACTGAACGCGAAGAAAGAAGATTAGAAAAAGAGGCCGAAAGAAAGTTAGAGGTGATCAGGAAAATTATGACATGCTAAAGCAGGCTCTTTTGTTAAGATATGAAAAGAATGCAGAATTCTATAGGAAAAAATTTAGGAATGCTAAACTACTGTCAGGTGAAACCTATCACCAGTTCTCTGCACGAATAGAGACATACTTGGAGAAATGGACTTCTCTGGGGAAAACCCAAGATCTTAAGGAAATGGTCCTTATAGAGCAATTAAGAGAGTCCATGGCTCCAGACCTGAGAAAGTTTCTCATGGAACAAGGTGCAGAGAGGCTGGGTGAGTTGCTAAATGTTGCTGAAAGGTATCAAGCAGCTCAAGCAGAGGTAACAGGAAATAAAAAGAAACAAGTGGATAACTTTAGGGCACCACAGAACTTTAATAAATTTGATCCTAAGGATCAAAATAAAGGTAAGCACCAATTTGATAGGCCACGGTATGAAAATAAAAATAAAAACCCACAATTCGATGAAAGGAAATATGATGAAAGAAAATCTTTCAACCAAGGAAAAAGGTGGTGTAAAAATTGTAAGATGAACAATCATGACACTGACCATTGTAGAAGGAAACCTCCTCATTTTGCTGCTATGACATCGGGGAAAAAGGAAAAGAAGGGCAAACCTGAAGAATTACAGGAACCATACCACCCCCCAGTGTGTGAAGATGTCATCTGTAATGGTGTCACTATAAGATGTTTATATGATACCGGTTTAGATTACGATTCCGTTGTGAGTTCTCACCTGGTGCAGGCCGATCAATACACCACAGAAACAGTGGAGATTCAAACTGCAACCAAGGATGTAGCTACCATGACACTTCCCGTCGCCCGAATAAAAGTGAAAACGCGATATGTGGAAGGAATCATAAAAGCAGCAGTGATAAATGAGCCAATCTACCCTCTAATATTGGGGTGTAGATATGTCTTCTTGGGGAATCCCAAGAGACCTGTGATATTGGCAACAGTGCAGACCAGATCACAGTCAAAAAAGGAGGAGGATAATCCCATAAATACTCACCCAGATGAGATGAGGAAGGCACAGGCTGAGGACAAAACACTCAAGCCATGTTTCAAGAAGTTGCCCAAATCTCATACACCTCCAGGCAAGGGAGAGTTTTATATGAAGAACAAACTAATATATAGGAAGGCTGGATCTGAATCCAATGGTCACGGACAGCTGGTCCTTCCCACTTCATATAGGACTAAAGTGTTGGAACTAGGGCATGCGATTCCCTTCAGTGGTCATATGGGAATCAGCGCAACAGGACAGCGAATAGCTTGTCACTATTTCTGGCCAGGAATAACTGAAGATATCAAACGATATGTAAAATCCTGTCCAGAGTGCCAACGAGTAGCACCTAAACATTGGACTGCACCAGCAACTCTGGGGGAAATGCCCATAGTGGGAACACCCTTTGAGAGAGTTGCCGTGGATCTTGTGGGACCTCTCACCCGAACCAAGAGAAGGAACAGCTACATTCTGACTCTGGTGGACACTTGTTCTATGTGGGGAGAGGCAGTAGCCCTGTCATCGATTGATTCTAAACATGTGGCAGAGGCATTGCTCACAATTTTCACAAGGTTAGGCTTTCCCAATCAAATCTTGACTGATAATGGCTCTCAGTTCAAGGGGAAACTAACTGAAGAAGTTTTCAGGATCTTCCAGGCCAAACACTTCCATTGTAGTGTGTATCATCCCCAAGGGAACGGCCAAGTGGAAAGATTTAACGGCACATTGATGTCGATCCTGAGAAAGTTGGCACACGAAAAACCAGATACATGGGCCCAGTACCTGCACGCCGCCCTCTTTGCTTATCGGGAGGTACCCCATAGTTCAACCGGTATGGCCCCGGCAACATTATTGTTTGGAAGGCCAATAAAAGGTCCACTCGAAGCTTTGTTAAGAACGTGGACTGATGAAAAGGCAGAGGAAAACATTACATCTTCATACCAATATGTGAATGAGCTGACCACTCGTTTAAAAACTGGTTGGAAACTTGCCAATGAAAATTTGAAACAAGCCAGGAAGAAACATGCTGCCTATTATAACAGGAAAGCGAAAGACAGAAATTTGGCTGTGGGAGAGAAAGTACTGCTTCTTTTGCCCGGGAGTCAGAATAAGTTACAAATTGGATGGCAGGGTCCATATACAGTTTTAGAGAAGGTATCTAGAACAAATTATAAGATAGATAAGAAGGGGAAAGAAAAAAATCTATCATGTGAATCTCCTGAAGAAATATTTGGAAAGAGAACATCAGGAAGAGACACACTTGTTGACCTTGTCCATCGCCATGGAGATGAAAAAGGAACCACTTTCATCATTTGAGTATCCATTACACCCCTGTGAGACAGCAGCACAGGTGAAAATCAGTACACATTTAACGAAAACTCAGAAAGAGAGAGTGCAACAGGTTCTAAATAATCATGCAGAGGTGTTAACAGACCGACCAGGGCATACAAACCTATTGGAATATGATATGAAACTGATAGACCCCACACCTGTCTGTATGAAACCATATTCGATTCCGTTTGCTAAGGAGAAAGCTTTGAAGGAAGAGATAGACTATCTATTGAAGGAGGGAATTATTTCACACAGTGAATCCTCATATAGTTCCGGTGTTGTACTCTTAAGGAAGCCCTCTGGAGAACATAGACTCTGTATAGATTACAGGAGACTGAATGCTATTACAGAAGGACAGGTGGATCCATTGCCGGATACAAATCAGCTGTTTGCCAAACTAAATAAAGCTAAATATTTCTCAAAAGTGGATCTGAGTAAAGGATACTATCAGATTCCAGTAAAGCCTGAGGTTAGACCATACCTAGCTTTTAGTACCTCAGAAGGACACTATGAGTTAAATAGATTGCCATTTGGATTGAAGAATGCGCCGAGTGTCTTCTCTAGAATGATGAGAAAATTGTTGGATGTAAACATTTCGGAGGAACGTAATGAATCCCTGAGTTGCCTCTTTGATTGAGGATATTCCGAATGTTTCATACAGGATAATAAGAAGATTATGGGATCCACTACGAAAACTCTGCTATCACCAGGTATATGTTATCTCCTCATAACGTACATTTTGAGGGAAATATAATGTTCTCTGGACATGTCATTGCGCAGACTCAGAGAAGAGAAATGGTGAATACGGGTTGCGAAGCAGCATTAAGACAAGCACTCACACTTGCGGCTGTTAAGTAACATAACCGAAATATATTATTGGTTGTAGAAGTCTGAGGCAGATTTCATGAGTAGTGCCTACTCTGAATGGACCCAACTACATAAAACCATGATAGCACCACAGCAGAGTAAAGTCAAGTTGACTTACATTTATCTATGTGTATATAGAATAAAGGACTGACATGGGATGTCTGTTTTAAGAGGGGAGATGTCGTGGAATATTCTAATCCACATATATAAATTAAAAGGTAAATATAAAGCCTAACAAATAAATCTAATAAAGAAAAGAGCAATGGTAAAAGAACAGTGCTGTCACAATGACAGTACTCGAAATCCCCTTTGTTTTATGCTTCGTCTGCAAATTGTAACGCTTTCACGTTGATAGTAAAAGCCTACTATATTATTACCCGCTTTCTTCAATGAAACGTGTGCTGTATTTCTTGGAAAAACATTGAGATACCAAGCTGATCAATGACCTAATTTAAATATTTCATTCATTCCATTTTATACATGGCGTAACTAAAGACAGATGGACTAAAGGATAGAGAGAAGGGAGAGGCATAAAGCCGAACACGTGCAACACAAAACACGCGTCGCGCGATACACAATTACTACTATCACGCGTGTAAGGCCACATGCACTAACTTTTTCAGACGGACAGTGATAAATTCACTACCCTTCCCAGAGTTAGGTTTTAAAAAACCTGGGAAACGCTTATTAGAAAAGATAACATTATATGGGTTTACGTTTGAAAACATTACAGTACCCAGACAGCACATCTTCGAAACAGGAGGTAGAAGAAATTGCATATTTTGAACGCAGCCACTTAGCTCTATTAAATATATATATTTGGGTTCCTTAGGGTTTGCTGACAAAGAATATGTACAACGTTATGCAAATAGTCTAGGAATTAACAAGTTATAGCCAAAATAAAATGATGGTGCTGTCAGACAACACCCAAAATCAGAATCGCTCAGTGGTAGATTTTTTTTACACCACCATTGTACGGGAAATGGGCCACAAGTTACATTTGAACTGATTGGCTGGAATGATATGTAAGGCTAAACACGATTAGTCGGGCTATAAATACTATCTTTGGTTGTTAGGGGAGACGTAGGAAGTTAAAATTTTTTCAAACACTTGTCGAAACGTGGCTCCATTGGCCAGACTCGCTGATATACTCACTTAGGAGCGTTAGTTCGAGACCACTAGTCAAATAAGCTTGATAAAGCAACAGTGCGTTGAAGCCAGCTCATATTTTTGCTAAATAAAAGCCTGGAACATAAGCAGATGGGAATTTGTGCCAGTAGTTGTGCCAGAATTCATTGCTAATCAACGTATCTGTGTTTGTTTCCATGAATTGTGGGACCGTGGTCTTGATGGTATTGAGCAGCACCTGGTCAGAGCTTTGCTGAATCCAGAGTCGGACAGCATACTCCTTGGTCCATTTAGCTATCAGTGAGGTGTCTCCAGAGCCCAGGGGAGAAATCGAGCTGAGGAGTCTTTTCCTGCCGCCATCACACAAGATAAGCTGATGTGGCCAGCTGAGCTCAAAATTATGTACCCCCATCTTAAAATGACCTTGTAAAAATAACATTAAGAGGGGAATTAAATTGTTTTAATATCAGGAACTGAGAACATCTCCAATACTAGGTCCAATAAAGACAAACTATTGAAGTCATGATGACAAATACCAACAGAGCTTGAACAAAACAAAACCAGTATTACCTCATATTACTACTACACAACTGACACACATAGGATACTTTTAATAATATATGTCATTACAATATTCTTATTGATAAATTCTGTACATATAACTTGTAAGTAAAATTGATTGTGATTCCTGGTTCCCTTTGTATTTGAATCAGGACACATATTCATTCATAACAGCAATGAATACATATTGTTATTTGAAAAGTTATCAGTGACTCCTTTAAGATATCCTTTAGAGTGTTATATGTATGTGAGTGTCACAGTGTTGTCAAGTGTGGTGGAATAAATTAAATTGTTTATCTGTCTGTTGTTGTTATGACTTACACGTCATCATACACATACCCTAGACATACAACGTAGTCATCACACTATTCCAGAATAATTCTGACTGAGGTATACATATGTGGCAGCAAGTAAGGTTATATATCATACACTACTCTTATTAGATATATATACCTTCACAGCTGATCTCAGTCAGTACACTAAGTCCCCTATACATATTTATAACATCCCACTTCACCACAAATGACGAAGGGAAAGTTTCAAGAAATGCACACCTCTTCTAAAATCAGAGGTTCGATAAGAAAATTTCAGGCCTAGTCTTATACTGTGACGTCAGTACCTCTCGGCCGTAGGATGGGAGCCAATAAAAAGTGGAGCGCTATATTGAAAGGACACACTGAAAGAAAGTTTGAGACAGACTGGATGCAGAGTTTGCCACTACGCCTTTGCCATCTGAATTGTGAGCAATCTGCCAAATAATTTAAGTCCAGTGTCTGTCAAGTATGGCCCTGAAACATGGAAATCAACACAAAAATAATAATCTTTAACTCAGATGTCAAGTATGGCCCTGAAACATGGAAATCAACACAACAATAATAATCTTTAACTCAGATGTCAAGTATGGCTCTGAAACATGGAGATCAACACAAAAATAATAATCTTTCTCAGATGTAAAGTATGGCCCTGAAACATGGAAATCAACACAAAAATAATAATCTTTCACTCATATGTCAAGTATGGCCCTGAAACATGGAAATCAACACAAAAATAATAATCTTTCACTCATATGTCAAGTATGGCCCTGAAACATGGAAATCAACACAAAAATAATAATCTTTAACTCAGATGTCAAGTATGGCCCTGAAACATGGGATTCAACACAAAAATAATAATCTTTAACTCAGATGTCAAGTATGGCCCTGAAACATGGAGATCAACACAAAAATAATAATCTTTAACTCAGATGTCAAGTATGGCCCTGAAACATGGAGATCAACACAAAAATAATAATCTTTCACTCATATGTCAAGTATGGCCCTGAAACATGGAAATCAACACAAAAATAATAATCTTTCACTCATATGTCAAGTATGGCCCTGAAACATGGAAATCAACACAAAAATAATAATCTTTAACTCAGATGTCAAGTATGGCCCTGAAACATGGAGATCAACACAAAAATAATAATCTTTAACTCAGATGTCAAGTATGGCCCTGAAACATGGAGATCAACACAAAAATAATAATCTTTAACTCAGATGTCAAGTATGGCCCTGAAACATGGAGATCAACACAAAAACAATAATCAAGAACTTACAGACTTTCACAAAAGGGTGCCTGCCTAAAGATTGAAACTGTACAAGGTCACGAATGTGGAACTGATGGCAAGAACCAGACAAATGCCAGTCAACAAGAGTTGAAAAGAAGACGCTGGTGATAGATAGGAAAAACATTGCGGCGACCTCTTGATAGCATTACAAGGCAGCCCTTGATTTGTGGCCACCTCTTGATAGCATTTCAAGGCAGCCCTTGATTTGTAACTCTCAGGGTAAGAGAAACATAGGTAGACCGAAATATGGATAAGAAAACTGGAGACAGAAATGAAAATTATAAGGAAAACATTAAAAGAGTTGATGTCATGTGACGAGAACTTTACATATGTTCATAGAAGGCCTAATGCTCCTTGAGGAGCTGAGACGTGAGAACAAGACTTGAGATATTAGGTTTATACAAACACATGCATCATTTGTGTGGACATGACAGGAAGGTGTCGCTGACATAGTTGACAATAAACTCCACATAGCTATGGCACAGTCAAAATCTCATGAGACAACTACAGTATTTGGAGACTTCTAAACAGAAACTGATAATAACAAACTGGAAGATGTGACTAGTGGTTAGGGCCTGGAAAAAAAGAAATCATTAGGTGACAAACTGGTAGAGTGGACAAGAACACATGATATCATAATGGTAAGCACCTGGTTTAGGCAACATCCTAGACTCCTTTGGACATTCAAACGCCCAGGAAACAGGAAATAATGCTTGTAATCAACTTAATTACATAATATGCAAAAGATTTAGATACAGTTTGATATCTGCGAAAACTAGGCACTCATTAGACTGCAACAGCAACCATGAAATGGTACCAAGAAAACTTAAAATGGAGGACAAAAAGAAATTTACAACTGGTGGACGCAAGAAGACAGAAGAAGCAAGTCAAAGAAGGATACGAAAGATTAAATAAAGAAATAGTAAACAAATGCTAGACAGCAAGAGTTGACTGGCTAAACTAGAGGTGAAGAGAGCTCAAAATGCAGCACATAAAAGTCACAACATCTATGTACAAGCAAATAAATCAGTTAACAGGCATAAGAGCACAATAAACCATTAGCGACGTGACATCAAGAGAGAAATGACAAAATATTAAAGGACCAAGACTCTACGTAATAACAAGTTGGACAGAATACATAAAGGAGCTCTATGATGATGAAAGGTCAGAATTCAATATTCAAGACAACTGTGAAGAACCACCAATACTTATACCAGTAGTCAAGGAAGCCTTGTGTCACACACAGATAAAGCCACTGGACCAGATCATATAACAGTAGAGTAAACGGAGGATGTGTGGTAAGGTGTCGTGGAAATGATTTTAAAAAAATACTTGAATAAATCCACAGCATGGATACCAAACGGACAGAGTGGCCCAAACCAAAATGAAAGATTACACACAATCATCATCATCTCATCTCGTAACCCGTCATGGGTCGTAGGGGTGCCATGGTGGAAGCATCAGCAGACAGGGCCTCTACTGCTCTCTATACACACAATACGCACATTAAAAGTATGTATGCGCCAAATCCATAGTGCGCTGTTCATTTGTGGAAAATAATAAGAACAGCAAAAAAAAAAAAAAAAAAAACCAGTATCCGATTTTAACTGTTAGACCAGGCCGTCCCTCGTAACGTCGGCTTATCTGCCACTACAGCTAATCTGGCTCGTGTGTATTTTGTCACATATATGGAGGCGACGGTCGAAACTGCCACCATCTCAACCCTTACATATGTTACAACTGGCAAAGATTGACGTTTTATTTCAAAATACATCTCTCTCTCTCTCGTCTACCTACCTATCTACCAACCTATCTAGTCGAATGTTTGATACACGTTTAACTGTACTGTATCTATTCTTTCCCCGCCTCCCCGACTAGTACTGATTCTCTCTTTATTCATGTTAATTCTTTAAAAAGTTCTATCAATCAACCAATAACCAATTTTGCGCTCCGTGAGAATAACTTACTAAAATGATAAGAAAATTTAGTGCAACTTAAAATGGGTAACGATATCTGAATTTTCTTGAATATGTAAGCCTCCATTTCCGGTCAGATACTGGGCAAGCATATAATTATATCGTAAATACAGGTTCGTGATCACTGGTACTAGTCAAACGGTAACATTTTTCGCTTTTGAAAACATGATATAAAGATGTTATTTCTATACAAAGAAACATCAATGTTGGTCTATCCTGAAGATGAGCTGAAAAGGAAATCGCAACAGCCTTGATCAAGTGATCATAAGAATGAGATCCATAACACCGGAAGCTCACAGTCATAACGTTGGACATTACTAGCGATCTTAATTATTCAAGTCACCATCAATGAATGAACGTTTCTTTTTTTTTTTTTTTTGTTCCTTAAGGACCATCACTGCATGTTTATAAGAACTTATCCATATGAATGAGGATTCTCATTCAAGTTCTCAATCACACCCAAAGCAAGAAACAAAGTATCTCTTTCAAAAAATGTACCGAAATAAAGTTTGCGGCCAAAAAAAAAAAAAAAACAGAATCAATCATCTCATTGATTGATCTGACTGTGTACTGATAAACATCTAGCAATTTTAGAATATTAAAATTAAAATATGTTGTTATGTACACAATGACGTTTTCTTTGTGAAAAATTCATATGTTTATTTTCTTAAGCGTATGCCTGGTAAAATCTAGAATTTATTTCCTTTCATACTAAATAGGGCATTGTGGAAAGTTTACTAAAAGCCAAGGAAGGTACGGGGACCGAAAAGAGTTGGGAACCCGTGACACAGGGTAAACAAATCCCATCACGTGTACAGTAACTTACTTAGTCGTTCCTCTTCTACCGTGAGGTGTACAGTAACAAGAACCTATAAATTATAGACAAGAGTTGGGAACCCGTGACACAGACCAAACAAATCCCATCACGTGTACTGTAACAAGAACCCAGAAATTATAGACAAGAGTTGGGAACCCGTGACACAGGGTAAACAAATCCCATCACGTGTACAGTAACAAGAACCTATAAATTATAGACAAGAGTTGGGAACCCGTGACACAGGGTAAACAAATCCCATCACGTGTACAGTAACAAGAACCTATAAATTATAGACAAGAGTTGGGAACCCCGTGGCACAGGGTAAACAAATCCCATCACGTGTACAGTAACAAGAACCTATAAATTATATTCAAGAGTTGGGAACCCGTGACACAGGGTAAACAAATCCCATCACGTGTACAGTAACAAGAACCTATAAATTATAGACAAGAGTTGGGAACCCGTGAAAAAAGACCAAACAAATCCCATCACGTGTACAGTAACAAGAACCTATAAATTATAGACAAGAGTTGGGAACCCGTGACACAGACCAAACAAATCCCATCATGTGTACAGTAACAAGAACCTATAAATTATAGACAAAAGTTGGGAACCCGTGACACAGGGTAAACAAATCCCATCACGTGTACAGTAACAAGAACCTATAAATTATAGACAAAAATTGGGAACCCGTGACACGGGGTAAACAAATCCCATCACATGTACAGTAACAAGAACCTATAAATTATAGACGAAAGTTGGGAACCCGTGACACTGGGTAAACAAATCCCATCACGTGTACAGTAACAAGAACCTATAAATTATAGACAAAAGTTGGGAACCCATGACACAGGGTAAACAAATCCCATCACGTGTACAGTAACAAGAACCTATAAATTATAGACAAAAGTTGGGAACCCGTGACACAGACCAAACAAATCCCATCACGTGTACAGTAACAAGAACCTTTAAATTACAGACAAAAGTTTGGAACCCGTGACACAGGGTAAACAAATCCCATCACGCGTACATTATCAAGAACCTATAAATTATAGACAAGAGTTGGGAACCCGTGACACAGGCCAAACAAATCCGATTTCATGTTATCATCATCATCAGCTGCCATCTCCGCAATGAAGGTCAGCTGCAATGGATCTCCAACTTGATATATCTCTTGTCTTGATGGTGCACTCTGATAGACTCTTTCCTGTCATCTCTTGTGGTTTTCTTCCCTCTTATAGTGCTGTCTTCCCCTTGCACGTTTACCTTCATCTCGTCCTTCTATTATGGTCTTCTTCCAAGGTGTTACGTCTATTTATATGGGAAAAATATTATAGCTGCCTGATTTTGAAATCCTTCATTAATTCTCTTTTTATACCTAAACTTTTTTATTTCTTTTCTTCTCTGTCCGTGAGATGCGCCCAACAAGAACCTAGATATTAAAGAAACCATAATAATAAAAAAAAACCAGACATGAATGCTTACCATGAGAATGAGATCCAGGCAGTTGCACTGAGGTGAAGTTTGGAGGAGCTGATGAAGTTGCATGAAGAGCTATATGTCCATGAGATGCTCCAGCGTGGCTGTTGGTGGCGCGAAGTGCCATATGTCCGTTTGTTGGCGACACATACTGAGCGCAGCCCGAGGTTTCACCATTGGGAGCCGAAGGGCTGATGGCGGCACTAGCATCAAAGCCAGTGTAGTGTCCTTGTACCTGATGCTGCTGCCACGATGAGTGCGCCCCTGAGCCGATGATCGGCATGGGCGAGGCGTGTCCATGTGAAGGAACTGCTGCTGGTGGTGGTATCATTGCTTGGTTGCTGGCAATAATGTTAATGTACTCTTGCGATACAGACAGTGGTGACATGTGTGCTAAGGAATGATGGGAAGACGAACCAGGAGAAGGACTGTGGCTTTTGCTGTGCCCCACGCTCAGACTGTTGCTATTTGTGGTGCTGCTGCCGCTACTGTGAGAAAAGTTGTGCGTGAACCTGTCCTCCAGGCAACCCAGCCATGTCTGGAAACTTCCTCTCTCCTCCATTGTTATGGCCGGGTGAATGAGTGAGTAGGACAGTAGCTGCCTACTCTCCTCAATGTTAACACCATTGTGAATAGTATGATTCAGCAGGTCAGGGATCAGCTGGAGATAAGCCTTCTTCACAGAGTTCTTGCCAACTTGTAACAGCGGTAGCAGCTGCAGAAGCTGATGTATGACTTTTTCTTTCTCCTCGTTGTACAGACTGCGCACAAATGCTGAGTGGAAACACATAAACAAATATTAATAAATTGTCTTGTCATGAGATATGTTTTTAAAGATGACATGAAAAACAGATGCACAAAAGACAGTCCAATGTTTGTCTAGATGGTGGATGGAAAAAGATGCCCAAAAAGGGTGTCTAGGTCATGAATGGTGGAAATAGACACAGAAGACAAATAGTCAAATGTTTGTCTCCAAAATGAATGGAAACAGACGCACAAGAAAAACAGTCAGGGGGCTGTCTAGATGATGAATGGAAACAGTCGCACAAGACAAATAGTCAAAAATCTGTCTAGATTATGAACTTCCTGAAGAAGTTATTTATACCCACACATCTCAAATGTGCGATGATGTATAAAAGAAAGGCAGGCATCTGTTTAAATGTAGAATATAACCAAATATAACAATGAAAGTCGTGTATGTGTATCAATTATGAATAAAAAAAATACACTGTCTTCTATGGCAGTGGTGGCCAAGCTAAGGTTGGCCGAGGGCCAGATTATGGTAAAGGGTAACACCCGAGGGCCAGACCTATAAAATCCTTAAAAAATAACGTTCTGATATTTAGTTTTACATATATAATGAACCACGTACAGAAATCCACGGCAAACTACTGTACTGCACATCTGCCAAGACATGTATACCAGTCTTCGAACTGAAATTACTGTAAAAAAAAAATATGATGAATCTGTTGTTTTAATTTGTTTTGTAATTTGTAATATGACATGTAATTATTTATTTCAAACATACATTTGTGTGTTATTTCATTGTGAAGAGTGTGGCTTCAATCAACAATAAGAGGCCGGCCAAAACAGGGTGGCGGACCGGTCAAAACTGGTTGGCGGGCCGGATCTGGCCCGCGGGCTGTAGTTTGGCCACCGCTGTTCTATGGCGTGCGTGTTTGCGGTTCTGCACGACAAGCAAGAAGCACAAACAGGAATCCGCGGTTTTAAGACAGTCTAATAAAAATAGAAAATTTTTAATCCACGTGCCATACTCTAAAAAGTATCTAGTAAATGGAAAGCGTGTCATTCAGTGTTGCCACAGCTGGGTATTTTTTTATATTACTAGATCTGGGTTTTTGGGCTTGTATCTGGGTATTTATTTTTCCCCAAATCTGCATTAATCTGGGTATATTTGACAATTGGCATTTACAATGTATGTATATTCTGTGCACTAAGCATTATAATTATATTTATATTATAATTAAATGTAAAGAATTATGTGATATATATTTTTTATTCCATTTAAATGTAATTCTTGTTTTTAACCACATCAATGACGTTGTTTTTTTATTCGTTTACATCAGTGTTTCTCAATGGGGGCGGTACCGCCCCCTGGGGGGGCGTTTTCAAGATTTCTAGGGGCGTTCTGATGGGTGGCAACGATTGGGGGCAACTACTTCCATTCGGGGGGGGGGGGGGGGGGTTGTGTACATTTTTACATGAATCAATATGAAACAAATACAAAAGATATGCCCCTTCGCAAAGCTTGTAACACGATAGTTTTTATTTGCCCTGCGTCCCATGGAGTGTTTCAAGGATTCCAAACGCAAAATTTTAGTACCTGGGATGTTACCATTGTCAGGAGACAGTAGTCGGAGATTTATGTCCCTTCAACACTCGAAACATTTGTTAGCCTCTCGACACACCAAAGCTAACATTCTCTCTCCACTCTCGACACATATTTTCTTCTTGAAACACATTCCCGTCAAACACTGATTAGCCCGTGAACACATAACAGCCCCTTCCCTACTCTGTCTGTAAATACCTTCTCGCAACTGGGACATTGTGGGCAGCTGTGGCTTAGTTTTAATGCATCTTTGGATGTTTCGAGTGTAGAGAATTAAACTCAGTCAGTGTTGAGGCTTGACGAGGTGTAGATGTATGCAGTGATATTATACTAAAATTTTCAATATGTCAGCAGTAAAGAGAAAGTGTCGACAACATTCAATTGAATATTTGAAATTCGGTTTTGTACCTTAGGCCGTACATGAACAATTACCAATGTGTTTGCTGTGCCAGCAAGTGTTTTCTAACGAAGCAATGAAACCGTCACAGCTTAACGAGCATTTTACCAAGGAACACTCAGATAAAGTTGGCACATATATTTCTTACTTCCAGGATTTAAAACAAAAGTTTGAAAGCCACAACACTGTACCTAATATGTTTAAGAAAATGTATAATCACAATGATAAAGGTCTGATTGTATCTTACAAAATTGCACACATGATTGCAAAATGTGGTTAACCTCACAACATTGGAGAAAATTTAATTTTACCAGCTGTACGGGAGGTAATTAGCACAATGATGGAAAGAAATCCAAGTGACATCATTTCTTCTATTCCATTGAGCAATGACACTGTTTCAAAAAGAATAGATGAGATGGCAAGCGATGTTGAAAATCAGCTGTGTACTGATTTGCAGTCTACTGAATTTTCACTACAATTGGATGAAAGCGTCGTGCGCGATAACGAAGCTTTGCTGCTCGCATATGTGAGATACATAAAGAATGAAAGGATTTGTATTTGCAAAACTACTGACAGCAGATACAAAGGGTTTATCAATCTTTGAAACCCTTGAAACATTTGTGTTGGGAAAAAAAATTCCTTTTTCCAATGTCATCACATGTGCGATAGACGGAGCACCAGCTATGGTTGGTCGTCATCGTTGGTTTCTGGCCTACTTAAAAAATGTGGCACCAGGTGTTTTAACAATTCATTGTGTTATTCATCGACAACATTTAGTCGCCAAGCATCTTATGACAGACTCCACAAATCATTGAACTGTGTTATCAGTGTTATTAACAAAATTAAGGCGCATTCGGTGAACGATAGATTATTTCGTAAACTTTGTTTTGATAATGGTGAAGAGTTTGAACGTCTTCTCCTACACACGGAAGTACGATGGCTGTCCAAAGGTAACGGTTTAAAAAGATTATGGGCATTATTTGATACTGTTGTAGAGTTTTTGGATTCAATCAAAGAAGAATTTAGCATCGAAAGAGAAGTATTGCGAAAAGATGTGGCATATTTTTCAGATATATTTGAAAAGTTAAACGAGGTTCTTCTTAAGCTACAAGGAAATCAGATCAAACTGATTAAAGTGAAAGGAATTATCATGGGGTTCATCAACAAATTGACATTATATAAAAATAATCTTAGCCGCCGAGAACTTTCTAATTTTCCATGTTTACTGCAGTTAGGTGGGGACAGGTTTAAAGATTCAGATTTAGAGGTTTATTGCACTCATTTGGACGCTATTAAAAATGTTATGAGCATAAGATTTAAAGACTTGCAAGAGCTAATAATACCGGATTGGGTGATTAATCCGTTTGAATCAGACGTGGAACAAGTTAGTCAACATTTACAAGAAGAATTAATTGAGCTACAAAATGACTTTGAGGCAAAAGCACGATTCAGTCACACACATTAAGAAAAATTTTGAATCCAGCAGAGGCTTGTGTATCCCGTTCTTTGGCGTGAAACTAAATTGCTAATTACAGCATTCCCAACGTCGTATTTGGTGGAGAAGGGGTTCAGTGCAGTAGTGTTGCTACTACAAAAGCAACGAAATCGACTGCCGATTTGTAGCAGAAGAGATTTGAGACTTCTTTTAACAAACTTAGAACCAAATATTACAAAACTGGCTGAGTCACACCAAGCGCAAGGATCTAATTAAGCTTCATTAGTAAGTGAATTTTTATATAAATTATATCATTATTATCAACTAATATTTTTTTCATGATTAAAGTGGTTACATAAGGAGAGGCTTAAATATTAATATTTGAAGATATATATGCAGTCATTTAGGCGCTATTAAAATGATAAGATTATGATAGTTATAGAGTTGTTAGAACTAATTTTATATCATTTGCTCCACCAATTTGTAATTCAAAGATAATGAACTTGTGGTGTATACAATTCCGTACTTAAACTCGTATTTAATATAACTATGCTTTTATAAATGTGCTTTCTCTTTTTCTTTATATTATAAGAAAAGATAACTCATTAACTGCATTGCTTCTGTAAAAGTATGGTGGAATATATGTATATGTGTGCGTGTGTGTGTGTTTGTGTATACACGATAAAGAGCAGGGGGGTGTTAAAAGAGTGGGGGGCTTTTTAAAATATTTGTTGTCAAAAGGGGGCGTTGCTACTATCAGGGTAGAGAAACACTGGTTTACATCAACTATCTATTTCCTGTTATTCTGTTAATGGCTGTCATCTACAATACTCACGTCATTTTTGCGATGTGTTTTAAAGTATTCTTTTTAAATTTTAGACTTCAAGCATAATGTTGTTTCTGTGTGTGTTATTATAAGATTATAAAATGAGCGATGATGAAGGTACGCTAGGTAGTTGTAGCAGCATGACGACACACACGCCTCACTCCTCAGCATGTGTCGGAAGGGTGTTTTCGTAGGTTAACTTAGTTAAAACTAAACAAACCAACAAGCTTTTGTGTGAAACAGTTTTCAATCGAATACTAGCCAAGCAAGCAGTTGCCAAAAATGGAGTTTGTGATAAGTTTAATCCTAGTAAAAGCGTGGTTGAAGATGTGCGTGAAGGACGTTGTCGGCAGAGATATGCAAAGACTTTGGAACTCTACAATCAAGATTCCACTTTGTCAATTCATGCATATGATCTTGACGAGGATGAAGTTGTCGACATGGATGCCGAGTCGCTGACAAGTGACAATTTTCAACAGTAACAAGTTACAACTAACATTTTATATTTGATTTGAGGAACATTTTGTTAATGTAACTACTGTAAGTATGTTACTGTTAAAATATCTCATTTTCAAGAGTTCATATATTGGGGTGTTAATAAAACCATTTTAATATAACTGTGAGCGTTTGGTAATAAAAAAACAATAAAATAAAAATGAAGAAATAAATAAAAATTGGTAGCACACAGCTTGTTTGTGTTAAAGTTGCACTAAAAGATTATGTAAGCATCGTCTATCCCGTGTATTTGAAGCATAAAATAATCTGGGTATTTCTGGGTTTTTTTTTAAAGAAGAAAATCTGGGTTTATCTCTAGAACTTGAGTGGCAACCTTGGTGTCATTGTTCATAAACAGCGGGGTAGATGTGGGCTGCTTACCAGTTATGCGCAGCAGACAAAGGAGAAGACAATCAAAGAGACCGTAGATTTCTTGTTGTGACAAAAGTACGCTCCGTGGCTATTATTATCTTGGGGGTCAACGTTAACATAAGACACACACACAAACTATTTCTAACTACCTGTGGGTGTGCGTTTTCAACTGGTGTTTTTAACTAACTCTATACAAGAACAATCTCTAGAAATGTTATACATATCCAGTCAGTTTTAACAGAGCGAATCTTCACAAATTGGAACAGGTAGTTTCTGAAATACAGTAACGAGACATCCGAACGTCTCGTGCTTGACCGCGATTAACCACCTGTTTGTTAACCTTAACTGGATGAGTTTAGTAATTTAGGACACAACCGTAAGATGTCTTTTTTGTCTGACAGCGTAGTAGTCTCTTCTCGCACGAAGCTGTCTCTTCATTGCTCAGTGACAGGTGTAGGATATATTTACCATCGCAACTTTCAACTGTTGGGCAGACAAAAAAACAACAAATTAACAACGGGAATTAATTTCCAAGAGACTAATGATATGCTTCGATACGGCCTGTCGCATTATCTTCCCGCACACGACGACGTAGGTTAACAGAGCACACACACAATGTACTAGAAACACCGGACGTTTCGGGTTTTCCCTTCGTTAGCCATAGCCACAAACAGGAAACAAGGAAGTCAAATATAGAGAGGCTAAGAATATATGAGAAATGAACTTAAGTAACTAGCCCAATGTACAAAAATAGAACGAAGAGAAAACAGGCTAGCAGTAATTAATTTAAACAATGTAGGGGCGCTACTATAAAACTGATAACAGAACGTAAAAAAACAGAAAAAGAAAAAAGGCATGACGCTCAGCATGAAACCACCATTGTAGCTGGTCAGTCTGATGGAAGGCTGCATGAAAACATAGGATCTTACAGCAGTGGTTTCTGTAGCAAGGTGCTGTAGTACATGAGGTTGTGAGCCCCATAAACAACCTCATATTAGGTGCTGTACATGAGGTTGTGAGCCCCATAAACAACCTCATATTAATCACGTTTGACGACTTGCCTGAATGAGCAGTATTCCTATTCTGTTTTTGTCTGCCCAGTGACAACTTCATTGAAAGACACAGGTAGTACCATACCAGATACTGCCATAGGGGAGTCAAGGGTTACAGGCTTCGCTATACTAGGTCCAGCATCGAGAGTTGGGGTGACCAGTTCCTTTCGTCGCTGCCTTTTCCTTCCCTAACTCAAGAGCAAAGTCAGATACTTATTTACAGCTGGGTGGACTGGAGCGTGTTGATACTGTGAATCGAACCCGACACCATTGTCACGAGCGACCCGCGCTTTAACCACTCTGCCAATCGGACGCTCTTCACATAATTAGAAAGGCATATTTCTGTTGCCATTATCTAACACTAACTTTCGTTTTACTTTTAACCAACTCTCTCCATTATTAACACAACACATTAAGTCAGTTAGCTTACTCATACAAGGATAAAACGTTCTCTCTCTCCATTATTAACACAACACATTAAGTCAGTTAGCTTACTCATACAAGGTTAAAACGTTCTCTCTCTCCATTATTAACACAACACATTAAGTCAGTTAGCTTACTCATACAAGGATAAAACGTTCTCTCTCTCCATTATTAACACAACACATTAAGTCAGTTAGCTTACTCATACAAGGTTAAAACATTCTCTCTCTCCATTATTAACACAACACATTAAGTCAGTTAGCTTACTCATACAAGGTTAAAACGTTCTCTCTCTCCATTATTAACACAACACATTAAGTCAGTTAGCTTACTCATACAAGGTTAAAACGTTCTCTCTCTCCATTATTAACACAACACATTAAGCCAGTTAGCTTAATCATACAAGGTTAAAACATTCTCTCTCTCCATTATTAACACAACACATTAAGTCAGTTAGCGTACTCATACAAGGTTAAAACGTTCTCTCTCTCCATTATTAACACAACACATTAAGTTAGCTTACTCATACAAGGTTAAAACATTCTCTCTCTCCATTATTAACACAACACATTAAGTCAGTTAGCTTACTCATACAAGGTTAAAACATTCTCTCTCTCCATTATTAACACAGCACATTAAGTCAGCTTACTCATACAAGGTTAAAATGTTCTCTCTCCATTATTAACACAACACATTAAGTCAGTTAGCTTACTCATACAAGGTTAAAACGTTCTCTCTCTCCATTATTAACACAACACATTAAGTCAGTTAGCTTACTCATACAAGGTTAAAACATTCTCTCTCCATTATTAACACAACACATTAAGTCAGTTAGCTTACTCATACAAGGTTAAAACAATCTCTCTCCCTTTTTCTCTCTCTCTCTCTCAAGCGCAAATATGTTAAAAGCCTAACCTTGTAATTCTAAACGGTTACTCGACTGTATTTCATTCACGTCTAATACATTTGTTTTCATTTTCCGTATGTCTACTAAAGTCCTTAGCTAGAAGAGAGGAGAAAACGTTGAAAGGAGCACCAGAAAAATAAGCAGCTGAGGACTGCCACCTCAGGGGCGCATTCCTTTAGTCAGTTATGACTGAAGGGGCTTGTTACCTTTCCTTTCTGTTGTGTTGACTGGCGTGTCGGATTTACTGTCAGTGGCCGACATATTACTTGCTAACGCGAATGGTGTGGGCCGTTTTACTTTGGCATATGGTTAAGTTTGGTAACATTGTTAAATGGGTCAAGACTGGGTGACCAAATTGCAGAGAAAGTAGACGCTGGACTCAATGTTAAATATATATATGACAAGACGATTTACTGTACGAAGACGTGGGCATCATAGGCAGGCACAGTTCATTAATATGGTTTAGACAGCATATATACGAGGGGCGTTCAGAAAGTAATGCACCACATCGTTTTTCTCAGCTAATAATGAAGATAGAAGCATGAAATTAAGCACACTTCAAATATGGCATGTGCCAATTGTGTATAAAATGGACAAACGGAAAATTCCTGGGGGACCTGGATTTCGCAGATGATGTAGCATTCTTAAGTTCAACACCAAGACAATCCCAAGAAGCAATAAATAATTTGTGTCATCTCTCGGTTAAAATAGGTCTCCAAATAAATGCCTCTAAAACTAAAGCTATGAACTTTTCTAACGAGACCTTTGATATCATCTTGAACGGGGAAAAACTACAGAAAGTTGAAAGTTTCAATTATTTAGGCAGTAAAATGACTCAGGATGGTGACACAACAAGAGAAATCCATACTAGAATTGCTTTGGCAGCTAGCGCCTTCAATAGATTATCTAACATTTGGAAATTACGATCATTGAATATACATACCAAGCTTCGTCTGTTTAATTCAAATGTTATCTCAGTGTTAACATACGGCTGTGAGAGTTGGAAAATAACAAAATCATTGGAGAACAAGCTGAATACATTCGAGAACAAATGTCTTAGAAAACTCATGAACATCAGTTGGAAAGAATTCAAGACTAATCGACAAATAAGAGAAGACTCTAGGCAGAAATATGTCTCCGACTATATAAGGAAAAGACGATGGTCATATATCGGTCATGTCCTACGAATGCAAAACAACAGAATACCACTACAGGCGCTCACTTGGGTTCCTGAGGGTAAGCGGAAAAAAGGAAGACCAAAAGAAACACTCAGAAGAACAATAATAAGAGAAGGAAGAACGTTGGGCCTAAATAATGTGCAAGAGCTAAGAGGAGTGGCGTCACAACGAACAACCTGGAGAGCACTGGTTTCTGCCTTATGCGCCGTGTTTGGCGCTTAAAGAATTTATTATTATTATTTAATTGTGTGCACTAAATTGCACCGTAACCGGCCAAATAATACGGCTGCCCTAAATCGTTGAAATGGAGCGTGTTAGCAACTTGCGTTATAAGCAGCGAATTGTGATAGAATTTCTCGTTGCAGAGAAGGAAACTGTTGTGAACATTCACAAGCGTCTATGTGATGTGTATGGAAGTTTTGCAGTCGACAGGAGTACAGTCAGTCGCTGAGTTCAGAGAATCAAAGAATCAGGAAATGGAGATACGGAGCTGCTTGATCGGCCGCGCTATGGACGTCCTGCCACAGCCACCAACGCAGAAATGTTGAAATGCGCTGAGGGCATTATTCTTACTGATAGGCGAATCACTACTCAACAATTGGCCTTACAGCTGTCAGTCAGCATTGGTAGTGCAAATGCAGTTATAAAAACTCTCGGATTTTCTAAGGTTTGCGCAAGATGGGTTCCTCGAAGTCTCACAAATGACCACCGATTGCAAAGGAAAGCAATTTCTTCTGAATTTTTGGAGCGTTTCAATGCTGATGGAGAGAACTTTTTGGCTAAGATCGTTACAGGTGACGAAACCTGGGCACATCATTTTGAATCTGAGACAAAAATACAGTCAACTGAGTGGCATCATCCCCGCAATCACCACGAAGAAAGAAATTCAAGACAATTCCTTCAGCTGGAAAGGTCATGATCACTGTCTTTTGGGACATTGAAGGTGTGATTCTTGTGGACGTTATGCCAAGAGGAGAGACAATCAATTCGCAAGCTTTACATTAAGACATTGAAAAAACTCAATCAACGTTTTCGCAGAGTTCGGCCGCACAAGAATCCAGCAGACCTGCTTCTCCTTCACGACAATGCGCGACCTTACACAAGTCTGGCAACACGGGAAGCAATCACCAAATTTGGGTTGGACTGTACTACCCCATCCACCCTATAGTCCAGATTTGGCACCCTCTGATTTTCATATATTTGGTCCACTTAAAGATGCACTCCGTGGGACAAGGTTAGAAGATGACGAAGGAGTGATTCATGCAGCGAAGAAATGGCTACATGATCAAGACAAAATCTGGTACGGGCTAGGAATACATGCACTTGTTTCGCGCTGGCATAAAGCCGTACACGTTGATGGGGATTATGTTGAATAATACTGATGTTTACATGACATATCCATGTACATTATGTATAAATTTCATGCTTTTTAAATAAACAGCTCCTGAGAAAAACGATGTGGTGCATTACTTTCTTAACGCCCCTCGTATAATAATCAATATGAACGATGATCAACCTCAATAGCCGTTACCCCACGAAGGTTAACGGATGTTGTTCGGCAGCGAAGTTGTAGGATGCATGGGTTTAATTAAATGAACCCATGTTAAAAGCGTGAGCATAGATTTATTTCAATGACGATCAAATGACATCTCCAAGCGTCATATTGACGCACTAACAATCGATACTACTGGTCGATTGAAGCTCTACAATAAATGGCACTGGAGGAATCTGTACCTGAGGCTTGATACGGTAAAAAGCCGAATTATGGCTGAATCTTCATAGTATTTTCTCTTGGCACATCAGGCACAAGGAAAGCGATTTCATCTCACAGATGATTATTAATATAACACGACCGGGTCCTCCCTAGACTTAGGATAAGACCCCGGGCCAAAATCACGTCTATGCAAGACTAAGGAATAAATCTGCCTCCAGAATATTTGCTAGATGGCAACAAATCACCGCGACAAATCAATAATAGTGCACGGTGGTGCGTAAATAATCAAACATACAATTAACTCCCCCGCGAAAATATAACGTAACAGGGCTATTATTATTACTAAGTCCTTATCGGATGTTTAGTTACAGCCGGTGAAAAAGGGCGGTTCCCGAAACTTCCCGTGTTACTTTTGTAATGTCACTGTGTAAAAAATGTCATACATAAATGAATCTGAATTATATATGTGACGTACGTCTAAGTATGACAAATGAATTTCCCTGACCCGATGGATGACAACAGAATATTGGCCTCTCATAACTTTAGAACCCCTGATCATCTGTTGTAACTTTAACCTGCATGCAGCATTTCCACGAGAATTTTACACGCTGGATCATTAATATGTAGCTTGCTATCTTCTGTGAACTTTTGAGATCGCATGGCCTTTGATGGGAGGTTAAATCACGCCCTCAAGCATCTCTGAGAACGATTTATAGCAATCTTTTCCTTAACGCCGGCCCAAAAGAGGACGTGGCCAGAGACTCACTCCTGTTTCTAGAGCAATTAACAGCAGTTCAATTTCTTACCTGGCTGTCACCCCGCCTGGTGGGAGTTGCCAAAGCTCTCAGAACAGCGGCACCATCAAAGACAGGCTGATCTTCAGAATTCAACGTGGGGCGGTATACGATCTAAAGAAATCAGGGAACTCCCAGCTAACGTAGTTAGCTTCTCGAGAAATTTTTCGCACTCTCATGCGAGCAGCCTGAGACGAAGAAAATCGGTAGACCGGGGGAAACGGAGGAATCGCAGCGGTTAACACAACGGTGAGGTACCTCGGATTCTGCTCGACTTCAAGAAAAGTGTGAAAACCTAACACGTCCTATTTAAGTTACATTTGAGAAGTATAAATAAAGAACTCCGAAAACTGCATTTCATCGTTCGTTCTGACAGAATCCTAGTTTCACTAGCATAGTCGGATTCCTGCTAGATTTCATCTACCTTCGTTGACTATTGGAGTGTATTCTTTCTGCGCAGACGGTAATTTATACATTAGCTTCGAGTGATCAGTGGTCTAGTTATTTCAATTTATTTCATTGGATTGTGGTGTAAATTTAACCTTATTAAATAAACCCATTTTCAAAGTTCTAGTGCAAACTAATGTTACAGCTAAAAGTATTTCCTAATACACTTGACGCGTAATTAATTTTGCAGACGTTAAAAGGAATTATAACCAGTAAATCCAGTTTAGTTCTGTATAGATAGATGTGCTTTTAATTATTTTAACTCACGGGTAGTTTTCCTGATTTGTTAATTGACGACGCTAATAAAGTAAATAGGCTAACTGTAATTTATCGCGTGTCAGATTATAATATGATTTGTAATGCATTTCTTGTTTTGATTATCTTTCATTCAGAACGATCATTCAACTTGCATCCCAGCAATTATTAATTTTATACAGAGTTCTGCCAACTCAATTCGATAACTCCAGTAACATATTAACCTTTTTAAAGCTAAACTTGTGGCGACCTGTAATGGGCCCCGCTCCTCTGAATTTAACTGAGAATAAAGCCACCCAAGAAACACTTTTAAAATACTAGTTCATATAGTCCTTAAAAGTAAAACTGGAAGCAGAACATATTTTATTCACTGCCCTATTTGTGAAGAAAAAACATAGGTCTACCTGAACACTGTCTGTCAAGTATATTCAGTGGATTTTACACACCCCCCGAAGAAGAACTTACCTCAGTGGGTTTTTTTTTGGTGACATTACGGAAAAAGAAAGTTATCTCCACCAGCTGTGCCAATTTTAGGAACCACACCATCCCTCACGCTTAGCCAAGTGCCTGTGCCATTCATTAGGAACTTTATCTAAACCAACAGTAGCCTTTACGCTTCACCGTCTGGCGATTTTTTGAGACTATTTGTTACCTCGTTAAATCTGGGGCCTGACACGGAAGAAATAAGAGGACCAGTCCATTATTCCACGGTATTAGCTGCTGTGGTAAATAATTCCTAGAGTGACAGAATTCACCATTTTGGTAAGTCTGCGTGTGTGTTTGTGGGATGGCCAGCCCTAGTGTGTTTTTTTGAATGAAAGGAGATTTAATCTTTTCTTTACCCTTTTAATTAGTTCGACCTAGTATTAAGGTGCATTGTATTCCTTGTATGGGATTTCTCCTAGCGGGATTGTGTAACTGTGTTCATTCCCCCCTCCCGTAAAATTTTTATGATTAAAGGGAGACATTTGAGAACCCTAGCTTTTCCTCTACACCCCCCCCCCCCTTTTACTGTAACCCCTTGCCTCAGAGTAATAAATTTACCAGTGGGTTAAATTGCCTATCTCTGATCACCCCCCCCCCTTTTTCTTGTCTTTTGGACCGGGTCTTGTCTGTTAGTAAATACAAACGGGAAACGGTGGATGGGATATTTCTCCTCAAACCCCCATCTTCCCTTATCATATTTGTATTCTGTAACCTTTGATTTTTGACTGTAAATGTATAATTATTTGTGACTGCTTTATGATAATAAAGGTATTAATCTTTATTTGTGTTGGTTGTCGGCTGGCCCAAAACTCCAAACATTTCCATCTGTGTAGGCTGTATTCATGTACGTTGTGCGACAGAATCACCAAATCGGTGAGTGCGCCTGAGCGACTGGAACTGACAAACAATTGTTTGTTCAGAAGAGAGATAGGAATAGTCTGTGAGAAACAGATATTGTCGTAATAAGAGACTGTCCTTGCTCTTCCCAGCGCTTGTGAATCTACTGCCTCATTCTCCTAAATCCTTATTCTCACAGAGCCTTCAATATTCCTCTACACTCTAAAGGGACCAATATCCATCAGCACTCTCTCAGATAAAATTTACGACGATATATGGTTAGCTCGTTCGAGATTCTGAACCTAGTTAAAATAGAGTGTGGTTGATTGTCTTTGTGAAGTAGGGTATAATCTTTAAAAGTAATTACTTCCCCTAGACCAAGCCGTTCAGTATTTGGGCCGACCACACAATAATTATGACAGGTTTGTTTTTTTTCCACAGGAGCAGGCAGTTAGTGATTATAAAAGATTTGTCACCTTTGTATTTTCTGGCAGAGGGAATTGAAATTTTTTGGTTATATAATTGCTGGGACTGCGTGATTGTTTTACAATCACTAAAGGTTTTGAAGCGTTTGAGTTGAGCTAAGCTAAAGACGGATTGTTCTGATTTTTTAAAAATTAAGTTAACTACGTCTCATCTCAAAATTGTCTTCAGGGACGGAGTTTGTTGTTAGAGAATTAACATTTTCTGGGGGGAAAAAAAATAATTTTTTTTTCCTTTTAAATTGTTTTAATATAAATATTTCTCTACTGTTAGTAATAGTAGATTTTTTTTTTTCTAGTGTAACTTACTAATTTAATTGGCATAGTTGCTTGCGTTAAAAGTCTTAAGTGACAATAATAGCGGCGATAAGTTAACACACGAGGTCATTAAGTAAATTGTTTTTACTTTCGTTTTTTCTCGTAGCGACTTTGAATTTTTTTTCCCTTCTTGTTCTTTCGTACTATTCTCTAGTCATACTACATCTTATTCTTTAACAATGGCAGAGAGGATACAGATGAGATCCATCCTGAGGCTGGAAGCGAAAGAGGCAGGCTTAGACGCAGAAGCGGCGAATCTGTTTATCAACCAGGAATTGGAAATATATGACGCGCAGCAACAAAGAGCAGAAGCAGAGAGGAAGGAAGAGAAACAAAGAGCAGAAGCTGAGAGGAAGGAAGAAAAAGAGAGAGAAGAGAGGGCAGAAGCTAGGAAGAAAGAAGCGGACGATCGTCAATTGGAGCAGAAGAAAATTGAGGCAGAGATGGAAGCTCGCATGGAAAGAGAGAGAGAGCGAGAAAGACAACATGAACTGGCGCTTAAGGCTTTAGAGAGTCGGGGCGCGCCTCTACTCCGAATAACGGAGAGCCGTCTTCGCCCCAGTCTCAGTCAATGGACCTCTCCAGCACTCATTCTGCCCAATTAGCGGCGATGTCTTTTGCTTTAGAATCTTTTCCTAGCCCTAATGAAAAAATTGACAGCTACCTAGAAAAATTCGAAAGGCTCGCGAATCTGTATGGGTTACAGAGTTCCCGCTGGGCACTTAAGCTCTCAACGTCACTAAAAGCTAATGCTTATGACGTGTACACGAAGCTGGAAACCAACCAACATGATTACGACATGCTGAAAAAGGCCTTGCTAGAACGGTTTGAGATGACCGCCCGAAAATTCCTGCAAATGTTCAGGAACAGCCGAAAAGAGAGCACAGAAACATTCCCACAATTCCCTTCACGACTCACGGGCTATTTGACAAAGTGCATTGAATTATCTGACCTACCTCTTACATATGAGGGACTACTTGAACTTGTTCTTGTGGAACAGATAAAGGCAACTTTGTCAAATGAAACCCGTAGATTTTTGGCTGAACAGGGCGCAGTCAGGCTTGAGGACATCCTCAATAAGGCCGAACGCTATACCAATGCAATGGCCGAACTTCTCAGCACTAAACGTAAACCCACAGATGAGCCATCTCGAAAACAAAATCTAGAGCAGTCATCCTATTCTTCTAATTCCTCTCAGAATTATAACCAACGAGAAAATAATACCCAGAGACCTCCCCAGGAAAAATCGAAATTCTACAAAACCCGATACCACCCCAACAACAATTCTGATCAACCCACCAAGCCTACGTGGCAGCGCGGCCACCAAGGTCAAGGAAAAGGAAAGACCCCTACACCAGGAACGTCTGATCAGGGCAAGCAGACCGGGCCTAACCGCGTTGGATGTTTGCATACAGCCTCGAAAGGTAGAGTCAATGTCAGTGATTCTCAACCTGAGGGGGACCGACCCTCAACTCGAGGAACTGTAATTTTGAATGGTACCTCAACCACTTATCTCTTTGACACTGGATTAAGTTTTAGTTGTATTGTTGCTAGACACCTAGTCAAACCAGGTCAGGAGACAGAGGAAACCGTCAAACTTAGTGGAGTTTTTAAGACTGATGCGCCCAGGACGCTGCCTATCGCACTGGTAGAAATACACTCTGACTTTGTCAGAGGGGTTATTAAAGCGGCCATTATGGATGATCCTATCTACCCAGTTATCCTGGGATGTAGATATGTGTTTATTGGGAGACCAAAGGAGCCGATTGTGGCAGCGGTAACCACAAGAGGGCAAGCCAAGCAAGAGAGGGAGCCTGCTCCAAATTTGTTGCCGAATGAACTGAAGGAGGCGCAACAAAAGGACCCTACTCTGGAGCCCTGCTTTAAAAGACTGCCCATGGCTAAGGACCCCAGACACAACGGAGACATCTTTTCTAAGGATGGCGTATTGTATCGTAGAACGGGCAACCCGGACACGGGGAATAACCAGCTCCTAGTACCGACGCAGTACCGAAGCCAGATCTTAGAGATGGGGCACTCTCTTCCCTTTAGCGGACATATGGGACAAAACGCCACTATTCAGCGAATAAAAACCCACTATTGGTGGCCAGGAATGAACTCTGACATTATCAGGTATGTGAAATCCTGCGCCCAGTGCCAACGGGTAGCACCCAAGCACTTGACACCCCCAGTACCCATGGGGCAAATGCCAATAGTAGGGACTCCATTTGAACGGGTTGCTGTCGACATCATTGGACCCCTGGAAAGGACCAAAAGAAAGCACAGGTTCATCCTGACTTTAGTCGACACTTGCACAATGTGGGCCGAAGCTGTACCGCTAACATGCATAGATTCCAAGCATGTCGCAGAAGCCCTCGAGCAAATCTTTACACGGTTGGGATTCCCTCAACAAGTTTTGACGGACAATGGATCCCAATTCCGTAGCCTGTTAATGGAGGAGATCTTTAAGATCTTGAGGGCCAAACATATCCACACAAGTCCCTATTATCCGGCCGGAAATGGGCTCGTGGAACGTTTTAACGGCACCCTCACCACCATGTTACGTAAGCTGGGTCAGGAGAAACCGGAAGACTGGGACCTATATATATCGGCTGCCTTATTCGCCTACCGAGAAGTTCCCCAAGCGTCTACGGGATTCGCGCCAGCTACACTTTTATTTGGCAGACCTATTAAGGGGCCACTAGAAGCCTTACTTCGGTCCCTGACAGACCAAAAGGCTGACGAGACAGTCGTCTCTGCAAGCAAATATGTATCTGAGCTCAAGGAAAGGCTAAAGCTAGGATGGGATCTAGCTACAACAAACCTTACGAAAGCCCGCGCTAAACATGCTAAAAGATACAACAAAGCTGCAAAAGAGAGAGAGCTCCAACCAGGGGAGAAAGTTTTGTTGCTACTCCCAACCGGAAGCAATAAACTTCGCATCGGATGGCAAGGGCCGTTTACTGTCCTTAAAAATATCTCACGTACTAATTACAAGATCTCCATTAAAGGAAAGGAGAAGGTCTTCCACATAAATCTGCTCAAGAAATATCTGGAAAGACCAGTGCCATCCTCCGAGCATCTCCTGGCCGTCGCCATAGCAACAGAAGACGAGGAAGATGATGATGGTTGCATGGAGTACCCATTGCAACCCACAGAATCCTTTAAAGATGTCAAGTTCAGCGACAATCTCTCACCAGAACAACAAACAGAAACCAGGGAGCTACTACAGCAGTACAGTGCAGTCTTAACGGATGTACCTGGTCGAACAAATCTCATCGAATTTGACATGAAATTAACAAACGAGACCCCTGTTCGAACCAGAGTATACCCCATTCTGTACGCCAAAGCTGATGCACTTCGCAGAGAAATAGACAAGCTGCATCAGGCAGGAATTATCAGCGAGTCTACATCTCCTTACAGTTCGAGTGTAGTGCTGTTGCAGAAGCCCAATAAGGAAGTTCGGCTGTGTATTGATTACCGGTTGCTAAACGATGTAACGGAATTAGAGCCTGAACCGCTCCAAACTGCTTCTGAGTTGTTCACCAAGCTCAGCAAGGCAACAATTTTCTCCAAGATTGACCTCAGTAAAGGTTATTATCAAATACCAGTCAAGGAGGAAGTTAAACCTTTGCTAGCTTTCAGCACTAGTGAAGGACATTACACATTTAATGTGATGCCGTTCGGACTGCATAACGCACCAGGAGTGTTTACCAGGATGATGAGAAAGCTTTTAGAACCCTTGCAAAGTCCCCACATCCATAATTTCATGGACGACATCTTAATCTGCTAAAAACTTGTCGCAACTTATTCTGACCATGCATTTTGACTATATTCATTTTTTAATGCATGGGAGGGAACTCATGGAATTGTAGTCACTCTTATTTCTACAGTCGTCTAATCTTGATAGCTATCGTTAAGAAGTTGTCTTATCTTGATAGCTAGGGTTGCCGATAGCTGTGTGAACGATTTTGAGTCACGACCATATATGGAGCGCTCAGATCGTCAGTTCTTTGAAAACAGTTGGCAATCGCAATGTTTCAAGATTCATTTCCTTTTAAGGTAATAGGTCTTAAGTCGAACGTCGTAGAACATTCTTTGTGTCGTAAATCTGGCTGAGTTGTATTCGATTCGCGTTTTCTGCGCATGTCCCTTTTTGTGGCGTTGGTAAAACGATTTCCGCCCAGGTCAGTCTGTGCTGAGAAGCTGTGAAGGCGAGACGTAGCTATGCGCTAGTCTTCGCTTAGTTTATTCAGGAAGGAGTCCTCATGATTGTTGTTCCTATCTTGAGATGATATATCTCTGTGTTATTCCTAATGCCTGGAGGCATATGTGATTATTCATTTAATTCCTTATGAACAGGTAATTAAATCCCTTTTTTTGGCTGAGTAACTTTATCGCCATCTTGTGATGTTGACTTTTGCTTAGCCTGCCTTATTCTAAAGTCTACGATATGACTAGTTTGCTCAGCTCACGATCCACTTAGATTGTCACGCATCGATTGATGCCTGTCCTACGGACTATTTGCTTCCTGAACTTTATTGATGGATCTAGGTTTGATACCTTTGCTGTTTGCTGGACAATAGAGGACGATAATGTGACGCTCAAAAGACATGCCTGTCTTGTTGAGGTCAAATAGAGGAGACCATATTTAATCTCCTAGTTGATATCTTCTAGCTCTTATGGAAAGGGGAAGTTCACTACCTGACTACGTGTACAGCTTGTCATGATATCCTAAAAGGCATCTAATGCACATTATTTTGATGCTGTCTGCTGTGCCTGTTGAATTGACGACATATGTAATAATGACTGTTTGATCGTACCTATGATGTACCTGCTTGTTTATGTCTACACAATTCGTCATTGTGGCGTTTATAATAAATTATACAAAACCGTCACTAGCTGTTGCAAGCATCATTGACTTTTCACGTCGTGAGTTAACGTGTCGTCCTTGTGTGGATTGCCTTGCTTGTAATGTTCACTGTCTGAATACACATCTACATCCTACACACTTAAACCAGACAAAAGACACCATGCTACTACGCCTCATCATCCCTGGTGTCTGAGGGTGACACACTACTCTGCAAAGGCCAGGATTGTTATACCTTAAGAGAAGCAGATGAGATACAACACCCTCAACGTTGTGTGGCAAATGTGACATCATCCACGGGACATTTATACAACAACACATATTTGCTACGCAACATTTGGTGGCCATAAGCTGGTTTGTTCTGGTACCAGCATACACGGGGTCCCTTACCCACTTCATTCAACAAGAACTCAACGAACTGCATAGTTCAAGAAATCAACATACAGCGATTTCTCATTCTACATCTACATACAGAACTATGAAAGTACTCGGCGTTGCCCGGAAAAGGTCGAAATTGTAACTTTTTGCCAGAAGCAAGAAATTTGACAGTACCCGGCGTTGTTACATATTGCCGGATATCACAGACTGTTGCTGTCGTTGTATGAAGGTCAAGTGCCGGTTGTTTCGAGTTCATTTTCAGAAGGCCAAGTACCGAATTCAAACATATTTACGGTTGAATAAGAAGGTCAAGTGCCGTTATTTACACTACCTGTACACTTCCTGTACTGTTTAGAAGCTCAAGTACCATCGTCATGGCAGTTGGAGCAGTTCAGATGTACCATCATCGTTGGAACTTCATTCCTTAGGACGCTGATTGTCATCTGTTTTTTCTGCTGTGGCTGACGTTTGGATACCCATAAGTTAAGTGGCCTGTTTGTTTGTGAACTGTGCCCTTATACTTCTACTGAGTCTTCTGTGTTTCATCTCATTCTTTTCTTTACATGGTATATGTTTATATGTTATTTGTATATTTATATTTATATGTTTATGTTTCTGCGGGTTTTCGGTTGGGCGGAGTCTCCCTTAGATTATACCACGTCATAGAGGTCATCTATTGTGAGCGTTTTCTGTAGGGTGTGCAATTTCCGATACTGGAATTTGCAAAGCGACTGCTGTTGCTATTTTTTGTTAGTTGTGATGACATGTGTTAGTATTGTTTTCGTTATTTTTCTGCATTCTTTAGTTTTGTTTTGATTTGTTCGTATTTGCTAGCCTCCTCTTTACTATAGTTTAGTTTCATACAACATTTTTGTTTATACACTGTGGTGTCTTGTATTTGTGTTATCTTCTCGTAGATATCATCACATTTTTTGAGATATTTCTTTAATTTTCGCTTTATTTTTTGTTGATTTCTACGAATGTTTTCGTATTGTTGCTAAATCTTTGTTATTGTTTACAGTGTAATGTTTACATTGTATTGTTTACATTGTATTGTTTACAGTGTAATGTTTACATTGTTATTGTTTACATTGTGATTGTGTTTACATAGTCATTGGTTACACTTATAGTAGTTAATTCACATTTAATAGTGGGTTATGCTTATGCATTACTACTACACTGATGATTAATAAATGATGAATAGTATTGTGCACTATTGAATGGGAAGTGCACCTATGATCAAGAGTTGATTGATGATATTTCAAAAAGGTCTATACACAAGTTCTTTGATATAAGACTTGTTTCCCACAGAGATTGGGATAATAATATAGTGTTGTGAGTAAACAAGTGCTTCATTTAAGACTTGTTATAATTAAATTTGAAATAAGATAGTTAATTATTTCAGGTTGTGGACTCATATTATTACTCATCATGGCTACATTTGAGCACTTTATTGAGCAGGGTAAATTGCTTGGGAAGACTGGTGATAAGTTAGAAGAATTTGCAACTACTCAATATGATAAAGCAATGGAAGCTGAACAAAAGAAACTGCAAATGCAGGTGGATGAAAAAAGATTCCAAATGGAAATGGAAAAACAAAAAAGAGAAGCAGAAGCAAAAGCTGAAGAGAAGAGACTACAGATTGAGTCTGAAAATAAAAGACTTGAAATTGAGGCTGAAAATAAAAGACTTGAAAAAGAGGCTGAAAATAAAAGACTTGAAAAAGAGGCTGAAAATAAAAGACTTGAAAAAGAGGCTGAAAATAAAAGACTTGAAATAGAGGCTGAAAATAAAAGATTAGAAAAACAAGCTGAAGCTGAAGAAAGGAAGTTACAAAGAGAGTCTGATGAGAGAAAAGCAAAAATGGAGCATGAAGAAAAACTCTTAGGTTTGGAAGTTGAGAAATTAAGGGTGATGAACATAGGTAATGCTAATGATGCAAATAAGGTCTCAGATAAGACTAATGCAAGCACTTTCAAACTTAACCCACCACCATTCAATGCTTCCATCGACGATATTACATTCTATTTGGACAGATTTGAAACTTCATGTAAAGTACATAACATAGATAAATCATTGCAGGTTTATCATTTGTCCAAAATACTTAGAGGTGATGCTTTGAGTATGTTAAGCATGGTAGATGAGCCTGACAAGAACAACTATGAGGTTGTCAGGGCTATATTGTTAAAAAAATACCAACTTGACGAAGACGGCTATCGTCTTCAATTTAAAAATATGTTACCAGAAACTGGTGTGCAATTCTCTGAATTTATTTCAAAGACACGTCTTACTTTTTTACGTTGGGTGGAGCTGTCTAAGACAGAAAAAACTTATGAAGGACTTATGGACTTAATACTTAGAGACAAAGTCATGTCTTCTGTTAATGAGTCTTTCCTTGCTTTCCTTCATGAACGTAAACCTAAAACAATAAAAGAAATGGAAGATTTCTGTAGCCAATACATAACTGCTCATCCTCACGCAACCATTGGTAACTCTAAAGTAAAAGAATGTCTGCCAGTTGCTTCGGCAGCACCTTATGGTCAAAACTCTAGTAATAGATTCCAACAAAATTTTGAAAAGAAAAGTAACCGTAGTTACGGTCAAAATTATGGAAATCAATTTCAGGGTGATTCTTCTTCGAAGAATTCGAGACGAGCTGACAGTCCTCGTTACTTCCAACATAATAATTTTAGGCATTTCAGAAGAGGATATGGTAACAGAGGTTTTTCCTCGCGTAGACCTCAAAACCAAACAAATAGATGTTCACATCAATGTGGACATGATAATAATCATGGAAACTGTAGTTCGAAACATGATAACAGTTATAATAGAGACAATAATAACTACAGAGACAATAACAACAGTGATAACTTCAGAGGTAATAGTAGTCGCGGTAGATCTCAATACAAAAAAAAAGAGATATCAGCAGGCTAACTCGGTTCAACAAGAATCTCAGGGAGCCTGTAATCAGGTTTCTGATAATAAAAACTCTGACCATGTCACTTGTTCTTCATTTGACTTTGGAAGAGCAAACAAGTGCCCCCAATGCAGTACTTTGTTCGAACCGACTACAATATCGACTTTGAGTTGTGGTCACCCTCTCCCCGCTCTTCCTGCTTCGGTTGCACATGACGGGAGAGGTTCTCTAATCCTACATAAGGGTCTTGTTAATAATACTCCGGTCTCACTACTTTTCGATTCCGGATGCACCACTATTGGTGTTAGACAATCGCTTGTAGATCCATCCTGTGCGACAGGAAGGGTTATCAAATGTGTCACATTTGGCGGCACTCTAGAGAAATATCCTACTGCTGTAATTCACATTGCCACTCCTTTCTTTATGGGAGATGTGCATGCCTGTCTCTTACCTAATCCTATTGCGGACCTTATTATTGGTCGTATCCACGGAGTTAGGGAATGTACCCCACAGCAGATTGCTGCTTGGGAAGACGATAATATGCAAGCTACCAATGCAGTGGTTACAAGAGCACAAGCTCTACAAACACCGCAAACTTCGTTGAATAATGATAATGAAGTTCATAGCCAAGATAGTACCTTGGTTATTTCTCGTGACTCGTTCATAAAATTACAAGAAGAAGATCCTACGCTAAAGAAATTCTTCATTCTTGCGAAGAAAGGTGATCCAAATAAGGATACACAAAGAAAATCTTGGATAGAAATGAAAAACGGCGTACTAGTACGTATGGTACAAGACTCGGCTACGTCAGCACATTCGCAAATTCTTGTTCCCAAGAGTATGAGAGTGCAAATATTGCAGCATGCTCATGACTCGCAATGTGCTGGACACATGGGATTTTCCCGTACAAAGTCGAGAGTCCTTGCGGCTTTCTTTTGGCCCTTTGTTAACAAGGACATCCGTATATACTGCCGATCATGTCAGGTATGTCAGGAGGTCAAATCTAGAGGACCACGACATGCTGCGCCTATCCAGGCTGCTGACATCCCTATTCGGCCATTCCAGAAAATGGCCATAGATATTATTGGACCTTTTAAGATAAAGTCGGCCAGAGGACATCAGTTTATTCTTACATGTGTCGATATGTGCACACGTTGGCCAGAGGCGATCCCTCTAAAGAGCATATCTACTACAGATATCGCAGATGCTCTTTGGCTGATATTTTCTCGCTTGGGGTTCCCCAGAGAAATACTGTCAGACCATGGAACTCAACTCATATCTGATACTATGTCTCAAGTAATGTCTACCTTACAAATTAAAAGATCTCTCAGTAGCATCTATCATCCTATGTCTAATGGGTTAGTTGAGCGTCTGAATAGAACGCTCAAGACATTGCTTGGTAAGATAACTGAAGACCATCCTCAAGATTGGGACAGGGTTTTACCTGCGGCTCTCTTTGCCTATAGAGAGGTCCCAAATGAGCACACAGGATTTTCTCCCTTTGAACTTGTCTTTGGCGCGCGTCCGCGCGGCCCTATGTCTTTATTACATGATCTCATCACTGCCGATGATATTAGTGATGACACTCAATCTTCATATGAGTATGTCATTGCTCTGAGGCAAAAGATCATTGAGGCATGCAAACTAGCGACTGCTTCGTCAGAAATTGCTAAAGAAAAAGCAAGGCAGTTTGCTAACAAGAACAGATGTCTACGACAACTTTGTCCAGGTGACAAAGCATTCGTCCTACTCCCCAGTAGGGAAAATAGACTTCTGATTGCATGGAAAGGTCCATATGCAATAGTCTCACGAATTTCCGATGTTGACTATGTGGTCGATATAGATGGAAAGCATAAGACTTTCCATATCAACATGCTGACGGAATTTCATGAGCGTCCAGACTATTTGCTGCCTATTTTTCAGGCAACGGACGAATCTTCTGTACCTCATGGTCATTACTCATCCCTGTCTGTCATACAGGATGAGGAATCTGTTTTTTTTTTCTGATGTCGATCTCCCTCTTCCAGTGGTTCCACTACATTCTATGGAATCTTGGAAAGATGTGTCCATTTCTCCTAATCTTTCTGTTGATGAACATCGTCAAGTCTCGTCGATGTTACAGACATTTAAGGATGTTCTAACCGACATCCCTGGTCACACGAATGTCATAGAACATGACATAATTCTTACCGACAGTAATCCTATTAGGGTTAGGCCGTATCCTATCCCTATACACTTTCAGTCACAAGTGGAAAAGGAATTGGATGAAATGATCCAATTAAACATAATTGAACCATCGACTTCTCCATATTCTTCTTCCATGGTTATTGTTCGGAAGAAAGATAAGAACATACGAATTTGCGTTGATTATCGCAAATTAAATCAAGTCACAAAGTTCGATGCTGAACCTATGCCTTTACTAGAGGATCTACTTAGTAGACTTTCTAATTCTAGATTCTTCACTAAACTTGACTTGTCAAAAGGTTATTGGCAAGTGCCTTTAGCAGATCATGCCAAACCTCTGACTGCTTTCTCTACACCTAGGGGTTTATTTCAATGGAATGTAATGCCTTTCGGTCTTATGAACGCCCCTGCTACTTTCGTTCGCATGATGCGTCGAATTCTTTCTCATCGTTCAGATGTCATCGCTTACTTAGATGATATCTGTCTCTTCAGTGATTCTTGGGAAGATCACTATCTGGGATTATATGACCTACTGTCTACTCTACGTGAGTATAATCTGACAGCAAAACCTTCTAAAGCTTATATTGGTTTTGGTGAAATTTCTTTCTTGGGTCATCGTGTTGGTCATGGTCTCTTGAAGACAGAAGACCACAATACTTCGAAAATATTGAACATCTCTGTACCTAAAACGAAGAAACAAGTCCGGAGTCTCTTGGGGTTAATCCAATTCTATGGGAGATTTATTCCGAATCTATCTTCGATAATGGCACCTCTGTCAATGTTGTTGAAGAAAGGGTCGCCTAATCTGATTCGTTGGTCTCAGGAATGTCAATCTTCCTTAGACCAGATTAAAAGTATATTTTCTTCTCCTCCCATCCTAAGATTACCTACTCTTGATAGAACTTTTGTTCTTCGAAGTGATGCTTCATCCACTGGGATCGGAGCCGCACTTATGCAGGAATATGCTGAACTCTGCATCCTGTCATGTACATTTCTAGAAAACTAAATGCGGCAGAGAGGAACTACTCGGTTTTAGACTGTGAATTGTTAGCTATGGTTTGGTCTATTCTCAAACTACAAAGATTCCTCCTGGGCGCACATTTCATTCTAGAAACTGATCAGAAAGCTCTTACAGCTATTCAGACTAAGAACTTGAAGAGTTCGAGATCCACTCGATATGCTATTGCTCTTCAACCTTTTCACTTCACGGTACGAGCTATCCGTGGGTCGGATAATGTGATGGCTGACATTCTGTCTAGATGCCCACATGATTCCAACTAATACTTCTGTTCTATTTCTAGATATACGACAGAGCCATAACACACCTATATTACTACAATACATTAGCACATCTGTCCTCACTTTAGGTGAACACATACTATTGTGCTTTGTTATCATCTTCTTCTGTTCCCATCTTTAATATAAGAAGAAGACTGAGTAGTTAATATAAGGGCCGAAAGTTCCAAAGGCCACAATTATTAATAATAATGTATTGTATAGTATGAAACTTAATGGCTATTAAATAGAATTATATTGTTTGTTTTTTCTCAGCACGTTATTGTTGATCTGAGAAGCTACCTTTCTGTTGTCAAACATGGAGAGTTCCACATTGTACAGTTTCTTTGGAACGACAGGAGATGTGTCCTCGATCTTCATTTATATTTAATTTCATTGTGTAATGGTAATATTAAACATTTAGATAATGTAATATTTAACATTCAATATCAGATGTGTACATCCATTCTAAGCGGTATTAGATTATGACACTGCTATTTGATTATAATGATATGAACTTGCATATTTATATTGTATTTTCATGCAAGCGTAGTGTGTGTTGGTGGCACCTCCCCGATATATTTTTGAATCAGATTTTTATCTGTTGAGAAATATTCTCACCAGACACTATATGTGTCAATTTAGCCTCATATTAGGCAGTGCAATTACTTATCCCCGCATAATTCGTGCGTTGTTCAACCGTTTTTGGTTTTACTCTTGGATATTTAAAAAAAAAAAAAAAAAATGTTGCACATTTTTTTTTATCGGGAGGTGGCGGTAATGTTGCTGCTAAAAACTTGTCGCAACTTATTCTGACCATGCATTTTGACTATATTCATTTTTTAATGCATGGGAGGGAACTCATGGAATTGTAGTCACTCTTATTTCTACAGTCGTCTAATCTTGATAGCTATCGTTAAGAAGTTGTCTTATCTTGATAGCTAGGGTTGCCGATAGCTGTGTGAACGATTTTGAGTCACGACCATATATGGAGCGCTCAGATCGTCAGTTCTTTGAAAACAGTTGGCAATCGCAATGTTTCAAGATTCATTTCCTTTTAAGGTAATAGGTCTTAAGTCGAACATTGTAGAACATTCTGCGTTTCGTAAATTGGCCTGAGTTGTATTTGATTCGCGTTTTCTGCGCATGTCCCTTTTTGTGGCGTTGGTAAAACGATTTCCGCCCAGGTCAGTCTGTGCTGAGAAGCTGTGAAGGCGAGACGTAGCTATGCGCTAGTCTTCGCTTAGTTTATTCAGGAAGGAGTCCTCATGATTGTTGTTCCTATCTTGAGATGATATATCTCTGTGTTATTCCTAATGCCTGGAGGCATATGTGATTATTCATTTAATTCCTTATGAACAGGTAATTAAATCCCTTTTTTTGGCTGAGTAACTTTATCGCCATCTTGTGATGTTGACTTTTGCTTAGCCTGCCTTATTCTAAAGTCTACGATATGACTAGTTTGCTCAGCTCACGATCCACTTAGATTGTCACACATCGATTGATGCCTGTCCTACGGACTATTTGCTTCCTGAACTTTATTGATGGATCTAGGTTTGATACCTTTGCTGTTTGCTGGACAATAGAGGACGATAATGTGACGCTCAAAAGACATGCCTGTCTTGTTGAGGTCAGATAGAGGAGACCATATTTAATCTCCTAGTTGATATCTAATAGCTCTTATGGAAAGGGGAAGTTCACTACCTGACTACATGTACAGCTTGTCATGATATCCTAAAAGGCAGATGATGCACATTATTTTGATGCTGTCTGCTGTGCCAGTTGAATTGTCTACATATGTAATAATGACTGTTTGATCGTACCTATGATGTACCTGCTTGTTTATGTCTACACACTTCGTCATTGTGGCGTTTATAATAAATTATACAAAAACCGTCACTAGCTGTTGCAAGCATCATTGACTTTTCACGTCGTGAGTTAATGTGTCGTCCTTGTGTGGATTGACTTGTTCGTAATGCTCACTGTCTGTATACACATCTACATCACACTTAAACCAGACTACAGACACCAAGTTACTACGCCTCATCATCCCTGGTGTCTGAGGGTGGCACACTACTCTGCAAAGGCCAGGATTGTTATACCTTTAGAGAAGCAGATGAAGTACAACACCCTCAACGTTGTGTGGCAAATGTGACATCTTCCACAGAACATTTATCAACACATATATACTTACGCAACATTTGCTACGCAACAGTCATTCTTATCACTATGTGCTTACTATCAGAAATACATCCAGAACTTCAACGGACTGACAGCACCTCTGACTGACCTCACCAAGAAAGGTTGTCCTGATAAGGTCATGTGGAATCAAAAGTGCGAACATGCATACAGCACTTTGAAAGGACAGTTGGCGGCATACCCCATCCTAAGGTTACCTGACCTTAAGAAACCTTTCGTACTGAGAGTTGACGCGTCAGGTCAGGGCATCGGGTCAACATTGCTGCAAGCCGAGGACAGTGACCCAAACCTGCTATTCCCAGTTGCAGTCGGAAACTGAATAAAGCGGAACGCAACTACAGTGTCGTTGAAAGAGAATGACTCGCTCTGATTCATGGCATCAGACGCCATCATGAGTTTCTGTATGGTACTTCTTTCATGGTGCAAACAGACCATGCTCCATTAGCTTTCCTGGGTGCCAATAAGGAATTCAACGCAAGGATAATGCGTTGGGCCTTGCTATTGAGTGTTTATTCCTTCAAAGTGGAATATATTCCAGGAAAACAGAATGTCGGAGCTGACTTCTTGAGTAGAAACTGGACCACGGAGGAAGAGGAGAAAATCGACGATGCCAATCATCCAAAAGCTACCGATCAGGGCAGCTTCATTGTCATAAATGAAACATGAAAATGAGTTTCCATGTCTCAAAAGTGGGGACGATTGTGACGTACGTCTAAGTATGACAAATGAATTTCCCTGACCCGATGGATGACAACAGAATATTGGCCTCTCATAACTTTAGAACCCCTGATCATCTGTTGTAACTTTAACCTGCATACAGCATTTCCACGAGAATTTTACACGCTGGATCATTAATATGTAGCTTGCTATCTTCTGTGAACTTTTGAGATCGCATGGCCTTTGATGGGAGGTTAAATCACGCCCTCAAGCATCTCTGAGAACGATTTATAGCAATCTTTTCCTTAACGCCGGCCCAAAAGAGGACGTGGCCAGAGACTCACTCCTGCTTCTAGAGCAATTAACAGCAGTTCAATTTCTTACCTGGCTGTCACCCCGCCTGGTGGGAGTTGCCAAAGCTCTCAGAACAGCGGCACCATCAAAGACAGGCTGATCTTCAGAATTCAACGTGGGGCGGTATACGATCTAAAGAAATCAGGGAACTCCCAGCTAACGTAGTTAGCTTCTCGAGAAATTTTTCGCACTCTCATGCGAGCAGCCTGAGACGAAGAAAATCGGTAGACCGGGGGAAACGGAGGAATCGCAGCGGTTAACACAACGGCGAGGTACCTCGGATTCTGCTCAACTTCAAGAAAAGTGTGAAAACCTAACACGTCCTATTTAAGTTACATTTGAGAAGTATAAATAAAGAACTCCGAAAACTGCATTTCATCGTTCGTTCTGACAGAATCCTAGTTTCACTAGCATAGTCGGATTCCTGCTAGATTTCATCTACCTTCGTTGATTATTGGAGTGTATTCTTTCTGCGCAGACGGTAATTTATACATTAGCTTCGAGTGATCAGTGGTCTAGTTATTTCAATTTATTTCATTGGATTGTGGTGTAAATTTAACCTTATTAAATAAACCCATTTTCAAAGTTCTAGTGCAAACTAATGTTACAGCTAAAAGTATTTCCTAATACACTTGACGCGTAATTAATTTTGCAGACGTTAAAAGGAATTATAACCAGTAAATCCAGTTTAGTTCTGTATAGATAGATGTGCTTTTAATTATTTTAACTCACGGGGAGTTTTCCTGATTTGTTAATTGACGACGCTAATAAAGTAAATAGGCTAACTGTAATTTATCGCGTGTCAGATTATAATATGATTTGTAATGCATTTCTTGTTTTGATTATCTTTCATTGTCGTAGATTTTAGATAGGAGTATTAAGACTTGGGTTAGGTCCCTTCTGAATAGGTTGGAATGAGTGATAGATACAGTGAGAGCTGGTGAAAAGAAATAGAATTTCCACACGTGAGATGATAGAATGTGATATAGAGGCTGTCTTTGAGAATCGAGATAATCTTCTCTCTCTCACCTATCTTCTACGACCGCTTTTAAAGGCGTCAGACAGTCTAAACACAGATATATATTACATAAATCTCTATCTACTCACAGGCACGCACATACACGTGACGACAGTTAAACACACAGACGTGGGAAATCTATAACCATGTATATATATATTATTTGAACGAGCTGACCAACGCACTGATTTAGTTCAAGAGAGATTTTATTATTATCATCTAAACAAAATCTTCTCACAACACCAAAAAATACATCAAGGAAAAACATATACAAATAGTCATAGAATTCAAGGAAAATGCTACAAGGATGATAGCCCCGTTATGATCTTAGCTCTAGGTTTCGCCCACAGCCCCGTTAAGAGAACAGATGATGGCCCAAAGAGTTATAGATACATAGTGTTGAGTCTAAGAGGTTTCTTTCTTTCTCGTGAATGTATGAACAGAGTTGAATAATCTGATTTAGCCTAAGAAAAAAAGAACTCTAGCTTTTGTAACAAATTCTGCAGATTAAAAAAAGTTAAGACAACAAATGGGTGACAATAATACAACTGTAAAATAACACTCTGATCTGCGTACACTCATTCATTCAGCCATGGCCATGGGTACACAGTTATACTCACAACTTTGCTCGCTGCCTCTGGGAACATAATAAATTCTAGGACCTCCACACAGACCCGAAAATGCAGTCCTTGACCAAGAAATCCCCAGTTCCAAAAGACGTACTAAACTCTCAGGGAACGATTCCTTGGGTGTTCTAATTTTTTCGAATGTCTGATTACGTCACAGGAAATTTGTCCAGGCACGAAAGTTAGCAGAGCACAATGTCATTAGCTTTGGTTTCTAGAATTTAAGGAATGTCAGATCGGTGTCTACTTTCAGGCAGGTACTATATTTGGTCACCACAATACTAGTCACAATCTCTGTCGGAATGTTAATCTTGTAATATTCTCGCCGCCAGGCAGCATGTACATTTAAATTTGTGGAGCAATATGAACTGGCTCAAAAGCCCAATATATATTTCTAGTCTTTAGAAACCGTTAGTGGGGTTGCTATTACTGTCTCTCTCTGATGGCTTATGCACTGTCAGACCCGTGTTACTTGAAACAAAAAAAAACCCACGTGGTTAAAGATAGGAAATGTCTATGCTTCTCACAAATATGTCTCTCAGGCTACTAAACGCTGGCAAGTTGGGTACCACCGTTTCACTATATAAAAGAAAGAACACATATCAAATAATTTACATATATGTACTCAATATAACTTACATTTAAAACAGCAAGCCTACAGCTTGACTTATTATTTAAACTTCCCGTAAAGTAAGTTATATAAAAATCGATCATCAGGAATTAGGAATATGGTGCGTATTCCGTCACTATTCACTGATGTCGCATCTAGCATTATATAAGTTTGATATAAAATATTCTCGACTGAGTATTAGCCGTTAAATTAAATTCCTTATAGCTACTAGTTTTAGTAAGCTAAAGATATAATTTATTATGTATTTCCACTGTAACTCGTCGACTTAGAGAATATAACAAACTATAAATTAAGCACTCTGTTCAAAAGAAACTAGTTAAAATGAAATGCGTGATTTAACGCTTTAACCACTTTCCAAAATACTAGATATCTATATGATATTTACCTCAAACACAGCACTACAGGATATCGCACAATTAAGAATTTACGCTTATATTCATGGAAGTCTAGAAGTTCGACAAATTGTCGCAACAAACTAAGAAACTTCGCTTATACAGCTCTACTCTTCACGAACCACCTGTCTACTGCGAATTATTGAGACAAGAATGAAAATAAAGTTTCAAACTAGGTTTAATATCTATGAAACGGACAAAGAATCCCACTGTTTTGAAACCACGAAACAGCGCCCGTCTCTCCCCTTCTCTAACACCCTACGTCAGCTTCCCTCATGTCGTAACAGCTATCAGTGCGATTACGCACCTGCGTTAACAAACTGACCGGGAAAAGCGCGTGTCAGTTGCAAATCTCAGACAACCGTCTGAAACTGCGACTATAAGGTGTAAATATTCGCTCCTACTTAAGCGTTCGGCCGATCCAACTCGTTGTTGACCGGTAAAAATACAGACTGATGTCTGCTCTCTCCTAGCATTCTCATGCGTTTACGTCGAGAATCTAACTCAGGAGTGTCGTGTCATCTGAAGGTGCAGACCCAAGTCGGCTCGATGTCTGAGATGGACTGCAACTAAATCGCACTTCACGTCTGACTGACATCTATGTAATAAAATTACTAGTCAGTATGAGAAAGAAAAACGATGATGGGAAAGAAATGTATTTTTCGCAACGAGTGATGCGAAAAAATTCAGGAAAAACAAGTACGGAAAGATAATAAAATAAAAGGATGCGGGTGAGAGAATAGGAAGAAGATGTAGGCAATTTAATGATCAAAACCCACGTGACATTCATTCAGAACGATAATTCAACCTGCATCCCAGCAATTATTAATTATATACAGAGTTCTGCCAACTCAATTCGATAACTCCAGTAACATATTAACCTTTTTAAAGCTAAACTTGTGGCGACCTGTAATGGGCCCCGCTCCTCTGAATTTAACTGAGAATAAAGCCACCCAAGAAACTTTTAAAATACTAGTTCATATAGTCCTTAAAAGTAAAACTGGAAGCAGAACATATTTTATTCACTGCCCTATTTGTGAAGAAAAAACATAGGTCTACCTGAACACTGTCTGTCAAGTATATTCAGTGGATTTTACACACCCCCCGAAGAAGAACTTACCTCAGTGTTTTTTTTTGGTGACATTACGGAAAAAGAAAGTTATCTCCACCAGCTGTGCCAATTTTAGGAACCACACCATACCTCACGCTTAGCCAAGTGCCTGTGCCATTCATTAGGAACTTTATCTAAACCAACAGTAGCCTTTACGCTTCACCGTCTGGCGATTTTTTGAGACTATTTGTTACCTCGTTAAATCTGGGGCCTGACACGGAAGAAATAAGAGGACCAGTCCATTATTCCACGGTATTAGCTGCTGTGGTAAATAATTCCTAGAGTGACAGAATTCACCATTTTGGTAAGTCTGCGTGTGTGTTTGTGGGATGGCCAGCCCTAGTGTGTTTTTTTGAATGAAAGGAGATTTAATCTTTTCTTTACCCTTTTAATTAGTTCGACCTAGTATTAAGGTGCATTGTATTCCTTGTACGGGATTTCTCCTAGCGGGATTGTGTAACTGTGTTCATTCCCCCCTCCCGTAAAATTTTTATGATTAAAGGGAGACATTTGAGAACCCTAGCTTTTCCTCTACACCCCCCCCCTTTTACTGTAACCCCTTGCCTCAGAGTAATAAATTTACCAGTGGGTTAAATTGCCTATCTCTGCCCCCCGCCCCCCCCCCCCCCCCCCCCTTTCTTGTCTTTTGGACCAGGTCTTGTCTGTTAGTAAATACAAACGGGAAACGGTGGATGGGATACTTCTCCTCAAACCCCCCTCTTCCCTTATCATATTTGTATTCTGTAACCTTTGATTTTTGACTGTAAATGTATAATTATTTGTGACTGCTTTATGATAATAAAGGTATTAATCTTTATTTGTGTTGGTTGTCGGCTGGCCCAAAACTCCAAACATTTCCATCTGTGTAGGCTGTATTCATGTACGTTGTGCGACAGAATCACCAAATCGGTGCGTGCGCCTGAGCGACTGGAACTGACAAACAATTGTTTGTTCAGAAGAGAGATAGGAATAGTCTGTGAGAAACAGATATTGTCGTAATAAGAGACTGTCCTTGCTCTTCCCAGCGCTTGTGAATCTACTGCCTCATTCTCCTGAATCCTTATTCTCACAGAGCCTTCAATATTCCTCTACACTCTAAAGGGACCAATATCCATCAGCACTCTCTCAGATAAAATTTACGACAATACAACACAGATACATATTTTTATTTACTTTAATCTTGATCTTTTAATACAGATCTCAAACAGGTTGTCAAAGACTGCATGCAGAGAAAAAGTTTAGCTAATATAAATTTCAAAACGTTTTTAATTTCCGGTTAGTTTATTCGTAGCAGTCTAGAAACACACGTTTGGCCACCTTCTTTATATTATCTGGGTCATTCATTCACGAATGCCCAAGCGGTACGCACTTGTCCAATACATGGGTCTACTCTATAAAGGTAATAGACACACACACACACACAAAAAGAGTTCTGAAAGTGGGTTGCCGGAGATAATTTTAACGCTATCTACCGGGACACAAGAATAATTCCTTCGATATCTAGATATGTAAATGTACGTACTAGAAGTCAGTCAACTGAGCAGATGTTAACACATCATCGCGAAAGTCTGTTAATATTGCTATTCTGATAGCTTTAGACGCTACATGACAAGACATGGCATTCTAAAATATTTATAATAAAGAAAACTTTTACAACTGTACAACTTGGTGAAATATTGTGTGTGAGCCTTTAAGACAGTTATGTCCGGAATGTCATGGTCGGAAACGGAGTGGAACGGTGAGGGAAGGAAAGATGGAGAAGAGATAAAAATTTCACCATATGGGCTTCAACGTTTTGTAACAAATCACCAGATCAAAATACTCGTTAAATATATTCTCATTTCTTCGCCAACTCTTTTTCGCTGCTTATACAGCACGGGACCACCACTGCATTTATTCTCCAGTGCCGAAAGTTTGCGAATGAGCAAATACATCTCCTGGGAATTTGTTTCTCGTGACGAGGTTGCTAATCCATCGCAACCTCACACAAGTTGCCACATATATTAGGCAGCAAAGGTCCGACTTCGTTGTTTCCTCATAGACTCCGGCAATCAGACAATGTACACATCATATATATATATATATATATATATATATATATATATATATATATATATATATATATATATATATATATATATATATATATATATATATATATATATATATATATATATATATTGAACATAAATGTTTATATGATGGCGGGGAATGCACAGTATTCCACACGCTTCTTACAACTAGCTTGGGACCAGATGTGACGATCCTTTAAATGCAAGCCAAGCTGGAAAAACTGAAGCTCATGACGTCAACTCAACATGTTTCGGAATGGCAGAAAAGCCACAGAAAAAGCCTAGATCTACAGTGTAGATAATACCAAGGAGTCTTTAACTTGGTATTGGCTGCATAAGAGCGAGGAGCTCAGCAGTTAAACAAAAACAACAATATGCGACCTGGACCGTCTGCTAGCAATAGTTACATAAATATAATAAACAGTTCCATATGACAGAAAAACGTGCTATAAACCGTTCGGAAATTCGTGCCCACAGAAAGCGTCAATTTTCTCCAAAACTGTTTGTTGTATGGACATGAATTTTTGCATGCAATCTTAGGTTGTCCATGCAGTTAAAATTTTGCGATCATTACATCCACAGCTGTCGCGAAAGTTGCAAAACAACGATTTTCTTTGATCTTCTTGGAACATTTGCCTAAATCTGCCCGTAACATTAATTCTTACAGTAAATCACAACATTTGTGCGACAAGACGGTTCATAGGCGTGTCCTAAATGTGTGATTGGTTGTTCACGTGATTTTGATACGAGGAATGATGTTCTGATAATGAACCATGATAGCAGTAAATCATCAGGAAGCTATGACGAATCGTAACTGTTTATGTGTTATTATAGATTGGCATATGAAATTAGTTTATCACAAACGAAGGAATGCGATCGACGTGCCTCATTCCGAATCGGACGACTCCAATAAGTTCACAACAGTTATTGGTTGGATAAACTGCAAGCCATCTCGCAGCCAGTAATCTTCTTCTTCCTGTAGCACGTGTTCTTCACATTTAGCACAGTACTCTGTGTCTATTCGTGAAAGGGCCTCACGAGTCATGTCTTTAACATCGCACATTTTAAAAATGGTGTTCTGGGCGGCCACTTGCCCTTAACTCTAGCCCAAACCAGCTCTATTGGGTTAAGGTGAGAATGGTAAGGTGGGAGTCGAAGAGAAACATGACCCTGCTCTTGGATGATTTTATCAATCAGATACACTTTTGTCTTATTTCTCTGTCTCACAAGCTGCAACAACTCTGGTTTTAAATAGCTGTTGTCAGCGAAGATATTTTCATTCACGAGCCACCTCCTGATTTCGTCTTTCGTGCTTGCCGAAGTGGGAGCTTTATCCTCCAGCGCTAGAACATTATGATAGGACGCATTATCCATCACCAGGCAAGACGGCCTATCTAGAGTCGGGAGGAGTGTATTCACTATCCAATCTCGAAAAATTTGCCCATTCATTTCACTGTGGTAGTCCCTACCATCTACAGACTTTGATAGAAAAATAAGCTCAGCATCACGGACAAGCCCATTCTGTCTGCTGCCAGCATGTGCTAATATAATGCGTTGACCTTTGCTGCTGGGAATTTTCCTTCTATGGTCTCCGTCAACAGATTGCCATTCTTTCTCGTTCGTATGATGAGCATTAACCCAAGATTCGTCCAAATACACAATATCATAGCCGTCTTGCCTTCTCTCACGAATCTGCCTAAGGTATTTGCTTCGAGCTGCAACCAGATGTAGTTTTTCACATAAAAAATTCCTTCCGCCAGACGTTTTTCTAAAAGTGAAGCCGACACTTCTGACATGTTGCCAAAGTGTTGTTTTTGAGACGTTAATATCGCATTCTGCTCGCAGCCGACTTTTCAGCATGCGGAGAGTAACAAGTTGATTGGCATTAAACATCTTCAAAATCAAACGTCTAATGACATCCTTGTCAAAATCATCAATATTTTTCTTCCTTCCTTAACCGCAACCTCTGTACAATCACCGTCCTGTTGTATCCAACATCGAAAAGATCTTCTATCCACACCCAGGGCCTTTCGTGTTCTCCTACCTGGTTCTTGGATGTCGTGGTATAAACAACCCATCTGCGAAAATGCCTGTACAATATAACAGTTACCTTCTGCAAAGTGATAAATTTGCATTTCAGATTCATTTTCATAATTATGCAGTTTAGTTTATTAATATATCATACTCTGGTGTCGTTTTGTTTCGTTGCAGCCAACTCATTGCAATTATCATACGCCGCTGAAATATTACTCGCGACTGTGTGCAATAGGTGCGCACTGGTGCGGACATGTAGTCACTACACTAGACTAATTCAAACAAAAAAAATATTGAATAGCACATTTCATCGCTTGTGCTGTGCTGCAACAAAAATTAAGTGCGCATTTTTTGAACGGATCTTGTAACTTTCCTGTAGAACTAATAAAAATTAACCCAGACAAAGGTAAGAGTTTTCTATATAACTTAAAGAAGAAGTTTTCGAACATGACATGAGTTTTGTAAGAGCAAAAAATATATTAATAACTGCATTGATATCAGTAGGGCACGTAGCAAATTTCAATAACATCCGTCAAGGGGTTGCAAAGTTACAACGTTCAATGTGTGGGCACGAATTTCCGAACGGACTATAGTGCTGCTGCCACCACTATTATTACCACTATTACTTCTCCCACTGCTGCTACTACAACTATTACCACAACTACATCCACCACTGTTTCTACTACTATTATTGTTACCACTACTACTTCTACCACTGCTGCTACTACAACTATTACCACAACTATTACCACAACTACATCCACCACTGCTGCTACTACAACTATTACCACAACTACACCCACCACTGTTTCTACTACTATTATTGTTACCACTACTACTTCTACCCCAGCTACTTCTACCTCTGCTGCTATTACTATTATTAGCACAACTGCTTATACGACTGCTGCTACTATTATTATTATCACTACTTCTACCACTGCTGTTACTACTATTAATACCACTACTACTTCTACCTCTGCTGCTTGTCGTAGATTTCCGATAGGAGAATTAAGACTAGGTTTGGTCCCTTCTGAATAGGTTTGAATAGGTGATAGACTCAGTGAGAGTTAGTGAAAGGTAATAGAATTTCCACACACGTGAGATGATAGATTTTGATATAGTGGCTGTCTCTGAAAGCGAAAAGAATTCTTCTCTCTCTCACCTATCTTCTACAACAGTTGTTACAGCGTCAGACAGACTACACCAATATACATATTACGTATATTTCTATCACTCACAGGCACGCACATACACGTGACGACAGGTAAACACACAGACGTGGGAAAACTATAACAATGATATATATATTATCTAGAACGAGCTGACCAAACACGATTATTAAGTTCAAGAGCGATTTTAATATCAGGAAAAATCGGCTCACAACATCAAAGAAAGTACATCAAGGAAAATACATATACACATAGTCACAAAACTTCAAGGAAATGTTGCAAGGATGATAGCCCCGTTATGGTGATAACTCTAGGTTTAGCCCGGCCCCGTTAAGAGAACAGATGATGGCGCCCGAGTCACAGATACATAGGGTTTGAGTCTAAGAGTTTTTCTTTGTTTTATCTCGTAATTATATGCACAGAGTTTGAAAAAAATCTGATTTAACCTAAGACAAAAACACAAGAACTCTAGCCTTAGCAACAAATTATGCAGATTGGAAAAAAAAAATTAGGACAGCAACAGGGTGTCAAAGATATAATAGTGAAAATATCACTCAGACCAGCGTACACTCATTCATTCCGCCATGGCTTCTCATTCAGGTACTCACGACTTTGCTCGCTGCCTCTTGGAACACACTGATTTTAGATCTTTACACAGACTCAAAAAAAAATGCAGTCTTCTGCCAAGAAGTCCCCAGTTCCAAAAGACGTATTTAACTCGGAGTCTCCGGGAACGACTACTTGGGTGTGCAAATTTGTTCAAATGTCTGATTAAGTCACCTAACAATTATTCCAGGCGCGGGAGTTAGCAGAGCACAGTGTCAATGGCGTAGGTTTCTAGAAATGATGAATGTCAGGTCGGTGCCTTCCCTCAGTATAGGATTCACTTTAGTCACACCACAGATTTGTCCACAAATAATATATATAGATAGTCGGGAAATGTTAGTTAATACTTGAAGTATTTCGCGCCACCAGGCAGAAAGATTACGTAGAGTTTTCTAGAAGAAATTAAGATCTGGCTCCAAGGTCCAGTATTTATCATTACAGTCTTTGAAAAACCCGTTATTGGGATATTAGTATTTCTGTCTAACTTGCACCGTCAGATCAGTGTTACTTGAGAAAACCCACGTGGTTCAAAATAAGGACTGTCTATTTCTTCACAAGTATGGAAACTACTACTAGGTGCTGGTAAAGTTAGGGTCACCCCAAAACTTTCACTGTGTGGAGGAAAAATAACACATATAATATAATAAACAGAATCTGAACTGGTTATAACTTACATTTAAACTTGCAAGCAGAGAGCTTTGCTTATCATTTAAACTTCCCGTGACGTAAGTTATAATTAAAAATCAGCAATCCTAATGAATTAGGAACACGTGCGTATTCCGTCACCATTCATGAGGCTCGATTCTAGAGTTTATACGTTAGTTTAGAAAAAATACACTCGACTGAGTATTAGCAGTTAAATTAAATTCATAAATAGCTACAATTGCCGTTATAAGCTAGAAATTAAATTTTTAGTCTGCTTTCCACTGAATGCTTCCCTAGAAAATATAATAGCCTACCACTTTATTTCTCTTCTGCGCTAAAGAAATAGATTAAAATGAATTAAGCGATTTAACACTTTAACACTCACAAAATCTATATATCTATCATATTAATTACCTCAACCACAGAATTACAGGTAGTCGCACAACTTAAGAATAAAAATGCTGAAAATATTTCTGGAAGTCTAGAAGTTCGACACATTGCCGAAACAAACTGAGATACTTCGCTAACAGCTATTCTGTTTACGAGCAACCTATCACTGTGAGTCTATGAGCGAGAATGAAATTAAAGTTTCAAACTTGGCCAATATCTTAAAATCAGACAAAGGGCCCAAACTTATTTCGCCAAGCGAAATTATCTCCCCTACTCCCAACATTTACGTCCGCTTAACGCGTGTCGTAACTGTCACCTACTGACCACGATGTACGCGTGTCAGTTTCAAATCCCAGACAGCCTGACTCCATTGCAGGGCAGTTTTTACACTACAGCTGACCATGGCCCAAGTGAGCGCCGTGTCATTTTGGGATTTTCCAGACAAATGTCTGGATACTGACCGGTGCAGATGTAAAGTATCACACCTCACCGGGACTAATGCCAAGAAGAAACTCGCGCGCTCGGTGAGAATGTAGACGATTTGCTACGTCCTATGTTCAGCGAACCGACTTATCACGCCTTCTGACGCCCTGCAGCCCTGACATCTACGTAATATCGTCCTAGCGCGATTCTCAGTTTTGAGAAAGAAACAGGTAAAGTTTGCGAATTATATGAAAATAATATTCGCAAAACGAATGGATGAAAAATATACGGGAAAAATGAAATACAGAGATAATAAAAGAGAGAATTTGGGTGAACGAATAGGAAGAAGATGTAGGAAATTAAATGAATATAAACCCTACGTGACAGAGCCTCCCCCCTTTAAGATATGGAAGCACTCCATGTCTACGTTATGGAGTTTAATTTCCTATAACCGTAGCTTCGGGGTGTCTGTCCTCTTCCCTCTCATCTTCCCCCTCCATCTCTGTCCAATTCCTACTCAAGTCCACTCCTCAAAGTTTCCTTTCCCCGGAATGTCTCCCATGCGCGCTTGAAAGAGCGTCGCCGCTTCTGACATTTTTGAAAGATTTCCTGTGATAGCGGTGGAATATCCCTGCCACTATCATCATCTTCGTCAGTTTTGGCGATCGTCAGGAGATGGTCGGAGGTTGGCACTGGTTTTTCCAAGTATCTCTTTAAGAGATTTAAATGGAAAACCTTCTCCTTTCCTTCAATAGAGATCTGGTAGTTAGCCTTAGAAATCTTTTTCAGGACGGTAAACGGCCCTTGCCATCCGATCTTCAGTTGGTTGTTCTCAGTAGGGAGTAACACCAAAACTTTCTCTCCTGCTTCCAGTTCTCTCTCTTCCACGACTTTCCTGTATCGGTTAGCGTGCTTTGTGCGAGCTCGCTTAAAGTTAGTCGTTGCTAGGTCCCACCCTAGTTTCAACCTTTCCTTTAAAACCGACACATATTTACTTGCTGAGACGACTGTCTCATCCGCCTTCTCGTCTGTCAGAGACTGAAGTAAGGCTTCAAGCGGGCCCTTAATGGGTCTGCCAAATAAGAGTGTAGCTGGCGGAAATCCTGTGGAAGTATGAGGAGATTCTCTGTAGCCAAATAATGCTGCAGGAATACAGAGATCCCAATCTTCAGGTTTCACTTGTGCCAGCTTACTTAGCATCATGGTGAGGTTTCCATTAGCACGTTCCACGAGCCCATTTCCGGCCGGAGTATATGGCTTAGTGTGGATGTGCTGGGTCCTCAAGATCTTAACGATCTCATCCATCAACAGGTTTCGGTATGGAGATCCATTATCCGTCAACACTTGCTGCGGGAATCCCAACCGAGTGAAAATCTGCACGAGGGCTTCTGCGACATGCTTGGCATCTGCGCATGTTAGCGGGATAGCTTCTGCCCATAAAGTGCATGTATCGACTAAGGTCAGGATAAACCTGTTCCTTCTTTTAGTCCTTTCGAAAGGCCCTAAAATGTCGATCACACCCCGTTCGAATGGTGTTCCCATTATTGGCATTTCACCCATGTGGACTGGGGGTGCCCGTTGCTTGGGTGGCACACGTTGGCACTGGGCACAGGATTTGACATATCTGATGATATCAGTATTCACTCCTGGCCACCAATAATGAGTGGTTATACGTTGGTTTGTGGCGTTCTGTCCCATATGTCCGCTAAAGGGAAGAGAGTGCCCCATTTCTAGGATTTGGCTTCTGTACTGTTTCGGTACTAGGAGCTGGTTGTAACCTTGGTCAGGCTTGCCCGTTCTCCGATAAAGTACGCCATCCTCAGAAAAAATGTCCCCGTGCTGTGTTGGTTCCTTCGCCATGGGCAGTTTCCTAAAGCAGGGTGCCAAAGTCGGGTCCTTGTATTGCGCTTCTTTAAGTTCCATAGGTAACAAATTTGGCGCAGGCTCCCGTTCCTTCTTGGTTTGCCCTCTTGTAGTTACAGCTGCCACAATCGGCTCTTCCGGTTTCCCAATACACACGTATCTCCCGCCAAGTATGACTGGGTAGATGGGGTCATCCATAACAGCCGCTTTGATCACACCTCTGACAAAGTCAGAGTGTATCTCCACCAATGCGATGGGAAGCGCTGTAGGTGCATCACTCTTAAGAACTCCACACAGTTTAACGGTTTCTTCTGTCACTTGACCGGGTTTGACCAGGTGCCTGGCAACAATGCAATCAAAAGAAAGCCCCGTGTCAAACAAACAATATGTTGAAGTCCCGTTTAAAACAACCGTACCTCGCGTAGAGGGTCTCTCTCCCTCAGGTTGAGAATCACTGACAATAATTCTTTCCTGCGAGTCTGTTGTTTGTAAGCATCCGATGCGCTTTGGCTCGGTGTGCTTGCTCTGATCCTTAGTCCCGTGCTCAGGGGTTTTCCCTTTGCCACCTTGTCCTTTCTGGCTGCGCTGCCATGTAGGGCGGTCGGGTTGATCAGACTGTTTGGGGTGGTTGGGGTACTTGTTCTTGTAGAACTTGGATTTTTCAGGAGGGGGGTTTTGAGGTCCAGTTTCTCTGTGGTTGTTTTGGTTAGAAGCCTGAGAAGATTGCTCTAGGTTATGTTTTCGAAAATGCTCCTCTGTCGGTTTCCGCTTTGTGGCCGGTAGTTCAGCCAGCGCATTGTGATAACGCTCAGACTTTTCCAAAATGTCTCCAAGTTTTTCTGCCCCCTGCTCAGCGAGAAATCTCCGGGTATCAGCAGACAAAGTGTTCTTTATTTGTTCAGTTAGAACAAGTTCCTCAAGACCTTCATAGGTAGAGGGGAGCTGCGAAAGCTCAAGGCACTTTGTTAGATATCCCTTAAGACGAGATGAGAACTGGTGAAAAGTTTCAGAATTCTCTTTCCGGCTGTTGCGAAACAGTTGCAAAAACTTGCGAGCGTTCATTTCAAAGCGCTCCAGTAACGCTTTCTTCAACACATCGTAGTCGTCTTGTTGGCTACTTTCCAGCTTAGAATAAACATCATAAGCAGAACCTTTTAGGGCCTGGGAAAGTTTCATATTCCAACGCGACCTCTCTAACCCGTACAGAGTTGCAATTTTCTCAAATTTTTCTAACCATGTGTCAATCTTCTCATTTGGACAAGGAAAAGATTCAAGAGTGAAAGACATAGCATTTAGTTGAAGAGATTGAGTGTTAGCAGGGTCAGTTAAGGAAGAATGAGGAGAAGACTCTCCATTGCTGGAGGTAGAGGCAGCCCCACGCCTTTGGAATTCCAGAGTTTTAAGAGCTAACTCATGCTGTCTCTCTTTCTCTCTTTCCTCATGCTGCATCCTGCGAATTTCCATTTCCTCGTCCATCTTCTTCTGCTGTAATAGCCGGTCTTCCGCTTCTTTCCTCTCCGCTGCTTCTTTTTCCTCTTTAGCTTCAGCTGCTTTCCTCTCCGCATCATATCTCTCAAGTTCGTCCCTGACAAAAGCTTTCGCTTCCTCTCCTTCCAGTCCCTCCTCTCTCGCTTCGTCCCTGAGGAGTTGTCTAAGCTTGCCCTCTCGGCCATATTAGGTCAATGACTGAGACTAGTGGAGAAAGAAAATAGGAAAAAGGATACACTGGTTCCTACCACTTACGAGAAAAAAAATTACCAAAAATCAAAAGATGATATCCTTAACCCTGGGATACCTCCTCCAAAGTAAAATCTAACTATCGCTGCTATTATCGGCAATAAAGCACTTAATGCAAAACACGACTACGCCAACTAAATGGTAGTTAAGATTACTTCTGAAAAATAAGTTGCTACAGTGGAAAAGCAAAAGAATATTGCAAACATTAAAGAGAAAAATAATCCCTTAATTTTTAAAAATCCACTATAAGTTCGCCCCTGAAGTCAGATCGGGTAAGGGAGGGAATTAATCTGGACAAAAAGTCCGAAACACACTCCTTAACTTAGTTCAAACGCCGTTCTGCCTCAGTACCCAGTGAATGTTATACACTCACCACTTTACCAGCATTTAGTATTACAATCAGCAGTTAACATATATCCCGACAAATCAACCTGTAACCAAAATGTATATTATTCAAAGATGCTGTGGAAAAAAAACTTATTAGTTTGTGTGGTCAGCACGCCCGTAAACAGATCGCTAGTCTAGGGGGTAATTATTTAAAGATATAACAACTCACAAGACATCACACTCTTACTCTATATCAGAATACAGAATCTTAAGTTCAAAATCCAGATAGACGAGTCCACGTTTGTCGTACTCGTCTTCCTATTCTAAGTTCAAAGACCGGAAACGAGCCCTCATTTGTCGTAGATTTCCGATAGGAGAATTAAGACTAGGTTTGGTCCCTTCTGAATAGGTTTGAATAGGTGATAGACTCAGTGAGAGTTAGTGAAAGGTAATAGAATTTCCACACACGTGAGATGATAGATTTTGATATAGTGGCTGTCTCTGAAAGCGAAAAGAATTCTTCTCTCTCTCACCTATCTTCTACAACAGTTGTTACAGCGTCAGACAGACTACACCAATATACATATTACGTATATTTCTATCACTCACAGGCACGCACATACACGTGACGACAGGTAAACACACAGACGTGGGAAAACTATAACAATGATATATATATTATCTAGAACGAGCTGACCAAACACGATTATTAAGTTCAAGAGCGATTTTAATATCAGGAAAAATCGGCTCACAACATCAAAGAAAGTACATCAAGGAAAATACATATACACATAGTCACAAAACTTCAAGGAAATGTTGCAAGGATGATAGCCCCGTTATGGTGTTAACTCTAGGTTTAGCCCGGCCCCGTTAAGAGAACAGATGATGGCGCCCGAGTCACAGATACATAGGGTTTGAGTCTAAGAGTTTTTCTTTGTTTTATCTCGTAATTATATGCACAGAGTTTGAAAAAAATCTGATTTAACCTAAGACAAAAACACAAGAACTCTAGCCTTAGCAACAAATTATGCAGATTGGAAAAAAAAAATTAGGACAGCAACAGGGTGTCAAAGATATAATAGTGAAAATATCACTCAGACCAGCGTACACTCATTCATTCCGCCATGGCTTCTCATTCAGGTACTCACGACTTTGCTCGCTGCCTCTTGGAACACACTGATTTTAGATCTTTACACAGACTCAAAAAAAATGCAGTCTTCTGCCAAGAAGTCCCCAGTTCCAAAAGACGTATTTAACTCGGAGTCTCCGGGAACGACTACTTGGGTGTGCAAATTTGTTCAAATGTCTGATTAAGTCACCTAACAATTATTCCAGGCGCGGGAGTTAGCAGAGCACAGTGTCAATGGCGTAGGTTTCTAGAAATGATGAATGTCAGGTCGGTGCCTTCCCTCAGTATAGGATTCACTTTAGTCACACCACAGATTTGTCCACAAATAATATATATAGATAGTCGGGAAATGTTAGTTAATACTTGAAGTATTTCGCGCCACCAGGCAGAAAGATTACGTAGAGTTTTCTAGAAGAAATTAAGATCTGGCTCCAAGGTCCAGTATTTATCATTACAGTCTTTGAAAAACCCGTTATTGGGATATTAGTATTTCTGTCTAACTTGCACCGTCAGATCAGTGTTACTTGAGAAAACCCACGTGGTTCAAAATAAGGACTGTCTATTTCTTCACAAGTATGGAAACTACTACTAGGTGCTGGTAAAGTTAGGGTCACCCCAAAACTTTCACTGTGTGGAGGAAAAATAACACATATAATATAATAAACAGAATCTGAACTGGTTATAACTTACATTTAAACTTGCAAGCAGAGAGCTTTGCTTATCATTTAAACTTCCCGTGACGTAAGTTATAATTAAAAATCAGCAATCCTAATGAATTAGGAACACGTGCGTATTCCGTCACCATTCATGAGGCTCGATTCTAGAGTTTATACGTTAGTTTAGAAAAATACACTCGACTGAGTATTAGCAGTTAAATTAAATTCATAAATAGCTACAATTGCCGTTATAAGCTAGAAATTAAATTTTTAGTCTGCTTTCCACTGAATGCTTCCCTAGAAAATATAATAGCCTACCACTTTATTTCTCTTCTGCGCTAAAGAAATAGATTAAAATGAATTAAGCGATTTAACACTTTAACACTCACAAAATCTATATATCTATCATATTAATTACCTCAACCACAGAATTACAGGTAGTCGCACAACTTAAGAATAAAATGCTGAAAATATTTCTGGAAGTCTAGAAGTTCGACACATTGCCGAAACAAACTGAGATACTTCGCTAACAGCTATTCTGTTTACGAGCAACCTATCACTGTGAGTCTATGAGCGAGAATGAAATTAAAGTTTCAAACTTGGCCAATATCTTAAAATCAGACAAAGGGCCCAAACTTATTTCGCCAAGCGAAATTATCTCCCCTACTCCCAACATTTACGTCCGCTTAACGCGCGTCGTAACTGTCACCTACTGACCACGATGTACGCGTGTCAGTTTCAAATCCCAGACAGCCTGACTCCATTGCAGGGCAGTTTTTACACTACAGCTGACCATGGCCCAAGTGAGCGCCGTGTCATTTTGGGATTTTCCAGACAAATGTCTGGATACTGACCGGTGCAGATGTAAAGTATCACACCTCACCGGGACTAATGCCGAGAAGAAACTCGCGCGCTCGGTGAGAATGTAGACGATTTGCTACGTCCTATGTTCAGCGAACCGACTTATCACGCCTTCTGACGCCCTGCAGCCCTGACATCTACGTAATATCGTCCTAGCGCGATTCTCAGTTTTGAGAAAGAAACAGGTAAAGTTTGCGAATTATATGAAAATAATATTCGCAAAACGAATGGATGAAAAATATACGGGAAAAATGAAATACAGAGATAATAAAAGAGAGAATTTGGGTGAACGAATAGGAAGAAGATGTAGGAAATTAAATGAATATAAACCCTACGTGACACTGCTACTACTATTATTACAACTACTACTTCTCCTATTATTGCCATTACTACTTCTACCTCTGCTGCCACCCATATTATTGTTACCACTAATACTTCTACCATTGCTGGTACTACAATTATTACCACTACGACTTCTACTACTATTATTATTACCACTACTGTTTCTACAACTACATCTACTACTATTATTATTACCACTAACTTCTACCACTGCTGGTATTACTTGTGACAGAATTGTCCGTTCTATTTTCCTGGAGTTCATGTTTCTCGCCGACATTATTGATCTACCTCTCATTTTGCGTACTCATGGGCGCCATATATTGTTTACAATTGCTTCCTTCAATTCTTGTCATGTCTGGGCTTCATAGACCATCTTTACTGATTATTGTAATCGCTACTGCTAATACTATTACTACTACTATTACCACTATGGCTAATATGATTACTACTAATATTACCACTCCTGCTACTATGATTATTACTATTATCACCACTGCTATTACAATTACTACAACTACAATTACTACTACTACAATAACTACTACTACAATTACTACTACCACTACTGATACTACTATTACCACTACTGCTACTACAATTGCTACTATTACCAAAACTGCTAATACTATTACTACTACTGCTAATACTATTACTACTACCACTACTGTTACCACTATTGCTACTACAATTAATACTACTTTACACTATTGCTACTACGATTAATACTACTTTACACTACTGTTACTCATCCTCATGTAGCATGTCCTTCGCAAAACGTCGCTCTCATCACAGCCAGCCTGAAAGACTCGATCTCTAGCCAGCCTGAAAGACTCGATCTCTAGCCAGCCTTCCCGCCTCTTCCATTTTCGTATTCAATGTATCTTCGATGTCCTGTGTCCACCGTCATCTTGGTCGGCCCCTGCCTCGCCTTCCGGGTACCATACCCTCCATCACTGCTCTTTCTAAACCACTATGACGTTTAATGTGGCCAAAGTATTTCCGTTTCCGGGACATGATATTGTTTATGAGCCAGTTTTCCTCGATGTTCATGTCATGTAGGATGTCTATATTTTTATTTTTCTTGGTCCAAGATATTCTGAGAATTTTTACGTGACATTTTGCTTCAAAAGATAATTTTTTTCTTTAATGTTTGTGTAATGGTCCATGATTCACATCCGTACGTTGCCACCGGAAAGATGGACGTTCTCGGAAGTTTTACTTTTATTAATTTGCTGGCGTTATGCTATAGGTTCTTCATTTTATTTAACCTCTGCATAGCTATGGCAGGTCTCCTTCTGACCTCTTTTGAGCAGTCTCCATTGTTGTTAATTATGGAGCCAAGATATTCAAAATTTGTGACATTTTCAATTTCCTCATCATCGATGGTAATCTTTGGTTGGCATCTGCATTTTTTGAGGATGTTTCTCACATTAAAAATGTGGTCCCTCGTACCTCTGCCTTGTCTAAAACTTGCATGTACTTCATGTATTTCATGTTCTAACTTCTTTTCTATCCTCTTCATGATAATCCGCAAGAGGATTTTGCTGACATGACTTATTAAAGTAATAGTACGATAGTTGGTACAGTTTTAAATTGCCTTTCCTTGGGAGAGGGATATACACAGATATTTTCCATGCTTTGGGCCAGATTGCACTGTTCCAGGTCTTCACACATAGTGCATGATAAACATGGACGCTGGCCTCTCCTCCTGCTTGAATTAGTTCAGTTGGTATATCATCGCATCCAGACGATTTCACTTTCTTCAGGCTTTTGATTGCCGCATGTACTTCATCTAACATAGGTTCTGGCTCTCTCTCTTCACTTTCAATCGTCATGTCTGGAGTCTTTGTACTATCTTCATACATTTCTCTGCAGTACTTCTTCCATCTCTCCAGTATATCCTTACTTTGTGTTAATATGTTACCATTTCTATCATTAATTGCATGTAATAATGGTCTAAAATCATCGGTTAGCGTTTTGATTTCCTTGAACATATCCCCATCTTTTCCCTACAATTACAGATCTTCTATTCTATTGCAGGTGTTCGTTATGTACTGTTTCTTGTCTTTCCTAATCTCTCTTCTGATGTCTCTTGTGCAGTTTTTGTATTTGTCACTGTTGCGTTCTACCCCTGTTTGCTTTAATTTTCTTCTTTCTTCTACTGTTACTACTATTACACTATTGCTATGTACTACTATTACCACTACTGCTGCTACTATTACCACTATTGCTACTACTGTTACCACTACTGCTACTACTTTTACCACTACTTCTAAATACTATTACTACTACTTTTACCACTACTGCTAATATGATTACTATTACCACTACTGCTAATATGATATAATACTACCATTACCACTATGACTAATATAATTACTACTATTTCCACTACTGCTACTATGATTATGACTATTATCACTACTGCTACTACTATTATCATTGCTTCTACTACTATTAAAATGCTGTTACTATTAATGTTACTGTTACTACTATTACCATTACTGCGACTACTATTACTACTGCTGTTGCTGCTAATTAGACTACTGCTACTATTACTCCTGCTGCTAAATACCGCTGCTTCCAATCTCACTGCAACATCTCCAGCAATGAAGAAGCTGACAGACTGGCAAAAGCAGGTGAAAAGCTACCTGAGCCTGATACTTGTATAACTTTTGTAAGATGCAGAGTTTTATCAGAAGCAGATATAGGAATAAATGGGAAGAAGAAAATCCAGGCCACACAAAAAATTATGCATATCATTAGTGCTGTCACCAACATCACTACTGCTATCATCAATATCACTACTGGTGCTGCAGCAACAACCACTGTTCAAAACCCAGTAAACGTCTACGATGTCAGTTACTGTGATGAAATGGACGACCTCTTCACGATCTTTGTTTCACTCCGGCAGTATCGGTACATTTGTGGTACTGATTTTTATTATTTGCTCTCAATTGTTGCACTTTTCTTTCTTTTTCTGCTTGTGTGGCAAATATTTTGTAGGTACAAACAGTTGTTGACACTCCTCTCTGTGATGTCACCTGTTTGTTACCCGGTCATCCTAGCTTGCGGTGAGCAACTGAGATAAGATAGTCGCTGGCGTGTTTAGATTGAACCACTGATAAGATGACTCGTTTGGTAACCCAGATGGGCAGACACGGAGTTTTTGCGTACTCATATGACAGATAATGAGATTACTGTCTGTGTGACACATGTGGGATGACAAATGTGAGATAAGCGCTTCCGGGTCATCCTTGATACACCAACATTACTTTTTAATAAAGTAATAAGTATTACAGCTTACTCATGTTGTCATGTGTCTGCCGATCTGCCTGTGAGGGTGTATGCAAGGCATCAAATGTCCATATATGGTAATACATGACCTTTGCAGGCACGCACCTTATTTCACGTGGGACTATTTTGAAAATATCACACCCTATCTGCATGATTTGAAATGATTGGATCTTTTTGATTCGATTCATAACAACAATGTGTGGGAAGATAGGAATATAGTCTGACCATTTCGCAGTTTTATTTCACCTGTGAATTTCACGCTCGCCAAGACAACAGCAGACCTCGCCAGAGTGAAGACAAGATTCATAATTCCTTTTTTTTAACCAGACCTTTTATTGGAGAACCAAATAAGACTTACAAAGCACAGGAAATCTCTACATGTTAATAAGGAACACCGGGACTAGGAAACTGAAGACACACATGGAGTCTTCTTCTTCTTCCGTCCTTAGCCAAAGACCGGCAAAGCAGTCAGTGGCCATTACGCCTAGTGGCGTCTTTTGGGCAACAGCGAATAGATTTTCTTTGCCGTTGTTCCCATCACGCCTAATGGCGTCTTTAGGGCAACAACAAATCAATCCGTTTGTTGTTGTTTCCGTAATCAAAGTGACTGGCAAACGGGTGATCAACCCGTTGGGACATGGAGTAAGAGAGGGAATCTATTGTCAAATTAAAGACACCCCAGATGAGTACAAGAGACCGACTCGTCTCTTTTATTCATCTGAGCAAAAAGTCTGTGAGTCAGGATTGGCGTAAGTTGTGATTTACATTTCATATTGTATTACTAACATGTGAACTAACATATATATGTATATATTACCATGTGAAGTTTAATATGTGAAACGAGCTTATGGATCTCAAAGTCATTTGAGGCTGGCAACCTCAGCATATAGAATGATGATTCATGAACCACCACTGCACGGGCTGGTGATTGCTTTATAGATAGTTTCATCTTCTTCTTCTTCTTCCATCCTTAGCCATCAACCGGCATGAACCACCACTGCACGGGCTGGTGATTGCTTTATAGATAGTTTCATCTTCTTCTTCTTCTTCCATCCTTAGCCATCAACCGGCAAAGCAGTATGTGGCCAGTACGCCTAGTGGCGTCTTAGGGCAACAACAAATTGATCAATCTATCGCTGTTTCCACCACGCCTAGTGGCGTCTTTGTGGAACAAAAACAGACCAAACAATCTATCATTGTTTCCGTAATCAGATTGGTTGGCAAGCAGGTGATCAGCCCACTGTGCGAAGTTTTTACGGGATGGGGTAAACAGCCCCATGCCCATACCCTCCTTAGTCGCTTTTTACGACATGCGTGGTAGGGTGCAGTGTTACTATTCTTTGCTCCCCTTTCGGGCCCCGGTAACACACGGGTGAGATAGTTTCATAAAGAGAACTAAAAGCATAAAGTAGTTCCAGGTTCCCTATGGAGCAGGGAGGGAAAGATGAAAGAAATGATGTACATTCTAAGTATAATACTTACATTTTCAAAGCGATGTAAATGTCCCTATAAACATAGTCACTTTAAAATTAATGTAAGTTTTCAAGCTTAAACCAGTGTAAATGTCTATGTGAAAATATTCATTTTAAAGTAATGGAAGTTTCAAACTTTTCAATCAGAGTAAAACATAAATGAAAACATATTCAATTTATATTGTGAACACTTTTCAACCTGTGGTGATGTATATGTAAACAGATTCTATCTGTATTATTAACCTTTTTCATTTAAATATAAAGTAACGAAAGCTATTCTATTTAAAAGTAAAGGAAGTTTTATCCGGAGGGATAAAATTTAATTCTCATCTAGGGTAAAGTCTGAGTAATTGGGATGGTGGTATGGGAAGATAGGAACCCATAACTAGGGGGTGGAAAACACCATATTCAGAAGAGCGTTTTGTTCTATTCTTTTACCATAGTTATTGGTGGTACCGCACAGCGGATTGATCAACCGCTTGCTTGTCACATTGATTACGGAAACAACAATTAATATTCTGTTGTACCAATAAACGCCTTTAGGCGTAATGGAACAACGGATAATTTCTTGTTGCCCTAAGACGCCGCAAGGCGTAATGGCCACAGACTGCTTGGTCGGTCTCTGGCTAAGGACGGAAGAAGAAGATTGGTGGTACCAGCAGAAAGTACTATCTCTGGAACAAGAAGGGAACCATGGCCTAAGCTTTAAGACGCAGGACCCACATGGTAGACTCTCCTTGACGTTCTTGGGAAATGAGCTACCAGCGACAACCTTGATCAGAGATGAGCGTGAGCAGAGTGAAAAGAACCAACCAGAGTGAAAAGAACCAACCCATAAGAAGGAGCAGAACCATCAATGGCAGCTAAGTTCAAATATATGCTGCCACTTGAACTTCTTGTAACATCTCACATTCCCTAAAGACTGTGATGATAACTTTCTTGATCCATAACTATTCAAATTATTTTCCAACTGTTAAAAACCAAAGTGATTATTAAATTTTGTTATTTGTAATGTTACAAATTTAACTTCGATTTAATCATTTAAAGTTACTGCATGTTTGTCTCAGTCAAATTACTACACACACTCTAAACAGAGATATACTAAAATAATAGAATTCCACTGAGTAAATCAGGGGTGGGGGCTTAAACGAGCTGAAAGTAATAAGTGCTTAAATCTTTCACAAAAGTTGTAGTCAGATTACAGAATTAACGTGCTCAGCAACAGCCAGCATTGTTTTCGCTTATCTGAATATCATGTGAAGACTCCCATGTGATAGAAGCTTTACTACTCTTCTATCTACATTTCTGCCAAGAGTAATCTTGTGTAAAGACAGACTCCTTTGAAGCCTATAATAGATACTCTTGAGTTCTGGCCACTGTTGGACCACTACTGCAAAGCAGGGGAGGCAATACCATCACAGTTACAAAAGTAGAGAACGTTAATCATTTTGTTTACTTCCTGTGACATATTTGATCTGACGACACTTCCTAGTGTAGTAGTTGCCAACCTAAAGGAGACCCATACCGATATCAGACCCTACTTCGTGGTTGGGATTGGCATGGAAGTGCTAAAATAAACCACTGGATAAGAAAATTTAAAAAAAAAAAAAAAACCACTCATGTGTTCTCTCGGGAATCCATGAACAATATATATTTTATAGAAACGAGAAAGATATACATGTGAACAATACAACAGCAAAATGGTCGGGGTGTGGGGTGCAGAGGGGGTTCGGATAGGCTTCATCAACCACAAAAAAACAAGGGACACTGACGGTAAACAAATATAAACAAAAGCAAATAACGCAATATACGAATAAAAGGCATGAACAAGTAGGTCAAGTTAGTCTGGTTCCGTGCCTCGAGGCGTTGATGATCATGTCTATCTTAAGATCTCGATTTGTTAAGCTCTCAATCCGTTCCGTTGTTTTATCTCTACCCACGCCATGGTACCAAGCTATCCATTAACTTTTCTCTACGGTGTTCTCTACTTCTCTTTCCCTCTATTTTTCCCGTAGTCATGACGATTTCAAATGCTCCTCTAATCAATCACATGTCCAGTGCAGGTTGATTGTCGGTTGGATATATTTGTAAATATATTGATTTGTTCACTAGCTCGAAAACAGCCGATGAAAAAGCAGAAATAAAATAACTAAACAGAATAAAACATGGAATATAAACAAAACGAAACAACAAATAAATACGTGAAACTGAAATAAAAAGTCACAGAATAACAAAACACTTTTCGCCGTGAAATGTGAGAATTATCAGACACAGGAGATTAATGACTGCTCAGGCGGTTCACAACACTACTAGCAAAACCAAAAACAAAAAAAAAAAGGTGAGAGGAACTGGGGATTGGGAGAAACACTGGAAAGAAAGGTGCCCGGTGTGTACGGAATGTGGTGCTGATGAAATGTATAACTCTGTAAATACTATGTTGTAAAACATTGACCCAATAAAGGTATTTTAAAAAAAAAAAAAAAAAAAAGGAATGTGGTGCTGAACGTTCGTGCGCCTATGTAGAAAACACCCCATGTCAAAAGTCAAACGATTGTCTGAAGCCGAGTTCTATAATTAGAACTGCATGAGCGGTTAGCAGTTAAAATAAAAAAAAGTTAGCAGTTATTCTGATGCAACGTAGCATGTGGAATCTTCGACATCACTTGCACGTGCGCAATGTTAGCTCCAACAGAAGCCGAGAGTACGGATCTAGGTCACACAACAAACGAGTCTGACAAGCTTCAAACCATCAACATTAAGCACTTTAAAAAAACATGCCTGTCTCTTTGACCAGGGCCGTTTATAAGAAATCGCATATTCCATATATGTAGGCTACAACCCTCAAAATACGTTTGTACAAATAAAGTTCGCAGCGTGACGGTGTGTCATGCCATGAATGCTAGTAACTAGCGAACACCACTGACAATAGGCGCGCTGATGCCGCCTTGTCTGAATGACTTTGGATGCACGGATATCAACAAACATGTCAACAAGGCACGATTGTTGGTCTGCACAAAGGGCGTACACAATCAAACTGGGCCCAACGGCCTGCGTAAATGAGCTAGCTACCGGCTAGCACGTTTAGCCCGACATTTTCAATGTGATGTCACAAAAAGGTAATAATAATAATAACAAAAAGGAATGCAGTTAGAAAGACACTGATCACGGATATTGAGTTTTTTTCACTAACGTGTGCAAGTTTATTGCTTTTCATTGTGAAACAATTTTTTTGTTGCTGGTACAGTAACCCTTATATTAGTTTTTTTTTAAAGTCTGGATAAGTAGCTGTGTAAAAGCCAAACATGATGCTAAATAAGGTAGTAGTCCTCGCTGTAGGGGCGTAAAATGTTAGAGACTACACTGTACTAGCTTCAGCTTTATGAGGTGGGCGTGACCAGTTCACTTCATCGCCGCCTTTGCCTATATAACTCAAAGAGAGAAATCAGGGTACCCATTTGCTCTACCCAGGGGTCTGCAGACTACAGCCTGCGGCTTCATTATCTCCGGCCCGTCAACGATATATCAACTTACTGAATCAGTGATCCATTTCTTATAACGTCAAAGCAAAGTGGATTAGTGTTAATTTTACATTGTTGTTGTCATTGTCCAACTATGTAGGCGTTTTTTAAGAGATAAGAAGTTTTTGTCCCTACATATACATGTTTCGGTTCCCCAGTAATAATTATGTCTCCTTTTTTTTTTATATGCTGAAATGTACTCCATATCACTGATTCGAATGCTTTGAACAGAGGGGTAGATTGGCTTCTCAAATGCATAGAGTTTGTGTCAGTGAATGTTGGTATTTGTTTATATTCAAATTCACGATTAGCCGTAGCCAACATGTCACAACAAGAAAGTTGACTGATTGTATCTTTTTTTTTTTTTAAAGAACTGTGAAGCGAGGACTTTTTAAAAAAAAATCCAAGCAGATAAAGTATTGTGTTTAATATGCAAGGAGAACATCGCAGTCCTAAAAGAATACAATATACATCAACATTAACCAATCAATGATAATATTTATCATACTATTTTCTTTGATTTTGGCAAGTCTACTTGGTCCAAGAGACCTCAAATATTACATTCTGGCCCGTCTCCCACAACAACAAAAAAGTTTGCCGACCACTGGCTTGCCAATTGGAAGCTTTAACATGAAAATACCACAAAACTTATAAGAAACATTTGTGCCCCACCTTAAAAGATATTAGCAAAAACTATAGCCAGCGACCACAACAAAGTTACAACCAAAAGCTGTGTCACCAAAATGCAGTCATCCTTTTAAAGACACGTTTCAAATATATGCTTACTTACTTAGTCGTTCCCCGTCTACCGTGAGGTGTAGAGGTTTGGAAGAGAGAGCGCCAGACTATCCTATCGGCTGTCTTCCTCCTGGCCTGGTTCCATTCTAGTCCTCGGTCCTTCAAAGATTGTCTAATGTTGTCCTCCCAGCGGACTCTGGGTCGTCCTGGGGGTCTGGATCCCTGGCTCTTTGTTTCCCATGCTTGCCGTGGTAGCTGATCTTCTCCCATTCTGCAGACATGGCCAAACCATCTTAGTTGGCACTGTTCTACTTGGGTCTGCAGGGGGTGGGATTTTAGGCCTTGACGTATCGTCTGGTTGCGGACCATGTCTCTTCTTGTTACTTCAACCACCTTCCTCAGATACCTCATTTCTGAGGTTTGGATCTGGCTTTTGTGGGTTGTAGTCATTGCCCATGACTCGCATCCATATGTCAAGTCTGGGACATAGGTGGAGCGGTATACAGCCATCTTCGTTTTCTTACCAACCTCTCTCTTGCTGAGGAATCCTCGATTTATGGCCTGAAAAAGTCTCCCAGCCGCTGCTTTTTGAGTGGCCAACTCTTCTTTGATGCCTCCCTTTCGGTCGACCTGCTCCAGGACCTGTTCTCCCAGCTTAATCTGATTTCTTTCTTTTCGTGATATCACCATGGATTTTGTTTTAGAGCTGTTTATGACCATCCCTCTCTTCTCCAGCTCTTCCTTCCAGACTTGCAGGTTGGATTGGAGATGTGCCTCTGATTTAGCAATCAGGGCAACATCATCAGCAAATGCCAGCTCTGAAATACAGACCTGTGTCATCTTCCAGTACCCCACTGAATACTTTCCTGTCCTCTCCTTACATGCCTAGATGACATCGCCCACGAGGAGTATGAAAAGATAAGGTGACAGGATATCACCTTGTCTTACACCAGTGGTGGTGTTTCAAATATATCTCATCTCATCTCATAATCGGAACCTCTTCTACCCCGTGAAACGAGGTGTAGAGGGTACCCAAGTGCACAAGGCTCATGGGCGGGACATGTAATCAAAGTGACTTGGCAAACAGGTGATTAGCCCATTGTGCCCGGACTTGCCCTCAAGTGTACTCATATTCGCTATAAAACCTCCGAACTATCGAGACGTCATTCCAGCCAAAATGGACAGAGCCTCATATACCCGAAGGTTTCGAGGGATGTCCTTCCTCATCTGCACAAAGGCATTTATAGAGGAACTCTCAGGACCCGTAGGTCTGAGGAAAGGAGCAAATCTGAAGACAGGCACAGCAGTCTTTGGTACTGGGAGGTCTCCACTCAGAGTGGTGTACCACACACAGTCAGTAAAGACAAAGGTCGCCTGCACCGAGTTTCAAATATATACTTAGTTTTATTTGCTCTACTCACGCTGTACAGCAAGACGACACCTCAAGGTAAGGTCACATGCCTTACATCATACTACAGTCGTTCCTGGAAGGGGGTGGTGTCTGAGGAGACAGAATATGGTTACTGCAATCTTGGGGAGGCATGTAGTTTAAAGCGACTAATACGAAGTTGAGAATGAGGATGGCAACCTCACCATGTCAAACAAACTGCTACAAGAGCACATGAATGCTCTGGTGCTTGCTTCATGCCAGGGGGTGGCTGCAGTGGTTGTACCACACTCAATAAGGAGCTAACGGAAACGATGATTATGTCAAACGTTGCTATGACAACCATCAATTCAAACAGCATATCATATGTACTGCTTGTTCTAGTTTCCAGAAAGAGTGTAACTGCTGTGGCTTCACCATGCTCCACTGGCAGCAGAAACAAAAACAAAGAGTAATGATGCAATCATCACTACAGGATATATTCACTTATGATGTTTCTCGTCGTTATGATTATTATTATTCTTCTTTAAGCACCATGCCAGCTGGTGTAGATGATCATGTCTCGCCATAACCTCCAGTAATGTTTTATCAATTCTGTTGTTGCATCTCTCCATGCTACGTTGTTAAACTGTCCAGTATGTTCTCTCTTTGCCATCCTCCTGTTTCATTAATTGTTCCTATCATTATATTATATAACTGTCAAGAATAGGTTTTCACATAATCTGAATTATTATGTTAAAATGCCATACTTCACAAGGAGCTTGATTAATGTTTTGGTTGCAAGTTGCTGCGAGCGACATATATGTTAAAAGCAGTCCCACTGGTTGGTGGATAGTTGAATACGTGTTCAACTTGTCTGAAAGCTAAAGATGCGTTGAGTGAGTTGAGCTCTGATATTTGGTGAGAGTAAATGGGATTAGTTTATGGGAGAGCTGGTTGCTGGATGTTGAGAAATGCGAGACTGTCTCAAGTTCTGTGTTACAACGCTTCACCTTCGTTTGGAAGGAGATGTTGTTGTTGAACTTGGGCTGCTGAGATTTTCACTCTTTTGCAGCCAATACCAAGTTGAAGAGTCCTTAGTTTTATCTACACAGTGGATCTAGGCTTTTCCTGGGGCTTTTCTGACATTCCAAAATGTGCTGAGTTGAAGTCGTGAGCTCCAGTTTCTCCAGCTTGGTCTGCATTTAAAGATCATCACATCAGGTCTCAAGCTAGGAGAAAGAAGCATCGGATATACAAGGGGGCTCTCCAAATATGCAGAGCTAAAATACTGTGCTGTGGTTCAGGGCTCTCCCAACGAATCGTCAAGTCTTACACATTGCCACTTTTCAGCTCCCCCTGCTTATCATGAGGCCCACAGTAAGATCCTCCTGCATGCAGGCATAAGCCAGAGTTACGTCAGGGGCTCAAGTGACTCCTCCAAGCTTAGCGAGCAATGCTAAAACACAAGCAATACTCTCCATACCCCATGGGGTTTCTTATCAGACAAAGACAAAATATGACGACTGCTTACTCAAGCATGTCATACAAGGCACCTGACATCAGGCTACACGTGGAGCTGGTAACCTCATCACGTAAATGCTTCGTGCAGGCTTCCTGCAAGGTGACCAGCTGAAGTGGTGACTCCATGATCCACAATGAGAGAAAAGGAAATGACTATTCTCCTTAACAAGAAGACACCAAATAACAAGGTTAAAACTGGCCACTGAAGACTGAAATACCATTTACTGCAGAAGTAAAAAAAACTGGACAAACAGATTCATGTTGACATATGCAGTAAAACCCATCATCATTACTCATCACCTCCGTCTTTAACAAACTCATGCCAGATCTTCCTGTCACGTGACATCCAGCTCAAGGACTTTACGTGTCTTCCACAACCATTTCATTCCTGTCTCTAGCTCTCTTCTCCATTTGTTGTTTGGAGATTCCAGAATAAAACTGAGTAAAAGCATATTTGCAAGCACGCTCCATGAGAAACAAACCTGACAGTACCTTTTCTCTTCCCTTGAGAAGTGAACTGTACGCTAATGAGAGAAGCACGTGACATACCATGGAATTAAAGTGAGATAGAACTTACTATACAAGAGACAAAATAATCATTCCCTGATTTGTTTGTCCTTTCAATCTGTCTTTAACTTCAGACATGTGAATTTGAACAGCGTTTTTAAGAAAATATCAACATGAAATTTCTTGCAAGGGGACCAGCTGCACTCTATAAAGAGGTCAAAGCAAAATGATAATGAAGATATACATGACCTGAACTAGCGGTCGGCAACCCAGGAGCTGTGGCAAGCTATTTTAGAACCAGCTCTCTAAAGATCTACCTTGATTAAATTATCTCTGTTTTAAGAATTTGGAATAAGTGCAGCTTTATTGTAACTTCCGAGACGGCCGCATAATCTGGTTTCTCTAATTCTATCACCACAGCGGTGGAAAATTCAAACTAAATGATATTTTACTGAATGTTAACTTCAAACAAGCGATCATTTCTTATCGCAGTTCATGAATAAAGTGAATTTGAGTAAGCCAGAATGCGGGTTTTCACCGTCAATGTAATGAAAAGTACCTTCAAACATAGGGACACTGTACTTTTAAGTGCCAGAAGGAAAGGCTAGTCCGCAATGTACCTAGGTGAAAAATGTGTTCCCCCCCCCCCCATTTCTAACATGAGATCCACCAAATAATCCCTTGGGATCTATAGGTAGATTAAGATCAACCCGTTACCCACCCCTGATCTAAACAATACTTTAATAATTAACGTTACCTTCATCATTGGCTTTTGCCTCCAACTGCTTCACATCGGTGCACTCTGCCAATGACTGCTGTAAAACCTGGTCCATAAACTTGGCCTGGATAGGTGAGCTTTTCTTCAGCAGCGAGTATAAAGCCACCGTCTGTTCGCATTCGTTCCATTCCTTGAACCAGGACGTGACTAAAGCCACCTGCTCCCGAAAGTTACTGGACTTCATGCTCACGGCAAATGTAGGTTAAGTAATGATCTTAGTTAATCCATGCAGTAAAACTTGTTCAATGAGTGTCACATACTGCTGCTGCTGCTACTTTGTGTGTGTCTGAATAGCACGTACAGCCTCACTCCACTATATTTTCACCATACAAGAGATGATTGCAGCAAAAATCTATGGACAAGAAGAACAAATATGTTTAAACAAATCTTGAACACATTCAACATTAGTCATGAAGTGTTTCCATTATATCATATCCCCTTTCACTTCTTATGGAGCATAAAACCACAACTGAACTAACCTCCCATGAAGAAAGCTTGTCCGAAAGCATTTATGTGGTCTTGCATAGATATTTCTATTGCAACTTTCTGCACATGATGAGTTTGCGTCCAAGTACAACCTTATATTAGTCACCTCATACTACAACATGCCTCAGGGAGCATTAACCCTAGTCTGTCCCCTCAGAGATCTCCAGAAACTAGAAGGGATGTTATCCCTTTTTGCTTGATCTACATACAAATACAGTGCATTCATTCATAACCATGTCTCCATTTTTATTTTTGTACTGTTAGGAGCAAGGGCCACCACTCTACAACGGGCTTCCTGCACACACACACACACACAAATGTCACGCGCTCATCCAGTTGTGGTTTATGTAGCAATTTGTTTTGCATGACAAAGAACTCAACCCCCTGAACCTCACATCAGCTGTCTCAAACAAGACGATTGGTGGCAGCAGGTGCCCTAATCTATCATCATCCCCACAGATATCTCCACACAGAACCACATGAGATGTTCTTACATCATCTTATAACCTGCAACTTTCAAATAATATACTCATGTAAGCAATAATCACCCGTGTGTTGCCGGGGCCCGAAAGGGGAGCAAAGAATAGTAACACTGCACCCTACCACGCATGTCGTAAAAAGCGACTAAGGAGGGTTGGGCATGGGGCTGTTTACCCCATCCCGTAAAAACTTCGCACAGTGGGCTGATCACCTGCTTGCCAACCAATCTGATTACGGAAACGATAGATTGTTTGGTCTGTTTCTGTTCCACAAAGACGCCACTAGGCGTGGTGGAAACAGCGATAGATTGATCAATTTGTTGTTGCCCTAAGACGCCACTAGGCGTACTGGCCACATACTGCTTTGCCGGTTGGTGGCTAAGGATGGAAGAAGAAGTAAGCAATAATAAAACCCAAACCTTATATATACAATAACAATAAAATTGTGGTAAACATGAATATGCAATACGGTCACACAGTAATGACTAGTCTTTATTTTTAATGCACGCAATCCAGAAACACAACCGACAAGTAAAGCATTACAACACTGCAATATAAAATGTTCTTATGTTTTTGTCATGAGTGCTTTACACCTATAAAATATATATATCAATACCTTTGAACTACCAAAAGCAGATAAGTTTACAGGTATTGTGACGGCCCAACCTTGCCATCAGATAACGCCTAGATGTTGCACTTGTGTGTGTCTGGTTTTTTTTAAAAACAGTATTGTGCATTTTAACTTTGGTATGATATAATAATAATAATAAATTCTTTAAGCACCAAACACGGCGCATAAGGCAGAAAACCAGTGCTCTCCAGGTTGTTCGTTGTGACGCCACTCCTCTTAGCTCTTGCACATTATTTAGGCCCAACGTTCTTCCTTCTCTTATTATTGTTCTTCTGAGTGTTTCTTTTGGTCTTCCTTTTTTCCTCTTACCCTCAGGAACCCAAGTGAGCGCCTGTAGTGGTATTCTGTTGTTTTGCATTCGTAGGACATGACCGATATATGACCATCGTCTTTTCCTTATATAGTCGGAGACATATTTCTGCCTAGAGTCTTCTCTTATTTGTCGATTAGTCTTGAATTCTTTCCAACTGATGTTCATGAGTTTTCTAAGACATTTGTTCTCGAATGTATTCAGCTTGTTCTCCAATGATTTTGTTATTTTCCAACTCTCACAGCCGTATGTTAACACTGAGATAACATTTGAATTAAACAGACGAAGCTTGGTATGTATATTCAATGATCGTAATTTCCAAATGTTAGATAATCTATTGAAGGCGCTAGCTGCCAAAGCAATTCTAGTATGGATTTCTCTTGTTGTGTCACCATCCTGAGTCATTTTACTGCCTAAATAATTGAAACTTTCAACTTTCTGTAGTTTTTCCCCGTTCAAGATGATATCAAAGGTCTCGTTAGAAAAGTTCATAGCTTTAGTTTTAGAGGCATTTATTTGGAGACCTATTTTAACCGAGAGATGACACAAAATTATTTATTGCTTCTTGGGATTGTCTTGGTGTTGAACTTAAGAATGCTACATCATCTGCGAAATCCAGGTCCCCCAGGAATTTTCCATTTGTCCATTTTATACCCAATTGTTCATTGTGGGTATAGTTTCTCATAACCCAATCAATAGCTATTCCAAAAAGTAGTGGTGACATAATACAGCCTTGTTTCACCCCTGTATGATATACCATGATAGAAAACCCTTACACACAGTATTACAACATAAGGTCATCTGGTCAAAAGAATGGTCCCACCTCAGACACATGCTTCTGCTCATTTGGGTCACGAATTTCAAATACCATACTGCTTACGCGAACTTACAACATAGTTATGTCACTGTTGGTGACCGAAGGTATGAGGACAACTATTCTATTAATTTCAGCTAACTGTAACAACACTGTCTCCAGGAAAAGACTGGGTGATGCAGATGTTCTCACAACTAAAGTCATTTGTATTTTCTTGTGTTCGAGGACAAACCAGCCACTGTAAATTAAACATGATTTATTAATCACCATTTCCAACTTGACAAGAAAACAGCATGGACAGTAGAAAATGAGACTCCAGTCAGAACATCTGGCACAAAGGCTCAAAGAAAGACCAGATAGAAAGTTTGACCAATAACTCTGCATACGCCACCTACTTAGACCGTCTACAACTCTGGACAAAACCTGTGAAAGACTTCTGTTATGTAAATAAATGAAACAATGTGAAGCTTGGTATCAAGTATGTGAAGGACAAAGGTGTACCACTTAATGATGTCAAGTGCTGTGATCAGTTCTGCAATCTAAACAAATTCACATGCACATGAAAAGTGTGACCTACAGAAATGTAAGTATCCATTGGTTAAACGGAGAAAGATGACACCTGAAGGACTATTCACAGAAAAAAAAAATGGCTTGCAACAAAACGTGATTACATTTTTGTCTATTTGACCTTCATGAAGCATGGATCTACCGCTGCAGCTGATCCCCTTGAAAGAAGGTGGCACCAAAGCATATGCTCTCTTGCAGTGGTAGTTTCAATTGTAATCTGTTTACGTGATATGGCTGCCAGGCTCATGCACAACCTCTTATTAGTCAACTCTTATGACAAGTCTGAAGGAGCAGTAGTCATGTTCTTTATTTCCTCTGTCAATCTTATTGGAGTAACAAATTTACAATCTTATCGGGGTAACAAATTTACAATCTTATCAGGGTAACAAATTTACAATTTTATCGAAGTAACAAATTTACAATCTTATTGGAGTAACAAATTTACAATCTTATCGGGGTAACAAATTTACAATTTTATCGGAGTAACAAATTTACAATCTTATTGGGGTAACATCTTTACAATCTTATCGGGGTAACAACTTACAATCATATTGGGGTAACAAATTTACAATCTTATTGGGGTAACAAATTTACAATCTTATTGGAGTAGCAAATTTACAATCTTATTGGAGTAACAAATTTGCAAAGATTTTTAAAGTCCCAAAATCTGTTAATATCCTGTTTGGTAGTACAGGTCTGTATTCTTTTATCCGAAATCCCCAGGAACAGCTTTGTTCTGAAAACATGATTTTTTTCTGTGTTCAGATGTAGCCCAAACCGTGTTCAAAAAGTAGCCCCAATTGTGGTTGAAAAGCAGCCCAAAGAAATGTTCAATTTTCAGCATATTTCTGTGTTCAGATAAAAAGATATAAACCTATATGTTAAGAAAATGCCCCAAAATAAGGATCACTGGCAAGAAATACTTGCAGCCCTAACATTCACATGAAACAAAAATAATAGACTGCCTTGCTCACTCACTCATAAACACACCCATTTTATTTTAAATTGTAATTCCCTAGCACTATATAGAAATCATAACTGTGAACACAAGCCTTTCTTTTCTCTCCCCACCACCTGGCTACCAATGCTACAAATGTGAACTGGTTAATCAAGCTATCCAGTCTATGGGAGGTCTCAAGTTGGTTATTTACACTACCAATGGAAGGTGTCCTCTTTTTTGAGAACTGAGATGTAGTAGTAAATAATGAATCATTCCAGATAACCAGACAATTAGCAGCTGCTGTTTTCTCAAAAACAATTGGGAAAAACCTGTTAACTTTTCTAACCCCACAAAATTTGACTGCATTTCTGACCTTAAGCTATCCAATTGATAATAATCAAGTACTTTGATATTACTTCCCCTTCCACTAAGTACACGAAAGCTAACTTCAGTAAGCATTTTATTGGCCATAAGTTTGATATAATCAAATTGTTTTGGTTTATATTAAGAGGATCGTTAATCAATTTAATTAGTGCAGTGATTCTCTAAGCGTTTGATTGGCAGTGACTAGAGCACTTGCCTCTGGCTGCAAAGTTACTGGGTTCTGCTTCAAAACCTGTTACACACGTCTAATCAGCTGTCAATGGGAACCTGACTTTGCTCTTGAGTTAGGGAAAGCAAAGGCAGTGAAAAAGAGATCTGGTCACCCCCACCTCATAAAGCTGAGGCTCAGTACAGTTAAATCTGTTAACTTCACTCCACCCATGGCAGTATCAGCTATGGGACAACCTTGACCTTAGTGATACCATCACTGGTGATGTCTACGAAAGTGAGTTAAGTATCAGTCTTACTCTGACAAAAGCTTAATACAGCTCATCTACCGCATGGTCTTTCAGAGGAACAGGATTATGAAAATTTTATGTCAAAAGAAATTTTTAACGAATCTATTATTTTGTTTTAAACTGGATGTTAAATCCTTCAAAAGGATCCAGTACATTCATGAAGATATCCTGCTATAACGCAACCGTCTCATGCAATTCCTGGTTCTAGAACTTTTCATGCATAAACATGTAAGTTTCATAATTATTTGCCTATCAGGAAAAATATATCATTACTTTATTGGTTGAAACAACTGCTTGTAGAAAGCATTCAAATTAAAACATACAGAAATAATGTTAAGACAGATGAGCCATATCATCATCTTCACTATTCAGGATAGAGTACAGTCATTCAGGATAGAGTACAGTCATTCAGGATAGAGTACAGTCATTCAACAAATATGCTCTAGCCTTTATGACCAGTGCCATCCATTTAAGTTCTTTCCATATATTTGTATCCCTTTCATATTTGCCTGTTTCTCTTATCCTAGGGCTTTTAGAACAGGGACTGCCTTGTAATGCTATCAACTGGTTTTCTTAAAATGGGTCCTTTCTAACACCAGCATCTTATCATCACAACTTGTTCTACTGGCACTTTGCTTTGGTTGACTTGTCCCTTACATGCTGAAGTTCTGTTGGCTTAAGGTTTCTACAGGATGAAGTAGCCAGCCCCATGCCCAACCTTATATGGCATGTCTGGCTGGTTACAGTGTTACTATTCTTTGTTCATCCTTTTAACCCCAGTAACATATGAGAAATGAGCCATATAATCCACGAGAACCAGTCATCTCTCAGCACACATTCTTTGAAGCAAGAAAGATCATAGAATGTAGGAAACAGGTTTTATATAATGTTGAGGTTATTTTCACAAAGGTCAGAAGACTTGTTCTCAAAAAAGGTTGGTTTCTGTCCTTTCAGTTGAGTTAATCTACACAACCTGTTGGTCTCTGTCCTTTCAGTTGAGTTAATCTACACAACCTGTCTCCACTGCAGTTTGTGAATTCTGCTGACTTTATTCCAAGCCATAGTGTCTAATTGTCCAGCATTTTCGCTCTTTGCCATCCTCTATTTTTATCCATGAATCTGCCTTGTTGTCACAATGTATTCTATCATTCTTTTTCTCACAACATACCCAAAGAAAGTGAACAGTTTCCTTGTGAGTAAGTATTCACCTTGCCGAACACCTGAGTGCAGTCTGTAAAGTGCAATTATAGACATGTTTTTGTGTCTATAGATCTGTTTACTCTACTCTGTTGCTGCTAAATTAATCTTTGGCACTGTTTCTCTTATTGCCACCTACAATGGTTTATGTACAAATTACGTTAAATGTAAGTGAAAACCAGAGTAAGCTAGACCTTCACTACATTAAAATTTTAAACAAAGTTACTTTAAATACATGAATTAATTTACAAGAATTGTTAAATAAAATACATTCCCTGGCCAGTATCAAGTTCTGAATGTTCCTGCACCTAATACAAGGGGCTTGACATAAGTCTTGGGCCTGACCATGAAGGAGTCAGAGGAGGAAGATGAAACTTGGCACATTTAAAGTTCATCATATTTGCACTGAATGTGTAAAGTACGCGTTTGTTTCTTCAATGGGTTTTCCCACTACGGTGCACGGCGCAATGTACCCTATTGACCGGATCTGCTGCTCCAAAGATTTGACAAAACAATGGAAAAGAAGGAGGCCAGAGCTGTGATAAAATTTCTGATGTTTCAGGGAAAAACACCTACAGAAATACACAGGTAGATGGAACCAGTGTTTCGTGATTCTTGTCCTTCATATACTTCGGTAAAAAACTGGTGTCAACAGTTCAAGTGCGGCCGCTCAAATTTTGCTGATCTGCCAAGATCTGGTAGACCAGCCTCAGAGTGCAACGATGAAAATGCAACAAGAGTGAAGAAAATCATTGACCAGGATCAAAAAATAACAACTGCGGAGATAGCTAGTAGAGTAATACTGAATGAAAGAACAGTTTATAGAATTTTACACAAAAGACTGAACATGAGAAAAGTGTGTGCACTCTGGGTTCCGCGACTGTTGACACGTGAACAGAAGCAAACGAGGGTAAATTGCTGTCAACAGTTGCTCAAAAAGTGTCAGTCAAAACACTTTTTGAAGACCATGGTGACAGTAGATGAGACTTGGGTACACCATTATGACCCCGAATCCAAAATTGCCAGCATGCAATGGAAAACCCTGGGCTCCCCAACACCTGTCAAGCCGAGAGCGCAGAAATCTGCAGGAAAAGTGATGCTGACTGTTTTTTGGGACGCCAAAGGTGTCCTGTTGAAAGATTATCTGCCTCGTGGCAACACAGTTAATGGACAGTACCATGCAGATCTTCTCACCAAACTAAGAAAGGTTGTGACCAGGAAACGAGGGATAACGCGCACTCAAAATCTTCCTTTGCTTCAAGACAACGCGCCCTCTCACAAAGCACGGCTTGTGCAGCTAGCAGCCAACGATTTGAATATTGAAATTCTTCCACACCCACCATATTCTCCAGATTTGGCTCCATCAGACTTTTTTCTATTCCCAAATCTTAAAAAGCAGCTAAAAGGAAATCATTTTGACAGCGATGAAGAAGTTATACTGGCATGTGATGACTGGTTTAGTTTGAAAAATAGGGTGTTTTACTCCCAAGGTCTTTTCAAGGTCAAGAGATGGCAGAAGTGTGTCAATTCAGACGGTGGCTATATTGAAAAGGAATAAACACTATACAAAATTTCAGCTCTCTGTGACATGTCCTTCATGGTCAGGCTCAAGACTTATGTCAATCCCCTTGTATTTATATTAAAAAGCAAAATAACACATGATTTTATCTAATTCATTTCAGAAAATTCAGTTACAAAGTTTAAAAAAAATGTGAAATAACAAAGATGATTGAGCTAGCATCAACCTTGAATCAGGCAGACTCATCAGGGAGCTCTACTGTTTTGTCAATGGGCCACCGCTGTCTAGGTTACCTTCACCTACACCAGCTTGTGGTGACAGTCTGCTGCAAAAGTTTGCACAGAAGTGCACGATAAATTAATTAAACAGCAGCTGCAACTCTAAACCACATGTCTGTTTATAAAATTGATAAATACAACAGCATGTGAGCCCTTGTAGTCCACAGGCTACTAGGAAAATGAAAACAATCAAGGCTAGGAAGAAAACAAAAGTAAATTAGATGAACCATTTACATTATGCACATAGTACCTAGTACCGGTGTGAAAATAGATTTCAATTACAATTGTAGGACTGTCATATTCCATCCTCTCAGCATAATTGTAAAGCAGTCAAAATATTCAAATAACTACAAAGAAACAAGTGATAAATACAGTATTTACACCAAAGTTATGCTATCAATGCCAAGGAATGAAAAAGTACCACTAGTTACATGGCTGAGAAAAGCTTCTAATGAAACACAGAAAAGTTCTAGTGAGAAAAAAAGAAATCAGGACCATGGTTGAACAAACACAATGAAGGAATACACTTATTAATGAAGAATATTTTTGTAAGACACCTAGTCCTCGTCTTCTTCATTTACTCCTATATAATGATGCCTATTTCTCTCATGCCCAGAGTAGTTTCCAGGAGTCTTTTATCAAGTACAGGATTACTGCACCCTCAGGAATGTTGTAAGAGCTCAACTGTATGAGTTTATGTCAAATAAAACAAATGCCACAGAAACTACGGCTGCAAGAGCACAAAAAGGGCCAGCGGCAGCAGTTATCCATGCTTCATGATGAGCAAAATTAAAAAGTACGGATTTCTTTCATAATGCTAGATGTCTCAGGTTTCTCATGGCCGGACAGCATTTCTCAGTCAGGAAACCTTGTCAACCAACATCACAAGCATTTAACCTTAAAATGGGGGATACCCGGGATATAGGATGATCAAGGGGTAGATGGACTCAGGGGTGACAGACACCTAAAATAAACTCAACAAGACAGCATACAATGTAGCAATGCATAGCCTGAATTTGAAACGAGTAACTAATCTAAAAGCTAATACAGATGAAAAACCTATGGCAAGGCACAAGCAAAGAAACAAAGTTACAACTGATCAGAGCATGTATATTCCCAGTAGCAACATACGGCTGCGAGACTTGGACACTCAATAAAACAGTTGCAAAAAAGATTACATCATTCGAAATGAAATGCTACAGAAGGATGTTGAGAATACCCTGGACAGAAAAAAAGACCAACAGAGAAGTACTGCACTCACTAAACGTACAGGAACATTGGCTCCTAAATACCATCGCAATAAGGAAGCTGAAATTTTTCGGTCATATAAAAAGACATAATAGTCTGGAAAAAACAGTGATGGAAGGCATGGTCCCTGGAAAAAGGGGAAGGGGTCGACCTTGACGACGGTGGACCCAGGACATCACAGAGAGTCTGAACTTGTCTTTGGCTGATGCAGGTCGACTTGCCCAGAATCGTGATGCGTTCAGAGCAGCTGTAATGGAGACAACGTTCTGGAAAGAATATGTCACATGATGAACTAATCTAAACTGCATTACTTTATGAAATATCCAGTAGAAGATAAATGGAAAAACATATTTTTATTTTAAGTACAGATTAGCTGTTTCAAACGCCTGGTTATTTCTGTCTTCTCAAGATATAAGTGTGTCATGCAATGCATTCTTCTTTGTTCGTTCTTTCGTAACCAAATCTATTTCTCTCATGTCTCCTGTAGTTACCAGGGTCCACATACCTCCACCTAATGGAGGATAGAAGAGATAGCAGAACCCAGCAACAACTGGAGAATTCAGGAGACTAACAGACCACACAACGTACCATAGAATAAATGGTCTTTGAAGGAGAAGACTCACACAAAGCAACTTTGTAGAATCAACCAAAACAAAGATGAGAGCAGATCCCATAAATGTGATAACAACCAAACCCATCTAAGCTGCACACAAGCTCCCAGCTTGGACACAACAGCGTTTCCCTGAAATGATAGAAAACATTCCCTGTATGAAAAAGACGAGCCAGACTGCAACAGAGAGAAGAGCCATAACAATAAAATATATAGAGAAACATTACCCACCAACACCTGGACCCATGCATACAAAGATGGATCAGCAACACATGCAACAGAATATGAAGGTTGTGGAGACTTTGTGAGCTTAAGCACTGGTACAAACACATCTGCAGTGGCCAGTTCTCAGTCTGAAAATCATCTCTTAATCTCTTCTATGTAAGTAGTACCGCAAAGCACTAAAGACCACACAGTCAATGTTCAAGAAGAAAGCAAACATGGGGACATATTTTGCTTTTCAAAATTTCTATTTCTTTGAAAGTACTTCACCATATAACATACTTCTCCGAACAGCCAAATTGTGAGTGTGTAAAATATAGTATTTTAATGCACTGTAAAGCAAATTTAAAATTAACAAACTTTAAATGTTTTTTTAATCCACTTCAAATTTAAACTAAAAATAATGGGTCTGTCTAGTGGCAGAAGATCTTAAACTTCCCACTGCTATTTGTAATTATGTTGTGACCATTCTATTCAGAGAAAGTCCTCCAGAATATATGCACAAGTTTATAAAGCTAGTGTTGATCTGGACCTAAACCCCGGTTCAAAATTGTCAAAAATGACATTAAACCTATAAAGCAACCAACACAGATGCCCACTTATAAAGACTTATAGGATATCTTAATAACAAGACGGGTACTTCAGTGGTTATACTACGCTGTCCTGTACATCATGGCAATATGGAATTCACCAAGACGTATTCATGTATTACTGAATACCTCTGAGATTCAAATGTTATCATGTTCAACTTTTAACCTAAAAGTTGGTGGATTTAGACCATCCAGGATGACTATTTTTAAATTAATTTTCAAATTAGGAATAAACATACAAATATTCAAATAACATAAAAGGAGGACAAAGTCCTCATATTATTATTGTTAATGAGAATCGACCTCACTGCACTCCTGGCAAACCCATAGGTGCTCAGTCTTCCTCAGCAAATGTCGAAGAGTATGAATGCTAACTGTACTTGTAGCACGCTGGTTGTACATACGACGGATGCATCTTCTCTCACATCCATTTCTGCTAGTCCCACGTTTGATGCTCCAACAGTCTCAGCCTGGTTGATTCATCCATTACAGTGTCATTATTCAGCAGGCGATCGTTAATTGCCCTTAGTATCTCGAGGCCAGTCAATCAGCTCTCTCATTGCCATGTACCCATGCACGACCAGGACAGTAGATCCACACCAGTTCAAGGCTCCAACAAGAAAATGTCATATCTAGGGAATTGAAAATTCTCAGTAATAAGAAACTTCTCAGACTATAGCTGGGAAAAGGCTATTTCAGAATTGAAGAACCTTACTGTGCAGGATGTCTTCAAGACAATAATATAGACCATTTCTTGTTAAAATTTAAGTCATGAACAAATGAGAATCCCAATATTAGATTATTTGCAGGCATCAAATTTACCTATAAATGTAGAAGAGGTGCTGAGAATAGACAGACCTAGAGAACTGCATAATTTAGTCACACAGTATTTAACAAGAACAAAAGTTAATAAATAGTAATTGGGGAGGTGAAGATCTGATGCTGTTCTTACAATACATATGACTTTTGACAAGTGAAAGTCAAATATCTATTAAAGTCAATTATATAACTGGAAACACCTTTACACTTCTCCTCCTTAATATTATTTGTGTCTGATGTTTTTGCTTGGTTTTGTTAGGTTTTATCACGTTTTTGTTTGTTTGGGGTTTGTTTTTCTTAAACATACAAGAATAATTGATAATTATGATTTGCCCTATTTACAATGATTTGACAGGTGTGGTGACACTTTCCATATCGGCATATTATTTGGAATTGAAAACAATATACAGGGTGGTCACAAAGTCTTTCCCTGATTTCAAAAATTTAAAAAAAAAAAAGTATTCTGTGCAGACACTTGGTTTTTTGGAAATTATTCCAGAACTAAAACAGTTTTTTAATGCTATTTGTAGATTTCAACATTTGCGCCGTTTGTGTAGGATTTTCAACACTGTGCTTCGAGGGATTGCAAGGTCTCTTGAGGCACGATAGGTTGATTTCTGAGGACTGCGTTGAAACGCCGTGCGCGCTGCGTCCACAATTTCTTCACTCACACGAGGCCTACCTGCTCTGGGCATGTCACCGACGCTGCCAGTGTCCGTAAACTTTATATACCAAGCTTTGATGCTTTTAACATCAGGAGAATCTCGTCCATACTCCCTTCTAAACTTTCTTTGCACTGTCAACGGCGATTTACTTTCGTGATACCATAAAACACACTGCGCTTTCTCCTTCATTGACGCCATGTTGAAAAAGATGATTTGTGCGCAACCTACAAAGGTAGCAAAAAAAATTAATGCTCTTTGGTGAAATTTCCAAAAAACCTAATGTTTCTGCGCATGATACTTTTTTTGCAAAAGAAATTTGAAATCAGGGAAAGACTTTGTGACCACCCTGTATATCCTAATTATAACCCAGAGGTTGAACGGGATATTTTTTAACACTAATTAAAAAAACAAATGATGCCATGTTCGTATAGGGGCAATTGAACATAGGCCTATATGGACATAGAAGAGACACAATATACTATAATCACAACCCTTCAGAGGTTGACTAGGATATTTTGTTCATCAATTAAAACAATAATCAAGGGCATAAAAAGATGAAAGGACAGTAGCCTACAGAATTTGACATACAGAAAGTTGGAGATTGTAAACTGTCATTAGAGTACCAAGGACAGAGAATGAAAGTGGATTGTGTTAATGGCAAAAAATCTTAATGGACTGAAAAACTTAAGATATAGAAGAATCAAGCTTACCTATATAATTCTTTACACAAATAAAGTTAAATCAGAGAACTAGGTCACCAAGGATCAACAGAACATTACTTGAAATCAGTGAACTGGGTCACCAAGGATCAACAGCGCACTACTTGAAAAAGTGAAAAATGTCTCCATATAGCCTAGAAATTTATGTAAATTTCGAAATATAAGCTACTTCAATGACAATTTCAGTAGTATATCTCCTTGACCATCTGCTAGGATATCCCATACATAGGCCTAATGCAGCCTGAGCGCTAGGACAAATAAACAATACATATGAGCACATAGGCCAATAACTCACTAACTGCGTTATGACAAAAGAAAATGTATCCGCAGATCCTTCTTGTGCATTCACAATGTAAAAAGCAATTTACCAATCGAATTCTGCCAAACACTTTATATATATATATATATATATATATATATATATATATATATATCCGGGACAATTTCAGTAGTTATGACAAAAGAAAATGTATCCGCAGATCCTTCTTGTGCATTCACAATGTAAAAAGCAATTTACCAATCGAAGTAACCATCAGTCTTTCCATCACAGTTATCCGGTATAACGGCCGTTTTATTTAGCCCACTGAAACAGTTTCATTTCGAATAATAAAAATACTAGGTCTAGGCATAGGGCCTAACTGTGTTTGTTCCATTTAAAAACCAAAGTAACCAACATAACAGGCATAAGAAAATGGAAGTATAAGCTTTGTAACAACTGCTATGACTTACGACTTAACAGATTACTTTGTCCCGGCCTACTTTATCTTTCACAAAAGGATTTGTAGGCCTAGTTACTTTTGTGTACAATCCCTCGTTTCAGCGATGTTTAATGAAATGTAATCCAACATGGCCTAATCTAGTCTGTTAGTCTGCTTCAGTTTGGCAAGTGACATTTTCAACAGTAATTCTGTAAAATTATTTCACGTTCCAGTATACTGTATTGACATATGAGCCTTATGATGTCCTGATTCTTGACAATGATTATAATGTACAGATCCACGCAGCGGGGAATCCAGTCGGTGTGTTATGCTTTGCGTGTTGGCTAGACGAATGTGTTTGTTGGGCACGCAGGAAAGAACAGTGACGGCCTGAATTCGTCAATAAATCCAGTGTGCTTTCTGTCCCCGCCAATTCTTTCTAGGATGTAGGACACAACAGAAATAAATGGACACTTACGTGCGATCTAATTATCAATATATTTAACTCTTGTCTCAAAACACTGTCTGGTCTCAATAAGCAATCTCAATTTTCTAATAGGGGTATTTTGACTCCCCGGTCGTGTTTTGCTAAAAAATGACGTCATAGAATGGCGGAAAACTTCCCAGCGGCAAATCGTTAGGACAAGGCCGGTGACTGGGTCGCGTGGTAGTTAGACTATGGAAACCCAAAATGTTCAAGTCGGAGGAAGTGAAGAATTCCACATTGTGGTTTGGTGGGGTTTCTTTTTTATTTTATTTTAAATTCCAAGCTAACAATGGTAATAGTTAACTACTGCGATGTTTTGTATTTAAATCATAAATAGTAAATTAATGAAGAAAAATATCCCGTTCAACCTCTGATGGGTTATAATTAGGATATATATTGTTTTCAATTCCAAATAATATTATGATAGGAAACTCTTTACAGAGCGATACAACAGGAAGCAATCTGATCATCAGAAGTGGTCCCCCCGTCCGACAAGTGTTTCGGCCTGATATACTCCTTTACACTCTAAGGGGGGCGGGCCCACTTGGGTCATGACTCCCAAGCGTCTCAGCCTCCTGTTGGCTTGTATCGAAAATGAACCCATTTCACTTATGGTAGCAACTTTAATCCACAACTCCGCCAGCCGTGGAGGCAATTGTGAAAGTAACAAAGAGAAGACAAATTATTTCGTTCGTTCCGTCACACACACTGAGACACCATCGCGAAGCCGAAGAGTCTAGCCACTGCGCGTTCGCCACTGAAATTCTGACACTGACACCCCTTATAATATACACCGCCTGTTGCCCCTCAGTCACAGCCCGTTCACTAGTACACCAAAAAACTCAGCGTATTGTGGACTTAGAAAAATTCCTGGTGTTTTCTGTACCGCAGCGTTTATTGTCACGATTTCCATTGCCCATTGCGGTTGTTCCACAGCCAGCCTGATGCCTTTTCGGCAGTTTCACTAAGCCTCTTCAGTGCCCTTGTTCTCGACTGTCCCCTCAGCTCCAACAGTTTCAATAGATCATACACTGATGCAGCCACAAGCCCTCTTGCGCCCACTTCAACAGCCATGACCCTTGCAGTGAACCCATCGTGTCTCAGATCCGCGGCCAGATCACTATACTTGGCCGCTTTGAACGAATGTTGCTCGTCTAATCTGGATTCAAATAGCTTACTGGGGAGCCGCGCTAGCGTAGTGGTTACAACACCGCTCTGGCGACCGGGTGATACAGGATCAAACCCGGGCGACGGCATTTGAGGATTTTTCGTCGACCGGGATTTGGACTGTATTAACTCGAGACCTGGCGAGGACATTTAAAGGAGTGTCGTTGACCAGGGACTGGCGGCTCCTGAGCCGACCCAGCTGCAATGGGTACCTCCGAAATCGGCGAGTATTTGCCTGAATGGCGAGGGACACCTGTCTCTGTACAAGAAATAAAGGGATACTCACGTAAAATCAATGTCAGGTTAGACATAAAATAATAACCTGAGATTTCGCCTCGAGTATTAGCGGGCGTACGCAAAAAAAAAAAAAAAAAAAAAAAAAAAATAGCTTACTTACTTAGTCGTTCCCCTTCTACCGTGAGGTGTAGAGGTTTGGAAGAGAGAGCGCCAGACTATCCTATCGGCTGTCTTCCTCCTGGCCTGGTTCCATTCTAGTCCTCGATCCTTCAAAGATTGTCTGATGTTGTCCTCCCAGCGGACTCTGGGTCGTCCTCGGGGTCTGGATCCTTGGCTCTTTGTTTCCCATGCTTGTCGTGGTATCCGATCTTCTCCCATTCTGCAGACATGGCCAAACCATCTTAATTGGGACTGTTCTACTTGGGTCTGCAGGGGGTAGGATTTAAGGCCTTGGCGTATCGTCTGGTTGCGTACCATGTCTCTTCTTGTTACTTCAACCACCTTCCTCAGATACCTCATTTCTGAGGTTTGGATCTGGCTTTTATGGGTTGTAGTCATTGCCCATGACTCGCATCCGTATGTCAAGACTGGGATATAGGTGGAGCGGTATACAGCCATCTTCGTTTTTTTGCCAACCTCTCTCTTGCTGAGGAATCCTCGATTTATGGCCTGAAAAAGTCTCCCAGCTGCTGCTTTTCGAGTGGCCAACTCTTCTTTGATGCCTCCCTTTCGGTCTATAATAGCTCCGAGGTATTTAAAGTGGTCGACCTGCTCCAGGACCTGTTCTCCCAGCTTAATCTGATGTTTTCTTTCTTCTCGTGATATCACCATGGATTTTGTTTTAGAGCTGCTTATGACCATCCCTCTCTTCTCCAGCTCTTCCTTCCAGACTTGCAGGTTGGATTGGAGATGTGCCTCCGATTTAGCAATCAGGGCAACATCATCAGCAAATGCCAGCTCCGAAATATAGACCTGTCTCATCTTCCAGTACCCCACTGAATACTTTCTTGTTCTCTCCTTACATGCCTTGATGACATCGTCCATAAGGAGTATGAAGAGGTAAGGTGATAGGATATCACCTTGTCTTACACCAGTGGTGGTCCTGAACTCTTCCGACTTATGGTTTGCTGTCCTCACATAATTTCTGCAAGACTTGTAGAAGCTCTGTATAGCATGAATCAGAGGTGCTGGAATATTCTTCCTTGCCAAACAGTGATTCAAATAGCACGGTCAGTTTAATCAGTATGACCTGAAGCGTTGCTGAAGAATGAAGCACTATATCCGGCCGTCTCCGCGATTTTCTGATACTCTCTGGATATGCCCCTCGTCCAGGTAGGTCTACCGCCATCTCCCAGTCGTTTGCACAGTCAAGAAGAGATGGTAAACTGCTACCAGGATTACTCGGTTTGGGGTGTGCTGACTTTCCTGCCCTCAGAAAGTATGTATTTGCGGTGTTCGGCCTGGGTTTGCTATTCGCCTTCATCCTTGCCAGATCTATTGTCGCAGCAAGCTCATTTAGCACTTTGTTATGGCGCCAAGTGTATCGCCCTTGCCCTAATGACACCTTACACGCTGAGAGCACGTGTTCGATTGTCTGCCTCCCCTGGCACAGGGGGCACTGCTCATCATCCGACTTTCCCCATTTCACAAGGTTGGTGGCCGACGGCAGCAGGTCATACATTGATCTAACAACGAAGCTGAGCCTAAGAGGTGCCATATGCCATATATCATTCCATGTCAAGGACCTCTGCAGGGCTCCTTCCCATGTAGTCCATTGGCCTTGTTGGACCTGCTGCACTGCTTTTTGCAACCTCTTATCATTCTCAGCTCCTCGTATCTCCTGAACTACCATGTCTCTGCGCTCCCTGCTTGATGCCTTGGACCACCAGCGGATGTCTCCATGACCGAATCCCCGTCTATTCGTTTGTGTGTATCCGATTACCTCCATCATTTTGAGTGACTCTTGGGCAGCATCAACAGCTTCTTCCACTCTCCACTTCCTTCCCGTTTTCAGTGTGGGCTGAATGGACTTAACCACGTCATCAGCTGACTCGCGTAGCATCATTGCAAGCCTTGCCTTTCCAACTTTGTACTCTTCAACAACTGACTTGAAAGGAAGCAGAAGTTTTGACTTTTTGCAGTACAGTGCTACATCTGACAGACCTGGTGGTACCCCTAGCCACTTTCTCATGAACTTGTTGACCTTCTGCTCTATAGCTTGCACTGTACTTGTGCTTATTTCATATATAAGCAGTGGCCACAGCAACTTCGGTATCAACATGAACTGGAGGCACCACAGTTTGAACTTTCCCAGGAGTCTGCTTTGGTCTATGATCTGTAGCCCTCTGTCTGCCATTTCTATTGTCTGTTGCACTGCCTTCGAGTCTTTTAATGAGGCATCGTACACCCTGCCAAGACTTTTAACAGGTTCCTCAATGACAGTAGGGATTCTTTGGTTGGAAACCATGAATATGTCCTCTGCTATCTTCCCTTTCCTGACTGATAGGCTTCTCGACTTCTTGGGTTTGGCGCTCATTCTGCACCAGCTGACTAGTTCATCCAGGCGTGCAAACATCCTCCGGGCCTGATGTTTATCTGATGTCAGAATTGTTGTGTCATCCATGAATGCTTTGAGCGGTGGCATGTGACACATTCCACTGAGCTTTGGACCTATAGCCATTCCTTCAGCCGCATTGAGGATTACCTGCATAGCCATCACGAATAGTATTGGAGAGATGGTACACCCCATCGCAATTCCAACTTCAAGGCCAATCCACAAATTAACAACTGCCGATATGAGAAAGTGGCATCATAAATGAAAATTGTGTGGCGCATTAGCATGAAGAACAGTCTGTCACAACTAAAGCTTCCCAACATTAAGAAACTATATAGAATACTACTGGGGATAGACTATTTTAGAATAGAACCTCATTGCGCAAAACGCCTGCCAGACAATAATATAGGACATTTCCTACTAAAATGTGAGAGGTATGAACCGCAGAAAATCCAACTGTTAGATTATTTCATCATCTCATCTCAACCCGTAACCCGTCATGGGTCGTAGGGGTGCCATGGTGGAAGCATCAGCAGACAGGGTCCTCCACTGCTCTCTGTCCTCAGCAATGCGTACAAGTGTGGAAAAACCGTGTCCTGCCCATTCTTTGATGTTATCAGCCCAGGATTTTCTTTGCCTTCCTCTTCTCCGTTTACCTTCGTTTACCTTAGATTATTTACAGGCATGTATTTCCCCCACAAACCCCGTGCAAGTTCCTGGGGTCTCTGGTGAGATCAAGAAAGAATAGAAATAATGTTCCCTCTGTCATATCATAAGGGTGATGACTGTTAAATTGTGGCATGTGGCTACCAACCTCTTCATTTTAAACTAATCACTACAGAAACCACGGCTGCTAGATCACGTGTTTTCATGCAGGCGTCTTGCTGCATAAGCTGGCTGTATGCGACATTGGACATGACAAAAAAAAAAAAAATGAAAATAGCCCATAGTATAAACGGGTGTTGAGATTAGACAAAGGGAAATTCACAATACAGCTAAACAGTATTTAACAAGAACAAACATTAATAATTAGTACAAATATTATTAGTAAAACTAGCAACAACCCCCCAAAATTGGCAGGTTTTTAATTATAGTGTGTTGTTTCTGTTACATTGCTGCTTTTTCTATATTCTCGCTTGCTCGCTGTGAATGACGCGATCGTCTCTTCCTTTTAGCCATCTTATCATTTTGATCCATAATAATAAGTCTGCAATACTTTTGTTGATGTGGTTTTTTGTATATATATGTCTCCATGGTTACTTTGTTTCCTAATAGAGTTACTTGCCCTTATGCTAACTGCTTCCTTCCTCTTTCTCTACTTCTAAACATGGCCGATTAAATATGTCGTATGTATCCAGTGCTTTCAGCCTTCGTGATTATGCTTCATAACGTGAGAATGTATGACACTGTCATTGACAGCCAGCCACGTCTCATTACATTTAACAATATTTACTACACACAACAGTAAATATCTTACTTACTTACTTAGTCATTCCCCTTCTACCGTGAGGTGTAGAGGTTTGGAAGAGAGAGCGCCAGACTATCCTATCGGCTGTCTTCCTCCTGGCCTGGTTCCATTCTAGTCCTCGATCCTTCAAAGATTGTCTAATGTTGTCCTCCCAGCGGACTCTGGGTCGTCCTCGGGGTCTGGATCCTTGGCTCTTTGTTTCCCATGCTTGTCGTGGTATCCGATCTTCTCCCATTCTGCAGACATGGCCAAACCATCTTAATTGGGACTGTTCTACTTGGGTCTGCAGGGGGTAGGATTTAAGGCCTTGACGTATCGTCTGGTTGCGTACCATGTCTCTTCTTGTTACTTCAACCACCTTCCTCAGATACCTCATTTCTGAGGTTTGGATCTGGCTTTTATGGTTTGTAGTCATTGCCCATGACTCGCATCCGTATGTCAAGACTGGGATATAGGTGGAGCGGTATACAGCCAACTTCGTTTTTTTGCCAACCTCTCTCTTGCTGAGGAATCCTCGATTTATGGCCTGAAAAAGTCTCCCAGCTGCTGCTTTTCGAGTGGCCAACTCTTCTTTGATGCCTCCCTTTCGGTCTATAATAGCTCCGAGGTATTTAAAGTGGTCGACCTGCTCCAGGACCTGTTCTCCCAGCTTAATCTGATGTTTTCTTTCTTCTCGTGATATCACCATGGATTTTGTTTTAGAGCTGCTTATGACCATCCCTCTCTTCTCCAGCTCTTCCTTCCAGACTTGCAGGTTGGATTGGAGATGTGCCTCTGATTTAGCAATCGGGGCAATATCATCAGCAAATGCCAGCTCCGAAATATAGACCTGTCTCATCTTCCAGTACCCCACTGAATACTTTCTTGTTCTCTCCTTACATGCCTTGATGGCATCATCCATAAGGAGTATGAAGAGGTAAGGTGATAGGATATCACCTTGTCTTACACCAGTGGTGGTCCTGAACTCTTCCGACTTATGGTTTGCTGTCCTCACATAATTTCTGCAAGACTTGTAGAAGCTCTGTATAGCATGAATCAGAGGTGCTGGAATATTCTTCCTTGCCAAACAGTCCCAAAGTTTGCTCCAGGGGACCCTGTCAAACGCCTTTTCCAGATCTATGAAACAAAGATGCATCTCACTCTTATACTCAAGGGCCTTTTCACTCAGCTGTCTGAGTGTGAAGATTAGGTCTTGAGTACTTCGGTTTGCTCGGAATCCGCACTGGACCTCATCCAATTGTGGCTCAGCTAGGCACACAGTAAATATCAACAACTTTAAATTAAAATTTTGTCTTGAAACAATCAGAAACTTTCATTTTAAGGTTACGTTTAAGAAAAATGATGAGTTAAATCCGTTTCCCGAATGAAACTGGACAGAAGAGTATCTTGATTGTCTGTTGATTTAATGCACACCGTCACACTTTTATATTTTCGCGAGAGTACATATAAGGGGAAACAATACAATTATTGTCTAACTTTCAACAACAGTTGCGCCCCCTTAGCTGCGGTTGAAAGTTAATGTACTCTCTCGAAAATAGAAAAAGTGCGCAAATGACTGTGTGCAAAATGTGACTGACCGACCGACCGACCGACCTAAGTACTTACGGCTGAAATTATGGTATTGGACATTTTCACTATTCTTAGTAAAAGGTATATAATCCCCATGCGAGTTTTATTGCGACGTCCGTCTGGAACCAAAGAAAATAGTACAGCACGCAGCTTTTCTTTTTTAAGGAAAATACGGAAAACGCTCGCATTGCACTGTGTTTTGAGTAAAAGCTATCTTCAGCACCCATTATAACCATCCCACATAGAGGCCAATAATCTATTTTATTCATATGTAACAGATCTCTTCGCACCTAACCCGTCAAAATATGGCGGAAATGTTTAATAATTTCGTTTCATAATAAAGAGCTATCCAATACTTTTGCCCCTTAACTTTCATATTCTGTTAAAACTATAGAAACGGAACTTAATTTTTTTTAAATACCAAAATTGTGACAGGCGTGTGGTTTTTTTCTAATAGTACTTTAGCTAAGTATTTCAGTCTGAGTTATGTTCTTCTTAGCTTTAGGGTTATTGTTCCTAGTGCTACCTCTAGTGATTCAAGTGATGTTGATTTTGAGGTTCCAGCAATTGTACTTAGTTCCTTGCGTTGTATTTTGTGACGGGTATAGGAAATATTATTTTCCACAGGTACTCAAGTGATCATTGATTACATTAAGGTATACAAGACCTTTGTAAGGCTTGTCTCCCACAGTATTTGAGATATACAGTTATTGTTGTCCACAGGTACTCAAGTTATCATTGGTTATTATAAACAAAATAACCATACAAGTTTTTCACTAAGACTAAGTCTATGGTATAGACTTGTCTCCCATTAAAGTGAAATAAGGTAATTTATTTAATTTTTCAGGTTTCTGATTTAAGAAGACAAGATGTCTACATTAGATTACTTTATTGCACAAGGAAAATCTCTTGATAAGACTGGAAAAGAGTTAGAAGAATGGGCAACTGCTCAATTTGCTATTGCATTAAAATCAGAAGAGAAAAAACAAAAAGATGAGAATAAATGGAAAGCAGAAGTTGAACAAAAGAAGATAGATGCTGAGAATTTCAGATTGCAGATGCAAGCTGAGGAAAGAAAAGCTGCGGCTGAGGAGAGAAAACTTCAAATAGAAGAAAAAAAATTAGAAGCTGCTGCTGAAGAGAGAAAAGCTGCTGCTGCTGCTGAAGACAGAAAAGCTGCTGCTGCTGCTGAAGAGAGAAAAGCTCTGGCTGAAGAAAAAAGATTAGAAAAAGAAGCTGATACTGCTGCTGAACTAAAGAAATTGCAGATGCAAGTGGAGGAAAGGAGATTTGATGCAGAACAGAAAAAATTAGAAGCGGCTGCAGAACAGAAAAGATTAGATAGAGAAGCTGAAGAGAGAAAAGCAATAAGAGAACATGAATTTGAGTTAGAGAAATTAAAATTGACAAGTATGAGTAATGTTAATCAGGCATCTAGTGCTAATGGTAAACCCTTTGTGTACAAGGTCAAAGTACCAGCGTTCAACCCTACCAGTGATGACATAACATTTTGGCTTTCTAGATTTGAACGTGCTTGTCGAGCTCATAATGTTGACAAATCACAGTATGTGAATCAGTTGTCTGAAAATCTAAAAGGGGAGTCTCTGAGTAAGTTATATTTCGTTGAAGAGGCCGACAAGGATAATTATTATGCTATTAGGGCAGCTCTGATAAAGAAATATCAGCTGCCTGAGGAAGGTTATCGTCTTTTGTTTAAAACAATGAGACCTGAGGTAGGTGTAGAATTCTCAGAATTCATCTCAAAAGCACGAATTACACTTTCACGATGGATTGAATTATCCAAAATAGAGAAAACATTTGATGGTCTTACGGATTTATTGCTAAGAGACAAGGTCATGTCTTCGGTAAATAAATCATTCCTAGAGTTCTTACATGAGCGTAAACCTAGTACATTAAAGCAAATGGAAGAATATTGTGACCAGTATGCCACGGCACACCCTGACATGATTCTTAGTAACTCTAACATTAAAGAGAGTATGCCAGTTGCTTCGGCAACAGAATATAATCAGAATTACTCACACAAATTCCAAGGAGCTAAAAATAAATTTGATAAAAAGATTAATTGGAATAAGTATCAAAACCAAGATAACCACTCAAATCAGGGTTCTTCTTCGAAGAACTGGAATTGGGCTGATAGTCCTCGACACGCGAGGGGTACCCATAATTTTAGACATTCTCGAAAAGGGAGTAGCTATAGGAACTACCCAAGTGCTTCATGGAGACAAAAGAACCAATATTACAGGGATACTCAGTATAATGAGCGTGATGATTATGATCATGAATATTATGATTCAAACCCAAATAGGGGTTATAACAGAGGAAATAATAATTATAGAGACAATTATAACCGAGGTAGATCACAACACAAAAGACATGGTAAATCTTATTACCAGGCTAACTCTGCACAACAGGAGTTCCACGACGCCGGTAATCAGAATAATGATAAAAAAGACTCCAATAGTGTAGCAAATTCCGCTTTCGATTTTGCTAGAGCATCTCAGTGTTCGCAATGCAAAACATTATTCGATCCAACCACAGTTTCTACTTTAAGCTGCGGTCACCCGCTTCCCGCTCTCTCCCTGCGTCAATCGCGCATAATGGAAGGGGTGCTCTCGTCTTCAATAGAGGCCTAATAGATGGTACTCCGGTATCAATTCTTTTCGATTCGGGGTGCACTACCATCGGAGTGAGGCAATCACTCGTAAATCCTTCTCGAGCTACAGGCAATGTAGTCAAATGTGTAACATTTGGTGGCACATTGGAGAAGTACTCCACTGCCATTATCAATATTGCTACGCCTTTCTTTACAGGAGAGGTGCAAGCATGTCTCTTGCCGAATCCGATCGCTGATCTTATCATCGGTCGCATTCATGGAGTGAAAGAATGCACTCCACAGCAAATTTCTAATTGGGAAAATGTTAATATGCAATCTGCTAATGCAGTAATCACTAGGGCTCAAGCTCTTAATATGCCGCAATCTTCACATTCTGAAGATAATGATGCGCAGATCCAAGATGATCCCTTGGAGATTTCCCATGATTCCTTTATAAAACAGCAGGAAGATGATCCTACTCTAAAGAAATTCTTTACTCTGGCAACAAAAGGTGATCCGAATAAGGATACAAATCGTAAATCTTGGATTACGATGAAGAATGGCGTACTTGTACGTATGGTACAAGACTCCGCTAAGTCCATTCATTCTCAAATCCTTGTGCCTAAAAATATGAGAGTTAAAATCTTACAGCACGCTCATGATTCGCAGTGTGCTGGACATATGGGTTTTTTCCGTACTAAAGCTAGAGTTCTTGAATCTTTCTTTTGGCCTGCTGTGAATAAGGACATACGAATCTATTGTCGATCTTGTAAAGTATGTCAAGAGATTAAATCCAGAGGTCCACGCCATGATGCACCTATTCAGGCTGCAGACATTCCCATTCGACCATTTCAAAAAATGGCGATAGACATCATTGGTCCATTTAAGATAAAGTCTGCTAGAGGACACCAATTTATTTTGACGTGTGTTGATATGTGCACACGTTGGCCGGAGGCTGTTCCTCTAAAGAGCATAACTACTGCTGATGTCGCAGATGCTCTTTGGTTAATATTTTCTCGTCTGGGATTTCCAGCAGAAATATTATCCGACCATGGTACCCAACTCATATCGGATACCATGTCTCAAGTAATGTCGACTCTTAAGATAGAGAGATCGCTGAGTAGTATTTATCATCCTATGTCCAATGGGATGGTGGAACGTCTGAATAGAACTCTGAAAAACCTACTAGGTAAGATAACAGAAGATCATCCTCAGGATTGGGATAGGGTTTTACCCGCGGCTCTCTTTGCATATAGAGAGGTCGCCAACGAACATACAGGATTTTCTCCCTTTGAACTTGTCTTTGGCGCGAAACCGCGAGGTCCTATGTCCTTACTTCATGATCTTATAACTGCTGATAATATTGTCGATGACACAAAATCCTCTTATGAATATGTCATCGCACTTAGACACAAGATTATTGAAGCATGCAAATTGGCAACTGCTTCTTCTGAATTTGCGAAACAGAAGGCAAGGGAATTTGCCAATAAAAAGAGATGCTTGCGACAACTTTGTCCAGGTGACAAAGCATTTGTCTTGCTACCTTGTAGGGAAAATAGACTTCTTATTTCTTGGAAAGGTCCGTACGATATAATATCAAAAGTTTCCGATGTTGACTATATCGTCGATATTGACGGGAAGCGTAAAACCTTCCACATCAACATGCTCACGGAATTCCATGAACGTCCGGATTATTTACAACCTGTTTTCCAGGCAACGGACGATTTTCCAGTCCAACATGGACAGTACTCATCTCTGTCAGTAATACAGGATGAGGAAACGAGTTTCTCGGATGTAAATCTACCTTTTCCAATGATTCCTCTTCACTCTAATGAATCATGGAAAGATGTTGCAATTTCTCCCGAATTATCTCCAGGAGAGCAGAAACAAGTTTCTACTATGTTAGAACAATTTCAGGATGTCCTTACTGACATTCCTGGTCAAACTGATGTCATTCAACATGACATTATTCTTACTGACCATAGTCCTATAAGAGTCAGACCGTATCCTATCCCGATACATTTTCAAGCACAGGTAGAGAAAGAGTTGGATGAGATGATAGAGTTAAAAATTATTGAACCATCCACATCAGCATATTCTTCGCCGATGGTTATTGTACGAAAAAAAGACAATAACATACGTCTTTGCGTGGATTATCGCAAATTGAACCAAGTGACGAAATTTGATGCTGAACCTATGCCTTTACTAGAAGAGCTACTTACGAGACTATCGAATTCTCATTTCTTTACTAAACTCGATTTGTCTAAGGGATATTGGCAAGTTCCATTATCCGAACACGCCAAACCGTTTACTGCTTTTTCGACGCCTAGGGGTCTATTCCAATGGAATTTCATGCCTTTCGGTCTTATGAACGCCCCTGCAACATTCGTACGCATGATGCGTCGAATCCTATCTCATCGCTCAGATGTCATTGCGTATCTTGATGACATCTGTCTTTTCAGTGATACTTGGAACGATCACTATAATGGGATAAATGAACTATTGTCTATCTTACGCGAGCATAACCTGACAGCGAAACCATCGAAAGCATGTATTGGTTTTAGCGAAATATCTTTCTTAGGACACCGTGTTGGTCATGGGTTCCTAAAAACAGAAGACCATAATACAAGTAAGATACTTAACATTTCTATTCCTAAGACTAAAAAGCAAGTGCGAAGTCTCTTAGGTCTAATACAATTTTATGGACGATTCATTCCGAATCTGTCCTCCATTATGTCACCTCTTTCTTCCTTGCTAAAGAAAGGGTCTCCTAATGTAGTCCATTGGACTCAAGAATGTCAATCCTCTTTGGATAAGGTTAAAACTATGTTTTCTACTTCACCTATCCTAGTATTGCCTTCTAAGGATAAGACATTTATTCTTCATAGTGACGCTTCATCCACCGGGATTGGAGCAGCACTAATGCAAGAGTACTCTGGAACTCTGCATCCTGTGATGTATATTTCTCGGAAATTAAATGCCGCAGAGAAGAATTACTCGGTCCTAGACCGTGAATTATTGGCTATGGTTTGGTCAATCCTTAAACTGCAAAGATTTCTTCTTGGCGCGCATTTCATCGTGGAAACTGACCAGAAAGCTCTTACGGCTATTCAGAGTAAAAATCTGAAGAGCGCGAGATCAACGCGATACGCGATTGCTCTGCAGCCATTTCATTTTTCGGTGCGAGCTATCCGTGGGTCAGAAAATGTGATGGCAGATATTTTGTCTAGATGCCCACATGATTCATAACTGTTAAATTATATACCTAACTTTGATACAGTTGTTCCTATGTTGAAATGTGTACACATATGGAATATATCATATATTGATTGTAACACTACTTAGCGGTTCATTGATGTTTATTCACCGCTGATCTTTCAATGTGTTTTTTCGTCTTTGATGATCATGATGTTAAGATATCTTAGATGAAATTTATATATAAACTAATGTAGAAATTGTGTCATTGCTAATATTGTAGTATGCGTTGGTGACACCTCTCTGGAAATATTTATACTTAGAGAAGTACTTTCTCTAAGGTCAGAAAACTAATGCTTATCATCTGCGCATTGTTATTGGTGCGTTGTGAGCCTATTGTATGTTGCTCCTAGATGTATTTCAAAAAAAAAAAAAGTACCATTTTTTTTTTCCCGAGGGGTGTGGTAATCTGTTGCGTGCATATTTTGACGCACATATTACAAAAATCGATATGGCTATTTAATATGGAAAAGATATAGACATTCATTCATTTGTGTATGAAAATGCTGTCTATGGGAAAGCTAGATAATTCATGATTGATTTACACTTTTGATTATAGGAGTAATCGTTCTTGATATTGATTCGGCGCATGGATATTGCACTCATGTCCGTACTTATTTGTTAGGGCCAGAAAATAGATTAATTTGCTTATTATGTTTATGGCCTGAATTCATATGTATTACATATTATTAGTACAAGTAGAATCAGTCCTATATTGTATATTTTGGATGGGTAGGCAGGACTATATTCTTGTTATGCCGCTCTAGCGGAAGTATGAGTTGTCTTGACAAGTCGTGATGAGTTCCGATGTACCGTTTACAATGGCGGGTACGCATTTTCAAGGGCTGGTACATTCTTAAGTAAAAATGATTTATGAAGTGGTTTTTCTTCTGTAGGAGATTGTGTCTCTACTAGAGTTTGTGTTAGAGACTCTCCTAATGTACGGTATCATGTATGATTCGGACTCCAGGTAATGCCAGACCCTATTTTTGATGATCTCATGTCGGTTAGACCTAGCTGGAATGTTATGCTTCGCAACGCTAGGGTCATGTTTGTATCGACGAAGATGACGGGCTTCCATACAGCAGTTATGTCTACGTGAAGTAACTGGATTACTGTAGAACTGTATGGAGAAACTTTAGGAAATTATTCATATGCATTTCAAATTAACTTTGGCTTATATATACCCTCCTATGAGTGAGTGAGCGACAACTCAGGAAGGCGGCCATGTTACATTCCTGTCATCATATTTTTGAATCACTGTCCAGAGAACGGGGCATGTATCTTACTATTCGGACAGTGGCAAGGAGATCTCAATTTTGATAGAAACCCCTTTTCGTCGTTTCATAATATGACATAAACTGTGAACATAAAGCAACTTTAGTTACTTACCGATCCGCCTTCACTGACGCGTTTAGTCAGATAGGGGATGCGGCCATACTGTATCATGACATTGGAAGCTATTGATGTACTACCCATTATTTATGAATGTGTCATGATATGGGATCTACTATGTATGCCTGCAAATTGATGTGTCAACATATACCCATGATTTACTCGTTATGTCCCAGTGTGTGCGTCTAAATAAACTGTGTAAACAAAGATTCCAGCAGTCTGCATTGGTGCCTTGTAGACAAGTGAATGAGTGCTTAGATTGGTCAGAACACGAACAGTCCACCATTCGCGTTAATCACACTCTACACTTCCACTCCATATATACACCATCCTGCGTCGGTTGAATTGACCAAGTTTAGGGCCTGCTCCCCCCTGGAGCCTTAGAGGGAAACTACTGCTTACAGTTGCCTTTGCCTTCCCTAACTCAGGACTAGGGTGAGTTACCCATTTACAGCTGGGTAGACTGGAGCATGCCTGATCTCAACAACTCTGTACACTACAATGGACATATACAGTAGTGGCACCACAAACAACAGGCTTCAGTGATTGATAGTGGAGCTTTACAAAAGAAAGAGATCACACCACACACATTACAGAGGTTTACAGTGGTTTACATTAGTATGACACTTTACAGTGGTGGGCCAGATTCCTGGGTCCAGCCTACGCAGTCTTGTTGTGTTGAGAATCACATTTTACAGTTGCAAGAACATTTGTTTGACCACATCAACACCAGTAGGACAGCTATACAATCAATGTCAGCTTGACCTGTTCTGACAAGTGTAGCAATATCTGGGTCAGCACTTGTTGACATTTGGCACAGTACAGTCAGTGTTCTAAACTAGTGATTGTTTATCCTGCTGAAATAGAAGAGCAATGTTGAACATAAAGTGCAAATTTCATCGTTGGATCTTCTAATGTGCTCAAAAAAAATTGAACAGTGTAACAGTTAGAAAGCAAATCTATTACTCAATAAAGTGGTAGTCTAGTTTGTTAAAACTGAGCATACAGTACAATACATTGCAACTACAACACATTTCATTATATAATGTACACATTTATGATTTATATGTATTTATGTTTATATATTATTTGTTTATATGTGTGATTGTTATGTGTTTGCGGGCCTGGATGGGAGGTGACTAGAACAGGAAATACCAAGTGATATTGATCTTGTTCTGGCGTTCTATAGGGAGCAATTTCTTAATTGAAATTTGCATGCAACATAGTTTGCAAATATTTGGTTAGCTGTGACGACTGTTTCATATTTGTATTTGTAATATTTTTCTGTTCTTTATTTTTGTTTGATTTGTTTGTATAATTGTAGGTCTCATCTTTCCTTTCATTTCAGTTCTTTACACCCTTATGTTTATACACTGTGGCGTTATTTGTCTTGTTATCTTATTGCAGTTATCATCACAGATTCTGTGATCATTTTTTTCATTTCTCCTATTTAATTTAATTTGATCTCTGCAAATGTTTTCAGATTGTCTTTTCTTGTCTGTCCTTTGTAATGTCTTTAGTTGACATATGACATAGGAGGTATAGTTGAATACACTTATATTATAGTACAGATCAGTACTTTATGATTATTATTGTTATAAAACAAAGTGTACAAGACCTTTGTAAGGCTTGTCTCCCAAAGTGATTGGTATAGGAAATATTATTTTCCACAGGTACTCAAGTGATCATTGATTACATTAAGGTATGCAAGACCTTTGTAAGGCTTGTCTCCCAAAGTGACGGGTATAGGAAATATTATTTTCCACAGGTACTCAAGTGATCATTGATTACATTAAGGTATACAAGACCTTTGTAAGGCTTGTCTCCCACAGTATTTGAGATATACAGTTATTGTTGTCCACAGGTACTCAAGTTATCATTGGTTATTATAAACAAAATAACCATACAAGTTTTTCACTAAGACTAAGTCTATGGTATAGACTTGTCTCCCATTAAAGTGAAATAAGGTAATTTATTTACTTTTTCAGGTTTCTGATTTAAGAAGACAAGATGTCTACATTAGATTACTTTATTGCACAAGGAAAATCTCTTGATAAGACTGGAAAAGAGTTAGAAGAATGGGCAACTGCTCAATTTGCTATTGCATTAAAATCAGAAGAGAAAAAACAAAAAGATGAGAATAAATGGAAAGCAGATGTTGAACAAAAGAAGATAGATGCTGAGAATTTCAGATTGCAGATGCAAGCTGAGGAAAGAAAAGCTGCGGCTGAGGAGAGAAAACTTCAAATAGAAGAAAAAAAATTAGAAGCTGCTGCTGAAGAGAGAAAAGCTGCTGCTGCTGCTGAAGACAGAAAAGCTGCTGCTGCTGCTGAAGAGAGAAAAGCTCTGGCTGAAGAAAAAAGATTAGAAAAAGAAGCTGATACTGCTGCTGAACTAAAGAAATTGCAGATGCAAGTGGAGGAAAGGAGATTTGATGCAGAACAGAAAAAATTAGAAGCGGCTGCAGAACAGAAAAGATTAGATAGAGAAGCTGAAGAGAGAAAAGCAATAAGAGAACATGAATTTGAGTTAGAGAAATTAAAATTGACAAGTATGAGTAATGTTAATCAGGCATCTAGTGGTAATGGTAAACCCTTTGTGTACAAGGTCAAGGTACCAGCGTTCAACCCTACCAGTGATGACATAACATTTTGGCTTTCTAGATTTGAACGTGCTTGTCGAGCTCATAATGTTGACAAATCACAGTATGTGAATCAGTTGTCTGAAAATCTAAAAGGGGAGTCTCTGAGTAAGTTATATTTCGTTGAAGAGGCCGACAAGGATAATTATTATGCTATTAGGGCAGCTCTGATAAAGAAATATCAGCTGCCTGAGGAAGGTTATCGTCTTTTGTTTAAAACATTGAGACCTGAGGTAGGTGTAGAATTCTCAGAATTCATCTCAAAAGCACGAATTACACTTTCACGATGGATTGAATTATCCAAAATAGAGAAAACATTTGATGGTCTTACGGATTTATTGCTAAGAGACAAGGTCATGTCTTCGGTAAATAAATCATTCCTAGAGTTCTTACATGAGCGTAAACCTAGTACATTAAAGCAAATGGAAGAATATTGTGACCAGTATGCCACGGCACACCCTGACATGATTCTTAGTAACTCTAACATTAAAGAGAGTATGCCAGTTGCTTCGGCAACAGAATATAATCAGAATTACTCACACAAATTCCAAGGAGCTAAAAATAAATTTGATAAAAAGGTTAATTGGAATAAGTATCAAAACCAAGATAACCACTCAAATCAGGGTTCTTCTTCGAAGAACTGGAATTGGGCTGATAGTCCTCGACACGCGAGGGGTACCCATAATTTTAGACATTCTCGAAAAGGGAGTAGCTATAGGAACTACCCAAGTGCTTCATGGAGACAAAAGAACCAATATTACAGGGATGCTCAGTATAATGAGCGTGATGATTATGATCATGAATATTATGATTCAAACCCAAATAGGGGTTATAACAGAGGAAATAATAATTATAGAGACAATTATAACCGAGGTAGATCACAACACAAAAGACATGGTAAATCTTATTACCAGGCTAACTCTGCACAACAGGAGTTCCACGACGCCGGTAATCAGAATAATGATAAAAAAGACTCCAATAGTGTAGCAAATTCCGCTTTCGATTTTGCTAGAGCATCTCAGTGTTCGCAATGCAAAACATTATTCGATCCAACCACAGTTTCTACTTTAAGCTGCGGTCACCCGCTTCCCGCTCTCCCTGCGTCAATCGCGCATAATGGAAGGGGTGCTCTCGTCTTCAATAGAGGCCTAATAGATGGTACTCCGGTATCAATTCTTTTCGATTCGGGGTGCACTACCATCGGAGTGAGGCAATCACTCGTAAATCCTTCTCGAGCTACAGGCAATGTAGTCAAATGTGTAACATTTGGTGGCACATTGGAGAAGTACTCCACTGCCATTATCAATATTGCTACGCCTTTCTTTACAGGAGAGGTGCAAGCATGTCTCTTGCCGAATCCGATCGCTGATCTTATCATCGGTCGCATTCATGGAGTGAAAGAATGCACTCCACAGCAAATTTCTAATTGGGAAAATGTTAATATGCAATCTGCTAATGCAGTAATCACTAGGGCTCAAGCTCTTAATATGCCGCAATCTTCACATTCTGAAGATAATGATGCGCAGATCCAAGATGATCCCTTGGAGATTTCCCATGATTCCTTTATAAAACAGCAGGAAGATGATCCTACTCTAAAGAAATTCTTTACTCTGGCAACAAAAGGTGATCCGAATAAGGATACAAATCGTAAATCTTTGATTACGATGAAGAATGGCGTACTTGTACGTATGGTACAAGACTCCGCTAAGTCCATTCATTCTCAAATCCTTGTGCCTAAAAATATGAGAGTTAAAATCTTACAGCACGCTCATGATTCGCAGTGTGCTGGACATATGGGTTTTCCCCGTACTAAAGCTAGAGTTCTTGAATCTTTCTTTTGGCCTGCTGTGAATAAGGACATACGAATCTATTGTCGATCTTGTAAAGTATGTCAAGAGATTAAATCCAGAGGTCCACGCCATGATGCACCTATTCAGGCTGCAGACATTCCCATTCGACCATTTCAAAAAATTGGTCCATTTAAGATAAAGTCTGCTAGAGGACACCAATTTATTTTGACGTGTGTTGATATGTGCACACGTTGGCCGGAGGCTGTTCCTCTAAAGAGCATAACTACTGCTGATGTCGCAGATGCTCTTTGGTTAATATTTTCTCGTCTGGGATTTCCAGCAGAAATATTATCCGACCATGGTACCCAACTCATTTCGGATACCTTGTCTCAAGTAATGTCGACTCTTAAGATAGAGAGATCGCTGAGTAGTATTTATCATCCTATGTCCAATGGGATGGTGGAACGTCTGAATAGAACTCTGAAAAACCTACTAGGTAAGATAACAGAAGATCATCCTCAGGATTGGGATAGGGTTTTACCCGCGGCCCTCTTTGCATATAGAGAGGTCGCCAACGAACATACAGGATTTTCTCCCTTTGAACTTGTCTTTGGCGCGAAACCGCGAGGTCCTATGTCCTTACTTCATGATCTTATAACTGCTGATAATATTGTCGATGACACAAAATCCTCTTATGAATATGTCATCGCACTTAGGCACAAGATTATTGAAGCATGCAAATTGGCAACTGCTTCTTCTGAATTTGCGAAACAGAAGGCAAGGGAATTTGCCAATAAAAAGAGATGCTTGCGACAACTTTGTCCAGGTGACAAAGCATTTGTCTTACTACCTTGTAGGGAAAATAGACTTCTTATTTCTTGGAAAGGTCCGTACGATATAATATCAAAAGTTTCCGATGTTGACTATATCGTCGATATTGACGGGAAGCGTAAAACCTTCCACATCAACATGCTCACGGAATTCCATGAACGTCCGGATTATTTACAACCTGTTTTCCAGGCAACGGACGATTTTCCAGTCCAACATGGACAGTACTCATCTCTGTCAGTAATACAGGATGAGGAAACGAGTTTCTCGGATGTAAATCTACCTTTTCCAATGATTCCTCTTCACTCTAATGAATCATGGAAAGATGTTGCAATTTCTCCAGAATTATCTCCAGGAGAGCAGAAACAAGTTTCTACTATGTTAGAACAATTTCAGGATGTCCTTACTGACATTCCTGGTCAAACTGATGTCATTCAACATGACATTATTCTTACTGACCATAGTCCTATAAGAGTCAGACCGTATCCTATCCCGATACATTTTCAAGCACAGGTAGAGAAAGAGTTGGATGAGATGATAGAGTTAAAAATTATTGAACCATCCACATCAGCATATTCTTCGCCGATGGTTATTGTACGAAAAAAAAGACAATAACATACGTCTTTGCGTGGATTATCGCAAATTGAACCAAGTGACGAAATTTGATGCTGAACCTATGCCTTTACTGGAAGAGCTACTTACGAGACTATCGAATTCTCATTTCTTTACTAAACTCGATTTGTCTAAGGGATATTGGCAAGTTCCATTATCCGAACACGCCAAACCGTTTACTGCTTTTTCTACGCCTAGGGGTCTATTCCAATGGAATTTCATGCCATTCGGTCTTATGAACGCCCCTGCAACATTCGTACGCATGATGCGTCGAATCCTATCTCATCGCTCAGATGTCATTGCGTATCTTGATGACATCTGTCTTTTCAGTGATACTTGGAACGATCACTATAATGGGATAAATGAACTATTGTCTATCTTACGCGAGCATAACCTGACAGCGAAACCATCGAAAGCATGTATTGGTTTTAGCGAAATATCTTTCTTAGGACACCGTGTTGGTCATGGGTTCCTAAAAACAGAAGACCATAATACAAGTAAGATACTTAACATTTCTATTCCTAAGACTAAAAAGCAAGTGCGAAGTCTCTTAGGTCTAATACAATTTTATGGACGATTCATTCCGAATCTGTCCTCCATTATGTCACCTCTTTCTTCCTTGCTAAAGAAAGGGTCTCCTAATGTAGTCCATTGGACTCAAGAATGTCAATCCTCTTTGGATAAGGTTAAAACTATGTTTTCTACTGCACCTATCCTAGTATTGCCTTCTAAGGATAAGACATTTATTCTTCGTAGTGACGCTTCATCCACCGGGATTGGAGCAGCACTAATGCAAGAGTACTCTGGAACTCTGCATCCTGTGATGTATATTTCTCGGAAATTAAATGCCGCAGAGAAGAATTACTCGGTCCTAGACCGTGAATTATTGGCTATGGTTTGGTCAATCCTTAAACTGCAAAGATTTCTTCTTGGCGCGCATTTCATCGTGGAAACTGACCAGAAAGCTCTTACGGCTATTCAGAGTAAAAATCTGAAGAGCGTGAGATCAACGCGATACGCGATTGCTCTGCAGCCATTTCATTTTTCGGTGCGAGCTATCCGTGGGTCAGAAAATGTGATGGCAGATATTTTGTCTAGATGCCCACATGATTCATAACTGTTAAATTATATACCTAACTTTGATACAGTTGTTCCTATGTTGAAATGTGTACACATATGGAATATATCATATATTGATTGTAACACTACTTAGCGGTTCATTGATGTTTATTCACCGCTGATCTTTCAATGTGTTTTTTCGTCTTTGATGACCATGATGTTAAGATATCTTAGATGAAATTTATATATAAACTAATGCAGAAATTGTGTCATTGCTAATATTGTAGTATGCGTTGGTGACACCTCTCTGGAAATATTTATACTTAGAGAAGTACTTTCTCTAAGGTCAGAAAACTAATGCTTATCATCTGCGCATTGTTATTGGTGCGTTGTGAGCCTATTGTATGTTGCTCCTAGATGTATTTCAAAAAAAAAATGTACCATTTTTTTTTCCCGAGGGGTGTGGTAATCTGTTGCGTGCATATTTTGACGCACATATTACAAAAATCGATATGGCTATTTAATATGGAAAAGATATAGACATTCATTCATTTGTGTATGAAAATGCTGTCTATGGGAAAGCTAGATAATTCATGATTGATTTACACTTTTGATCATAGGAGTAATCGTTCTTGATATTGATTCGGCGTATGGATATTGCTCTCATGTCCGTACTTATTTGTTAGGGCCAGAAAATAGATTAATTTGCTTATTATGTTTATGGCCTGAATTCATATGTATTACATATTATTAGTACAAGTAGAATCAGTCCTATATTGTATATTTTGGATGGGTAGGCAGGACTATATTCTTGTTATGCCGCTCTAGCGGAAGTATGTGTTGTCTTGACAAGTCGTGATGAGTTCCGATGTACCGTTTACAATGGCGGGTACGCATTTTCAAGGGCTGGTACATTCTTAAGAAAAATGATTTATGAAGTGGTTTTTCTTCTGTAGGAGATTGTGTCTCTACTAGAGTTTGTGTTAGAGACTCTCCTAATGTACGGTATCATGTATGATTCGGACTCCAGGTAATGCCAGACCCTATTTTTGATGATCTCATGTCGGTTAGACCTAGCTGGAATGTTATGCTTCGCAACGCTAGGGTCATGTTAGTATCGACGAAGATGACGGGCTTCCATACAGCAGTTATGTCTACGTGAAGTAACTGGATTACTGTAGAACTGTATGGAGAAACTTTAGGAAATTATTCATATGCATTTCAAATTAACTTTGGCTTATATATACCCTCCTATGAGTGAGTGAGCGACAACTCAGGAAGGCGGCCATGTTACATTCCTGTCATCATATTTTTGAACCACTGTCCAGAGAACGGGGCATGTATCTTACTATTCGGACAGTGGCAAGGAGATCTCAATTTTGATAGAAACCCCTTTTCGTCGTTTCATAATATGACATAAACTGTGAACATAAAGCAACTTTAGTTACTTACCGATCCGCCTTCACTGACGCGTTTAGTCAGATAGGGGATGCGGCCATACTGTATCATGACATTGGAAGCTATTGATGTACTACCCATTATTTATGAATGTGTCATGATATGGGATCTACTATGTATGCCTGCAAATTGATGTGTCAACATATACCCATGATTTACTCGTTATGTCCCAGTGTGTGCGTCTAAATAAACTGTGTAAACAAAGATTCCAGCAGTCTGCATTGGTGCCTTGTAGACAAGTGAATGAGTGCTTAGATTGGTCAGAACACGAACAGTCCACCATTCGCGTTAATCACACTCTACACTTCCACTCCATATATACACCATCCTGCGTCGGTTGAATTGACCAAGTTTAGGGCCTGCTCCCCCTGGAGCCTTAGAGGGAAACTACTGCTTACAGTTGCCTTTGCCTTCCCTAACTCAGGACTAGGGTGAGTTACCCATTTACAGCTGGGTAGACTGGAGCATGCCTGATCTCAACAACTCTGTACACTACAATGGACATATACAGTAGTGGCACCACAAACAACAGGCTTCAGTGATTGATAGTGGAGCTTTACAAAAGAAAGAGATCACACCACACACTTTACAGAGTGACACTTTACACTGTCTTATTTTTTTATTACTCAACCCTTACTGAATACCATTCCGACTTTTTTTCATTTAATTGGAAGCCCCAGTTAGTCATCCATCCTTCTTTGGTCTTTAGCCGCCGACCGTCAAAGCAGTCAGTGGCCATCACGCCTGGTGGCGTCTTGCAGGGCAACAACAAATTGATTCCACTTTGCTCGTTCGGTGGCCATCCTTCGTACAGTGCCCCAACTCTGGTTCATTCTTTGCATCTCAGCCTCCACAGTCCTCCGCCAAGTTGTTTTTGGTCGGCCTCTCATTCGTTTTCCTTCAGGGGTCCATAGCATAGCTGTTCTTGTGATGGCATCGGGGTCTCTTCTGAGGACATGACCAACCCAGCTCCAGCGCCTGCCAGCTATGATGGTGTGCATGTCCTCTTATTTGTTCTGAGTAAGCAGATCTTGGTTGGTGATGGTATTCGACCTAAAGATTCGGAGAATTTTTCTTAGGCATGTTGTGTGAAAAGAGGACAATTTCGACATTTCCTTCTCTGTTACTTTCCAACATTCCGCACCATAGAGAAGCACAGAAAGCACACAGCTCTGATATAATCTTAATTTTGTGCTTGTGCTGTACTGAGAGGACTTCCAGATGTTGTTTAGATTATAAAAGGCTGTTCTTGCTTTGTTTATTCTGTTGTTGATATCTTTGCTTGCGCCGCCATCTGGTGTTACTATGCATCCTAGGTATATGAAGGTGTCTGTCTGTTCCAGTTGTTGATTTCTTACTGTTATGGGCTCTGGGTTGCTCACATTGAGTGTCATGACCTCTGTCTTCTTTAGATCGATGCTCAGGCCCACCTGCTGGCTATACTTATTAAGTCTATCCGTTTTTTCCTGGATGTGTTGATGTGAATGTGCTAGTAGTGCAATGTCATCTGCATATTCCAGATCTTGCAATGTAGAAAATGTAGTCCATCTTATTCCTCTTGGACTGCCCTCTGTTGTCTGGCGCATCACCCAGTCTATGACCATTCATCCTGCTACCTTATTTATTTGGGCGTGTAGATCTGGGTAATCTTTTCCTTTAGTGCCGTCGAGTTTATATAATATGTGTATTGAGTTAGGGTTAGGTTTAGGGTTAGAGTTAACCCTAACTTCAATCCTAACCTTAAACCTAACCCCAACCCTTACTCTAAATGTTACGAAAATGCAAATATTATACATACTCGACGGCATTAAAGGTAAAGATTACCTAGATCTGTATATAATCTAGGAAGGATTATGTCCTCCAGTTATGCTGCATCATCTTCACATTGTGACAGTTTGTTTCTTCAGTCGCGGAATTCCTCTACTAGGTCATTAAACATTATAGAAAATTATGAAGATGATCGTACCGACCCTTGTGGGGTGCTATTCTGTTGTTCGTATCGTTCTGATTTGTCATTATTTACTTGCACTGTAAAGTATCTGTCCTGTAAAAAATTTTCTATGTAGTTATATATGAAGGGATTATTGTTAACTAAAGTAAAAAGACGTTAGCTAAAATACGTATGGATCATGTTCTATTGTACTTCAAACGTTATGTAGGCCTTATATGTGAGCATATATTGATCATATATTTTGAACAGTCTGACAAACTTTACCAAAAATTTGGCAAAATCTAGGGACAAGCAGGGGAAATATACCTATAAGATGAAGTAATAAGAAGGAGAGGAAAACGGCGATAAACAGAAGTACTTGAATGCTCATGCGACAGTTACATATGAAAAAGGTCATCAGTACAACCAGTCGTTATATATTCTTCGACCACCCTCAGACCTCATCTTGAATATATTTTAAGAAAGCAGTGGGCAGCCTCAGGTTGCTGATATCTCCACAGAGCTTGTCCTGGTCCAGTCGTGTTGGAGGTCATGTGCGCTTTATATGTTCTTCATACGAAGTACCTCATGCACTAGATGTTGAAGAGTCGCTTTGTTTTTTCAGAGAAATGGGTACATTCATAGGTAGTATCCACATTTAGCTTATTGAACTGATGGTTTCTCAGTCTGCTGTAACATGTTCGAACTCTTAAGATTACTATTTGTTCTCTTCCGTTGAGATAGTGTGAGGCATCGTTTCTTCTAGTGGCCTCAATGTCCTGTTTCCCACTTATGTACCTGCTCTTAATAAGCTTCATGACCTCTTTACACATTACGTTTGTATTTCTTATATTGGTCTGATGATGTTCATGATAATAATACTAGTATATTATGTCAGTGTTTCTAACACGCAGTGGATCTTATACCCATGAAAATAACAGAGATGAAGTTAAACAATAATGTCTTCCTTATAAGTGTTTTTGTTTTTAACTGATTCCGTACGCAAGATCTAATAATAGATGCAAAGGCCGAACGCTGTAGACGTAAGATCTTTTAAAAGACGCTGATTTATTTCATTGTTTCTTTCTATTCTGATATTTTATACTGCCCGGAATTTATCTCGAACGGAAGTTAACACAAAACTGGGCAAATCTCAACAAGCTTCAACGTCTTTTATTTGCGTTTGAACGGATTTTTTCACATTTATCTTCATCTTTAATCGTGTTTTGTCGTATCGCCATAATGGCCGAAAAACACACAGGATATGTTACTAATATGTGAACAGTGAACAAACTGTGTGATCAACCATAACTTTCTTACTTTTTCTGTGTTTCTAAATGGATTACCTGCACAAAGAGAGCAGTGAAACTGTATTGTGATAACAATTTATGTTACAAGCCTTACGTAAGTCGAAAATTTTTGTTCAAAATTGCAAGTTATCTTTTTTCCGTGTACATGTTATCTGTTATAACATAAACATAACATAAAATTAGTTAGAAAGGCATAGACATCAAAATTATAAGACAAAAGGCAAGGGCTTTCATTGCATTGGGAAATAATGGAGATCAAGAGAAATACGTTCAGCGCAAAAATCACAATCTTCAACTCAAATGTCACATTCGTCCTAATGTAGAGCTCTAAAACACGGAGAACAACAATCAAGGGGAATGTGTACAATAGAATGATTGAAATGGTAATACAAAGATCACTGATGTGGAACTGATGACAAGAACAAGAGAGATGTCACAGGAAGACAAAATGAGAAGTAGACGCCGGTAATGGATAGGACACACACTGCCGATAGCATTACAGGGGAGTCATTGATCTGGAATCTTCACCGTAAGAGAGGTAGAGGAAGACCAAAGAACACACGAAGAAGAAAACTGGAGAGACGTGAAAGGAAAGAGGAAGACATGGACAGACCTTGAGTTGATGGCACGGGACAGGAACACTTGGTATAAGTTTGCTGAAGGCCTTTGCTCACTTGGGAACCATTTGATTGTTTGCATTTCCCTGTTATGACCGTTGTACGCATACACAACGTATTTCTCGTATTTCCTTGCTCTCTGCCTGTCTTGCCGCGTCATCAGTATATTTCCTCTTGCTTCTTCTGATATTTTGTCTTACATCTTTGCCGGCTATTTTGTATATTTTGTGAGCTTCGGCTCATTTTTTCCCCTTTTAATTAGTCATGTTTTCTGTTGCCATTCATGCTTGTCCCGGCGTTCTCTTTTTCGAACAACGTGCCCACATGTTTCAGTCCATATTCGATTAACCTATTGCTTGTTGTCTTCGTGGTTTGTTTCTTGTTCTAGTTGTTGAAGTACTTGGTACATATTAGGGAATACAACTTTAAACTTTTCTTGCTGAGTTGATTTTTGCGATATCTCACATTAAATTATTGTCTGTATATCTTGCGAGTATCCGATTTTCTGTCCTGTGGTCTGGTGATATCCATGTTGCTTTATGTATTCTTTATATGGAAACATGCTTCCTCTTATATCAACCTGATTTGAAGCACTAACGTTTGTGAATAGTTTTCCATTGTCGTTCATTGTTCCAGTCCATGGTTTAAAGATAATTGTCTGTCCTTATCTTTGCATTCCAGTCACCCATCAACTTTGTAATATTTTTTTCTTTTTATCGATATTTTGAAGTCTGGTATAAACTTATTTTTTCGCTGGTTCTTCTTTGTCATTATTTGGTACATAACACTGGATGACGTTCATCTGTATTTGCAATTTGGCAGGTTTTAACTGTGCTGACGCAGTATTATTCTGAGTCCCATTGTTTCACATTCTATGAGTGCCTTCTGCACTTCATTTGAGAAGTTAGAGACACACCTTCATTGCGGGACACGCTTTCTTCCTCATGTCCTTAGGACAGCACCATTTTATTCTGTGTAGCGTTTTTCCATTTGATATTCACTTTGCTTATATATCCGCAGATGGCGTAAACTAGCTTCATGTTTAATCATCAATAGTCGCCGTCTATTAAATGCTTCGGAGGGAAGGGAGGTGGGGGGGGGGGGGGGGAGGGGGTGTATAGCAGACTACGTGGAGTAGGGAAATCCTGCCAGTTTGTCACATCAAAATAAAATAAAATGTGAACCAGAGCAGACGTTCGCTGGCATGTGTCGCAATGGACATGAAATTAACACCGCGTAAAATGTTCGTCTGCTAACACGTACTTCCGGCAAGCGCCGCGCCTTTCAGCGTCGATCCCTACAAATGTCATCTTCTTCGCTTCTCTTCTCTTTCCTTATCATTTTATTTTGGTCCTTGCTCTCTTAACCTCTATTATGTCAGTTATTTTTAGATGACCAGGAAAAAAAAAAAAAACTAACAGCTAATGGGATCCCCCCCCCCCCCCCTCCGAATACTGTCACTGAACAGATAGGGGGAAAAAATGTCAGGACTAAAGAAGGTTCAATAAATAACCTTGGGTATGCACATGGTATTAATTTATTAGCTTAATGTGAAATGGAATTGCAAGAACAAGAGAAGCAATTAAACAACATCAGTCAAAAATAAGCATTAAAATATTTGTCAAAACAGACGAGAAGCCAACTTTAAAAGTTTTTCATACCTTGAGCACACAATAAATGAGGGCTTCTGGTGCGAAACAGAAAAATTCAGCAGATAATAGGAGTGGTAAAAGATGTGACACATATTAACACTCAAAGAAATAGCAAACACAAAGTTCCCTCATAAGCGCATACATGCATACACTAGATGTGAACCAACCAAGAATGAGAAGTCAGTGATCGACTATGCCATTGTTCGGAGAAGCTCATTCAGATATGTCCGAGATGCAAGAGTCTGGAGGGGGCCAGAGATTGGAAGTGATCACTACCTGCTAACAATCAAACGAACAACTGAAAGAGTTGCTCAGCCTAGGAACTGCCCAACATCACGCAAGAAACCAAGTAAACGAGCAGGAGAAATGAGCATTAGGACCTACAAGCTGAGAGAGCCAGAAATTAAGACCAGATATCAGGGGCTTATTGCTACAGCAGTGAGCAACACAGAAGAAACGACCTGATGACTTGGAAACCCTCTGGAATAAATTCAAGGATATCATAAAGACAGCTGCTGCAGAAGCATGCGGTGAAGTCCGACTTGGGAACCAGAGAAAGAGGACACCTTGGTGGACAGAGGAAGTCAAAGAGAAAATAAGAGAGAAGAAAATGGCATGGAAACAATACTTAGGAGCTAAAAACACAAAAGGACAAATGGAAAAATATAGAGAATATGTGATACTCAGAACAGAAGCAAAGAACAAAGTGCTAGCAGCAAAACAGAAGTCCTGGGAAGAATTTGGAGAAAAGCTAGAAAAAGATGCACAAGAAAACCAGAAATTGTTCTATAAGACCCTAAAGAACATGAGGAAGGAAAAACAATGCCCTCTCAAATTTATAAAGGACAAGCAAGGCAAATTGCTTACTGCCCCGAAGGAAGTAATGGAAAGATGGAAAGAATATTTCTCAGAACTCCTGGATGGTGAGCATGGTGAAGCAACAGAAATGATAACCACTAGCACAGAAGAGAAAACCAATGATGGTGAAGATGACATAAAGATGGAAGAACTGAGGGCAGCACTAGAGAAAATCAAGATGGGCAAAGCAGCAGGGCATGATGGTATAACACCAGAAATGGTTAAGTACATGGGAGCATCAGGCGACCTGTTACTCTTAAAGGTCCTACAGGCAGCATGGTGCAACAAGACCATACCAAAGGATTGGGAGATTGCCATCATAACACCAATTTTCAAAAAGGGTGACAATCGACAATGTGGAAACCATAGAGGCATATCCCTTCTCAGTGTCCCTGGTAAAAAATCTACTCTAGAATCCTAGAGCAGAGACTCCGACGCCTAGCTGAGCCACAATTGGATGAGGTCCAGTGCGGATTCCGAGCAAACCGAAGTACTCAAGACCTAATCTTCACACTCAGACAGTTGAGTGAAAAGGCCCTTGAGTATAAGAGTGAGATCCATCTTTGTTTCATAGATCTGGAAAAGGCGTTTGACAGAGTCCCCTGGAGCAAACTTTGGGACTGTTTGGCAAGGAAGAATATTCCAGCACCTCTGATTCATGCTATACAGAGCTTCTACAAGTCTTGCAGAAATTATGTGAGGACAGCAAACCATAAGTCAGAAGAGTTCAGGACCACCACTGGTGTAAGACAAGGTGATATCCTGTCACCTTATCTTTTCATACTCCTCATGGACGATGTCATCAAGGCATGTAAGGAGAGAACAAGAAAGTATTCAGTGGGGTACTGGAAGATGAGACAGGTCTATATTTCGGAGCTGGCATTTGCTGATGATGTTGCCCTGATTGCTAAATCAGAGGCACATCTCCAATCCAACTTGCAAGTCTGGAAGGAAGAGCTGGAGAAGAGAGGGATGGTCATAAGCAGCTCTAAAACAAAATCCATGGTGATATCACGAGAAGAAAGAAAACATCAGATTAAGTTGGGAGAACAGGTCCTGGAGCAGGTCGACCACTTTAAATATCTCGGAGCTATTATAGACCGAAAGGGAGGTATCAAAGAAGAGTTGGCCACTCGAAAAGCAGCGGCTGGGAGACTTTTTCAGGCCATAAATCGTGGATTCCTCAGCAAGAAAGAGGTTGGTAAGAAAACGAAGATGGCTGTATACCGCTCCACCTATGTCCCAGTTTTGACATATGGATGCGAGTCGTGGGCAATGACTACAACCCACAAAAGCCAGATCCAAACCTCAGAAATGAGGTATCTGAGGAAAGTGGTTGAAGTAACAAGAAGAGACATGGTCCGCAACCAGACGATACGTCAAGGCCTGAAATCCCATCCGCTGCAGACCCAAATAGAACAGTCCCAACTAAGATGGTTTGGCCATGTCTGCAGAATGGGAGAAGATCGGCTACCACGACAAGCATGGGAAACAAAGAGCCAGGGATCCAGACCTCCAGGACGACCCAGAGTTCGCTGGGAGGACAACATTAGACAATCTTTGAAGGACCGAGGACTAGAATGGAACCAGGCCAGGAAGAAGACAGCTGATAGAATGGTCTGGCGCTCTCTTCCAAACCTCTACACCTCACGGTAGAAGGAGAACGACTAAGTAAGTAAGTAAGAAATAGCAAACAAATTTAAAAAAGACAGTCCTCAAATGCTATATATATATATATATATATATATATATATATATATATATATATATATATATATATATATATATATATATATATATATATATATATATATATATACATGAGTGCTAGAATTGATTAAAAAATCTGAATCGAATGTCTTTAATGGAAAATTAATCGATTGATGTTAAAAAAATTTGCTAAATTATAAAAAATTATATATACCATTTATGTTTTAAATCACTAAACACTTTATTTATTTTATACTTGTTATAAAGCAACATCGTCCTGAAAATATAATGAGCATACTGAACAGTTAGAACCAGACAATTTATTATTATTGACCGAAGCCAATCGCACTATCCTTCCTGTGGTGCCTAGCTGGCAGGCAGGATAGTACGATTCGCTTCCGTAGCTAGGCGGTAGTGTCGTTTGGAAGGTCCTGGGTTTGATTCTCCGGTAAGCCTCTCACTTCTGTTGTGTTTCTGTTGTCTGATTTTCTATTTCTTTATTTCTCACGAATGCCTGAAGCATATCTTCATGTGTGTATTATTTATTTATTGCGAGATTCTCGAATACTAGTAAAAAGATGAAACATATTACGATTCCAAAGAACTAGAACGTACATAGATATATTCTTCAGCAATCAGAATAAAGGGGGGAAAAGTAAGTATATAAATGATTGATTACTTGAGAGATCCCCGTCAAGCATATTTCATCTATAAATACTCCCGAGTCATCCTGTCCTGTTGGATGAGGTCAAGGTCTTTCAATGTCTTCCTTGTCTCGTTTATGTATGTCGCCAGTTCTCTCCCCCATGTGGTTTGTTTGGTCTCCATTTCTGTTACCCTGGTAATTCCATAACGAGGACTGCCGTGCACAACTACCATTTGGTGTTCTCAGTGTGTACCTTATCATCCAACGCTACCGTTTTTTCACCACATCATTTCCAATGGTATTTTCCATCAGGTCCACATTTGACATTGTCATACCATTTATTTTCTTGGCAAGCACCCATCTATGAACGTTTGTAAGTTCTTTGATGTTAGTTTTATTGATCTCCATATTTTACAGCCGTACAATAGGGCTGCCTTGACATTTGAGTTGCAGATTCACATTTTTTTTGGCTGGACTTGATTTCTTTTGATTTCTACATATTTCCGAATGGAATTTAAACTTATATTGCTATTTGTTGTTTTATTTAGATATCATTCAGCTTCCTCAACTTCTGTCTATATTACTGCTGAGAAATATGTGTAACTTCGAATATTTGCTATGGTCTATAATCAAGTGCGCTCAGTCTCTTTCCTGCGGTTGCGGTTATGGGTACAGAAGAGGCTGGTTGACGGCAAAATCTAGATCATCAAACTATTTTATCAGTCTACTAAATTATACTTCAATGGGTTGATGCAGCTGTCTTCATAATCAGGTCATTAGACAGGAAGAAAATAAATGGCTACAGGAGCGCATAAATCAAAAGTCTGGAGAAAAAAAACCAAGCAGCGAAATGACTTAAGTACATTGTAAAGAACGAAGAAAAAAATATTAAAGAGTAGCTTCTGACGTAAATTCACGCCAGGTAACATCAATTGTAATAACATTATGGTGTTAAAAAAAACCACTAAAATGATTATCAGTTACACCGAATATACTACATAGACCTTCAAATTAGGTTGAACCAGGGGTGTACCCTTTGACGAGATGGTGGATGAGCAGTAGCAAATAAAGCGCACCTGTTGTACTTCGCCCTCCTCCCATCGGTTTCGGAAAAAAAAAACATCGCAGCTCGATGCTCACGGAGAAAAAGAAAAGTATATACTTAAAGATCATCATTACTGACACTATCATTACCAGCTAATCAATAAAATAGAATCAACTTTTGTGTTTGACTCGTTTGAATGCGCTTCAGATCACCTCTCTGCCATTTCTCTTTCTCCAGGTGTATTCTCCTTTCTCCATTTCTATACTGGTATCTCTTCCAAGCAATAAAGAAGAGAAGGAAAAAGCTTGAACGAATGGCACCAATCAGGAGAGATTGGCATGACTTGATTAGGGGCCTTTGGTCCACTATGAGCAAAAGGTTAAGGATGATGTTTCAGCTGCAGATATCATAAACTGTCACGTTCTTTTTTGCATGCATAAAGAACAGCCGGGCGATCGCAGCTGATGTTCAAAGATGTGTGCAAGAAAGACACGAAAACACTAGACATAAATCCAGCAAACTGGGAGGATGTAGCTGCCGATCGCACCAAGTAGCCATGCTCGCTGCGGCGTCACTTCAGATTAGCTCTTACAACAAGCAGAAGAGAAAAGAACACGCTGAAAGGAACATCAATATAAACACACACACTCACATACATACACACTCAGTTAAGGGCTATCACCGGAAGGTCGCATCATTCCCATAGTCATAAGACTGAAGGAGGCTATTAATTTCATGCCTTCTTAAAAAAAAAAAAAAATTATGGAAAACTACACACAATTGAACGGGATAATTCTCTTTTTTAATTAAAAAAAAACTTTCGTTGTAGTTGTAATTACTATGTTATTTTGCTGCGGCTACTCTCAAGATCCCGAAAGATATCTTCTACGGAAAACTAGCAGATGCCAAAGAACAGTTGGGCGACCGCAGCTGAGATTCAAAGATGTGTGCAAGAGGGACATGAGGGCACTGGACATAAATCCCGCAACCTGGGAGGATGAAGCTGCCGATAGTATCAAGTGGCGATGCGATCTACGGCTCCACCTCAAATTGGGCGAAAAGAAGCTCACACACCAAGCAGAAGAGAGGAGAAAACGTCGAAACAGGAAAATAAGCCGCTGAGGGCTGTCACCTCAGGGGCGCATTCCCATAGTCAGTTATGACTGAAGGGGCTATTATTATTATTAATACTCTCAAGTATTTGATCTCTCTCTCTTTCTCCCCCTCCCATTTATTTCATGGCCGCCTCAAAACATCTTTTGAGATAGCCTCAGTTAAATTCAAACCAAGACACAAAAGCAAACACATCTTTTATATTTGTCCCACTTTATGTATTTGAATCTTCGTCACTTCTCTGAAACCCGAGTAGGGATGGGGACATTAATTGCTACAATGTTGCACTTTTTAAAACTATTATTAAATATTTTGCCTTTGTTCTTAGAAGAATGCCGTATTGTTGAAGATCATATCGTTTATTTTGACAGACTGATATTTTCATGTCCATGTCTATCTGCTGCTCAATATACGAACAATTAAATTGTCTTTTCCTGTTTAATTAAACAAAACAAACATTCTCAGCATTTTTATTTTCACACAGTTTATGGGCGGCTACTCTCGATGTTGGTTAAACTAAAAAGCATAACGTTAAGTTCCGTAAATGCTTATCTTCTGCAAATAGAACGGATTTTGATGTTATTTGTTTGTATCGTCTCACAAAGCGAGTTTTAGGCATGTCATTTAAACTTTTACAATACAAGTGGTGACATTACGTGTTTGTATGTAGAGTTCCTTTCTTTTTTATGTTTTGTTTTAAATATCACCAGTCAAAGATTCAGTGGTTCGTCATTCACATTCAGTAAGCTAATTTGTCATTGTTTACTGTAGGGCCTAGTCCTGTAAAGTAAATTGCGTTTAATTAGGTTCTCCAGTGTGACAGTTTGCACTATTGTATACTGTATAGTTATTTTATTTCATCACACCATCTTTTTTCTTAAAACATTATAATGCACTGACAAGTTGCAGCCTTTTGACTACTAAGCCAGCTAAGTTCATTCGAGATGGTTCCTCTGTTTTGTTTTTCAGAGCCCACCATTTATCTTTTCTGAAATGTTTTGTAATGGAAGTTTCATCATCACCATTATCATCACCTTTCAGCGCCCAGTGGAGCACCTATAGGGCCTTCTCAGTAACAACATGCCCCTGTCCTGTGCAATTCACTCCAAGTCTCTCCATGCCCTCTATTATCTTGTTCATGGTCATGTGTCACGTTGTGAGAAATAAATACACCAGACAAATTCTGGGTTAGTAATACTTTTCAACCGATCGGACGCAAGTGCCTCTCTCTCATTTTCTAGCGCTGTACGGGCTTCAGAAACAAAGCAATATCTGTTTTTGATGGCTAACGAATAAAATTCATATAAAAAGAAAGGATGATCAGAAAGAGTTGATAATAGTATCGTTAGAAGCGGAGAAGTACATATTAATTTCCTTTCAAAGGACTAATTACAAAATTGTTGCAAAAAGAAGATAGAAGCTTGAGAACAGACAACTTCGTCATATTTTGTCAAGTTAAGCAACTTTGAAAAATTATATAAATTCAAAGACCAACCCAATAGAGGAAATTATTGGAAGGAAAAAAAGCTGTTGATGGGACGATTAAAGTAAGGTGTCAACAAATGGGATCCATACAAAAGATAGAAAGAACGAAAAGGATGAAGAAATTAAAATAACACAAAAACACAACGCAAGCCGGTTGGTACTAAAAAAATTAGCAGCACGCGTGAGATGCTTTCTCGTTCGCCCGCTGTCGGTGTATAAATAGAGAGGGACCAGGGCAGAAAGGGTCCACACGCAAAATTAAAATCTCGGAAGACAGACGACTTTGAAGGAAGCATCAACACCTGAGCAAGATCATTCCCATTTGTTATGCCGGGCAGTTTGAACTTTTGCAAAGCCTTCAGTCAGTTCTACTTCTGATTTAAACCTAAAAGGGGTAGGTAATATTACGAATATGTGTGTGTGCGTGCGTGCGTGTGTGTGTGTATGGATGCATGCTTCTTTTACAGGTTTGATAATTAAATTAAACTACGAGACAAAATTTGAATTCAAAATGGAAAATGGTGCAAGGACCACGATGCGTACTAGAGATGTGCAGGAATGGAAAGGCAGAACTAAGGGAAGGCCTATGTTGTATAACATTGTTTTATTGATGACTGCAATTCAAAATGATTGTAGAACAGATCAGAACAAATTGTCATTCTGCGCCTCAAAACAGGACACAATCGACTCCACAGCCACATGTAAACAAAATTCAAGATTGGCAATTCAGCCATGTGTACATGTGGACAGGCACCCCAGACTGCGGAGCACGTACTTCAAGATTGCCCCGAATATGATATATTGAATCAAATCCACTGGCCCAGAGACACAACACTGGAAGCAAAACTATATGGACCTCTGTATGAACTCCAAAATACAGTGAAGTTTATACAAGAAACAACATTGCAGATATAGACAATATATTTCAAGCGAACAAAAGAAGAAGAAGAAAAAATGACTGTAGCAGGTGACTGCAGCATCATGATTGTGTACAGAAATTGTATTATGTATTTTTGGAAATGTAATCAGTTCGACTTGTCATTGCCTATACACTGCCATTGAACCAGAACTTATGTCATACCTATATAAGCATACACTGAACACATCACCTCATAACACTTAGACCTGTGAGGAATCACCACCCAAGGACTAGCCACATGCTACATATATTGCAGGTTTACTGGTCTGAAACTACCATCTAAAGTCCTAAGTGTAAACATTCCAAAACCTTCTATGAGGTCCCAAAAGAGACCATGCAGTGATGAAAAGTGCAATCTGTGTTAACCCAGTGCAGGCAAAAGACATTAGGATTAACGTCGACATATGAACTTTATGTAAAAACTTTTATAAATATTAAGGTGATATTTTTTTATTTTTCATTTTAATTGAGATCTTCCAATTTTCAAAAGAGATCAAGAAAATAGATGTATATTAATAATCATTCCGTAAATTGTAATTTTATGACTTGTCAGTTTCTTATTGTTGAGTTATATTTTGCTGTATTATTGTTGTCACAGTATAGTTAGGTGACGGTAGCATTCTAGAGCTCTTGATCTATACTAATTCCATCCAGACTTGTGCTCTTTACAGCTATAGCTATACCTGTGCCATCCTTACACCAGTGCTTTTCTCCGAGACTGGGATATACCTGTCTAGACTAAATTTTTGTGTCTAGTCTTCTACACTATCATCATCAGCCACTCTTATTAAAACATGTATATACTTTTTTTTTTTAAAGCTGCTGGAGTTGACGAAATTTCAGGGGAAATGATTAAAGCAGTTAATGACAACAACCTCTTGAGAATTTTAGATATTATAAATGAAGTATGGAGAGAAGAACAACCACCACAACAATGGAAAGACAGTATTATTGTAAAGTTACCGAAGAAAGGTGATCTATCAGACTGTAATAACTGGCGTGGTATATCTCTATTATCAGTACCTGGAAAATTATTATGTTGCATGATGTTAGAAAGACTTAAATTGCATGCTGACGAAAAGATCAGAGAAGAACAAGCGGGTTTCAGGCCGAAACGATCATGTATTGATCAAATATTCACACTAAGAACAATTATAGAAGAATCAGTAGAAAGGCAATCGCCACTTATTATCACCTTCGTCGATTTTCAAAAAACCTTTGATAGTCTACACCGCCCATCATTGTGGAAGATACTTACAATCTATGGTTTTCCAACAAAATATGTGAATATAATCAAAGCGCTATATGACAATGCAAGATGTTGTGTTAGAACAAATAAAGGGAATACAGAATGGTTTACAGTAGAAACAGGGGTTAAACAAGGCTGTATTATGTCACCACTACTTTTTGGAATAGCTATTGATTGGGTTATGAGAAACTATACCCACAATGAACAATTGGGTATAAAATGGACAAATGGAAAATTCCTGGGGGACCTGGATTTCGCAGATGATGTAGCATTCTTAAGTTCAACACCAAGACAATCCCAAGAAGCAATAAATAATTTGTGTCATCTCTCGGTTAAAATAGGTCTCCAAATAAATGCCTCTAAAACTAAAGCTATGAACTTTTCTAACGAGACCTTTGATATCATCTTGAACGGGGAAAAAACTACAGAAAGTTGAAAGTTTCAATTATTTAGGCAGTAAAATGACTCAGGATGGTGACACAACAAGAGAAATCCATACTAGAATTGCTTTGGCAGCTAGCGCCTTCAATAGATTATCTAACATTTGGAAATTACGATCATTGAATATACATACCAAGCTTCGTCTGTTTAATTCAAATGTTATCTCAGTGTTAACATACGGCTGTGAGAGTTGGAAAATAACAAAATCATTGGAGAACAAGCTGAATACATTCGAGAACAAATGTCTTAGAAAACTCATGAACATCAGTTGGAAAGAATTCAAGACTAATCGACAAATAAGAGAAGACTCTAGGCAGAAATATGTCTCCGACTATATAAGGAAAAGACGATGGTCATATATCGGTCATGTCCTACGAATGCAAAACAACAGAATACCACTACAGGCGCTCACTTGGGTTCCTGAGGGTAAGAGGAAAAAAGGAAGACCAAAAGAAACACTCAGAAGAACAATAATAAGAGAAGGAAGAACGTTGGGCCTAAATAATGTGCAAGAGCTAAGAGGAGTGGCGTCACAACGAACAACCTGGAGAGCACTGGTTTCTGCCTTATGCGCCGTGTTTGGTGCTTAAAGAATTTATTATTATTTATTATTATACTTTTTTTTGTGGTTAACAAAAAGTATCATCTATTTCTACTATGTTCCTTATAGAGCATGGAACCGCTACTGCAGCTGGTCCTGCATGAAACCTGCACCAATCAGTCACATGATCCTGCATGAAACCTGCACCAATCAGTCACATGATCCTGCATGAAGCCTGCACCAAGCAGTCACATGCTCCTGCCATGGTGGTATCTGTGGCAGTTTATTTTACATAATGAGGTTACCAGCCATATCATGTGTTCCATGCCTGAAGGTCTCCTCAGAGACCTCCTGGAACTATGTGGGCAATGCCTCCTGTAACTTCAGCTCATATATAAAATAATTTTGTTTGCTGTTCAGCATTTCAGTACATTGAGATCCAAATAAAACACAAACTTTTCCTGGTGTCTGTTACCAGTATCGTTAATAACTTCTGTTCTATAATTGTTCATTTGCATAGTTCTCTGTGCAGGTCATGTCTCTTATAAAATAAGAGTACAAACATTTTTTAAAATCTCTTAGATGTTTTAAAAGGGACCCTAAGACGCAGCAATAGAGAACGCAGTCAGCGACTCATAGCTTGACTGCTTGCGTCAGGACCAGCGAACCAGAGCTGGTCAAGACCGTGCTCCACCTCCACGTGGTGGTCCTGGAAACAGTCTGCAGCAGTGCAGTCTGGCTGAGCAAGCACGGATCGAAATGGGAAGGCAAACCCGGTCCCTAAAAAATGCTGTGCAGAAGTCGGATGTGTCGACCGAAAGGTGCAGATATCACAGCTTAGGCGTAAACAGACACAACGCAACCACCGTCCTTTTCAGGGCGAACGAAGAAGAAGAAGAAGGAAGAAGAAGAAGATGTTTTAAAAAAATTGTCTTTTTTGGTACATCAAACTATCATCATGTGATCAAATAGCAATGCCCTGTGTAGCTGTCAGGGATATCTGAAGATACAAGGAAAGATTAGGACTACAGGTCCCTTATCATGTCTTACAAGGTGACTAATATGAGATTGTGCATGAGACTGGCAGACTCATCCTGTCAAACACATTGCTGCAGAAACCAACACTGCCAAGACCATGTCAATTCTTAGTGCTGGTTTCCTACAAGGGATACAGCTACAGTGGTAGCTCTATGCTCCATAAGGAGCACAAAAGAAAATTTTGATGATCAACCAGCGACACCCAGAGCTCAAGCTGTGTTCAAATTACGTAACTTTTACTGTTATAATTAGTGGAATATTAAAAATGCTAGTTTTTTTTTCAGAAGGATTCAGTAATAATTTGGGCGTGTGCTTGTTTAAATAAAAAGTACTTCAATAACTTATTGTTAGTAGTTTTTGTGTCCAACTTTAAAGAGAAACAGTTGCCATGGTTTTACAGAATTATTGTTTGACTGGGATTGCTTCTGTTTATAAGAAACATTATTAAAGGGAAGATTAAATATTGTAATTAGTAGTACTTGAATGAAATCTTCTTCTTCGATCCTTAACCACCGACCGTCAAAGCAGTCAGTGGCCATCACGCCTAGTGGCGTCTTGTAGGGCAACAACAAATTGATTCCACTTTGCACGGTCGGTGGCCATCCTTCGTACAGTGCCCCAACTCTGGTTCATTCTTTGCATCTCAGCCTCCACAGTCCTCCGCCAAGTTGTTTTTGGTCGGCCTCTCTTTCGCTTTCCTTCAGGGGTCCAAAGCATAGCTGTTCTTGTGATGGCATCGGGGTCTCTTCTGAGGACATGACCAACCCAGCTCCAGCGTCTGCCAGCTATGATGGTATGCATGTCCTCTTGCTTGCTACGAGTAAGCAGATCTTGGTTGGTGATGGTATTCGGCCAAAAGATTCGGTGAATTTTTCTTAGGCATGTTGTGTGAAAAGAGGACAATTTTGACATTTCCTTCTCTGTGACTCTCCAGCATTCCGCACCATAGAGAAGCAGAGAAAGCACGCAACTCTGGTATAATCTTAATTTTGTGCTTGTGCTGTATTGGGAGGACTTCCAGATGTTATTTAGGCTAAAGAAGGCTGTTCTTGCCTTATTCATTCTGATGTTGATGTCTTTGCCTGCCCCACCGTCTGGTGTTACTATGCTTCCTAGGTATGTGAAGATATCTGTCTGTACCAGTTGCTGATTCCTTACTGATATGGGCTCAGGGTTGCTCACATTGAGCGTCATGACCTCAGACTTCTTTAAATTGATGTTCAAGCCCACCTGCTGGCTAAATTTATTATGTCTATCCGTTTTTTCCTGGATGTGTTGATGTGAATGTGCCAGCAGTGCAATGTCATCTGCATATTCCAGATCTTCCAATGTAGAAAATGTAGTCCATCTTATTCCTCTTAAACTGCCTTCTGTTGTCTGGCGCATCACCCAGTCTATGACTGTTAAAAATAGAGTGGTTGATAAGGGGCATCCCTGTCGTACTCCTGTCTTCACCTCGAAGGTTAGGTTGCTCTGCCCAACACTACACGTAAAGTTGGCATAGAGGCTTTTTATGATTGACACTATGCAGCTTGGAATTCCATAAGCCCTCAGTATTTTCCATAAACTGTCCCTATGTATGCTGTCAAAAGCCTTTTCAAAATCAACAAAATTTATGTAAAGCTGTCTTTGCCATTCTGAGCACTGCTCTATAATGTTCCTGAGAGTGAATATATGGTCTACACATCTTCTGTTCTTTCTAAATCCTGCTTGTTCTTTCCTCAGTTTGTAGTCTACTGCCTTTGAAATTCTCTGTATAATTATCCTGCCTAGTATTTTGCTGGGAACTGAGAGAAGAGTGATTCCTCTCCAATTATTGCAGTCTGAAAGATCTCCCTTCTTGGGCAATTTGACAATTATTCCTTTGTTCCACTCTGATGGTGTTGTCCCCGTTTTCCACACTTGTGCAAATAGTGGTTCTAATAGTTCTGCTGCTAGCTCAGGGTCTGTCTTAAATAGCTCTGCATTTAAGTTATCATGGCCCGGAGCTTTACCGTTCTTTAACCCTTTGATTGCTGTGATGATTTCTTCTTTTCGTGGAATGTCTGTATTTACATCTAGATCGTTTTCAGTCTCAGGAACATTCAATTGTGTCTCTGGTATTTCCTTGTTCAGAGTTTCTCTGAAGTGCTCTGCCCATCTTGTTTCCTGTCCCTCTGCTGTCTTGATGAGATTTCCTTGCTTATCTCTTACTAATGTAATATTGTTTACACCTTGTTTTCCGCTGATGAATTTAGTTATTTTGTATACTGTGCTTTGTTCATTTCTCAGTGCTGCCTCTTCTGCCTGTTTTGCAAGATCGTCTAGGAAATTCCTTTTGTTGGCTCGGGTTTGGCGTTTAACTTCCCTGTCCAGTTGACTGTACTGTTCACTATATAGTTGCTTTAACCTGGGGGACTTCGCTTCTGTTTTCTTTCTTTTCATTTCCTTTCTCATCTTTATGGTGTTTAGTGTTTCTGGTGTTATCCAGTCTTGCTTCTTCCTTTCCTGGAATCCTAAGCATGATTTGCTACTTTCCTTATATATTGTTGAAATGGTGTTGAAATTCTGGTCTATATCATCAGTCAATGTCTTTTCCTGACTGTTGGCAAATTGATATCGTTTCTTTATGTCAGCCGCAAAAGCTTTTCTGGTAAGGGGGTCCTTCAATTTGCTGATGTCAAACCTTTTCTGTGTAGTTACAGTTGGTATGAAATATTTATGCCATAAACATTGACATCTAATTATTTTTAATATCTGTAAATAACCATTACTGTTGTCACATTACATAATGTAAATTATATGTGACCTATTTTCCTTGCAGATTTTAATTATGTCAGGCCAGTGTTATGGGTGTGGAACAGAGTTCAGTGTCTTCAAGAAAGAGGTTTGTCATGCTATTTTCCAGCTCAAGTTGCTGCAGCCACTGTCCTAGCAACAACAAAAAAATGGTTAAAGTATTGTAAAAGTATCTTCTACAATTTGTCAGTTTGCATATTGGGGATATATACTCCATATTACTTTAGCCATCACCCATGTGTGACTGGGGCCCAAAAAGGGAGCAAAGAATAGCACCACGGTGACCTACACTGCATGCTGGAAAAGGCAACTAAGGAGGATTGGGCATTGGGCCAGCTATTCTAGCCTGTAGAAGCTTTCAGCCACAAAAACGCCAGCAGATAGCGATAAGTCAGCTAATAATGTAAATAATTCAACTTAGCCATCCAAGATAGATGAAGAAATATTGGCACGGAGAGACCTGGAGCAGATGACACAGGACAGGAGGACTTGGCATAAATTTCTTGAGGGTCTATTGGTAGTTAGGGCGTAATAAATAAATGAATGAACTTTAGCCACTTTACATTACTCACTGGTCAGTTCTGTCTCACCTTTTAAAACTTATAATGAATTATAATCTACAGTGTTGATTATACATTTTTGCCAGTAAAATCTAATATTAATGAGTAATAAGCAATTACTTGTCAGGAATCTATCATAATTGAAACTTGATCTTAGCCCAGTTGGTTGTTCCAATTTGTTCTTACTTCTTAAGTAAACATAATTGTTGTTAATGTTTATTGCTGTTTGAGTTACAGACCTGATTTGATCTTCTATAAGTTTGGGTTTATTGATATGTTTACTTTACTTTGTTGCTTCAAACTTAGCTATTGAAATTGTTAATACTTTAGCATGGGTGCAAGAACTGTGGATTTGCCTTCTGCAACAAGTGTTTACAGGGGTGTGTCACGGACACTATTATGGTAGTACTTACTTCTAAAAATATACTTACAAGTGTGTTTCTTTATAGGGTGAGGGGTGTCAAAGGTAGTATCCACCCCAGGTGCCAAATACTATATGTTCACCCCCTGGGTGTAGGTTGTCTCTCCATAACTTCCTGTCCCCATTGCAGTTTATCATTGATATTTTTGACTTCTTGCCATGTCACAATGTCACGCTATCCAGTATCTTCTCTCTTTTATCATCCTGTTTTTCCTTCAATCTTTCCTGTTATCACAGTCAATTCCAGCTTTCCTCTTTTCAAAAGTATACCCAAAGGAATTGGATTTCTTTCTTCTAATATGAGTAATAAGCTGCCTTTGTGCTTTGGCCACTTTCAGGATATACTCATTGCTTTTTGTAGCTGTCCACGGTGTTGTTGATTCTTCTGTTAAACCACGTGTGTATGGCTTTCAGGAATTTTCCAGCTTGTTTACCAATAGTCCATGACTCACTTCCATATCTTTGCATTTGTCTTTTGTCTGCCTCTTACTACTTTCTGCAGTGCCATTCAGACTAGAGCATTTGTATCTAAAGATTTCATTAATCACTTGTCCTCCTCCGTTTTTGTTTGCTCCTTAACTCTTTGACTCCGTAATTATTTTCCACCCTGTGCCGTAATTTTAATTCATGATAAACTAAAAACAACGCTCAGAGAGTTGTTTTGGCAAGGGTGTCAAATCTCATCAACGCTCTGAGCGTAGTTCCGGAGTCAAAGAGTTAAGAAGCACTAGACCAACATAGCAGTCGTTCCCCATTTAAGAAGGCTGCATTTAAAAATTACTTGTGTTTTTGCAGTGGTTATTTGTGTAGCAGTTTGTTTTACATAGTGGACTTGCCAGATCCATGCACACATTTACCTTAGGTCACCTTTTATGACAAGCATTGTGGTAGCAGATATCTCTTTCTTTCTTTGTCTCTTCGCTGAGCCCAGGAGCAAATTGTTTAAATCATTTATGATTATGAACATATTATTTTTGTGTGTAATCAGTGACATACATTGTCCTCAAATGGTCAGCATTTTACTGACCTATTATGTCAGTAATTTATTTAATCACATGACCATTTAGTGTCTCCTTTGTTCACCATATCCCTCATTTATTTGTTTACTCATTAACTAAAATTTGTGTTCATTAAGTCATTAATTTTGTAAGACTGACATTAGTCGTTAATTCATTCAATAAGACATATGTTAAATCTTTTATTCATTCTGTAAAACTCATTAATTTATACATATTTATTTAGTCAGATATATATTACATTAAATCACATTTATTCAGTGTTAAACGCATTTACTAAATCTATAAGACATCATAAAGTCAGTCAATCGATAAGATATTTCATCAGTCAGTCAATAAGACACTCATTAAATCAGTCAGTCAGTAAAACACTCTTTAAATTACAACTATGATCAGACTAAAGCTGATACGCAAGTGTCACAAACAGCAACAATAATATTCTTCCAACAAACTGTTCAACAATCTCACTCTCTCACACACACACACACACACACACACACACACACACACACACACACACACACACACACACACACACACACACACACACACACACACACACACACACACACACACACACACACACACACACACACACACACACACACACACACACACACACACACACACACACACACACACACACACACACACACACACACACACACACACACACACACACACACACACACACACACACACACACACACACACACACACACACACACACACACACACACACACACACACACACACACACACACACACACACACACACACACACACACACACACACACACACACACACACACACACACACACACACAACACACACACACACACACACACACACACACACACACACACACACACACACACACACACACACACACACACACACACACACACACACACACACACACACACACACACACACACACACACACACACACACACACACACACACACACACACACACACACACACACACACACACACACACACACACACACACACACACACACACACACACACACACACACACACACACACACACACACACACACACACACACACACACACACACACACACACACACACACACACACACACACACACACACACACACACACACACACACACACACACACACACACACACACACACACACACACACACACACACACACACACACACACACACACACACACACACACACACACACACACACACACACACACACACACACACACACACACACACACACACACACACACACACACACACACACACACACACACACACACACACACACACACACACACACACACACACACACACACACACACACATACACACACACACACACACACACACACATGTTATACCTTGACATTAATGTCCTCTTTAAGTGAAAAACTGAGTAGTTATTGATAGACCATTCATAGATAGTGAAAATCTGACCACGCATTCAGTGAGTGAGTAAATATAAAAGTCACGTAGCATTGTGACATACTAGAATACTGTATGGTGTCAAGAGCAATATTAACCAAAATCAAGCTAATGAAGATGATCAGGGTATTACAGTCAGCACATTTCAAAAGTCTACAGATTCAAAATATAAGTAATAATACATAATTATAAATTACCGACAAGGCAATCAACAAACAAATGGGAAAATGTGCAAGCTAGTTTTGCTAGACTGTTAATTTGGCTAGCAGTGAAGAAAGTAAAGAGATAAACACTGAACATTGCTGACCCACTGTCATCTTGTCATGTTTTGTGTTGAATCTGTTTCTGTAGAGCTGCACCACAAAGTACAGAACAACAAAACTATGAGTTGCCAGAAGCTTACCTTAAGTGAGTAACATTTGGATTTTTAAAAAATGTGTGTTTTTTTATTTGCTCTTATCACAGTCTATTTTAGTGAACACAAATTTGACATTTAAAAATGTTGATAAACATTTAAATTTTATTAATGTACAGCGTGTCCGAAAAGTTACTGTGCACTTGAATATACGGCAGACTAAAGTCACGGTTTTGATGTGAGAGTTGTCCGTTCTACCCTAGGCGTGACCTTGACAACAGTTGAGAGCAATGTTTTTTTGATGTGAGAGTTGTCTGTTCTTCCCTAGGCTTGGCAGTGTTGGCAGTCGCCCAAGCACCAGTGCGTAGCAGCAGTCGGAGTAAAGCGTTGTTGAACTGCAGTCCAGGTTTAATTGTCTTGCCCAAACGACGATGGTGTTGACGATTGAAGAAAGAGTATTTCTTGTGAAACATGTGTTTTGTAACGGTAATAAATACACGGAGGACGTTCAGCAAACATTCGCGCAGCAATTTCCAGATTCACAAGTTCTCACTGTAATGCGGTACGAAATCTGATAGACAAGTTTCTTGAAAAGGGCAGTGTGCACGATGCACCTCGATCTGGAAGGCCCTCCACTTCAGACGAAACAGTTCTCTATATTCAGGACATGATGCTCCAGAGTCCAAGTAAGTCTGTGAGACGGTTGTCCCAACAGGCCCACGTTTAAAAAGATTCACAAGATTCTGAAGACGAAGTTAAAGTTGCATCCATACAAGGTTACCGCAGTACATCAGCTGAAAGAGAAAGATCACCAGTCCCGTGTCAACTACTGCGCCTGGTTTAAGAAATTCCTAGTTGAGGAAGGTGAGAAAGTCCTTGATGTTACCTTCTTCACAGATGAGGCATGGTTTCACCTTTCCAAGTACATGAACAGCCAGAACACTCGTCTGTGGAGCAGTGAAAAATCCACATAAATTTCAAGACATGCCTCTCCGTGATCACATAATTGGGCCCATCTTCTTCAATAACACCATAAACGCAGAACGTTACCGCACCGACATACTCAAAACATTCCTAACCCACCTTACTGAGCTTGAAATTCATTTCCAACATCTGCTGTAGAAGAAACTGCTGCGTGGTACTGCAACATTGTACGAGGTACTTTACTGCACAGTAACTTTTAGGACACCCTGTATTAGTAATGACAAGAAAGGAATGAAGAAGACATGGAAAGACCTGGAGCTGATGTAACGAGACAGCAAGATGATGCATGAGTTTGTTGAAGGCCGGTGCTCTGTGGGGAGATGATGTAACGAGACAGCAAGATGATGTGATGAGACAGCAAGATGATGTGACGAGACAGCAAGATGATGCATGAGTTTGTTGAAGGCCTGTGCTATGTGGGGAGATGATGTAATGAGACAGCAAGATGATGCATGAGTTTGTTGAAGGCCGGTGCTCTGTGGGGAGATGATGTAACGAGACAGCAAGATGATGTGATGAGACAGCAAGATGATGTGACGAGACAGCAAGATGATGCATGAGTTTGTTGAAGGCCTGTGCTATGTGGGGAGATGATGTAACGAGACAGCAAGATGATGTGATGAGACAGCAAGATGATGTGACGAGACAGCAAGATGATGCATGAGTTTGTTGAAGGCCTGTGCTATGTGGGGAGATGATGTAACGAGACAGCAAGATGATGCATGAGTTTGTTGAAGGCCGGTGCTCTGTGGGGAGATGATGTAACGAGACAGCAAGATGATGTGATGAGACAGCAAGATGATGTGACGAGACAGCAAGATGATGCATGAGTTTGTTGAAGGCCTGTGCTATGTGGGGAGATGATGTAACGAGACAGCAAGATGATGCATGAGTTTGTTGAAGGCCTGTGCTCTGTGGGGAGATGATGTAACGAGACAGCAAGATGATGTGATGAGACAGCAAGATGATGTGACGAGACAGCAAGATGATGTGATGAGACAGCAAGATGATGCATGAGTTTGTTGAAGGCCTGTGCTCTGTGGGGAGATGATGTAATGAGACAGCAAGATGATGTGATGAGACAGCAAGATGATGTAATGAGACAGCAAGATGATGTGATGAGACAGCAAGATGATGTGATGAGACAGCAAGATGATGCATGAGTTTGTTGAAGGCCTGTGCTCTGTGGGGAGATGATGTAATGAGACAGCAAGATGATGTGATGAGACAGCAAGATGATGTAATGAGACAGCAAGATGATGTGATGAGACAGCAAGATGATGCATGAGTTTGTTGAAGGCCGGTGCTCTGTGGGGAGATGATGTAACGAGACAGCAAGATGATGTGATGAGACAGCAAGATGATGTGACGAGACAGCAAGATGATGCATGAGTTTGTTGAAGGCCTGTGCTATGTGGGGAGATGATGTAACGAGACAGCAAGATGATGCATGAGTTTGTTGAAGGCCTGTGCTCTGTGGGGAGATGATGTAACGAGACAGCAAGATGATGTGATGAGACAGCAAGATGATGTGACGAGACAGCAAGATGATGCATGAGTTTGTTGAAGGCCTGTGCTATGTGGGGAGATGATGTAATGAGACAGCAAGATGATGCATGAGTTTGTTGAAGGCCAGTGCTCTGTGGGGAGATGATGTAACGAGACAGCAAGATGATGTGATGAGACAGCAAGATGATGTGACGAGACAGCAAGATGATGCATGAGTTTGTTGAAGGCCTGTGCTATGTGGGGAGATGATGTAACGAGACAGCAAGATGATGCATGAGTTTGTTGAAGGCTGTGCTCTGTGGGGAGATGATGTAACGAGACAGCAAGATGATGTGATGAGACAGCAAGATGATGTGACGAGACAGCAAGATGATGTGATGAGACAGCAAGATGATGCATGAGTTTGTTGAAGGCCTGTGCTCTGTGGGGAGATGATGTAATGAGACAGCAAGATGATGTGATGAGACAGCAAGATGATGTAATGAGACAGCAAGATGATGTGATGAGACAGCAAGATGATGTGATGAGACAGCAAGATGATGCATGAGTTTGTTGAAGACCTGTGCTCTGTGGGGAGATGATGTAACGAGACAGCAAGATGATGTGATGAGACAGCAAGATGATGTAATGAGACAGCAAGATGATGTGATGATACAGCAAGATGATGCATGAGTTTGTTGAAGGCCTGTGCTCTGTGGGGAGATGATGTAACGAGACAGCAAGATGATGTGATGAGACAGCAAGATGATGTGATGAGACAGCAAGATGATGCATGAGTTTGTTGAAGGCCTGTGCTATGTGGGGAGATGATGTAACGAGACAGCAAGATGATGCATGAGTTTGTTGAAGGCCTGTGCTCTGTGGGGAGATGATGTAATGAGACAGCAAGATGATGTGATGAGACAGCAAGATGATGTGACGAGACAGCAAGATGATGCATGAGTTTGTTGAAGGCCTGTGCTATGTGGGGAGATGATGTAATGAGACAGCAAGATGATGCATGAGTTTGTTGAAGGCCTGTGCTCTGTGGGGAGATGATGTAATGAGACAGCAAGATGATGCATGAGTTTGTTGAAGGCCTGTGCTCTGTGGGGAGATGATGAAACGAGACAGCAAGATGATGCATGAGTTTGTTGAAGGCCTGTGCTCTGTGGGGAGATGATGTAATGAGACAGCAAGATGATGCATGAGTTTGTTGAAGGCCTGTGCTCTGTGGGGAGATGATGTAATGAGACAGCAAGATGATGCATGAGTTTGTTGAAGGCCTGTGCTCTGTGGGGAGATGATGTAATGAGACAGCAAGATGATGCATGAGTTTGTTGAAGGCCTGTGCTCTGTGGGGAGATGATGTAACGAGACAGCAAGATGATGCATGAGTTTGTTGAAGGCCTGTGCTCTGTGGGGAGATGATGTAATGAGACAGCAAGATGATGCATGAGTTTGTTGAAGGCCTGTGCTCTGTGGGGAGATGATGTAATGAGACAGCAAGATGATGCATGAGTTTGTTGAAGGCCTGTGCTCTGTGGGGAGATGATGTAACGAGACAGCAAGATGATGTGATGAGACAGCAAGATGATGTGACGAGACAGCAAGATGATGCATGAGTTTGTTGAAGGCCTGTGCTATGTGGGGAGATGATGTAACGAGACAGCAAGATGATGCATGAGCTTGTTGAAGGCCTGTGCTATGTGGGGAGATGATGTAATGAGACAGCAAGATGATGCATGAGTTTGTTGAAGGCCTGTGCTCTGTGGGGAGATGATGTAACGAGACAGCAAGATGATGTGATGAGACAGCAAGATGATGTGACGAGACAGCAAGATGATGCATGAGTTTGTTGAAGGCCTGTGCTATGTGGGGAGATGATGTAACGAGACAGCAAGATGATGCATGAGCTTGTTGAAGGCCTGTGCTATGTGGGGAGCTGAAGGCTGATGATGATAAATAATGAAGAGTTGACTTTTTCCTATTCTGTTTGCTGTGTGAAGAAGGACTGGTCAAATGTAAAGACAACGATGGATGTGTCAATTCAGTTTAATAGTTTTTTTTGTTCAACTCCTTCCAATCCATTATTAGGATTTACCCATGTACCAAACTGGATGTCAGTATTGCTATCAGTGTTTTAAAATAAGCAGTAAACACATATAGTAATGAGAACGTGTCTTGTAGTATGTAGAAACCTATAAATTGGTCAAAGGCTAGCCTTCTCGGATAAGGGGAAAAAAATAGGAGGTCTCATGTGCAAGTAGTAAACGTTAAAAATCCCTTGGCAGTTTGAAATCGTAAAGAGTAGGCCATATGGCTGCTGTCCTGGCAAAATTTACAAAAGTAGGAAAACCTACCCACCATAAAAATATTTATAGAATGTGTGATTCCGCAACGGTAGAAGAGGAACGACTAAGTAAGTAAGTGATTCCTGTATACACACAATGGGATCCTAGCCAGTGCTATGGACTTCGTGCACTGTGCTGAGATCCACCTTGTGTGATCTAAGGGAGGAGATTAGAGCACTGATGGAGTTGTCCGTGTGCAATGAAGATGGTCCTTAACTGATTCCGTACGCAAGATCTTTTAAAAGACGCAATGGCCGACCGCTGGGACCGCAAGATCTTTTAAAAGACGCTAATTTATTTCGTTGTTTCTTTCTATTCTGATATTTTATACTGCCCGGAATTTATCTCGAACGGAAGTAAACACAAAACTGGGCAAATTTCAACAAGCTTCAACATCTTTTATTTGCGTTTGAAGGGATTTTTTCACATTTATCTTCATCTTTAATCGTGTTTTGTCGTATCGCCATAATGGCAGAAAAACACACAGGATATGTTACTAATATGTGAACAGTGAACAAACTGTGTGATAACTTTCTTACTTTTTCTGTGTTTCTAAATGGATTACCTGCACAAAGAGAGCAGTGAAACTGTATTGTGATAACAATTTATGTTACAAGCCTTACGTAAGTCGAAAATTTTTGTTCAAAATTTCAAGTTATCTTTTTTTCCGTGTACATGTTATCTGTTATAATAACATAAACATAACATAAAATTAGCTAGAAAGGCATATGGATTTATATTGTTCATCCAATGTACTTTAATTTGATATATAATATGTTATACTTAACTCATGATTAGACACACATTGTCAGTAAACGTAAATTATGTTAGTTGTTGATTAACTAGGGCTGCTGAGCTTTTTGCTCTTATGCAGCCAATACCAGGTTGACGAGTTCTTGATATTATCTACGCTATAGATCTAGGCTTTTACTGTGGCTTTTCTGCCGTTCCGAAATGTGTTGAGCTGAAGTCATGATCTCCAGTTTCTCCAGCTTGGCTTGCTTTTAAAGGATCATCACATCTGGTTCCAAGCTAGGAGTAAGAAGTGCATGGCATACTGTGCATTCCCTGCCATCCATGGGGGCTTTCCAACTATGCAGAGCTAAAATACTGTGATCTGGTTCTGGGCTCTCCCAAGGAATTGTCATGTCCTTCTCAGAGCCACTTCTCAGCTCCCCCTGCCTATCACTGGGTCCATAGTGAGATCCTTTTGTTTGCAGTCAACCAGGTAAAAGCCAAAGAATTACGTCTGGGGCTCAAGTGACTTAACAAAGCTTAATGTATGCGGTGCTGGGTTCTCAACAAGTTTCACCACAGGGGGAATCCCTAGAAGTGTGTGGATGATTTCAAGAGTCAGTGAGGATGCAATTAGCCTCACAGACAGAGATTCACTTTCACATATGTATATTTAGCATTGTGCATAGCTGGTGGTCATATAAAGATGACTTCAGATATGTCTCCATGCATGGGCTCATGGGGTAAAAATAGTTCAATTGTAAATCTTTACAATAAAGTGATGACAGTATATAAGAAGATAGTTAGTTGTTTGCTAGTTGTTTACATGATGTCTAATGTCAGCAAATGTGCAAGATTTCTATTTTTGTTTGGTTTATTTCTTTGAGGTTTGGTTGTCAGACATTTATTTGTTTAGAGGTCTGGTTGTATGAATTTTATGTATTTGAGGTTTGGTTGTGTGATGTTTATTTGTTTGAGGTTTGTTTGTGGGAAGTTTATTTGTGTGAGATATAAATTTTCTACATAAACTACAATCTTTTTGCATATTTAAAAAAAAATGTGTGCAAGTATATAATGATGTTCTCAGGAGGATGGCTGCTCTTAAAGAGAGAGAGACAAGAGGACATTCATCACAACCATCTCATTCCTCTGGAGGTAGTAAAGTAGTTCCAGAACATTTACGTAGATTGGACAAAGCAGATAGAGAGATTGCTATGAGACTTGAGAAGTTGAAAGCAGAGGACAAGCCCAAGGGTATGTTGACATGAAAACTTGAAGAATTTATTGCCTGAAATATTTCAGCTTGCAGTCATTAGAAGACATGAAAACTTGAAGAATTTGTTGCCTGAAATATTTCAGCTTGCAGTCATTAGAAGACATGAAAACTTGAAGAATTTGTTGCCTGAAATATTTCAGCTTGCGGTCATTAGAAGACACGAAAACTTGAAGAATTTGTTGCCTGAAATATTTTAGCTTGCAGTCATTAGAAGACATGAAAACCTGAAGAATTTGTTGCCTGAAATATTTCAGCTTGCGGTCATTAGAAGACATGAAAACTTGAAGAATTTGTTGCCTGAAATATTTCAGCTTGCAGTCATTAGAAGACTCACTCAGTAATTTCCTTAGAACTCGCTGTGGAGTATAGATGTTCAACCAGTTCATACCAGTCATTAGAAGTAGGAACATTTCATTCTGTACTCATGTTGCATATATGTAGTCATGTGCACAAAAGTTATATTACTATTCCGTGTGGTTTCCCATATAAATATTCCATGTAGTTTCCCATATAAATATTCCATGTAGTTTCCCATTAAAAATATTTCATGTGGTTTATTCTATTACTATTCCATGTGGCTTCTCATATTACTATTTCATGTGGTTTCCCAAAAGGGTTGGGGGGGGGGGGGGGCCTCCCCCTGATGAGATGAAGAAACAAGACCATTTCTCCTACCAGGCATATCATAAAAGTTGACTTAGGTGAGGTTGTGTGTGGGGTCAGCAACTTCATCATGTAACAGTTGACTTAGGTGAGGTTGTGTGTGGGGTCAGCAACTTCATCATGTAACAGTTGACTTAGGTGAGGTTGTGTATGGGGTCAGCAACTTCATCATGTAACAGTTGACTTAGGTGAGGTTGTGTGTGGGGTCAGCAACTTCATCATGTAACAGTTGACTTAGGTGAGGTTGTGTGTGGGGTCAGCAACTTCATCATGTCAAAGAAATTGCTGCAGAAACTGCCTGTGCAGGAGCAGACAAAGTCATCATAATTGTTGCTGCTTGTGGAACATGGAACCACCACTACAGCAGGTACCCTTGTACGACGCCTGCTATGAAGCATTCATGTACTCCTGCAGGGGGCAGGGGTGGTTTCTGCAGCAGATTGTTTTACATGATGAGGTTGTCAGCCTCATTATGATATGCCTGAGGGAGTAGTAGTACTGTTGTTCCTCAGATACAACTTGCAACAAAAGCAGATGAGCTGGCGTGAGTGTAATCTTCCATTATGGAGGCCAACAGTTGAATTTCTGCTATAATTCATTGTTTAACATAGCTGTATCTCTACATTGAAATAAAAAACAAACTTGAAATAAATATTTTGACTTGATTAGTGCCAGTATGGAAAACATCTATTCACACTACCAAATACAAGAGAAGGAAAATTATGTTTGATTGTTTGTTTCATTACAATTGTTTATAAGTAAATTCACTGCTTTTTAAAAATGCTCAATCCACAAGCCTACCAGCTTCTGTTTAGAGTAGGATCTCTAGTATATTTACTTAGAGCCAGCTTTAAATGTAAGATCTATTGTACATGTCTGGGTTTAGAGTATAAAATAAAACAAAGAACGAGTAAAAGTCTTCTCAGTGAAAAAAAATAAAATTATGAAGCTATTTGCTAAGTTTGTCCCCATAAATGTAATCTAACACAGCTTGTGATGCAAAGATCTCTAGTACGGTTTCAAGTGTGAATCCTCTGATCTCAAAGATGGCACTTGAGGGAATTTTTTTCCTTTGAGATTTTTGCCTTCTTGCGTTGAGGCATGTTTCTTTCAACCTAGATTAGTCTTTTGGTTATATCCAAGCACAATGGCCATTCAAAAATACAGTAGTACAGTGGTATAAATACTAGCCCTGAAAAGGGTTGGTTTGGTTTTAAGGACTATTTTCATTGCACACGGACAACTCCCTCAGTGCTCCAATCTCCTCCCTTAGATCATACAAGGAGGATCTCAGCACAGTGCATAAACTCCTTAGCAACAGCGAGAATCCCAATGTGTGTAAAAAGAAATCACTTACTTACTTACTTATTCGTTCCTCTTCTACCGTGGGGTGTAGAGGTTTGTAAGAGAGAGCGCCATACTATTCTATCTGCTGACTTCCTCCTGGCTTGTTCCATTCTAGTCCTCTGTCCTTTAAAGATTGTCTAATGTTATCCTCCCAGCGGACTTTGGGTCGTCCTGTAGGTCTGGATCCCTGGCTCTTAGTTTCCCATGCTTGTCGTGGTAGCCTATCTTCTCCCATTCTGCAGACATGGCCAAACCATCTCAGTTGGGACTGTTCTACTTGGGTTTTTAGGCCTTGACGTATTGTCTGGTTGCGGACCATGTCTCTTCTTGTTACTTCAACCACCCTCCTCAGATACCTCATTTCTGAGGTTTGGATCTGGCTTTTGTGGGTTGTAGTCATTGCCCATGACTCGCATCCATACGTCAAGACTGGGACATAGGTGGAGAGGTATAAAGCCATCTTCGTCTTCTTACCAACTTATCTTTTGCTGAGGAATCCTCGATTTATGGCTTGAAAAAGTCTCCCAGCTGCTGCTCTTCGGGTAGCCAACTCTTCTTTGATGCCTCCCTTCCGGTCTATGACAGCTCCGAGGATTTAAAGTGGTCGACCTGCTCCAGGACCTGTTCTCCCAGCTTAATCTGATGTCTACTTTCTTCTCGTGATATCACCATGGATTTTGTTTTCGAGCTGCTTATGATCATCCTTCTCCTCTCCAGCTCTTCCTTCCAGACTTGCAGGTTGGATTGAAGATGTGCCTCTGATTTAGCAATCAGTGCAACATCATCAGCAAATGCCAGCTCTGAAATACAGACCTGTGTCATCTTGCAGTACCCCACTGAATACTTTCCTGTCCTCTCCTTACATGCCTAGATGACATCGTCCATGAGGAGTATGAAAAGATAAGGTGTCAGGATATCACCTTGTCTTACAGGACTGGTGGTCCTGAATTCTTCTGACATGGTTTGCCATCCTCACATAATTTCTGCAAGACTTATAGAATCTCTGTATAGCATGAATCAGAGGTGATGGAATGTTCTTCCTTGCCAAACAGTCCCAGAGTTTGTTCCAGGGGACCTTGTCAAATGCCTTTTCCAGATCTAAGAAGCAAAGAGGGATCTCACTCTTATACTCAAGAGCCTTTTCACTCAACTGTCGGAGTGTGAAGATTAGGTCTTGAGTACTTCAATTTGCTTGGAAGCCACACTGGACCTCATCCATTTGTGGCTCAGCTAGGCGTCGGAGTCTGCTCTAGGATTTTAGAGTAGATTTTACTAGGGACACTGAGAAGGGATAGGCCTCTATGGTTTCCACATTGTTGGTTGTCACCCTTTTTAAAAATCGGTGTTATAATGGCAGTTTCCCAATCCTTTGGTATGGTCTTGTTGCACCACGCTGCCTGTAGGACCCTTAGGAGTAATAGGTCGCCTGCTGCTCCCATGTACTTAACCATTTCTGGTGTTATGCCATCATGTCCTGCAGCTTTGCCCATCTGGATTTGCTCTAGTGCTGCCTTCAGTTCTTCCATCTTTATGTCATCTTCATCACCATTGGTTTCCTCTTCTGTGCCAGTGGTTATCATTTCTTATGTTTGACCTTGCTCACCATCCAGGAGTTCTGAAAAATATTCTTTCCATCTTTCCATTACTTCTTTTGGGGCAGTAAGCAATTTGCCTTGCTTGTCCTTTATAAATTTAAGAGGGCACTGTTTTTCCTTCCTCATGTTCTTTAGGGTCTTATAGAACAATTTCTGGTTTTCTTGCGAATTGTTTTCTAGCGAATTGTTTTCTAGCTTTTCTCCAAATTCATCCCAGGACTTCTGTTTTGCTGCTAGCACCTTGTTCTTTGCTTCTGTTCTGAGCATCATATATTCACTGTATTTCTCTGTTTTTCCTGCTATGTTTTTAGTTCCTAAGTATTGTTTCAATGCCTTCTTCTTCTCTCTTATTATCTCTTTAACCTCATCTGTCCACCAAGGTGTCCTCTTTCTCTTGTTCCCAAGTCGAACTTCACCACATGCTTCTACTGCAGCTGTCTTTATGATGTCCTTGAATTTCAGCCAGAGGGTTTCCAGGTCTTCAGGTTGTTGTTCTGTGTTTCTCACTGCTGTAGCAATAAGCCCCTGATATCTGGTCTTCACTTCTGGCTCTCTCAGCTTGTAGGTCTTAATGCTCGTTTCTCCTGTTCGTTTACTTAGCTTCTTGCATGATGTTAGGCAGTTCCTAGGCCGAGTAGCTCTGTCAGTTGTTCTTTTTAACAAGTAGTGGTCACTTCCAATCTCTGGCCCCCTCCACACTCTAGCATCCCGGACATACTTAAATGAGCTCTTCCTAACTATGGCGTAGTCGATCACTGACTTCTCATTCTTTGTTGGTTCACACCTAGTGTATAGAAATCACACATTCTATAAATATTTTTTTGATGGGTAGGTTTCTAATTTTTAAATTTTTCCAGGCCTGATATGCCTACTCTTTAAAATTTCCAACTGCCGTGGGATTTTTAACGTGCGCAACCTGCTCACGGAACCTCCTGTTTTTTTTTCGCCCTTATCCAAGAAGGTTAGGCATCCAATCTCACTACCCAGGAGTCCAGGGGGGAGTATGATATCATTAGGACCACTGGTTCTGAAAAAAATTTTCTCAACTGGGAAGCGAACCCGGTACCTCCAGAATTTGAGGCAGACTCCGTACCTCTTAGCCACACTGACCCCCAAGAAAAGGGTTGCTAGTGCCTATCAGTTAGCATGGTGATGCTCTGAAAAGGACTGCTGTTTAATAATTAACTGCTATCATAATGAAGTCCTGATATGGTCAGTCTACTAGCCACACTGACACTGTGTTTAGTTTCAACTTGATTTTATTGAGGTGATGGACTTGAGGGAAGATTTTCTTCCCCCATAAATGTAATCTTACACAGTTTATGATGCATAAATCTCGTATTTGGTTTTTACGTGTGACACCTCTGAAATTAGAGATGGTATTTGAGGTCATGGACAGTTAGGTCCAGTGCTCAGTTCATTAGCTATCGCTATGTCCAGGTGGCTTCAGAGATTCTCATGTCTAATCCTAGGTCTGTTCCTAATCATTTCTTCCCACTACATCTTATTCATATTTGACAGTTTTCTGAATTTACCTCGCTTGTTGACTAACTTTTTTTTTTAAATGTTGTATATTAGGTACTTGTCCCTTGTTTCCAAATTATTTTATTTGTTTGTTGGTGAAGACAAACTTGTTGGACTGTTTTGTTACCATTGCTGGTTGAATCATCATTTTTATATTTGATTTTACATTAATTTCTCTGGCTTGGCTTGGCTGCTGTTAGCCATTAAATTTGTGTGGTTATAACTAGGATTCTAGTGCATAGGCCTAGTAGTCCAGTTTGAAAATCAGCTATCCGCTTGTCTTTTCATTGAACATTGCAGGAAATATTCCTGGTAAAATAATTTAAATAGTAAGTGAAGTCAACCATCGTTCAGCTATTAATTGGTTTGTGTTTTTGTTTCATGTGATTTTTATTTGCAACTGTGGATGAAGTAGATTTAGTAAATTAGTTTGTAAAGTAAGTCCGCCTAGGCCGGTCTAAGCCCGGCTGAAAAAAGGAGGAGGGCGGCCTGCACGGAACGAACGAACGAACAAACAAACTTTATTTTCGAAGGGTAAAGAATTGGGCACGCAGGCCCGTCTAACATTCTGCCCTTCCACTCTCATTAATCTTGCATACTATATCCTTTCATTCCCACATGATGCTTTAAGCATTAATTTAAAGGCATGCAACATTATAAAGTTACCATAACAGCATTCATTTACAGTATGCAATCATAATTTTAAAAAAAATGAGTAGGTTTTTTTTTTTTTTAGGAGGCCGTAAGGAGGCAGCCCCTCCATCATGCAAAGGCACAACAGGCCAATCTTCTGTTTGCTTTAAAACATGATTACGCGAACTACAAGAGAGAAAACCGGACTGAATCTAAAGGTGAAGAACTGGAACGTTCTACGGACTACGACTTATGGAACTTGGAACACAAGAAGGATAAATGGGAAAGAAGAGGAGCTGGTGGAAGAGATGAGGAAAGCAAAATTAGAAATCCTGGCTTTAAAGGAAACAAAGAAAAAAGGACAAGGAGTCATGGATCTCGATGGCAACACGCTGCTCTACAGTGGTGTACCCACATCTGAAAGAGCTAAAGGGGCGTGGGTTGCATTGTGGCCAAAAACCAAAAAGATATTATCAAGGGATGGAACTTTGTCTCGGAGCACATTATGGTTGTAAAACTAAAAGAAGGAGAAACCATAGTCAACCTGGTCATAGTGTATGGGTCAAATGAGGATGAGAGAGCAGAGGTCAAGGAGGAATTCTTCGAGCTGCTTCAAAGGACAGTGGATGACTGCCTAGATGAAATTATCATGCTCGGAGATTTCAATGCCAGAGTTGGAAATGACCATGCTAGATGGAGTGGAGTTTTTGGAAGATATGGAGAAGATACTCTCAATGACAACGGAAAGCGACTCCTTAGATTCTGCAGTGAGCAGAATCTGATCATTACAAACACAAAGTTCCCCCATAAGCGCATACATGCATACACTAGATGTGAACCAACAAAGAATGAGAAGTCAGTGATCGACTATGCCATTGTTAGGAGGAGCTCATTCAAATATGTCCGGGATGCTAGAGTCTGGAGGGGGCCAGAGATTGGAAGTGATCACTACCTGCTTACAATCAAAAGAACAACTGAAAGAGTTGCTCAGCCTAGGAACTGCCCAACATCATGCAAGAAACCAAGTAAAAAAATGGGAAAAATGAGCATTAAGACCTACAAGCTGAGAGAGCCAGAAATTAAGACCAGATATCAGGGGCTTTTTGCTACAGCGGTGAGAAACACAGAAGAACAACCTGATGACTTGGAAACCCTCTGGCTTAAATTCAAGGACATCATAAAGACAGCTGCTGCAGAAGCATGTGGTGAAGTCCGACTTGGGAACAAGAGAAAGAGGACACCTTGGTGGACAGAGGAAGTCAAAGAGAAAATAAGAGAGAAGAAAATGGAATGGAAACAATACTTAGGAGCTAAAAACACAGCAGGACAAATAGAGAAATATAGAGAATATGTGATACTCAGAACAGAGGCAAAGAACAAGGTGCTAGCAGCAAAACAGAAGTCCTGGGAAGAATTTGGAGAAAAGCTAGAAAAAGATGCACAAGAAAACCAAAAATTGTTCTATAAGACCTTAAAGAACACGAGGAAGGAAAAACAATGCCCTCTCAAATTTATAAAGGACAAGCAAGGCAAATTGCTTACTGCCCCGAAGGAAGTAATGGAAAGAATATTTCTCAGAACTCCTTGATGGTGAGCAAGGTCAAACATCAGAAATGATAACCACTAGCACAGAAGAGGAAACCAATGGTGATGAAGATGACATAAAGATGGAAGAACTGAAGGCAGCACTGGAGAAAATCAAGATAGGCAAAGCAGCAGGACATGATGGTATAACACCAGAAATGGTTAAGTACATGGGAGCATCAGGCGACCTATTACTCTTAAGGGTCCTGCAGGCAGCATGGTGCAACAAGACCATACCAAAGGATTGGGAGATTGCCATCATAACACCAATTTTCAAAAAGGGTGACAACCGACAATGTGGAAACCATAGAGACATATCCCTTCTCAGTGTCCCTGGTAAAATCTACTCTAGAATCCTAGAGCAGAGACTCCGACACCTAGCTGAGCCACAATTGGATGAGGTCCAGTGCGGATTCCGAGCAAACCGAAGTACTCAAGACCTAATCTTCACACTCAGACAGCTGAGTGAAAAGGCCCTTGAGTATAAGAGTGAGATCCATCTTTGTTTCATAGATCTGGAAAAGGCATTTGACAGGGTCCCCTGGAGCAAACTTTGCGACTGTTTGGCAAGGAAGAACATTCCAGCACCTCTGATTCATGCTATACAGAGCTTCTACAAGTCTTGCAGAAATTATGTGAGGACAGGAAACCATAAGTCAGAAAAGTTCAGGACCACCACTGGTGTAAGACAAGGTGATATCCTGTCACCTTATCTTTTCATACTTCTCATGGACGATGTTATCAAGGCATGTTAAATCAGAGGCACATCTCCAATCCAACCTGCAAGTCTGGAAGGAAGAGCTGGAGAAGAGAGGGATGGTCATAAGCAGCTCTAAAACAAAATCTATGGTGATATCACGAGAAGAAAGAAGACATCAGATTAAGCTGGGAGAACAGGTCCTGGAGCAGGTCGACCACTTTAAATATCTCGGTGCTATTATAGACCGAAAGGGAGGCATCAAAGAAGAGTTGGCCACTTGAAAAGCAGCAGCTGGGAGACTTTTTCAGGCCATAAATCGAGGAGGTAAGAAAATGAAGATGGCTGTATACCGCTCCACCTATGTCCCAGTCTTGACATATGGATGCGAGTCATGGGCAATGACTACAACCCACAAATGCCAGATCCAAACCTCAGAAATGAGGTATCTGAGGAAGGTGGTTGAAGTAACAAGAAGAGACATGGGCCGCAACCAGAGGATGCGTCAAGGCCTAAAATCCCACCCCCTGCAGACACAAGTAGAACAGTCCCAACTAAGATGGTTTGGCCATGTCTGCAGAATGGGAGAAGATCGGCTACCACGACAAGCATGGGAAACAAAGAGCCAGGGATCCAGACCCCCAGGACGACCCAGAGCCCGCTGGGAGGACAACATTAGACAATCTTTGAAGGACCGAGGATTAGAATGGAACCAGGCCAGGAGGAAGACAGCCGATAGGATAGTCTGGCGCTCTCTCTTCCAAACCTCTACACCTCACGGTAGAAGGGGAACGACTAAGTAAGTTTGTAAAGTTAGCCACTGTTCTTGTGTTAACATGTAGTTTTTTTTTTTTTTTTTTTTTCATTCTTACTAATTAGTTTTCTATTTGACAGAGAAAGTAACTGATTCTGAGTTACATTCAAAGCTGGCACAGTTGAAAGGTCACAGTCATGTTCCAGAACAAAAACCTGTAAGTGTAGACCAATTGTCGGTTGAGGTTTAATTATCTTAAGTTTTATAGTGGGACAGTATGGCTGTGTAGTTAAAAAACATATTTTCTAATTTCATGTTTGTGCTTGAAAATCCTCTGATTTCCTTGCTGCACATGACAAGGGCACTTTAAAACACACATTTGTCACTTTTTAAGATTTCTCTCATAGACAATATCTCATGCACCAATAGACAATATCTCATGCACCAAAATACACACCTTCTTTCTGCTTGTAAGCTCCTTAACTCTTCCAGTACAAAACAAAACTCTGGGTATCACCATTTAAAAATGGCTATAGTAGTGTGTGATAGTAGTGGCCTTTAGCAGAAAGCATTTGTGTGACGTATGTAAACACATTTATTGTTTTATATGTAAATAAAGGTAAATGATGTAAATTACTGGTGTGTGCTTGGCGTAAAAAGGCTTTCATTGCGCAGTTATTAGGTATCCAAAGTTTAATAGAGGTTAGTAGAAGAACGTGGTGAAATAATAATGAAAACATTTGTACTTACCTGAGTGTGACACTGCCCCGAGGTAAATATCCTATTAAACATCGACTAAAATGTCGACAATACGGACACTATAAAGTTCATAACAGTCTATTTCAAAATACAGTATATATGTTCATGCATCTTTTTCAGTATAAATAGTGTGGAATTATTTTGCATTTTTATTATTTTTTTTTTTTGTAAAAATGAAACGGAGCACATAAACGGAATGTATTCAAATATCAGCAAATAATTATTTCAAATTTAAAGCGCAAGAAAAACATATGTAAAACCACACACATCAGTTTTTTTTTTGTCATGAGCTTGATGACTTGAGTGTTAGTGTTAGTTTTGTTAACAAAATCTTGTGTTGCATGATCATTCCCACTGTTATTTCTTGTATTTTTGTCTCAGACATAGTCCCTGTGTTTGTTGCAATCTGATTTCTGTGTCCTATCCTTGTAACTTTATTTTTGACATCAGGCCAATCACTATCATTGGTGCTGTCATGTGATTTTATTTCAGACTTCTGTTGATAATCTCATTGGCCAATCACTATCATTGGTGCTGTCATGTGATTTATTTCAGACTCCTGTTGATAATCTCATTCATCTTCATTGTTATATGTATAATTCATTCATTACCCAAACCCTGAAGGAGCATAGGCTTCCACAAATGTGTGCAAATACTTTCTGTCACATGACATCAGTTCAAGGTCTATCCCTGTCTACCTCATTATTTTCATTTCTGTGTCCAGTTCTTCTCTCCATGATTTGTTTAGTCTGCCTCTATTTCTATTGCCCTGTGGATTCTAGAAAAAGGGCTGCCTGGTAATGCTATCAACAGGTTTCCTCAGTGTGTGTCCCATTCATCTTCATCTCATCTCTTGTTCCACTGGCATGTGTCTGGTTTTTGTCCTCAGTTCCAAATTGGTGAAGTTATAACATTTTAGACCTATCTGTAAAATTACTACAATTTAAGTTAGTTTCTTCATCCAGAATGTCTTCATATAATTTTCTTGCTTGGTCTCAAGTAAATTTTGGACGTCTGCCACAGATGGTGGCCATGGTCATTTTGATGCCTTGAAAGTACACATTTTTTTTTTTTTTTCTAACCAGCGGCACTCAAGCTTTCCAGCCCTTATTGGCCCAATGACATGTCATTGCGAGGCTGGGGGGTCAGTGGACTTTCCTTCCAACCCGGTCAGGAGCTTCGCCCCTTCCCATCCACAGAGGGTTTATGTACAGGAGCCGTTCAGGTTATTCAGTCAAATTCCCGGTCGTAAACATTCCTTCAAACGCTGACGCCCGGGCTTGAACCTTGAAAACCTGGTCACCAGTACAACGTTGTAGTCATTACACCAGCACGGCTCCCGAAAGTACACATTAAAAACCATATATTAACAAACAAAAACACGTACACATTTAATCAGTGGTCAACATTTGAATTAAAGGAAGTGCTTTGTTAGAAATTATGCTATTTGGTTGTTAACATTACAAAAGGGGTGCTATAAACGAAACAAAACCTAAAAGCCAGTAATATTGGCTCTTAGTCCTGACAGAACAATCATAGGAAACGATATAGTGGCTCATGGAGTTAAAGAGCTGTTGGCTCCCTTATTCTAGGCGTGCACTAGAGCACATCTGTACTGTAGTAGTTGTTTTCTCTAGCAGTTTGTTTGAAATGACAAGGTGGCCAGCCCATGCACATTTGTTCTTTTTCTCTCATCACTGTGGTTGTTTACTTTTTCCATCTGCTTGTATCGCCCATTTGTTGTATATTTCTCATCACCGTATAGTTTTTTAGTACCTGTATGTATTCTTGTCTTTGTCACCTGTTTGTGGCTGACGAAGGGTAAAACCCGAAACATCCCTTGTTTCTTGTGAACTGTTATTTGTAAAACTGATCAAATACCGTTTTATTGGTTTTAATACTTATATTCCTTACCAGTTTTACACCGACCTCTGAGGTGGCCAGCCCATGCACAATTTCACAATAGTCACCTCTTGACCTCTGAGGTGGCCAGCCCATGCACAATTTCACAATAGTCACCTCTTGACCTCTGAGGTGGCCAGCCCATGCACAATTTCACAATAGTCACCTCTTGACCTCTGAGGTAGCAGGGTCTTATGGTTTGTTTATCTTATTAGAGATTCCAGAAACTCATTAACTCAGCAATAATATGTAGTTACATAATTTTGGTGATTGTTAGAACACAACATTGCACTTCACGGCATGGGGAAATTTTGTCACTGATTTCCATTTTGTTTTCGCTGCATTATTAGGTATATAAACCTCCAGATCGCAGGACTGAGGTGGAGCAGGTGGATGACCTGATAGAGCAACTTGTAGCAGAGGTGGACATTGATTCTCTCATACCTGATCCAGTCCAGGATGTGGAAGCCAGACTAGCCAAGTTTCGAGAGGCAGATGGTTAAGTTTTATGGGCTGTGTCTGTAACCATGCAGAATGTTGTAAAGACATTTTGTGTTACTGGATAAATGAAATAGTTGAGACTAGATGTGGAAGCTTTAGCCAAGGTTTGACAGGGAGAATAGTAAGGCTTATAATATGTGCCTTGTGTTCAGTCAGACTCTTTGTGTTAGTGAATAAGTTAGATAAGGATATACAAGGCTAGATGTGCAAGCCATACTGTCCAAGTTGTAATAGGGAAATGGTAAAATTATATGGGGTGTGGATCTGTTCCCATACAGAATGGTATGTTACTACATGCATAGGATAATAATAATATATTCTTTTTTAACTCCAGTCAGGCAAGAAGCATTCTTTCATAACTTTATCCCTGTCCTGTACCATCATGTCAAGGTGTTTCTTTATCCCTGTCCTGTACCATCATGTCAAGGTGTTTCTTTATCCCTGTCCTGTCTGTCTCTACCTGTATTTGTTTGTTGGTTTCCCCTACATCTCTCCTGCCTTAGACATTCCAGAACAAGGACTACCTTTCAGTGCTGACAGCAGGTTTCCTCATTATGTTTCCTGTCTTCTCACCTCTTGCCCCACTGGTACTTGTTTGGTCCATGCCATCAGTTATATATTGGTCATACTATACCATTTCACCCCTTCTCTTCTACACAAGCACCAATTCATGAAAGTCTGTAGCTTCTTGGTTATTGTTTTTGCTGTTCTCCATGTTTCACAACCATACAATATCTTCTTCTTCTTTGATCCTTAGCCGCCGACCATCAACGCAGTCAGTGGCCATCACGCCTGGTGGCGTCTTGTAGGGCAGCAACAAATTGATTCCACTTTGCTCGGTCATGGCCATCCTTCATACAGTGCCCCAACTCTGGTTCATTCTTTGCAACTCAGCCACCACAATCCTCCGCCAAGTTGTTTTTGGTCGGCCTCTCTTTCATTTTAATTCAGGGGTCCATAGCATAGCTGTTCTTGTGATGGCATCGGGGTCTCTTCTGAGGACATGGCCAACCCAACTCCAGCGCCTGCCAGCTCTGATGATGTGCATGTCCTCTTGCTTGCTCCGAGTAAGCAGATCTTGGTTGGTGATGGTATTCGACCTAAAGATTCGGAGAATTTTTCTTAGGCATGTTGTGTGAAAAGAGGACAATTTCGACATTTCCTTCTCTGTTACTTTCCAACATTCCGCACCATAGAGAAGCACAGAAAGCACACAGCTCTGATATAATCTTAATTTTGTGCTTGTGCTGTACTGAGAGGACTTCCAGATGTTGTTTAGATTATAAAAGGCTGTTCTTGCTTTGTTTATTCTGTTGTTGATATCTTTGCTTGCGCCGCCATCTGGTGTTACTATGCATCCTAGGTATATGAAGGTGTCTGTCTGTTCCAGTTGTTGATTTCTTACTGTTATGGGCTCTGGGTTGCTCACATTGAGTGTCATGACCTCTGTCTTCTTTAGATCGATGCTCAGGCCCACCTGCTGGCTATTAGATGAGATCTCTTAAGTTTATAGACAAATCTCTTAAGATTGTAGATGAGATCTCTTAAGTTTATAGACAAGATCTCTCAAGGTTGCAGATGAGATTTCTCAAGGTTGTAGATGAGATCTCTCAAGGTTGTAGATGAGATCTCTTAAGTTTATAGACAAGATCTCTCAAGGTTGTAGATGAGATCTCTGAAGTTTATAGACACTTATTTTGACTTGATGAGGTTGCCATCCCCATGTATAACATCATATTAGTCAACTTTGATGACATGCCTGGGTTAGCAGTATTCCTGTGCTGACTTGGTCTCCTCAGTGACCTGTGAGAGCTACACAGGCCATTCAAACATGTCAGCCCTGCATTTCCTTACATATTTCTTGATCTGTTCAGTTTTGACTTTCCCAGCCACTAAAACTTTGAAGATTCTGTGAGGTCAAAATATGGGAATTAAAAAGTGAAAGTAGTTTTTGACTGTATTCTCTTTTCACATAGTTACGAGGGGCGTTCAGAAAGTAATGCACCACATCGTTTTTCTCAGCTAATAATAAAGATAGAAGCATGAAATTTTGCACACTTCAAATATGGCATGTGCCAATTGTGTGCACTAAATTGCACCGCAACCGGCCAAATAATACGGCTGCCCTAAACCGTTGAAATGGAGCGTGTTAGCAACTTGCGTTATAAGCAGCGAATTGTGATAGAATTTCTCGTTGCAGAGAAGGAAACTGTTGTGAACATTCACAAGCGTCTATGTGATGTGTATGGAAGTTTTGCAGTCGACAGGAGTACAGTCAGTTGCTGGGTTCAGAGAATCAAAGAATCAGGAAGTGGAGATACGGAGCTGCTTGATCGGCAGCGCTGTGGACGTCCTGCCACAGCCACCAATGCAGAAATGTTGAAATGCGCTGAGGGCATTATTCTTACTGATAGGCGAATCACTACTCAACAATTGGCCTTACAGCTGTCAGTCAGCATTGGTAGTGCAAATGCAGTTATAAAAACTCTCGGATTTTCTAAGGTTTGCGCAAGATGGGTTCCTCGAAGTCTCACAAATGACCACCGATTGGAAAGGAAAGCAATTTCTTCTGAATTATTGGAGCGTTTCAATGCTGATGGAGAGAACTTTTTGGCTAAGATCGTTACAGGTGACGAAACCTGGGCACATCATTTTGAACCTGAGACAAAAAGACAGTCAGTGGAGTGGCATCATCCGCAATCACCATGAAGAAAGAAATTCAAGACAATTCCTTCAGCTGGAAAGGTCATGATCACTGTCTTTTGGGACATTGAAGGTGTGATTCTTGTGGACGTTATGCCAAGAGGAGAGACAATCAATTCGCAAGCTTACATTAAGACATTGAAAAAACTCAATCAACGTTTTCGCATAGTTCGGCCGCACAAGAATCCAGCAGACCTGCTTCTCCTTCACGACAATGAGCGATCTCACACAAGTCTGGCAACACGGGAAGCAATCACAAAATTGGGTTGGACTGTACTTATATTGTGTATAAATTTCATGCTTTTTGAATAAACTGCTCCTGAGAAAAACGATGTGGTGCATTACTTTCTGAACGCCCCTCATACTTCTGCCTGAAAGCATTTCTTTTAAGTTACTCCATCATTTCTGTTTGTGTGTACTTGCTTATATGTTTGTTTGTTTTGATCTCATGAGGCTTCATAGGTAGCTTAGCCATGTGCTGGGCAGCACCATGTGGTAGAATTTGGTTTTCCCAATCTTAGTTCATGGAGCTGGCAACCTCATCATGTCAAATACATTTCAACAGGAACCTTCACTGCAAAAACAAATCATGTGCTGTCAGGCAGGCTGCTTTCAAGGATGACATTTGCTGTGGTGTTCCTTTGCACTTTAGATGTATCTTTTCACATCTGAAGAATGTGTGGCCACCAGTGAGTTGGCTCCTTACAGGAAATCAAGTGAAAGCACTTCATATGCTTAAGCTATGGTGGTTTATCTAGCAATATGTTTTAAATGATGAGCTTGCTAACTTTGTCTTAGCTGCCTTTCATATGACATGCCAGGTAGGAACTGTCTTCTTCTTCATTCTTTGTTTTATTGGTCGTTCTAGGGAAACTCCCACACATCATCGCTTACAACATCTCATACATCATCTCATATATCACCCCATACAGTATCTCATACATCATCTTATTTATCATTCTATACAACATCCAATACATGATCTTATATATTATCCCATACACCATGCCATATATTATCCTACACATCATCTCATATCTTCTCTACTTCCGTCCTTAGCCACCGACCGTCAAAGCAGTCAGTGGCCATTACGCCTAGTGGCGTCTTAGGGCAACAGCAGATAGGTTTTCTGTGCCATTGTTTCCCATCACGCCTATTGGCGTCTTTAGGGCAATGGCAAATCAATCCATTTGCTGTTGTTTCCGTAATCGAAGTGACTGGCAAACGGATGATCAGCCCGTTGGTTCATCTCATATAACACCTCATAAATAATCTCAGATGTTGTCCCATACATCATCTCAGATGTTGTCCCATACATCATCTCAGATGCTGTCCCATACATTATCTCAGATGTTGTCCCATATATCATCTCAGTTGTTGTCCCATACATCATCTCAGATGTTGTCCCTTACATCATCTCATATGTTGTCCCATACATCATCTCATATAACATCTCATAAATCATCTCAGATGTTGTCCCATACATCATCTCAGATGTTGTCCCATACATCATCTCATATAACATCTCATAAATCATCTCAGATGTTGTCCCATACATCATCTCAGATGTTGTTCCATACATCATCTAATATATCATTCCATACAGCATCCCATACAACATGCCTTACATTATCCCTCACATCTCATATATCACCACACACATCATCTCTTATGTTCTACCACACATCATTCCCATACAACATTCCTCACATCATCCCTCACATCAACAAAAAAGGAACAATGTAGAAGCTCTTATGTTGGTGCTTGTTCTATAATATTAATAATATTTGATTGACAGGACCAAAGCCAGTCATTGACAAGAATAATCTGAACCAGACGGAGAAAGGATCAACTCAAGGAAACGATTTGAACAAAGTGGACAAAATGGGAACCATGGGTAGAGGTTGTAATCAAGATAGAAACATCAAAATGGATAAGGCAGGTAAGGGAATTAGTTGAGCGCTTCCATTGGTCAGACCACTTACTTCTCAGGGCAAAGGCATCAGGTTTGAAACCAGGTCTCTTCAGACTCCAATCTACTCTGATGTAAAAGTGGGTACCTGACTATGATTCTGAGTTAGGGGAGGCAAAGGAAGGGAACTGGTCACCCCCACCTCATTATACTGAGACCTAGTATAGATGAAGTCTCTAACACTTAACTCTCCTATGGCAGTATCTGGTTTTGGACTACCTTGACCTTGTTAATGATTAGTTGATTGCTACATAATTCTTCCTTTTGTTACTATTTTATCAATACACCATGGCGACTCCACTTTGCTTCTGGTCACATTAACTAATTTTGAATTAATTGATAAAATAATGTTGGGCTTTACCGTCTGTCAGCTGGGTCAGCTCAAAGATTACTTCTTGTTTTAATTTACCGTCTGTCAGCCCTACATTTTTAAAAAACCATTTAGTATAGGTGAATCTGAAGTTTCATAATGTATCAAAATCTCTGAAATGATATTTGTCACCACATTAATATGCATGGAGGCACATCTGGAGTCATCCTTATATGATACACTACATATATAGTTTACAGAAGGGAAATAAGTCTCTGTCTGTGAGGCTAATTACACCCTCATTGACTCTTGAAAGTATCCACACACTTCCAGGGATTCCCTGTGGTGAAACATGTTTGTAACGAGATTTGGTACCACTTGCTTTGTTTGTGAAAAAATGTGTAATGCGTCACACACACACACAGCGCAGGGACTACGCGGCGGGTCTTGCTTTGAAGTTTGAAAGTGACTGAAAAATTTGCACTTCGTCTAGCTGACCAACATTGAAGAAGGTAGGAAATAGCAAATATATGAAACATGGCCGACCTTAAAAGTTTGCATTAGCTGGAAAGAGAATCTAAATCTACAAGAGCAAGCCTGGTCGTAAGACATTTAAATAATAATAATTCACCAAAGGAGATAGAGTATGAATGATATCCAAAAGGATATTATTCAAGTATAAATAATTTTAAAAATAATTAACATTTTTCATCGTCATCACATCTGCTAAAAGTTAGCTAATAATCTTTAAAAATTTATTATAACTACATACCTCAACAGATTTCGATAAAACTTGAATAGAATGAAAGCTTCATATGGGGAAAATGAAAGGATACCTAGGAAGGAAGGAAAAATATAATTGTGTACTGTAAAGAAGAGAAAACAACAATAAAAAAAGAAAAAAATTGCCTCAAACCAAGAGATTAAACGAAAATCTTAGCGGACTTCAGACGGTGCTTTCTCGTACGGTAGAGTCACCCAAATATAAGGACACAGCGGCACGTTTAAAATCACACACACCAAATCCAGAAGCCAGAGTGAGAAACTGGAAGACAGTATCTGCAAGAAAAGTTCTTTTTTCACGCTGCAAGCAGGGCAGATAAACTTCAACAAATACAGCCTCACCGTGCGCTTATTAATCCTAAGAGGGTATGTAAGTTTATTAAAGATATGTGTGACTAATATCAATTTATTTCAGATTTTGTTTATGATTTGATTGTATCAGACATAATAAAAAGGAAATGACGCTAACCAGAGATAACCTCCACCGGCATTGTCAGGAAGCATAACCATTAATTGGTTAGCCAAATATATCATGGCTAGTTCTTGCCTGGAAGCTTACGACATACCAGCAAGTACATAAGTGACTTGGCATCCATAAGTGGAAGGCAAAGGTTATATCTTACCCAACATGTTATTTATTCATGTATTTTGTTATTTTCTACACAGTGGACATTATCTTATCAAGCTATCTCTGTAACATACTACCATGATTCATTCATTTATATACAAACACTGAAGACATGGTCGCCTCATGAACAGCAGTAGTTGGTGAGATTGTTGGAACACCATGGCCACCTATTACCTTTTGTTCCAGGTTTTATGATCGTTCCTGATCAAGTTTATGATCGTTCCTAATCGAGCTCATGTTCGAGTTTAAACTAAAGACTTGAGGACCTTTGATCCTGCTAACTGAAGCCTGGTCAAACAATCTTCAACACCTTAGTCCCCCGTAGGAAAGTCTTCCTGATCATCAGTGTGTCTCAGGAACCTCGAACAAACACAAGATGAGTTTTTCTGTATCCCATCCAACAAACACTGTGAGCAGTTTCTAAAGCTAATGTCGATGATGATAACAGCTAGAGACTAGATAGCAAGATATATCAAAAATATACTGTGACAGACTTTTCTAATTTCATCCAAGATTTTTTACTATTATTTATTTTAATTTGTAACTATAAATAATCATTTATTTTACCATCTTCCAACACCCATTTCTCATTACAAGGATATATAGATGTACTGTACATAATAAATTATTAAATTGTACTCATTTGACTTGGTAAATTTTTAACTGTTAAATTTTGAGTTACTTTTTCTAATTTAATTATATTATTACATAGGGTTACTATAGCGAAAGTGGCACTGTATACTTCTGAAGCCTAAATCTATTGTCCAGCTCAGAGTATTCACAGCCGTAACTCAATTGTGATACCAGTGCACTTCTCTGGCACTGGGACTTCATACTTTCTGGAGAGAGATTCTACTTCTTCTCTACCACTATCATCACACCAGAAAAACCTTTCGCTACAATGTTGAGGACCTAGCATTGCACACTGATCTTGGTGGATTCACTTGAGATCCAGACATAACTATGGCTTTTACCTGGTTAGCTGAATGCAGGAGTATCTCACTATGGACCCGTGATAGGCAGGGGGAGCTGAGAAGTGGCTCTGTGAAGGATGTGACAATTCCTTGGGAGAACCCAGAACCAGAGCACAGTAATTTAGCTCTGCATAATTGGAGAACCCCCTTGGATGGCGGGGATTGCATGGTATGCCACACCCTTCTTCCTACTAGCTTGGGACCAGATGTGATGATCCTTTAAGTGCAAGCCAAGCTGGAGAAACTGAAGCTCATGACTTCAACTCAACATGTTTCAGAAAGGCAGAAAAGCCACAGGAAAAGCCAAGATCTACAGTGTAGATAATACCAAGGTGTCTTCAACTTGGTATTGGCTGCATAAGAGCGAGGAGCTCAGCAGCCCTAGTAAAATAACAACAACAACAATCACCACATTAATAGTTCTTATTGTCTTATTCTCTAAATGTCATAACAACAACAACAATCACCACATTAATAGTTCTTATTGTCTTATTCTCTAAATGTCATAACAACAACAACAATCACCACATTAATAGTTCTTATTGTCTTATTCTCTAAATGTCATAACAATAACAACAATCACCACATTAATAGTTCTTATTGTCTTATTCTCTAAATGTCATATGCTGACAAGATTTTATTTTTCAGAACCCATTTAACATATTGAAATATGTATATGCTTGATGGAAATGGAGCTTTTCTTTTGTATGTTTGTTGATAGGAACATCAGCTAGTGGCTGTGAGCAGATTGACTTGGAAGAGATGCAGAGGCTGATGTCACAGGCAGCCAAGGAAATTGAGATGGATGCTGAGAGAGCAATGAAAGGGATAAAGCAGGACAAAGAGTTGATGGGCAGGTTGAAAGACATTCAGAAACCAAAAGTAGAAAAGATTTCAATGGGTGAATGATGTTTTTGTTTGGTTTTGTTTTGTTTTATCTCATAAAAAATTTTTTTTTTACATAAACGCAAAATTGGTAATTTTGATTGTCCCTATTTACAATGATTTGACAGATGATATACCACTTTCCCACGTCAGCAATCATTCATATTATTTGGAATTGAAAACAATATATATCCTTATAACCCATTAGAGGTTGAATGGGATATTTCTCATCATCAAATAAAATAAAAGGGGTGAAGGAAACTATATTTTTTTATTATTTGAAATCAGTAAATACATTAAGGGAACACAGATCTACTGTCTGTTTGGGGCAGATATGTTTGAAAACTAGAACACTGTCAGGTTAGGACTGATCACCTTAAAGATTAGCACTGCTGTCTGTAAATGATTGATTTGCTTGAAGACTGCTGAATATTAATGACTTGAAAAGTTGTTGTCCTGAAGACTAGGACTTTAACTTTAACTCTTACTATACGGGAGCTAAAACCGCGTTTTTACGCGCTAGTTTAGCTATCGTTACCGCCGCGCGCCACTTCACGGGGCGAGCCGTAAAATTAGTACTAAACCCGCGCCACTTCACGGGGCTTGCTGGATTGTAAGAGTTAATTTACTTTTTCAGTCCACTGTTGTTATGGAGCGTAGTCAGTCCACTGTTGCTATGGAGCGTAGTCGGGAGCTGAAATTTGCATTCTTGAGCCAAGTGTGTTGCCTTGGCTGCTGTGATCCTGTGTTGTAGGATGTCTGTGATATTGTCTTGGCTGCTGTGATTCTGTGTTGTTGTAATATTTCTTTAATATTGTCAATCCATCTGCTTGTTGGTTTTCCTAGTGCCCTTAATCCAGATCTTCTACTGTTGTGGTCATGTATTGGGCATAATTCTTGTGTCCATTAGGCAATTTTGAAAGCATGACTATTTGGGGTCAGAGTGGCTAAGAGGTATGGTGTCCGCCTCGGATTCTAGAGGTACCGGGTTCGATTCCTAGTAGAGGGAATATAATTTATGGACAATTTTTTTTCAAAACCAGTGGTCCTAATGATGTCATATCCTACCCCTGGTCTCCTGGGTAGTGACATCGGATGAGTAGCCTTCTCGGATAAGGACGAAAAATTAGGAGGTCCCGTGTGCAAGTTGCACATGTTAAAATTCCCACCGCAGTTGGAAATCGTAAAGAGCCTATCAGGCCGCTGCCCTGGCAAAATTTAAAAATTAGAAACCTACCTACCACAAAAAATATTTATTAAATGTGTGGTTCCTGTAGACACACATTGGGATCTCGCCTGTGCTATGGAGTTTGTGCACTGTGCTGAGATCCTCCTTGTGTGATCTAAGGGAGGAGATCAGAGCACTGATGGAGTTGTTCCGTGTGCGATGAAGATAGTCCTCCAGAACCAGAAAGCACTACACACAAATGTGGACAGTAGGACCCGGAACGGCCTAGATATTTTTTCTAGACATTTTCCTGTTTACAAGTCAAATAACAGACATTACTTGAATATTGTCAAAATGTAAAGAAGAAATGTGAATCATCATGAAATAGGTTTGGGCAGAGAGTTGCATTTTTGCCATGTCATCCTCAGGGTTCCACGATCTGAGATCAACTTTCTTGTTGTTTCAGACTCTGACACTGTAGACTCTGATGCTGACAACACCATCCAGGGTGGAGATACTGCCATGGCAAATACTGCAGCCAGTGATGATGAAGATGACGATCTAGCTGCCAAAAAATTAGTCCAACAGTACCTGGATGAGGTGAAGATTGATGTAGCCACTGGGGGATCAAGTTTAAAAGGTGACAAGCCAAACCAGTTATCATCATCAGCTATAACAAATGTGGATGGGAAAAAGAATACACGTAAAGCAAACTCATCTTCCACTTCTGCTGAGCTGAAACCATCAAATCTGGAAGTATGTTTTCTACTTTGTCTGCTTATTTATAAATTAACTTCTTTCTTTCTGTCTTCCTTCATTTCTTCCTTTATCCCTCCCTCCCTCCTTTTCTTTCTTTCCCTCCCTCCATCTTCCCTTCCCTGTTTCCTTCATCCCTTCCCTCTCTCCTTCCTCCTTTTCTACCATCTCTCCTTATCTCACTGCCTCTTTACCCCCTTCCCTCCCTCTCTCATTCCTGCAAGCTTTTGTTTTCTTCAATTTTGAACATCTGTATTATAATCTTCCATTTCATTGGGTGTCAAGTAAACAAATGCCTCTTGAATCTGTCTACTTCTCCTTATACCATTTTTTTTACTAGCAGCACACAATTTTATCATATCATGATAGCCAGGCAGTTATTAGTGACAGAAAATACTGCAAAGGTGTATAGGTAATATTATAGTTAACTGTCTACACTAAGGTTAACTTAAGTGTGTTGTACAGTAGACTGAGATTCTCCGGGATCGCGTTAACCAGGATGTGAATTAACCAGGATGCTAAGCTAAATGTAAACAAAATACAAAAATAATTTAAAATAGAAAAGCTGGCCACAGAAAACATAAAGTATACGCTAGTGTAATATGATGCTGAAATTGTATTAATTATGTACATAAGTGTAATCATAATACATAATTGCATTACATAAAGTATTATATATTTATACAATGATAAAATCAGGGTGGAGGAATGGAGAGAGAAAAAAACCTGAATTTTTCTGGTCATGAAGTATTAAATGACAAAAAAATTGTGCGACGTTTTACTGCCGAAGGTGAACAAATAGCTGCGGATAATTTAGACCAAGAAGATGATAGCTTCATACAAGAGCCAAGAATGAGTCACATGGTTGCTGTAACTGACTGCTAGATTATTTGAAGCAACAGCACAACAGCACGACAGCATCCTCGTCGAGAAACTAATACTTAGAATTCTGTGCAGCACCATTTGCCAAAAGGTGAAAGAAGTGAACAATTAAACGTCTTTATTGTTTCAATTCTAGAGTAAGATCATTCTTTTTGTTTTCTTTCACCTGTCTTTGGGATGAAGTTTTTTTTTTCCAATGCAATTTTTAAATACACTTTTAAATAATTAAAATAAAAATTCCTATGGGATTTTATTAACTTGCATTAATTTTGTTCCCTATCATCCTGAATAATTGAGAGTCTACTGTAACTAGCAGACTACACTAAGAATATCTAACATCAAGTTTGAGTGAGATTATTCAGCAAGCTGTGTCCTGGAATGACAAGAACTGTAGGTTAACAAGGCTTCTCATCTGGCTGACAGTTACCATATGGCATTATATCTTGGCTTTTCTGGTTATTCTTTTTTAAGTACTATACCTGGTGGCATAGGAGATCATGTCTCTCCACAAATTCCTGCCTCCAGTTACTGTTTATCAGTTCTGTTGTTGAATTTTTAAACTGATCAATTTTAACTGTCATCACCATCACAAGTCATCACCATCACAAGTCGTCACCATCACAAGTTGTCACCATCACAAGTCATCACCATCACAAGCCATCACCATCACAAGTTGTCACCATCACAAGTCATCACTATCACAAGTCATCACCATCACAAGTTGTCACCATCACAAGTCATCACCATCACAAGTTGTCACCATCACAAGTCATCACCATCACAGGTTATCACCATCACAAGTCATCACCATCACAAGTTGTCACCATCACAAGTCATCACCATCACAAATCATCACCATCACAAGTCATCATCATCACAAGCCGTCACCATCACAAGTCATCACCATCACAGGTTATCACCATCACAAGCCGTCACCATCACAAGTCATCACCATCACAGGTTATCACCATCACAAGTCATCACCATCACAAGTTGTCACCATCACAAGTCATCACCATCACAAGTCATCACCATCACAAGCCATCACCATCACAAGTCATCACCATCACAGGTTATCACCATCACAAGTCATCACCATCACAAGTTGTCACCATCACAAGTCATCACCATCACAAGTCGTCACCATCATCATCTTGTCTACTTTCATCCCTTATAGAACAAGAGGCTACCATTACATCTGGCCCCTGCACAAAAACATTCATGCACTCTTGCAGTCATGGTTTATGAAGCAATTTGCTTTAAATATTGAAGTTACCAGCCTCATGCACAACCTAGGAGTAGAGCACTAGTAAATCACACCAGTATTGTCATTCAGTCATGCACAACCTAGGAGTAGAGCACTAGTAAATCACACCAGTATTGTCATTCAGTCATGCACAACCTAGGAGTAGAGCACTAGTAAATCACATCAGTATTGTCATTCAGTCATGCACAACCTAGGAGTAGAGCACTAGTAAATCACATCAGTATTGTCATTCAGTCATGCACAACCTAGGAGTAGAGCACTAGTAAATCACATCAGTATTGTCATTCAGTCATGCACAACCTAGGAGTAGAGCACTAGTAAATCACATCAGTATTGTCATTCAGTCATGCACAACCTAGAAGTAGAGCACTAGTAAATCACATCAGTATTGTCATTCAGTCATGCACAACCTAGGAGTAGAGCACTAGTAAATCAGATCAGTACTGTCATTCAGTGTAGATTTCTCCTTATTTGATTATATAAGGACTATAATTGTACTTTCATTTCCAGCCACCATCGAAAGCAGATCTTGCTGACAGTGATTATGATGACTCTGATGAGCTTCCGTATTGTTGTATTTGTACAGAGGACGCCACTATCCGATGTAGAGATTGTGACATGGATCTTTACTGTCATAGATGTTTTAAGTATGATGTCTGTTCTTGTTATGATTGTGATAATGTCAGAGATATTTTAAATAAGATGTCTGTTCTCGTTATGATTGTGATTATGTCAGATATGTTTTAAGTATGATGTCTATTCTCTTTATGATTGTGATAATATCAGAGATGTTTTAAGTAAGATGTCTATTGTTCTTGTTATGATCGTGTTTATGTCAGAGATGTTTTGGTATGATGTCTGTATTTGTGTGTGTGTGTTATGATTGTGTTGTCAGAGATGTTTTAAGTATGATGTCTGGTTCTTGTTATGATTGTCAGTATGTTAGAAATGTTTTAAGTAAGATGTCTGCTGTTTTTGTTATGATTGTGATTATGTCAGAGATATTTTAAGTATTATGTCTAGATCTTGTTATAATTGTGATTATGTCAGAGATGTTTTAGTATCATGTCTATATTTGTGTATGTGATGATTGTGTTGTCAGAGATGTTTTAAATAAGATTTTCTGTTCTTGTTAAGATTGTGATTATGCCAGAGATACTTTAAGTATGATGTCTGTTGTTTTTGTTATGATTGTCATTATGTCAAGAAATTTTTTAAGTATAATGTCTGTTGTTTTTGTTATGATTGTGTCAGGATGTTTTAAGTATGATATCGGTTATTCTTATCATGATTGTGATGATGTAAGAGATGTTTTAAGTATGATATCAGCTTGTGTCTAGAGTTGTGTTGGTAGGAGAATTGCTAGATTGTTGTGATACATCTTATGCAGATTGTATACAGGCCTTGGTATTTATTTGTTGCCACATTTCCATTGTTATACAATATCTCCATGATGTTGTTAGATTGATTGTACCCAAGCAGTGGTGTCATTTTAGTTTTTAAGTGTATTCTCAACTCCATTTCTTCTTTTCTTCTTCTTCCTCGTTTGTCCTGAAAAGGACGTTGGTTGCGTTGTGCCCGTTTACAGCAAAGCTGTGATATTTGCGCCTTTCAGCCGACACATCCGACTTCCACACGGTGGAGTAGGGTCTTGGTCAGCTCTGGTTCCCTGACGCAAGCAGTCAAGCTATGGGTCGCTGACTGCATTCTCTATTGTTGCGTCTTTGGGTCCCGAACTCCATTTCAGTCTTGACATTGTTTGGAGAAGACTGAGTTGAAGAAAGATCAAATGAATGCATGTGGTCACTGATCAGTACTTCTGATAGAGCGAATGAATTGATTGATACCTTGAATTAGGGATGTTTTAGAAGTTAACAGGGGCAAAGTCTTTACAGACAGGGGGTATGATGTGCTGGTGTTGTGGGTAGTGGGTTTCCCCCCTTGCTTCACCCTAGGCCTAGTGAATTTTTGTTCATGAAAGGAGCGACCATTGCAGTGTTAGTCTCTTGGCCTAGCAAAACCTCTCATACCCCAAGATCGTTGTGCGTGGTGAAGAGCCACACCCTCCTCGAGGTAGTCCTGGTAACTGAGGGTGCGAATCCTCAGGCTAAACACAACGGATCTAGAGGAGCAAACCTCGATAATAAAACCGGTGCACTACACCGTACACGCCCTCTGTGGGTGGGAAGGAGCCAGATGGATACTGAACAAGTCTTGGGAGTGGGAACGAGTGTGGACTGCTCCCTGAAGATCGGAACCCATCGTACAGGCACAGAGACTCAGGACTTGACGATCCTATTGCCTTCAACTCTTGGTCACATGCCTAGAGCCTCGGAGAACTCGGCGTAACCAGCAGGCAATTTGGTGGCGGGGAAAGAGCACTGTGAGCCCTACCTTGGCTACGTATCACAAGGAGACGCAGAAACACCCCCTTTATCTCCCCCAGAGCTGGCACAGTACACTTCTGGCTTCTACCCGGGGCGGTAGGAAATCCACATCAAACCTGGCAGAGCAAGTCCTCCATCAGATGCGGCCGATGCTGGGCCCACTGGCGCGTGGACACGTCCCGATCCCCATCGAGACTTGCCCGGGGAGCCCACCCCGGCTCAAAAAAGCAGAGAAGGCCACTCTCCAAACCTCCGATGTCTTGCGGGCAGTGTTAGGATGTGCAAGAACATGGACAGGAAGACTCCACAACTTCCCCACTGAAGACACGCCCACGGCGACCGTTGCCTCAATTGGCTGTGTGTGGTGTACCCGGAAATGGGGCCTCCCAGTACTGAGGCACAGTTAAGTCCCCGATGTCACTTATCGGTGCAGAGTTGAGAGAGATGGCTGAGCATCACAATCCCCCCTGTGTTGCAGCATGATGAGAACCCAGCATTGCACACTGAGCTTGGGGGGATCACTTGGGCACCAGACTTAATACTGGCTCTTGACTGGATGGCCGCATGCAGGAGATTTCTACAATGGAGGGTTGGCAGGTGGTGGGTATCTGGAAGTGGCTCTGTGCAGGACGTGAGGATTCCTTGGGAGAGCCCAGAACCAGAGCACAGCATTGTGCAAGCTCTGCATAGTTGGAGAGCCCCCTGGATGACGGGGAATGCACAGTGTGCTACCCCACCTATCCCCAACTGCTAACTTAGAACCAGAAGTGGGGTCCTCTGTATGCGTGCCAGGCCAGGATAAAATGCCTGGGAAAGAGACTGGAGCTCAGAACTCCCTAACTCAAAGTTGCAGGATGGCAGAAAAGCCATGGGAAAGACAGGGCTATTTTGAAGATAACGCAACCATATTTTCACCATACGAGCTCGGACGCCGCCTCGGTAAACAAGGTCCGCGCAGAGCAGTGACACCCCCAGGCTGCTTGCGAATAGTCTACTACTGGGAACATAAACAGATTAGGGATGAGCCCACTCTCCCGTTGAACAGGTGCTAAAGTCATAGATACTGGGCCAGAAGGCGCACCGGAAACCACAGTATCACGCAACTCGCTTTTTTTTTTTCTATGGAGAGTACACCGTCAAATAAATCTCGTACTGGTGCTCGCCCTGTGGAGCTCCACCAGGCAGGTGCAGTGCCGGGCTCTGAGCCTCGACAGAGCCCACCCTCAGCTACTGGAGGACCCTCTAGACCGTCTTGTGGAGTCAGCAGACGGCGGAGGAGAACTACTGACCAAAACAAAACAGAAAAAGAGAAACCCAGAGTGCCACTTGTCATGATGCACTGGAATGCAGAGGGAGTGAACAGCAAGCAGGCTGGATACAGCAAAAAGACAGAGCTGGAAAACATCTTGTATGAGAAGCAAGTCAGTGTTTGCTGTATCCAAGAGACTCACTTGAAAGCAGATCAAACCTTTAAAATAAGGGGATATCAATGCTTCAGATCCGACAGAAAAGATAGACGAAAAGGAGGAGTACTTACTCTTGTAAGGAATAACATTCCTGCACACGAAAGGAAAACCTTCATGGATGGAGCAGAATATCAGCTGTTGCAGATAAAGGTAGACAAGATGGAAATAGAACTCCTGAACTATTACTGTCCGAACAACAAACCCCTGAGTCTCAGCTCTATACAGGTACCAGCCACCAACTTTATAGCAGTTGGAGACTTTAATAGCCACTCCCAGAGCTGGGGCTATAACCATCTGGATCACAGAGGTGAAGAGGTTGAAACTTGGCAAGATGATCACTCCCTAATCCTAGTCAATAATGCCACAGATACTCCTACCTTCTACTCCAGAGGATGGCACACAACTTCAACACCAGATCTTGCCTTCTCCACACCAGATATAGCTGGATCTATTAGTAGAGAAGTAGGAGACCAACTAGGGGGAAGCGACCATCGCCCAATCTTTCTTACTGTCCAGAGTGCAACTCTCAGTACAGGCCCAGCCATTACAAGATGGAACTACAAAAAAGCCAACTGGGGTTTATTCAGGCATCAGGTGAACACGCTGCTGTCTACCCTCAAGGTACAGAACAGAGACATTAATGAAGTGGTAAAAGACTTCAACAGATGCATACTACAAGCTGCAAAAGAAACCATTCCCAAAGGATGCCGGCGTAACTACATAGCATACTGGTCCAGCACACTCCAAGAACGTCAGGAAGCTATGGACAGGGCTAGAAAGGACGCAGAGTCTCAGCCTTCACTTGAAACTCACAACAAATGGAAAAAGGCTGTAGCAGAGTTTCAGAGAACAAAGCTAGAAGAAAAACGGAAAAGCTGGAGAACTAAAACGGCATCGCTGAACCTTGAGAAAGACGGCAGGAAACTTTGGAGATTAGTCAAGTCTCTAAATGAAGAGCGTTCCTCACCTAGGCAGACTATCACATTGGATGAAGGTGGCAAACTTTTCAGAGGAAAACAAGCTGCAGACTTGTTTGCTAGAAGATACAGTTCAGAAAGCAACTTACCCATTAACATAGATCATCAGAGAGAGATAAGAAAAGAAATACTGGCAACCATGGGACAGACAGATACTCCTGCCCCAATGAGGGAACCCATCACACTAGGAGAACTACAGAAGGCTATTTCCAAGCTTAAGTTTCAAAAGTCACCCGGCCCAGACAAAATCAGCAACGAAATGCTAGTAAATCTGAGCTCAGCAGCAAAGACAAAACTGCTTGAGATATTCAACCACAGCTGGTTGAAAGGAACGGTACCCCAAGTATGGAGAGAAGCCATCACAATACCCATACTAAAGAAAGGGAAATGTAAGACCGAGGCTGCAAGTTACCGGCCAATCAGTCTCACAAGCTGTGTTGGGAAGACTATGGAGCGAATAGTCAACCACAGATTGAAATGGTATTTAGAGTCTGAGCAGATCCTGGTGCCGGAACAAGCTGGATTTAGAGAATGCTACAGTATAGAAGACCAAGTTACTTACTTGTCTCAAGCAATAGAAGATGCCTTCCAGGAGAAGAAAAAGGTCCTAACGATCTGGGTCGACTTCAAGCAGGCCTTTGACAAGGTGTGGAAAGATGGCCTCATTGCAAAACTTAGGAGAAGTGGAATCCAAGGCAACATGATGAAATGGATCCAGTCATACTTGCATAACAGGAGAACTAGAGTCACTCTTGACGGTCTGCAGAGCAGAAAAGTGTTGCTCCATCAGGGGGTACCTCAAGAAGGAGTAAATTTCCCCAACACTCTTCCTTGTTTACATCAATGACCTGGTGAAAGATCTCCCTGCAGGAGTTAAAGCTGCCTTATATGCAGATGACCTAGTACTCTGGTGCGCTGATGAAAATGTCACCACAGCAAATTATAGAATGCAGCGGGCAGCAGACATGCTAGTGTCATGGGCAGAGAAATGGCTTATCACAATAAACACAGACAAAACCTCCACAACACTGTTCTCCCTCGCCCCCAAGGACAAATCAGCTAACATACACCTAGGGACAACCGTGATCAAGGAAGAAAGCTACTCCACCTATCTTGGGGTGACATTTGACCAAAGGCTTACATGGAATAAGCATATTGAAAATGCAGAAGGAAAGGCCCGAAGACGACTAGGCATACTCAGAAAATTAGCAGGTACCAACTGGGGAGCAAATGAACAAACTCTAAAGAAGATTTATAATGGAGTAATAAGACCACACTTAGAGTTTAGCTCAGCAGCATGGTCATCAGCTGCTAACTCACATCTGCAGTCTTTGGACAAGGTGCAAAATCAAGCTCTCAGGCTCATTACAGGAGCCATGAAAACTACACCAATAACAGAGATGCAGAAGGTTGCTGCACCCGTGTGTTACCGGGGCCCGAAAGGGGAGCAAAGAATAGTAACACTGCACCCTACCACGCATGTCGTAAAAAGCGACTAAGGAGGGTATGGGCATGGGGCTGTTTACCCCATCCCGTAAAAACTTCGCACAGTGGGCTGATCACCTGCTTGCCAACCAATCTGATTACGGAAACAATGATAGATTGTTTGGTCTGTTTTTGTTCCACAAAGACGCCACTAGGCGTGGTGGAAACAGCGATAGATTGATCAATTTGTTGTTGCCCTAAGACGCCACTAGGCGTACTGGCCACATACTGCTTTGCCGGTTGATGGCTAAGGATGGAAGAAGAAGAAGGTTGCTGGATTACAGACTTTGTCCCATAGAAGCGACACAAAAACCATGATCCAGATGGAAAAGTACAACAGTATGCCAATGCACCCAATGAAGGCAAGACTAGATGATCTGGCATTGGGACGTCTAAAGCGTAGCAGCTTTGTGCATCGGGGAAAAAGACTTATAAGACAGCATCAAGAAGACCTAACCATGAAGACAACACCACTGAAGCCCACCCTATACCCTGTACCATGGGAGCAGGCCAGCAGTGCCCTCCAAATTAATACATCAGTCAGTGGTCTCACAAGTGGATGTGAGTATAATGATCTGCAAAAACGAACTGCTACATTGAGTATGATCCAAGAAAGCTATCCCGATCAATCATGGATACATGCCTATACAGATGGATCAGCAACTAATGCTGTTAGGAATGGAGGTGCCGGTATCTTTATCTCATATCCTGACAACCACTATGAGACTAGGCACATTCCCACTGGTAAATTCTGTTCCAACTATACAGCTGAGGTTCAAGCTCTAGAGCAAGCTGCAAATATGATTTATAACACCAACTCTGACTGCCACCAGGTAGTCATCCTCACAGATGCACTGTCTGTCCTGCAAGCTCTCAAGGGTGGTAAACTCACGCATCTGAGAAATGAACTAAACAAGGTAGCTGCCAAAAAGAGAACCATACTTCAGTGGGTACCATCTCATTGTGGTGTACCCGGAAATGAAAAGGCAGATAAACTTGCAAAAAAGGGAGGAGAATGTGAACAAGAAGATAATGAAGTCACATACTTTGAGAAAAAGAGAGCTATCCAGATTATCAGAAGAGAACAGAACCAACCCAAAGACGACTATCACACTCTCGACCGGCAGGGACAGATAACTATTTTTCGACTCAGGACAGGGCATAACAAACTGAATAAACACATGCACAAGCTACGATTGTCTGCTTCACCACTATGCACATGTGGATTAAACGAACAAACTACTGAGCATGTTCTACAGGATTGTCCTCTGTATGACCAGTTAAGAAAGATATACTGGCCCAATGACTCAACACTAAACTCAAAGCTATATGGAGTTAAAGAGGAACTTCAAACAACAGTCGAATTCATCATGAGAACTCGTCTGACGGTGTAATCATCAAAGATGCGATCGCAAGAAGAAGAAGTTAACAAACATGTTTTATCACATGTTTGAATTAAGATATAACAGCAGTTATTTCATTATTATTTTTTTTCAGGGGCTGCCATGAAGAGATGGAAATTACTGATCATCGAACAATGCCGTACACTGCTCCAAAAGGATACAGATAATTTGGCTTGTGTACTGCTGATACTTGTTTCTTGCAACTGCTATAGATCTCTACACACTGCACAACTTGACAGTGTCCAGGATCTAAGTGGAAACACTGGAAACAGGCTCCAAATGATGTCTCTTAATCTCACAACCTCATGTTGCCTTCATATTGAAAGATTAATGGATTTGTTCAGAGTGCAATGACATCAATTCTGAACAAAAATAACAACAAAAACAATACATATTTCTGTACTTGTTTGAACATTCTGTGTCAAGCTACTATTTTGTATAACTTCACAGTAAACGATGATGCTATGAGGTGTTATGTGTAATATTTTGAATTAATTGTAAAATTGTCAAGTTTTATAATTACTATTTTTACATTCATTATAATACTGTGGAGTTTCGTCATTTTTGCTTTAGCAGTAATATGTGAATCTGTGATTTGTTTATGTAATTAGTCTATCTTTTTTCTGTCAGTTTGTTATGTAGCTCTTACTTTTGACTGAGTACTTTTCCTTTTTAACTGTGAGTTTTATCATTACATAGATTCACCTGCTGCTGTGAAAGTCTTATTTTGGGTTATTGAGAGTAAAAAAAAACAATACAATTCTAAAAAACTGTCACTAAATGGCTCTACAAATGAGCAGGGGTACAGGGTCTGTCAGAGCTAAATCAAAATGCTGTGCCATGTTTGTAAGATAAAGATAATATGAGACAAATGAAATATGTAGACTTTTTTGTTTTTAAAGCCAAAATACAGAAGATAGCACAAAGGGAGGGAAATTACAAGGAAGGCTTATGACATAACCAGATGTCTAACAGAAAGTCTAATAGAAGTCGGAAGACTAACAGAAATTCTCAACAGTTGGTCAAAAACATATCTATCATTTATTTCATTATTTTGCAATTTTACACGTGGCTGATGTAGCACATATTAAACTTTGACTTAATGTTGTTATATTTATGAAGTTAATGGGATAACAACTTTCTTTTGAAAACTTAAAGAAGTTAAATGAGCCAAGTGGGAAAAAAATGGAAAATTAGATTAGATTTAATGTTAAAATAAACCAGGTTCTTCTGTTTATGTTGTTCGTCCATCACGGGTGATGAAGACCACTCTGTTCATCCAATTATTTAGGAATATGTTAGGTTAGTCTATGGGTACGAAGGTGACTGATGAGCCCGATGCGGGCCCGGAAAGATCTCGGACAGTGTGGGCAGGTTCTTCTACATTTAAGTAAAACATACAAAAGACAAGAAGGTAGAAATTATATAGGAAAATCTTGTTTTATGTAGCAGTCTGTGAGTCGTGATGCAACATAAACACACCCTATATAGTATTATTGTAGTCTCCTGCAATTTAGGAACATTGGTGGCATTTTTCTAATATTCATATTTTGTTATTGCTGAAATAATGAAACACGGATAGAAAACGGATATCTCTCTTGTCAAGTAAGTCCTATAGTGTAGTTGTGAAACATGGAGAAGTACAAAAATGACAACCAAGAAGGTTCAGAATTTCATAAATGGATGTGTGCATAGAATAGAAGTATTGAAATTATACCACAAGGTCACCAATAGGGAACTGCTGGAGGGAACTAGACTTGTTGAATGGCTATGCTCCACAGGGATCTCAACGGTAATGAATGAATGATTATCTGGCCAGCAGTCTTCTTGAACTAGAGCAATTATCTGGCCAGCAGTCTTCTTGAACTAGAGCAATTATCTGGCCAGCAGTCTTCTTGAACTAGAGCAATCTTTTGGTACACTTATTACACAGTCAGTCTATCTCCAACCATATCTGGATCTGTAGTTTTCTGTCAGTATATTTTTTTAGATGTTGTTTATACCAAAGCCATGAGAGAAACCTGAGACAGACCACCAACTTTATGAGAGAAATAGATGTAGTTATACCTAAGAAATGAGAGAAACCTGAGGCAGACCACCACCTTTATGAGAGAAATAGATGTAGTTATACCTAAGAAATGAGAGAAACCTGGGGCAGACCACCACCTTTATGAGAGAAATAGATGTAGTTATACCTAAGAAATGAGAGAAACCTGAGGCAGACCACCACCTTTATGAGAGAAATAGATGTAGTTATACCTAAGAAATGAGAGAAACCTGAGGCAGACCACCACCTTTATGAGAGAAATAGATGTAGTTATACCTAAGAAATGAGAGAAACCTGAGGCAGACCTCCAACTTTATGAGAGAATAATAATAGTCAACTAAATATTTAAAGTTGTGTAACCTTTCCTTCTTCCTCTTTGTGTTTCAACAATGTCTTCAGTGCAGGTATTACATACAGATATTTTTATTTCCTTCCGCCTATTTTAATACTTCAGTATCAGCTTAATTCAAGTTTACAAATTCTAAAATCCGCCACTGTTCTAAAAACTTGTAAGTTTTATTAGTCATTGTACTTGTTTGCTTCCTTACCACTGGGGGGCTGGAGATTATGTAATTGCTGCTTGCTAGAGTGGAGTATGTGATGCACCAAACTCTATATTTATTAGTCATTGTCAGCTTGTAAACTGTGATAATTTTGATTATTGGCTTCATATTTGATCCCAAAATATTTGATGCTTTTTTAAAATAGCTTTCTCACTTTTGATAATGATACAAACACCTAATAAGTAGAATCACAAAATATAGTGTTGAGGAGATCAGGTTGTTGTTGTTTACTTGGAGAATTGTACAAAACACTGGTGTATTTCGGCAATTCAGTTTAATTGTGGCTTGACTGCAAGAGTTTTGTGTGGACAAAATTACTTGAAAAGTGTGTTTTTGATTTTGTTTTTCCCTGCTATTGGTGTTGTTATGTTAATCAGGAATTAAGATTTCCTCACTTAACAATCCTGTTCCAGTAATATCAATACATTCTCTGACTTTATAATCGTGTTTCACAATTTCAATAAATTGTCTCATATAACAGTCTTCATCTACTGCTGTCAGTTACTGTTTTCCAACTAACCACATATCTGCTTGTCCTTTCTTATTTTCTTATAACTTATCCATGTTTCTCATCTTTGTTTTCTTTGTTCATATGTAAAACTGACTCAAATAACATTTTTGTTACGTACCTACCTGCTTTCATCTTTGACAGTTGTAGGCAGCCCAGGATTTGAGGGGATCTACTTTTAAAACACTCAGCTGTCTAAAGATCTACCTTGATCAAGTCATGTTTTGTTTTTAGGTTCCAGAACACTGGCATTAAGTCCAGCCTATATGACACTTTATCGCTGATAGGTGATCAGCTTCCTGTGATTCCATCTACAGAACGGTTCACAGTTCAAACTAAATAATATATGACAGAATGTTAACTTCACTACAAAGAAAAGATTGTGTTCCTATCTCATGCTATTCACTAATAACTTGACTACAAAGAAAAGATTGTGTTCCTATCTCATGCTATTCACTAATAACTTGACTACAAAGAAAAGATTGTGTTCCTGTCTCATGCTATTCACTAATAACTTGACTACAAAGAAAAGATTGTGTTCCTGTCTCTTGCTGTTCACTAATAACTTGACTACAAAGAAAAGATTTCTCATGCTATTCACTAATAACTTGACTACAAAGAAAAGATTGTGTTCCTATCTCATGCTATTCACTAATAACTTATCATGCTATTCACTAATAACTTGACTACAAAGAAAAGATTGTGTTCCTATCTCATGCTATTCACTAATAACTTGACTACAAAGAAAAGATTGTGTTCCTATCTCATGCTATTCACTAATAACTTGACTACAAAGAAAAGATTGTGTTCCTGTCTCATGCTATTCACTAATAACTTGACTACAAAGAAAAGATTGTGTTCCTGTCTCTTGCTATTCACTAATAACTTGACTACAAAGAAAAGATTGTGTTCCTATCTCATGCTATTCACTAATAACTTGACTACAAAGAAAAGATTGTGTTCCTATCTCATGCTATTCACTAATAACTTGACTACAAAGAAAAGATTGTGTTCCTATCTCATGCTATTCACTAATAACTTGACCACAAAGAAAATATTGTGTTCCTATCTCATGCTATTCACTAATAACTTGACTACAAAGAAAAGATTGTGTTCCTATCTCATGCTATTCACTAATAACTTGACCACAAAGAAAAGATTGTGTTCCTATCTCATGCTATTCACTAATAACTTGACTACAAAGAAAAGATTGTGTTCCTATCTCATGCTATTCACTAATAACTTGACTACAAAGAAAAGATTGTGTTCCTATCTCATGCTATTCACTAATAACTTGACTACAAAGAAAAGATTGTGTTCCTGTCTCATGCTATTCACTAATAACTTGACTACAAAGAAAAGATTGTGTTCCTATCTCATGCTATTCACTAATAACTTGACTACAAAGAAAAGATTGTGTTCCTGTCTCATGCTATTCACTAATAACTTGACTACCAAGAAAAGATTGTGTTCCTGCCTCATGCTATTCACTAATAACTTGACTACAAAGAAAAGATTGTGTTCCTATCTCATGCTATTCACTAATAACTTGACTACAAAGAAAAGATTGTGTTCCTGTCTCATGCTATTCACTAATAACTTGACTACAAAGAAAAGATTGTGTTCCTATCTCATGCTATTCACTAATAACTTGACTACAAAGAAAAGATTGTGTTCCTGTCTCATGCTATTCACTAATAACTTGACCACAAAGAAAAGATTGTGTTCCTATCTCATGCTATTCACTAATAACTTGACTACAAAGAAAAGATTGTGTTCCTATCTCATGCTATTCACTAATAACTTGACTACAAAGAAAAGATTGTGTTCCTATCTCATGCTATTCACTAATAACTTGACTACAAAGAAAAGATTGTGTTCCTATCTCATGCTATTCACTAATAACTTGACTACAAAGAAAAGATTGTGTTCCTGTCTCATGCTATTCACTAATAACTTGACTACAAAGAAAAGATTGTGTTCCTGCCTCATGCTATTCACTAATAACTTGACTACAAAGAAAAGATTGTGTTCCTATCTCATGCTATTCACTAATAACACTGACAAACAACATTTTTCTTTCTTATATAAGAATAAGTGTTCTTAGGTCAGTTTCTTGCGCTGATTTCAAATTTGAAATCCGTTTATCTCTATCACGTCGGGTTCTTAAGATATTTGTGAATAAATATATTTTTGGGAAACCGTTATTTGCTCCGTTTCATTTTTACTATATAACTTTTTAAAAATGAATAAAATGCAAAATAATTCTACTTTTTATACTGCTAAAAGATGCATGACATATGTTACGTTATATTTCAAATAGTTACTGTATTTTGAAATAATTCTGAGTGAAATATGGCTTCTAGAAGTTGTAGAAATTCGGCTGATCTGTTCTGTTACGTATGCGGATATTTTACCGATCGTGTTCACCAGAAAAACTTTACACCATTGCTAAAGAAAGCATATGAACTTTATTTCGATTCGAAAGTTGATGATGCAAATAAATCTTGGAAGCCAAATGCAGTTTGCTCGACTTGTGCAAATACATTGGCAGGTTGGTTACGAAAATCGCCGAAGCATAAGTCGATGCCTTTTGGAGTGCCAGTAATATGGCGTGAACCGACAAATCACGCTACTGATTGTTACTTCTGCTTGACAAATATCTATGGTTTCACTTTTAAAACTAGAAAGTCTGTGGTTTATCCAAATATTGAATCGGTTTCGAAACCAGTGCCTCATGATCCAATCACGTGTCCGATCCCAGTTCCACCAGAACAATATCCGTTGGACGTGAATGAACCATCAGAAAGTGATAGTTTACCTGCTTTAGAAACTAATTCTGACTCGGATTATATACCGGTGAATGATGGTGTTCACTTAATTAACCATTCAGAACTTTCAGATCTAATACGTGATCTCGCTCTCACCAAAGGACAAGAGGAATTACTCGGTTCGCGACTCAAAGAATTGAATCTTTTAGCGCCCAATACTCCAATATCTAAATTTCGTCATAGACACAGAGAACTTGTTCAATACTTTGAGATGGATGATGACATTTGCTATTGCAAAGATGTAAAAGGTCTAATGGTGCACCTCGGTCATGAGCACATAGTCAACGAATGGCGACTTTTCATCGACTCTTCCAAGACTAGTCTAAAAGCCGTGTTATTGCATAATGGAAATTTATTTTCATCAATTCCAGTCGCCTACTCTGTTCATATGAAAGAAACTTATGATAATATGGCTATACTTTTGGCAAAAATAAAGTACAATGACTACCAACGGCGGATTTGTGGAGACCTAAAGGTTATTGCAATTCTCACGGGCATGCAGACTGGGTATACTAAATTTTGTTGCTTCCTATGTGAATGGGACAGCCGCAACAGGCAGGAACATTTTGCAAGAAAGGTGTGGCCTATCAGGGATCGTATGCAGCTCGGGCATAAAAATGTAATACACGAGCCATTAGTTAACAAAGACAGCATCATTTTACCACCGTTACATATAAAGTTGGGGCTCATGAAGAATTTCGTAAAAGTGTTAGATAAAACGAGCAAAGCTTTCACTTATCTTCGAGAAAAGTTTCCGCAAATTAGCGATGCAAAGATAAAGGAAGGTATCTTTGTAGGACCTCAGATTAGGAAAGTTATTGCAGACAAACAATTCGAGAACTTGTTACATGGTAGTGAACTTCGCGCATGGATGGCATTCAAATCGATCGTCGATAACTTTCTGGGAAATCACAAATCTGTCGACTATGTGCATATTGTTAAGCAGTGCATAGATGCATACAGAATTATGGGCTGTAACATGTCCCTCAAAATCCATTTGCTCGATTCGCATCTTGACTTTTTCCCTGACAACCTTGGCGAAGTCAGCGATGAACATGGAGAACGATTCCATCAAAATATCTCCGTAATGGAGTCACGTTATCAAGGACAGTGGAGTGTGACCATGCTTGCCGATTATTGTTGGATGCTTCATCGCGATGTACCACATGCCATTCACCGACGAAAGTCGACTGCAAAGAAATTCAAGCCTACATAACTGTTATACTTCTTGTACAAATGATGTTGTAATACTGTATGCGTTGTTAAAAAAACTTCAATTGCGTATTTCTAGAGATCCCGACCTGATAGAGAAAAACGATTTGCAGATTTAAAAACAGCGCATTAAAATTGACCAGAAAAACATTGAAATGTTAGAGAAAGAAAAAAAAACTTTTTTTTTGTTAGCCAGTGTAACTTGACTACAAAGAAAAGATTGTGTTCCTATCTCATGCTATTCACTAATAACTTGACCACAAAGAAAAGATTGTGTTCCTGTCTCATGCTATTCACTAATAACTTGACTACAAAGAAAAGATTGTGTTCCTATCTCATGCTATTCACTAATAACTTGACTACAAAGAAAAGATTGTGTTCCTGTCTCATGCTATTCACTAATAACTTGACCACAAAGAAAAGATTGTGTTCCTATCTCATGCTATTCACTAATAACTTGACTACAAAGAAAAGATTGTGTTCCTGTCTCATGCTATTCACTAATAACTTGACTACAAAGAAAAGATTGTGTTCCTATCTCATGCTATTCACTAATAACTTGACTACAAAGAAAAGATTGTGTTCCTGTCTCATGCTATTCACTAATAACTTGACCACAAAGAAAAGATTGTGTTCCTATCTCATGCTATTCACTAATAACTTGACTACAAAGAAAAGATTGTGTTCCTGTCTCATGCTATTCACTAATAACTTGACTACAAAGAAAAGATTGTGTTCCTATCTCATGCTATTCACTAATAACTTGACTACAAAGAAAAGATTGTGTTTTCCTATCTCATGCTATTCACTAATAACTTGACTACAAAGAAAAGATTGTGTTCCTGTCTCATGCTATTCACTAATAACTTGACTACAAAGAAAAGATTGTGTTCCTGCCTCATGCTATTCACTAATAACTTCACTACAAAGAAAAGAATGTGTTCCTATCTCATGCTATTCACTAATAACTTGACTACAAAGAAAAGATTGTGTTCCTATCTCATGCTATTCACTAATAACTTGACTACAAAGAAAAGATTGTGTTCCTATCTCATGCTATTCACTAATAACTTGACTACAAAGAAAAGATTGTGTTCCTATCTCATGCTATTCACTAATAACTTGACTACAAAGAAAAGATTGTGTTCCTATCTCATGCTATTCACTAATAACTTGACTACAAAGAAAAGATTGTGTTCCTATCTCATGCTATTCACTAATAACTTGACTACAAAGAAAAGAATGTGTTCCTATCTCATGCTATTCACTAATAACTTGACTACAAAGAAAAGAATGTGTTCCTATCTCATGCTATTCACTAATAACTTGACTACAAAGAAAAGATTGTGTTCCTATCTCATGCTATTCACTAATAACTTGACTACAAAGAAAAGATTGTGTTCCTGTCTCATGCTATTCACTAATAACTTGACTACAAAGAAAAGATTGTGTTCCTGCCTCATGCTATTCACTAATAACTTCACTACAAAGAAAAGAATGTGTTCCTATCTCATGCTATTCACTAATAACTTCACTACAAAGAAAAGAATGTGTTCCTATCTCATGCTATTCACTAATAACTTGACTACAAAGAAAAGAATGTGTTCCTATCTCATGCTATTCACTAATAACTTGACTACAAAGAAAAGATTGTGTTCCTGTCTCATGCTATTCACTAATAACTTGACTACAAAGAAAAGATTGTGTTCCTGTCTCATGCTATTCACTAATAACTTCACTACAAAGAAAAGAATGTGTTCCTATCTCATGCTATTCACTAATGACGGTGTACTCTCCATAGAAAAAAAAAAAAAAAGCGAGTTGCGTGATACTGTGGTTTCCGGTGCGCCTTCTGGCCCAGTATCTACGACTTTAGCACCTGTTCAACGGGAGAGTGGGCTCATCCCTAATCTGTTTATGTTCCCAGTAGTAGACTATTCGCAAGCAGCCTGGGGGTGTCACTACTCTGCGCGGACCTTGTTTACCGAGGCGGCGTCCGAGCTCGTATGGTGAAAATATGGTTGCGTTATCTTCAAAATAGCCCTGTCTTTCCCATGGCTTTTCTGCCATCCTGCAACTTTGAGTTAGGGAGTTCTGAGCTCCAGTCTCTTTCCCAGGCATTTTATCCTGGCCTGGCACGCATACAGAGGACCCCACTTCTGGTTCTAAGTTAGCAGTTGGGGATAGGTGGGGTAGCACACTGTGCATTCCCCGTCATCCAGGGGGCTCTCCAACTATGCAGAGCTTGCACAATGCTGTGCTCTGGTTCTGGGCTCACCCAAGGAATCCTCACGTCCTGCACAGAGCCACTTCCAGATACCCACCACCTGCCAAACCCTCCACTGTAAAAAATCTCCTGCATGCGGCCATCCAGTCAAGAGCCAGTATTAAGTCTGGTGCCCAAGTGATCCCCCCCCAAGCTCAGTGTGCAATGCTGGGTTCTCATCATGCTGCAACACAGGGGGGATTGTGATGCTCAGCCATCTCTCTCAACTCTGCACCGATAAGTGACATCGGGGACTTAACTGTGCCTCAGTACTGGGAGGCCCCGTTTCCGGGTACACCACACACAGCCAATTGAGGCAACGGTCGCCGTGGGCGTGTCTTCAGGGGGGAAGTTGTGGAGTCTTCCTGTCCATGTTCTTGCACATCCTAACACTGCCCGCAAGACATCGGAGGTTTGGAGAGTGGCCTTCTCTGCTTTTTTGAGCCGGGGTGGGCTCCCCGGGCAAGTCTCGATGGGGATCGGGACGTGTCCACGCGCCAGTGGGCCCAGCATCGGCCGCATCTGATGGAGGACTTGCTCTGCCAGGTTTGAGTTAGTAAATTCCAACTTTGTCATCTTCATGGCATTGTGATGCTGGGGTGCCTGTGGATTTCCTACCGCCCCGGGTAGAAGCCAGAAGTGTACTGTGCCAGCTCTGGGGGAGATAAAGGGGGTGTTTCTGTGTCTCCTTGTGATACGTAGCCAAGGTAGGGCTCACAGTGCTCTTTCCCCGCCACCAAATTGCCTGCTGGTTACGCCGAGTTCTCCGAGGCTCTAGGCATGTGACCAAGAGTTGAAGGCAATAGGATCGTCCCGTCCTGAGTCTCTGTGCCTGTACGATGGGTTCCGATCTTCAGGGAGCAGTCCACACTCGTTCCCACTCCCAAGACTTGTTCAGTATCCATCTGGCTCCTTCCCACCCACAGAGGGCGTGTACGGTGTAGTGCACCGGTTTTATTATCGAGGTTTGCTCCTCTAGATCCGTTGTGTTTAGCCTGAGGATTCGCACCCTCAGTTACCAGGACTACCTCGAGGAAGGTGTGGCTCTTCACCATGCACAACGATCTTGGGGTATGAGAGGTTTTGCTAGGCCAAGAGACTAACACCGCAATGGTCGCTCCTTTCATGAACAAGAATTCACTAGGCCTAGGGTGAAGCAAGGGGGGAAACCCACTACCCACAACACCAGCACATCATACCCCCTGTCTGTAAAAGACTTTGCCCCTATAAAAAAAAAAAGGTAAAGGAACTTTGCACCCAAAAGAAAAGCATATTTGTTCCATATTATCTTGACCGTCGGCACACTAGGGGTGAACTTGACCACAAAAAAGAAAAGCCTTAAAATTGTTTTTGCCCCTATCTCATGCTATTCACTAATAACTTGACCACAAAGAAAAGATATTGTTCCTATCTCATGCTATTCACTAATAACTTGACCACAAAGAAAAGATATTGTTCCTATCTCATGCTATTCACTAATAACTTGACTACAAAGAAAAGATTGTGTTCCTATCTCATGCTATTCACTAATAACTTGACCACAAAGAAAAGATTGTGTTCCTATCTCATGCTATTCACTAATAACTTGACTACAAAGAAAAGATTGTGTTCCTATCTCATGCTATTCACTAATAACTTGACTACAAAGAAAAGATTGTGTTCCTATCTCATGCTATTCACTAATAACTTGACTACAAAGAAAAGATTGTGTTCCTATCTCATGCTATTCACTAATAACTTGACTACAAAGAAAAGATTGTGTTCCTATCTCATGCTATTCACTAATAACTTGACTACAAAGAAAATATTGTGTTACTATCTCATGCTATTCACTAATAACTTGACTACAAAGAAAATATTGTGTTACTATCTCATGCTATTCACTAATAACTTGACTACAAAGAAAAGATTGTGTTACTATCTCATGCTATTCACTAATAACTTGACTACAAAGAAAAGATTGTGTTACTATCTCATGCTATTCACTAATAACTTGACTACAAAGAAAAGATTGTGTTCCTATCTCATGTTGAATTCTTGTCAAAAAGTTCTCATTGGTTTTCCCTGGGGACAGCAGACAAGACATCTTTAATCTTGGGGATACCACACATTTACATGGGGGCGGGAGGGGGGGGGGGGCTAGTCTGAAATTACTCTAGTTTAATTCTATCCTTTTTTCTCCTTCTGTCACAAAGAGATCTACCAAATAATTCCCTGTGATCCACAGGTAAAACATGGTTGTCGACCCTGGTCTATATTCTGAACATTGGTGATTGCCTGCTAGTCCACTCTTTCATGTGACACAGCTGTGGTCTGCAGAAGCCAACATTCGTGATAAAACCCTTAAAGAAAATTTACTCTGGACTTTGAATTTCCTTATATATGTAATTATCACCATTGTCTCGCAGCCTCATCATTTAAAACAGTGTTTCTCAACCCTGATAGTAGCAACGCCCCCTTTTGACAACTAATATTTTAAAACACCCCCCACCCTTTTAACACCCGCTTGATCTTTATTGTGCGCGCGGGTGCACATACACACGCACACATGCATGCACACACACACATATGTACATATATTCCACCATACTTTTAAAAAAGCAATGCAGTTAATGAGTTATCTTTTCTTATAATATAAAGAAAAAGAGAAAGCACATTTTTAAAAGCATAGTTATATTAAATATGAGTTTAAGTACGGAATTATATACACCACAAGTTCATTATCCTTGAATTACAAATTGGCAGAGCAAATGATATAAAATTTGTTCTTACAACTCTGTAACTATCATATTCATAATCATATCATTTTAATAGCGCCTAAATGACTGCATCTAAATGACTGCATATATATCTTCAGATATGTTCCACGTCTGATTCAAACAGATTAATCACCCAATCTGGTATTATTAGTTCTTGCAAGTCTTTAAATCTTATGCTCATATCATTTTTAATAGTGTCTAAATGAGTGCAATAAACCTCTAAATCTGAATCTTTAAGCCTGTCCCCACCTAACTGTAGTAAACATGGAAAATGAGAAAGTTCTCGGCGACTAAGATTATTTTTATATAATGTCAATTTGTTGATGAACCCCATGATAATTCTTTGATCCTTAGCCGCCGACCGTCAAAGCAGTCAGTGGCCATTACGCCTGGTGGCGTCTTGTAGGGCAAAAACAAATTGATTCCACTTTGCTCGGTCGGCGGCCATCCTTCGTATAGTGCCCCAACTCTGGTTCATTCTTTGCATCTCAGCCTCCACAGTCCTCCGCCAAGTTGTTTTTGGTCGGCCTCTCTTTCGTTTTCCTTCAGGGGTCCATTGCATAGCTGTTCTTGTGATGGCATCGGGGTCTCTTCTGAGGACATGGCCAACCCAGCTCCAGCGTCTGCCAGCTATGATGGTGTGCATGTCCTCTTGCTTGCTCCGAGTAAGCAGATCTTGGTTGGTGATGGTATTTGGCCAAAAGATTCGGAGAATTTTTCTTAGGCATCTTGTGTGAAAAGAGGACAATTTCGACATTTCCTTCTGTTTAACTCTCCAGCTCTTCACGCCATAGAGAAGCACAGAAAGCACACAGCTCTGATATAATCCTAATATTGTGCTTGTGCTGTACTGAGAGGACTTCCAGATGTTGTTTAGACTAAAAAAGGCTGTTCTTGCTTTGTTCATTCTGTTGTTGATGTCTTTGCTTGCTCCACCATCTGTTGTTACTATGCATCCTAGGTATGTGAAGGCATCTGTCTGTTCCAGTTGCTGATTCCTTACTGATATGGGCTCAGGGTTGCTCACATTGAGCGTCATGACCTCTGTCTTCTTTAGGTTGATGTTCAAGCCCACCTGCTGGCAATACTTATTAAGTCTGTCCGTTTTTTCCTGGATGTGTTGATGTGAATGTGCTAGCAGTGCAATGTCATCTGCATATTCTAGATCTTCCAATGTAGAAAATGTAGTCCATCTTATTCCTCTTGGATTGCCCTCTGTTGTCTGGCGCATCACCCAGTCTATGACTGTTAAAAATAGAGTGGTTGATAAGGGGCATCCCTGTCGTACTCCTGTCTTCACCTCAAAGGTTAGGTTGCTCTGCCCAACACTACACGTAAAGTTGGCATAAAGGCTTTTTATAATTGACACTATGCAGCTTGGAATTCCATAAGCCCTCAGTATTTTCCATAAACTGTCCCTATGTATACTGTCAAAAGCCTTTTCAAAATCAACGAAATTAATGTACAGCTGTCTTTGCCATTCTGAGCACTGCTCTATAATGTTCCTGAGGGTAAATATATGATCTGCACATCTTCTGTTCTTTCTAAATCCTGCTTGTTCTTTCCTCAGTTTGTGGTCTACTGCTTTTTAGATTCTCTGTATAATTATCCTGCCTAGAATTTTACTGGGAACTGAGAGAAGAGTTATTCCTCTCCAATTATTGCAGTCTGCAAGATCTCCCTTCTTGGGCAATTTGACAATTATTCCTTTTCTCCACTCTGTTGGTGTTGTCCCTGTTTTCCAGACTTGTGCAAATAGTGGATCTAATAGTTCTGCTGCTAGCTCTGGATCTGTCTTAAATAGCTCTGCATTTAAGTTATCATGACCAGGAGCTTTTCCATTCTTTAACCCTTTGATTGCCGTGATGATTTCTTCTTTTCGTGAGATGTCTGTATTAACATCTAGATCATTTTCAGCCTCAGGAACATTCAACTGTGTCTCTGGTGGTTCCTTATTCAGAGTTTCTCTGAAATGCTCTGCCCATCTTGTTTCCTGTCCCTCTACTGTCGTGATGAGATTTCTGTGCTTATCTCTTACTAATATAATATTGTTTGCACCTCGTTTTCCACTGATGATTTTAGTTATTTTGTATACTGTGCTTTGTTCATTTCTCAGTGCTTTCTCTTCTGCTTGTCTTGCAAGGTTATCCAGAAATGTCCTTTTGTTAGCACGGGTTTGACGTTTAACTTCCTTGTCCAGCTGACTGTACTGTTCACTATATATTGCCTTTAACCTGGGAGACTTAGCTTCTGTTTTCTTTCTTTTCATTTCCTTTCTCTTCGCTATGGTGTTTAGCGTATCTGGTGTTATCCAGTCTTGGCTCTTTCTTTCCTGGAATCCCAAGCATGACTTGCTGCTCTCCTTGTATATTGTTGAGATGGTGTTGAATCTCTGGTCAACATCATCAGTCTCTGTTCTTTCCTGGCTTTTGATAATCTCATATCTTTTCTTTACGTCGACCACGAAAGCTTTTCTGGTGAGGGGATCCTTCAGTTTCGTGATGTTGTATCTTTTCTGCTTGACTGTAACTGGTCCAGCAGCTCTGAGTTTCACTTTCAGTCTTGCTACTACTAGGTGATGATCACTTCCCACATCTGCGCCTCTTCTTACTTTCACATCTTGTAGTGCATGTCTCCATCTGCCATTTATCATTATGTGATCTATCTGGTTTCTGTCTCGTTCGTTTGGTGATTCTCATGTTAACTTGTGCACTTCCTTGTGTGGAAAAAGTGTTCCTCCAATGACCAGGTTGTTAATACTGCAGAAGCTTATTAATTTGTCCCCATTCTCATTTGCTGTTCCACTGCCGCATTTCCCCATTACTCTTTCGTTATAATTATTGTGTGCTCCCACTTTCGCATTTAGGTCTCCCATTACTATAATGAGATCGTACCTGGGTGTAGTTTCCATTTCTTTTTGTACCTGTTGATAGAACTCGTCCTTGATCTCTTCATCATCGTCGTTTGTTGGTGCATAGCATTGTATAATTGTGGTGTTGGTGAACCTCCCTCTCAGTCTTGCTCTTATCAGTCGGTTGTTGATGGGTTTCCATTCCAGTAAAGACCTTTCCATTCCTTTCTTCAGGATAATGGCTACACCTTTGTTGTGCTGACCATCCTCTCTGCCAGAATAAAGTACTATTTCCCCTGTAGCTGTTTTTATTCTCCTCTTACCTGTCCATCTGCTCTCGCTTATTTCCAGGATATGTTTCTTGTAGTTCCTCATCTCTGCTGTGATTTGTCTCAGCTTTCCTGCCAATTCTGGTTTTGTTGTTTTCGGGTCATCAGTCATACGAGCCTGAGACTCTGGATGTCCGTCCCGCTGCAAAGTTTTTCCATTTATTGTTGTTTCCGTAACATGTGCGATTTTTTACATAGACAGGGGTGTCGGCCCTGTGCTAAAACCCCCAACCTGGAGGACCAGAGTACCAGCTTTTGTCTGACCCCTACCCACGCAGACCAGTCCAGCTTGGTTGAACCTACCAGGAGTAAATCTCCCACTGGCATAGCTCTGGGGATTGTCAGGGTACACAAGCTGCCATACCGCTACAAGGTATAGGTACCATTGATGGCAGCCATGATAATTCCTTTCACTTTAATCAGACTGATCTCATTTCCTTGTAGCTTAAGAAAAACCTCATTTAACTTTTCAAATATATCTGAAAGATAGGCCACATCGTTTCCCAATACTTCTCTTTCGATGCTAAATTCTTCTTTGATTGAATCCAAAAACTCTACAACAGTATCAAATAATGCCCATAATCTTTTTAAACAGTTACCTTTGGTCAGCCATCATACTTCTGTGTGTAGGAGAAGACGTTCAAACTCTTCACCATTATCACAACAAAGTTTACAAAATAATCTATCGTTCAACGAATGCGCCTTAATTTTGTTAATAACACTGATAACACAGTTCATTGATTTATGGAGTCTGTCACTAAGATGCTTGGCGACTAAATGTTGTCGATGAATAACACAATGAATTGTTAAAACACGTGGTGCCACATTTTTTAAGTAGGCCAGAAACCCACGATGACGACCAACCATAGCTGGTGCTCCGTCTGTCGCACATGCGATGACATTGGAAAAAGGAATTTGTTTTACCAACAAAAATGTTTCAAGGGTTTCAAAGATTGATAACCCCTTTGTATCTGCTGTCAGTAGTTTTGCAAATAACATATCCTCTATGATATTTTCATTCTTTATGTATCTCACATATGCGAGCAGCAAAGCTTCGTTATCACGCACGACGCTTTCATCCAACTGTAGTGAAAATTCAGTAGACTGCAAAGCAGTACACAGCTGATTTTCAACATCGCTTGCCATCTCATCTATTCTTCTTGAAACAGTATCATTGCTCAATGGAATAGAATAAATGATGTCACTTGGATTTCTTTCCATCATTGTGCTAATTACCTCCCGTACAGCTGGTAAAATTAAAGATTCTCCAATGTTGTGAGGTTTACCACACTTCGCAATCATGTGTGCAATTTTGTAAGATACAATGAGACCTTTATCATTGTGATTATACATTTTTTTTAACATACGAGGGGCGTTCAGAAAGTAATGCACCACATCGTTTTTCTCAGGAGCTGTTTATTCAAGAAGCATGAAATTTATACACAATATACATGGATATGTCATGTAAACATCGGTATTATTCAACATAATCCCCATCAACTTGTACGGCTTTATGCCAGCGCGAAACAAGTGCATGTATTCCTAGCCCGTACCAGATTTTGTCTTGATCATGTAGCCATTTCTTCGCTGCATGAATCACTCCTTCATCATCTTCAAACCTTGTCCCACGTAGTGCATCTTTAAGTGGACCAAATAGATGAAAATCAGAGGGTGCCAAATCGGGACTATAGGGTGGATGGGGTAGTACAGTCCAACCCAATTTGGTGATTGCTTCCCGTGTTGCCAGACTCGTGTGAGGGCGCGCATTGTCGTGAAGGAGAAGCAGGTCTGTTGGATTCTTGTGCGGCCGAACTCTGCGAAAACGTTGATTGAGTTTTTTCAATGTCTTATTGTAAGCTTGCGAATTGATTGTCTCTCCTCTTGGCATAACGTCCACAAGAATCACACCTTCAATGTCCCAAAAGACAGTGATCATGACCTTTCCAGCTGAAGGAATTGTCTTGAATTTCTTTCTTCGTGGTGATTGCGGATGATGCCACCCCATTGACTGTCTTTTTGTATCAGGTTCAAAATGATGTGTCCAGGTTTCGTCACCTGTAACGATCTTAGCCAAAAAGTTCTCTTCATCAGCATTGAAACGCTCCAACAATTCAGAAGAAATTGCTTTCCTTTGCAATCGGTGGTCATTTGTGTGACTTCGAGGAACCCATCTTGCGCAAACCTTAGAAAATCCGAGAGTTTTTATAACTGCATTTGCACTACCAATGCTGACTGACAGCTGTAAGGCCAATTGTTGAGTAGTGATTCGTCTATCAGTAAGAATAATGCCCTCAGCGCATTTCAACATTTCTGCGTTGGTGGCTGTGGCAGGACGTCCACAGCGCGGCCGATCAAGCAGCTCCGTATCTCCACTTCCTGATTCTTTGATTCTCTGAACCCAGCGACTGACTGTACTCCTGTCGACTGCAAAACTTCCATACACATCACATAGACGGTTGTGAATGTTCACAACAGTTTCCTTTTCTGCAACGAGAAATTCTATCACAATTCGCTGTTTATAACGCAAGTTGCTAACACGCTCCATTTCAACGGTTTAGGGCAGCCGTATTATTTGGCCGGTTGCGGTGCAATTTGGTGCACACAATTGGCACATGCCATATTTGAGGTGTGCAAAATGTCATGCTTCTATCTTCATTATTAGCTGAGAAAAACGTTGTGGTGCATTACTTTCTGAACGCCCCTCGTATTAGTGACAGTGTTGCGGCTTTCAAACTTTTGTTTTAAATCCTGGAAGTAAGAAATATCTTTGCCAACTTTATCTGAGTGTTTCTTGGTAAAATGCTCGTTAAGCCGTGACGGTTTCATTGCTTTGTTAGAAAACACTTGCTGGCACAGCAAACACATTGGTAATTGTTCATTTATGGCTGAAGGTACAAAACCGAATTGCAAATATTCAACTGAATATTGTCGACACTTTCTCTTTACTGCTGACATATTGACAATTTAAGTATAATATCACTGCACATATATCTACACCTCGTCAAGCCTCAAAACTGACTGAGTTTAATTCTCTACACTCGAAACATCCAGAGATGCATTAAAACAAAGCCACAACTGCCCACAACGTCCCGGTTGTGAGAAGGTATTTACGGACAGAGTAGGGAAGGGGCTGTGATGTGTTCACAGGCTAATCAATGTTTGACGGGAATGTGTTTCCAGAAGAAAATATGTGTCAAGAGTGGAGAGAGAAGGTTAGCTTGGGTGTGTCGACAGGCTAACAAATGTTTCGAGTGTTGAAGGGACATAACTCTCCGCCTACCTGTCTCCTGACAATGGTAACATCCCAGGTACTAAAAATTTGCGTTTGGAATCCTTGAAACACTCCATGGGACGCAGGGCAAATAAAAACTATCGTGTTACAAGCTATGCGAAGGGGAATATCTTTTGTAATTGTTTCATACTGATTCATGTAAAAATGTACGAAACGCCTCCCTGAATGGAAGTAGCGACACCCAATCGTTGCGACCCATCAGAACGCCCCAAGAAATCTTGAAAACGCCTCCCAGGGGGCGGTACTGCCCCCATTGAGAAACACTGATTTAAAATATATCGCTACAGAAACCACCACGACAAATGAAATGTTTTGGCACAGGTTTCCCGTTAGGTGGCTATTGATATTGTTGATCAGAAACAACCTCATTGCATTCTGGGTAAATTCATCAGTGCTAGTCTCGCTCAGCAAGTGTCGAAGTGTATGAGTGCTAATTGTTCTTGTTGCACGCTGGTATGTTTGATGTCAAATTCCAACAGTCTTAGCCTTGATGATTCATCTGTTGTAGTGTGAGTCTCTAAGAGATGGTTATTAATTGTCCTTAGTATCTCTCTTATATCCAGATCCAATGCGCCCACTATTGGTACTCTTGAAGTTAGTCTATCAGCTCTTTCATTGCCGCATAACCCTGCATGACCAGGACAGTAGATCCACACCTGTTCCTGGAGATTCGAGGCTTCTGTAAAGGTTATACATTAATGCGGAAGCCATCCATTTTGGACTTTCCAAAGTATGGATTGTGAGTCTGACACAATAACTGCCCTTGTTAATGAAGTTTCAGACAGCCACCTTAGGGCTACAGTAGCTGCCTCTATCTCCATTGTCATGTTGGAGGTTGTTGTCATGTAAGCTAACCTCTACCTCCATTCTCATGTTGGAGGTTGTTGTCATGTAAGCTAACCTCTACCTCCATTCTCATGTTGGAGGTTGTTGTCATGTAAGCTAACCTCTACCTCCATTCTCTTGTTGGAGGTTGTTGTCATGTAAGCTAACCTTACCTCCATTCTCATGTTGGAGGTTGTTGTCATGTAAGCTAACCTCTACCTCCATTCTCATGTTGGAGGTTGTTGTCATGTAAACTAACCTCTACCTCCATTCTCATGTTGGAGGTTGTTGTCATGTAAGCTAACCTCTACCTCCATTCTCATGTTGGAGGTTGTTGTCATGTAAGCTAACCTCTACCTCCATTCTCATGTTGGAGGTTGTTGTCATGTAAGCTAACCTCTACCTCCATTCTCATGTTGGAGGTTGTTGTCATGTAAGCTAACTTCAGTGCAAGCCCCATGCTTCTTAAGGAGCATTATAAGAGAATGATGATGATGATTATTACAATACCTGCTGGTGGTGATGATTATTACAATACCTGCTGGTGATGATGATTATTACAATACTTGCTGGTGATGATGATCGATACAATACCTGCTGGTGATGATGATTATTACAATACCTGCTGGTAATGATGATTATTACAATACCTGCTGGTGATGATGATTATTACAATACCTGCTGGTGATGATGATTATTACAATACCTGCTGGTGTAGTGCACACTTCTTACAGTACCTGCTGGTGTATTGCACACTTCTTACAGTACCTGCTGGTGTAGTGCACACTTCTTACAGTACCTGCTGGTGTAGTGCACACTTCTTACAGTACCTGCTGGTGTAGTGCACACTTCCTACAGGTTATTACAGTACCTGCTGGTGTAGTGCACACTTCTTACAGTACCTGCTGGTGTAGTGCACATTTCTTACAGTACCTGTTGGTGTAGTGCACACTTCTTACAGTACCTGCTGGCATAGTGCACACTTCCTACAGGTTATTACAGTACCTGCTGGTGTAGTGCACACTTCTTACACATTATTACAGTACCTGATGGTGTAATGCACACTTCTTACAGTACCTGCTGGTGTAGTGCACACTTCTTACACACTATTACAGTACCTGATGGTGTAGTGCACACTTCTTACTGTACCTGCTGGCGAAGTGCACACTTCCTACAGGTTATTACAGTACCTGCTGGTGTAGTGCACACTTCTTACAGGTTATTACAGTACCTGCTGGTGTAGTGCACACTTCTTATAGCACATAAAGAAGGGAAACCCGAGGCCTGTAATTAACAGGTGTCATTAATAGGCTAAACTGCCCATGGTAAACTTCCGGTGTTATGTATTGTGGTTTGCACTAATGACCTGTCATCGAAACATCATTTTTTGGTGATGCGTAGATGGCATTGAGGACAGTGTGATTCGCTTGCATAGCTAGGCGGGGTTGTCGCATGGAAGGTCCAGGGTTCAAATCCTGGGTAAGCCACTCATGTCTGTTGTTTTTCTGTTGTCTAGTGTTCTACTTCTTTATTTCCTACGAGTGCCTGATAACATACCTTTATGTTTGTCTCATATTAATTTACTGTTTACAGGCCTCGGGTTTCCCTTCCTTATGTGTTATAAATGATTATACAATACCAAACCTACCCTCTGTCCTGTTCTTACTGTTCTAAGTCTACTATCATTTACTGGACACAGTATTAAGGTCTTTGTCTTGTTGGACTGGCCTATACTGTATATAGGGAAACAACAGAAGTGATTGCGTCATTAATAGGCTAAACTGCCCATGGTAAACTTCCGGTGTTATGTATTGCGGTTCGCACTAATGACCTGTCATCGAAACATCATTTTTTGGTGATGCGTAGATGGCAGGGAGGACAGTGTGATTCGCTTGCATAGCTAGGCAGGGTTCAAATCCTGGGTAAGCCACTCATGTCTGTTGTTTTTCTGTTGTCTAGTGTTCTACTTCTTTATTTCCTACGAGTGCCTGATAACATACCTTTATGTTTGTCTCATATTAATTTACTGCACACTTCTTACAGGTTATTACAGTACCTGCTGGTGTAGTGCACACTTCTTACACATTATTACATAACCTGATGGTGTAGTGCACACTTCTTAAACATTATTACAGTACCTGCTGGTGTAGTGCACACTTCTTACACATTATTACAGTACCTGATGGTGTAGTGCACACTTCTTACACATTATTACAGTACCTGATGGTGTAGTGCACACTTATTACACATTATTACAGTACCTGATGGTGTAGTGCACACTTCTTACACATTATTACAGTACCCGATGGTGTAGTGCACACTTCTTACACATTATTACAGTACCCGATGGTGTAGTGCACACTTCTTACACATTATTACAGTACCTGATGGTGTAGTGCACACTTCTTACACATTATTACAGTACCTGCTGGTGTAGTGCACACTTCTTACACATTATTACAGTACCCGATGGTGTAGTGCACACTTCTTACACATTATTACAGTACCTGATGGTGTAGTGCTCACTTCTTACACATTATTACAGTACCTGCTGGTGTAGTGCACACGTCTTACACATTATTACAGTACCTGCTGGTGTAGTGCACACTTCTTACAGGTTATTACAGTATGTGCTGGCATAATCCACACTTCGTAAATGGTTATTACAGTACCTGCTGGTGTAGTCACACTTCTTACTGTTGCGAATGTGGTTAACTGTTGCAAGTGTGTACAATAGGCCTAGTTATACTGTAGAAGTGTAGGTGGTTGCTTGATGATACCATGCCGTTCATACCACACTCAGGAGTCATGAAGCATTGAACACGACTGTTGACATTTCAGACATTTATTACGGACAACAGTAACATACGCTGACATCGAATGATTCACTGTCATGTAAGCACATATAATCATGTAGATAGCAACAGCTCATAATATTCAACATCATGGAGACTTTGCATGTAAACCTTGGCTGCAACAAATAAGCCGCGCTACTGGCGCGCTTCATATGACCACTCTTCTTGGTTCCTCATGACCAAGCACGTCAGGTAGATCTAGGCTACCACATCAGCCGCACGAATGGCGGACTGCTTCAAAATATCTAGCTCAGTCTCTTCTGTATAATATATATAACTCCTCACCCGGAGTAAGCCACCTTAGCAATAAAGTTCTGGGCTCCACATGAGCCGTACAAGCAGCGTGATTTTCAGCAATAAAGTTCTGGGCTCCACCTGAGCCGTACAAGCAGCGTGATTCTCAAAATGGCCAATATCAGTCTCTCCTATTTAATATCTCTGCATTAGGAGAAACCCACCTTAATGAAGTACTTGACTCCTCTTGACCAGACAGGTCATGTAGGTCTAACCTACAAGGAATAAGCCGTATAAGCGGCAAGGTTCCTTCAAAGAAATGGCTAACATCAGTCTCCTTTACTCAGTATATCTCCGCATTAGGAGAAAGCCATCTTAATACTGTTCTCGGCAATAATATAAGATTCAAAAAAGTCTCTTTACCTGTCTGCCATTTAGAAATAATACACAACACATTTCTTCACATCCATGGCTATACAATCACCAGCCAGAATAATCACAAGGGGAAAATTCAATATCATTTAACACCTAACAAAGGCTCCATTCCCCAGAATTATAGACAGAGACGAGCGCTGACCTCTTGTCAGCTCGGAGACTTTTTCTCGACTGCCCGGAAAGCCAGTCTTCAATTCCCCGCGCAAGTTTACTGCGCATGTGTAAGCCCAAAGTCGAGCTAGCCACGGAACAATCTAGACCTTTCCGTGACTTCAGAGCAAGACCGCTCCTTATAAGGCCATCTGTATGAACGATATCCTAATATAGATATACAGAATAATGGACATTGTCCAGACAAGGGAGATAACCGCTAAATCTCATCCTGAACTAAAAAATATACAATTAATGGTTTCTCTTTGACCACAAAATAAAAAGTGCATATATTCCTATCTTAACAGTTTACCGCACCCCCCAGGGAAAAAAAAATGATAACATATTTTTTTTTCAAAATTACAAAGACTGGAAACAAAGGAGGGCGGAAGCATACACATATCTAACTTCAAGTATACTCATAATATAAAGTCATAAACACAGAGGTATAAATAGTAGCGAGACAAAAGCAGAGAAGGACGATGAGTAAACAAAAGCAAGATGAGATATGTAAAGAAGGAGAAAAGGAAAAGACTAGGATTATGACACGTTAATCAGAAACAATAAACAATGCATGACATCAATGCATATCATAATAATATATAACCGTGTACATGATAAACCCTACAAAACATAAAGACCAAAAAAAGCGAGCATGATACTCTAGCCAACCAGCCTACCGCATATAAATGACGTGCAGCTAGACAGCATCAACACATTCATCGTCAAAACATAAGGCCAAAATGACGCATAATGGAGCGTCGGGTGAGAACAGAAATTATCTCACAACTTTAGAGAAACTATGTTCTCACAATCGCACTATGAAGTGCAAAAACATACATATTACTTCCAAATATCCCCCCAAAAATACAATATTGACATATTTCTCAATAATGAATTACAAAAAATAGAGGTGTCATTACGATATCATCCTCTTAACATTAATATACTACAATATAGGGACACCTGTATATATCCTCGAAAGGTTATGATTACAAAGTAACATATATTTAACATAATATCATGTGACAATGTACAACAAATTTAATTAATAAGCAGGAATCCTCGATGTAGTCAGGAGTTCCAAAGCATAGTATACTGTAATGAGAGCCATAGACATCAATAGAAGCATCCAACGCTAAATGAAAAGCAAGGACGTCACATCTTAATACAGCTGGCAAGCTGTTGACACTCTCCATATCACAGCCTGATTTGCTGTGAGAAAATACAAATGATACACTCTGTTTGATAACCGTAGGATTTTATAATATATATAACATTCAATCCTACATTTTTATCTATAGAATATGGCTATGTAAACTTTTGGCCCATGTATGGATATAATCAAACCTTCCTCTGTTACAGAGAAAGATGAACAGACTATTCTAGAGTCTTAACTTAACAGGATCATAGACATGTACTATCTGAGTGTTAATCTATAACCACAGGTATCTAGCTAACCCTGAAATTTATAAAGATAGTCACGTAGAATTATGTGGGCATCGAGACAGTATATCTGCCATTACATTATCCGACCCACGGATAGCTCGTATCGAGAAGTGAAAAGGTTGAAGAGCAATAGCATATCTAGTAGACCTTGAGCTCTTCAGATTCTTACTTTGAATAGCTGTTAGAGCCTTTTGGTCAGTTTCTACAATAAAATGCGCACCAAGAAGGAATCTCTGAAGTTTAAGAATCGCCGAGACCATAGCTAATAACTCTCGGTCTAGTACAGAGTAATTCCGTTCTGCCGCATTTAGCTTCCTAGAGACATACATACCGGATGCAGAGTTTCAGAATACTCTTGCATCAATGCGGCTCCGATTCCTATGGATGAAGTATCACTGCAAAGAACAAAAGTCTTATCCACAGTGGGTAGTCTCAGGATAGGTAGAGAAGAAAACAGATCCTTAATCCTTTCTAGTGAGGATTGGCATTCTTGAGACCAACGTACAATATTAGGTGACCCCTTCTTCAATAGTGTAGAGAGGGTGCTGTAATAGATGACAGATTAGGGATGAACCTACCATAAAATTGTATTAAGCCTAATAGGCTACGAACTTGCTTCTTTGTTTTGGGAGTAGTATTTTAGTGGTGTTGTTGTCCTCCGTCCGCAGGAGACCATGACCAACACGATGACCCAAAAAAGAAATCTCGCTAAAGCCCACAAAGGCTTTTGACGGTTTGGCCGTCAAATTATGCGAGCGTAGGATAGATAAAAGGTCAACAAGACCTCGATAGTGATCTTCCCAGGAATCACTAAAGAGACAAATATCGTCCAAGTACGCAATGACATCAGGACGATGAGAAAGGATATGACGCATCATGCGTACGAAAGTAGCTGGGGCATTCATAATGCCGAAAGGCATGAAGTTCCATTGGAACAGCCCCCTAGGTGTTGAGAAAGCAGTAAGAGGTTTGGCTCGTTCAGTGAGGAGAACCTGCCAATAACCTTTGGACAAGTCGAGTTTGGTAAAGAACCTAGAATTAGAAAGCTTAACGAGTAGCTCCTCTAATAAGGGCATAGGTTCAGCATCGAATTTCGTTACCTGGTTCAATTTACGATAATCGACGCAAAGACGTATGTTATTGTCTTTTTTACGGACAATAACCATAGACGAAGAATATGACGAAGTGGATGGTTCAATTATTTTCATCTGTATCATTTCATCCAATTCTTTCTCGACCTGTGTTTGGAAGTGTAAAGGAATAGGATAAGGTCGGACTCTGATAGGATTATGATCAGTGAGTATTATGTCGTGTTTAACAATCGATGTTTGTCCAGGAATGTCAGTGAGAACATCCTGGAAAGTATGTAAAAGAGAAGAAACTTGTTGTTGTTGCTCAGCAGACAACTCTGAAGAAACAGTCACATTTTCCCAAGATTCTGTAGAATGCAGTGGGATTACGGATAGAGGAAGATTTACATCTGAGAAAGTAGATTCCTCTTCTTGTATGACTGACAGAGATGTGTAATGACCATGCGGGACTAGCGAATCGTCCGTCGCTTCATAAATAGGTTGTAGGTAATGTGGACGTTCATGAAATTCTGTTAGCATGTTGACATGAAAAGTTTTATGTTTTCTGTCCACATCGACGACATAGTCGACATCAGAAATTTTAGAGATGATAGTGTAAGGACCTTTCCATGTAATAAGAAGTCTATTTTCTCTACAAGGCAGTAGTACAAGTACCTTGTCACCAGGAAAGAGTTGACGTAGACATCTTTTTTTATTTATGAAGTTTCTTGTTTTCTGTTTAGCAGACTCGGATGCAGAGGTAGCTAATCTACATGCTTCAATAATTTTCTGCCTTAAAGCAATTACATATTCGTAAGAGGATTTAGTGTCTTCGCTGATATTCTCAGCAGTTATTAGGTCGTGCAGCAATGACATGGGACAGCGCGGTTGCGCACCAAAGACAAGTTGGAATGGAGAAAACCCTGTATGCTCGTTAGGGACCTCTCTATACGCAAAAAGAGCAGCTGGTAAGACTCTGTCCCAATCCTGAGGATGATCCTCAGTTATCTTTCCAAGCAAACTCTTGAGCGTTCTATTGAAAAGTTCAACTAAGCCGTTTGACATCGGATGATAGATACTACTTAAAGATCTGTCAATCCTGAGTGTAGACATAACCTTAGACATAGTGTCTGATATTAATTGGGTGCCATGATCCGATAAGATTTCATTGGGAAATCCTAAACGTGAGAACACTAGCCAAAGAGCGTCTGCAATATCGGCAGTAGAAATGCTCTTGAGAGGTATAGCCTTTGGGCAACGAGTACACATGTCTACGCATGTTAAGATTAATTGGTGTCCTCTGGTTGACTTGATTTTAAAAGGACCAATAATATCTATCACCATCTTTTGAAAGGGATGGATAGAAATGTCCGCAGCCTGGATAGGTGCTGCATGGCATGGACCGCATGACTTAACCTCTTGGCATATCTTGCAAGAGCGACAATACATACGTATATCTTTATTTACTTGTGACCAAAAGAATGATGCAAGAACCCTCGATTTGGTTCGGGAAAATCCCATATGTCCTGCACATTGAGAGTCATGAGCATGTTGTAGAATTCGAACTCCCATACTCTTAGGCACTAGAATTTGTGAATGAGTAGACGCAGTAGAATCTTGCACCATGCAGACTAGTACTCCATTTTTTTAAGAAATCCAAGATTTACGATTTGTGTTCTGGTTTGGATTATCATTCTTAACTTGTTGGAAGAATTTTTCCAAAGAAGTGTCATCTTGTTGGAGTTTTATAAAAGACTCTTGGGAAATCACCGAGTGATCATCATGGTTATGCACTTCTTCAGTTTCGGTAGATGGAGTTTGAGAAATATTTTGAGCTTGTGCTCTTGTAGTGACTGCATAAGCAGCCTGAATGTTTTGTTCTTCCCAGATAGTAATCTGCTCCGGGGTACACTCTCTAACTCCGTGTATACGTCCAACGATAAGGTCCGCTATAGGATTCGGGAGCAAACATGCGTGAACATCTCCCGTGAAAAACGGAGTAGCTATGTGGATAATAGCAGTGGAATACTTTTCGAGTGACCCACCGAATGTCACACATTTTACTACTTTCCCAGTGGCACAGGAAGGATTTATGAGAGATTGTCTAACTCTAATAGTAGTGCATCCAGAATCAAAGAGAACTGAGACTGGATTATTGTTCACTAAACCTTTATGTAGAATAAGAGACCCTCTTCCGTCATGCGCAGCTGCGGCAGGAAGAGCGGGTAGAGGATGACCACAACTCAAAGTAGATATAGTTGTAGGTTCAAATAAAGTTGTGCATTGTGGGCACTTAGATGCTCTCTCGAAATAGAAAGCATAGCAAGAATTAGCACTAGAGGTACTATTACCATTATCACCCTGATTATGATTACATTGGGATTCTTGTTGAGCAGAGTAAGCATGGTGGCATGATTTATTATTATGTTGCAATTTACCGCAAGTATTATTTCTCTTGCAATTATTGTTATTTGGTCTATTGCAACTATTGTTCTGATTTGAACCACAGTTTCCCTGGTTGTAATTGTCATTTTTCCATTGATCAGAATATCTCTTAGCTGGGTTTTGTTGTCTACCTGAAAAGTTATTATAGTTTCGATTACCTCTATTGTAGTAACCTTTTTTAAAGTTCCTATAATTACTAGGACCAAAATATTGAGGACTTTTAGATTGCCTCCAATTCCCTGAGGATGAATCATTCCGTGATGGACCCCATTGTTTCTGTCCAAAATCACGATTACTCCTTGATGCGTGATGCCATATGATGATGGATGGTATCCGCATGTCTGGTTTTGTGTGGTGTGCAGATGTGTTCAGGCAAAACAATGTTCATACAAAAATAACAGGGCAATCCACATAGGACGTCAGTAAACTCACGACGTATAAAGTCAATGATTCTTGTAACAGCCGTTGACGTTTTTCTTCATTATTTATTGTGGACGCCACAGTGACAAAATGGTTACGCGAATATGTAGGCACATCAAACAGTCATTATCACAGCAACATTCAATACAGCAATAGACGGTAGACAGCATTACAATGATGAGTCAGATGCATGTTATATTTCAAAGTGCTGTAAATGTAGTCAGGTGAAAAACTCCATCCTTTTCTATAACAGCCAGGAGATAACCAGATGTATGAGATCAGTTCACTCTCCTTAGTTTGACTTCAGCAAGACAGACACGTCTGCCGAAGTATAAATAATGTCCTCAAAAATATCCTCTAGATAATAAAGGTTTTTCAAACCTAGTTCATTTAACAAAGTAGCAAGTAATGGTCCTTGGAACCTGCATCAACCGATGCAGCACAATACAGCGACATGTGAGCTAGGAAAACATCTCGTGACGACGACTTTCGAAGACAGGCTATGAACCAGAAATCGTTCACGACCAAAAATCGATAGAGTTAATGAAAATGTTAATTTACCTTGCCTTCCGGAAATACACAGAAATATTATGCCTCCCGGCATGTGCAAATACACTAGAGGTATTATCTCGAATAAACGAAATATCCATAAGAGGACTCTCACATTCCTGACAGAACAAAAAAATAGCGGAGATCCCCTCTTCAACGAGGCATCTCTTTCGCCATTCCAAATCGCTCACTCCACTAGTGGTGGGCGGAAACCGATCGACCAAGAAGCAAGACAAGTCATGCGCAGTCCAGCGCAAAATGACCACAGCTCAAACTTAACTGCATTCGATACCAACGCGAGAAGACAAATGCTTACCGAGAAAAGTGACTATAAATTTCAAGCAGTTGTTGCCCTTGCGTTATAAAATAGATATTGAAATAAAACGATGTTGCGAGAATTTATCACGCAACATATCACCACCTCCTCCCGATAAAAAAAAAAATGTGGAACATATTTTTTTTTTTCAATATCAAAGAGCATGCGATAAGCGGCTCAAAACGCACGAATTATGCGCTGATAATTAACTAAATTGCCAAACAATAGGCTAATTATAGAGTGTCTGGTGAGGATATACCTCAACAGAAAAATAAATATGTCTCAAAAAATATTCACATCGGGGAGGTGTCACCAACACACATCACGTTAGCATGTAAACACAATATACGTATGCAAGTTACTATAATCATCATTAAACAGCATACTCTAATATTGTCTTTAAAAATGGATGTACAAATCTGATAGGAAAATTTAAATAGTACATTCTTTGACATGTAATGACATAAGTACATAGTAAAGTTAAACTACATGACGATCCAGGACATATGCTCTGGTATTCCGAGGGTAAGTACACAATCTAGAACTCGTCATGCTTGATACTAGTAAGGTAAGTCCTCAGCTCAACAATGACATTCTGAGAAAGTACAAGCAATATAATGCTAATTAATAACTAATATGCTTCATAAGGTACAATACATTATTAATAATTGTGGCTGTTTAGTAAACTAACGGCCCTTATATTAACTACTCAGTCCTCCTCTATCATCTTAAAAAACGAACAGAAGAAGATGACAACAAAGCACGATAGTGTGTACATATAAAGTAAGTACAGATGTGCTAATCTATTGTAGAAATATAGGTGTGTTATGACTCTGTAATATATGGAAATATAGGACAGAAGTATTAGTTGGAGTCATGTGGGCATCTAGACAAAATGTCAGCCATCACATTATCCGCACCACGGATAGCTCGTACCGTGAAGTGAAAAGGTTGAAGAGCTATAGCATATCGAGTGGATCTCGAACTCTTCAAATTCTTAGTCTGAATAGCTGTAAGAGCTTTCTGATCAGTCTCTAGAATGAAATGTGCGCCCAGGAGGAATCTTTGTAGTTTTAGAATTGACCAAACCATCGCTAACAACTCACGGTCTAAAACCGAGTAGTTCCTCTCTGCCGCATTTAGTTTTCTAGAAATGTACATAACAGGATGCAGAGTATTTGCATATTCTTGCATCAGTGCTGCTCCAATCCCAGTGGATGAAGCATCACTCCGAAGAACAAAAGTCCTATCAAGAGTAGGTAATCTTAAGATGGGAGGAGAAGAAAATATATTCTTGATTTGGTCTAGTGAAGATTGGCATTCTTCAGACCAACGGACCAGATTAGGCGAACCTTTCTTCAACAATGTTGATAGAGGTGCCATGATCGAAGATAAATTTGGAATAAATCTCCCATAAAATTGAATTAAACCTAAGAGACTCCTAACTTGTTTCTTCGTTTTAGGAACAGAGATGTTCAGTATTTTGGAAGTATTGTGGTCTTCTGTCTTCAAGAGACCATGACCAACACGATGACCCAGGAAAGAGATTTCACCAAAACCAACAAAAGCTTTAGAAGGTTTTGCTGTCAAATTATTCTCACGTAGAGTGGACAGTAAGTCATATAACCCTAAATAGTGATCTTCCCAGGTATCACTGAAGAGACAGATGTCATCTAAGTATGCGATGACATCCGAACGATGTGACAGAATTCGACGCATCATGCGAACGAAAGTGGCAGGGGCGTTCATGAGACCAAAAGGCATAACATTCCATTGAAATAGACCCCTAGGTGTAGAAAAAGCAGTAAGAGGTTTGGCATGCTCTGCTAAAGGCACTTGCCAATAACCTTTAGACAAGTCAAGTTTAGTGAAGAATCTAGAATTAGAAAGTCTAATCAGTAGATCTTCTAACAAAGGCATCGGTTCAGCGTCGAACTTTGTGACCTGATTCAATTTGCGATAATCAACGCAAATTCGTATGTTCTTATCCTTCTTCCGGACAATAACCATGGAAGAAGAATATGGTGAAGTCGATGGTTCAATTATATTTAATTGAATCATTTCATCCAATTCCTTTTCCACTTGCGACTGAAAGTGTATAGGAATAGGATACGGCCTAACCCTAATTGGATTATTGTCGGTAAGAATTATGTCATGTTCTATGACATCTGTGTGTCCAGGAATGTCAGTGAGAACATCCTGAAATGTTTGTAACATCGACAAGTCTCGTCGATGTTCGTCACCAGAAAGATTAGGAGAAACAGAAACGTTTTTCCAAGATTCCGTGGAATGTAATGGAACCACTGGAAGGGGAAGGTTGACATCAGAGAAGGTAGCTTCCTCATCCTGAATGACAGACAGGGATGAATAATGACCGTGAGGTGCAGGAGCATCATCCGTTGCCTGGAAAATAGGCAGCAAATAGTCCGGACGTTCGTGAAATTCCGAAAGCATGTTTATGTGGAAAGTTTTATGCTTTCCATCAATATCGACCACATAGTCAACATCGGAAATCCGAGAGACTATTGCATACGGACCTTTCCATGCAATAAGAAGTCTATTTTCCCTACTGGGGAGTAGGACGAATGCTTTGTCACCTGGACAAAGTTGTCGTAGACATCTATTCTTGTTAGCAAACTGCCTTGCCTTCTCTTTAGCAATTTCTGATGAAGCAGTTGCTAGCTTACATGCCTCAATGATCTTTTGTCTAAGAGCAATGACATACTCATATGAGGATTGAGTTTCCTCGCTAATATCATCGGCAGTGATGAGATCGTGTAATAAAGACATAGGGCCGCGTGGACGCGCGCCAAAGACAAGTTCGAAGGGAGAAAATCCTGTGTGTTCATTAGGGACTTCTCTATAGGCAAAGAGAGCCGCGGGTAAAACCCTGTCCCAATCTTGAGGATGATCTTCAGTTATCTTACCAAGCAAAGTCTTGAGCGTTCTATTCAGACGCTCAACTAACCCATTAGACATAGGATGGTAGATACTACTGAGAGATCGTTCAATATGTAAGGTAGACATTACCTGTGACATAGTGTCAGATATGAGTTGAGTGCCATGGTCTGACAATATTTCTCTGGGGAACCCCAAGCGAGAAAATATCAACCAAAGAGCATCTGCGATATCTGTAGTAGATATGCTCTTAAGAAGAATAGCCTCTGGCCAACGTGTGCACATATCGACACATGTAAGGATAAACTGATGTCCTCTGGCCGACTTGACCTTAAAAGGGCCAATAATATCTATGGCCATTTTCTGAAACGGCCGAATAGGAATGTCAGCAGCCTGGATAGGCGCAGCATGTCGTGGTCCTCTAGATTTGACCTCCTGACATACCTTGCATGATCGGCAGTAAATACGAATGTCCTTATTGACAAAAGGCCAAAAGAAAGCCGCAAGGACTCTCGACTTCGTACGGGCAAAACCCATATGTCCAGCACATTGCGAGTCATGAGCATGTTGCAATATTTGCACTCTCATGCTCTTGGGAACAAGAATTTGCGAATGTGCCGACGTAGTCGAATCTTGTACCATACGTACAAGTACGCCGTTTCTCATTGCAATCCAAGATTTTCTATTTGTATCCTGATTCGGATCACCTTTCTTCGCAAGAACGAAGAATTTTTTTAAAGAAGGATCTTCTTCTTGCAATTTTATGAAAGAGTCACGAGTGATTACTAAGTGACTATCTTGGCTATCAACTTCATTATCACTATTCAGTGAAGTTTCGGGTGTTTGTAGAGCTTGTGCTCTTGTAACTACTGCATTTGTAGCTTGCATGTTATTATCTTCCCAAGCAGCAATCTGCTGTGGGGTACACTCCCTAACTCCGTGAATACGACCAATAATAAGGTCCGCAATAGGATTAGGTAAGAGACAAGCATGCACATCTCCAGTAAAGAAAGGAGTGGCAATGCGAATTACAGCAGTAGGATATTTTTCTAGAGTGCCGCCAAATGTGTCACATTTAATAACCCTTCCTGTAGCACAAGATGGATCTACAAGCGATTGTCTAACACCAATAGTGGTGCATCCGGAATCGAAAAGTAGTGAGACCGGAGTATCATTAACAAGACCCTTATGTAGGATTAAAGAACCCCTCCCGTCATGCGCAACAGCAGCAGGAAGAGCGGGAAGTGGGTGACCACAACTCAAAGTAGTTATGGTACCCGGTTCGAATAAAGTACTGCATTGGGGGCATTTGTTTGCTCTCTCAAAGTCAAAAGCAGAACCAGTGACAGCGTCAAAGTTTTTACTATCAACAACATGATTACAGGCTCCATCAGTTTCCTGTTGTACAGCATTAGCCTGCTGATATCTCTTTTTTTTGTGTTGAGATCTACCCCGACTATTATTACCTCTGAAGTTATCAAAGTTATTATTATCTCTGCAGTTATTATTGTCTCTATTGTAATTGTTATCCTGGTTCGAATTCCAGTTTCCACGATTACTATCATGTTCACATTGATGCGAACATCTATTTGTTTGGTTCTGAGGTCTTCGGCAGGAATAACCTCTATTACCATATCCTCTTTTGAAATGCTTATAATTATTAGGGTGATAGTAACGAGTACTATCAGGTTGTCTCCAATTCTTCGAAGAAGAATCACCATGAAATTGATTTCCATGATTTTGACAGAAATTACCGCTACTCTTTCTATCAAAATTTTGTTGGAATCTACGAGCAAAGTTTTGGCCATACGGAGCTGCCGAAGCAACTGGTAAACCTTCTTTCACCTTAGAGTTACCCATGGTTATGTGTGGGTGCGCAGTTACGTATTGGCAACAGAAATCTTCCATTTCTTTTATTGTTTTAGGTTTACGTTCATGAAGGAAAGCAAGGAAAGACTCATTGACAGACGACATGACTTTGTCTCTAAGTATTAAGTCCATAAGTCCTTCATAAGTTTTTTCCGTCTTAGATAGTTCAACCCATCGTGAGAAAGTAATGCGTATTCTTGCAATAAACTCGGAGAATTCAACTCCATTTTCAGGTAACATGTTTATAAATTGTAGACGATAGCCGTCTTCGTTAAGCTGATATTTCTTTAACAAAGCGGCCCTGACAACCTCATAATTGTTCTTGTCAGGTTCATCCACCATATTTAATATACTTAGAGCTTTACCTGTCAGTATCCCTGATAACTGATAAACATATTTTGCTTTGTCTATGTTATGAGCTGTACATGCTTGTTCAAATCTGTCCAGATAGAACATTATGTCATCACTGGAAGGACTAAATGTTGGTAACTTAATCTTAAAAGTATCATTATTAGCCTTACCAGAAGATGAACCCTTGTTTGAATCATTACCATTTCTCATGCTCGTCAATTTCAATTTTTCCAACTCTAAAGCTAAGACCTTTTCTTCATGTTCCATTTTTGCTTTCTCTTTCCTCTCATCAGACTCTCTCTGTAATCTTCTCTCCTCAGCCTGAGCCTCTTTTTGAAGTCTTTCATTTTCAGCTTCTTTTTCAAGTCTTTTATTTTCAGCCTCTTTTTCAAGTCTTTTATTTTCAGCTTCTTTTTCAAGTCTTTTATTCTCAGCCTCTTTTTGAAGTCTTTCAGCTTCTAGCTGTAGCTGGAGTTTTCTTTCCTCAGCTTCTGATTCCCTTTTTTGTTTTTCCATTTCCATTTGGAATCTTTTTTCATCCACCTGCATCTGCAGTTTCTTTTGTTCAGCTTCCATATGCAGTTTCTTTTGTTCAGCTTCCATTGCTTTATCATATCGAGCAGTTGCAAATTCTTCTAACTTATCACCAGTCTTCCCAAGCAATTTACCCTGCTCAATAAAGTGCTCAAATGTAGACATGATGAGTAATATATAAGTCCAAAACCTGAAATAATTAACTAATTTATTTCAAACCTAAGTGTAACAAGTCTTAATTAAGCACTTGTATATTCACATCACCTTATATTATCCCAGTCTCTGTGGGAAACAAGTCTCCAATCAAAGAACTTGTATATGAAATATCAACAATCAATTCTTGATCATAAGTGCACTTCTCATTCAATAGTGCACGACACTATTCATCATTCATTTATCATCAGTGTAGTAGTAACAGTGCATTAGCATAGCCCATTAACTAATTACTATAACTGTAAACAATGACTATGTAAACACATGCAGAATGTAAACATTGAAAATGTAAACAATACAAACAATGTAAACAATAACAATGTAAACAATAACAAAGACCAGCAACAATACAAAAACGTTCGCAGAAATCAACTAAAAATAAAGCAGAAATTAATGAAATATCACAAAAAATGTGACGATATCTGCGCTATAATTAAACAAAATACATGACACCACAGTGTATAAACAAAAATGTTGTATGAAACTAAATTATAGACAAGAGTAGGCTAACAAATACAAACAAATCAAAACAAAACTAAAGAATGCGAAATAATAACGAAAACAATATTAAAACATGTCATCACAGCTAACATAAATAGCAACAGAAGTCGCTTAGCAAATTCCAGTATTGGAAATTTGCAAACCTTACAGAAAACGCTCACAATAGACGACCTCTATGACGTGGCATAATCTAACGGAGACACCACCCAACCGAGAACCCGCTGAAATATAAACATATAAATATACGAATAACATATAAACATATAACATATAGAATGAGATGATACACAGAAGACTCAGCAGAAGTATAAGGGCACAGTTTACATACAAACAGGCCACTTAACTTATAGGCTTCCAATCGTAGAACAGCAGAAAAAACGGATGTCAATCAACGTCCTAAAGAGCGAAGCTCCAACGATGATGGCACATCTGAACTGCTTCCACTGCTAACACGATGGTACAAGAGCTTCTGAAATACTGTGTGTTGAGTTGTTTCGGCACTTGACCTTCTAATCCAAAAGTAAGTTGATGGAAATCGGTACTTGGCCTTCACAAAAACGACAGCACTGGAACCTTGACAGCAGCAACTTGCTTGACTTGCGTAAAAGATAACAGCAGTCCGAGTTATCCGGCAACATGTAACAACGCCGGGTACTGTCAAATTCTTGTTTCCGTCAAAAAGTTGAAATTTTGACTTTTACCGGGCAACGCCGAGTACTTTGAAAATTTTGAAGATGTTGACTGTATTGAAGAATGTTAATTTCTTGAAGGATGCTGATGAATTCTTGTTGAAAATGAAGTGGGTAAGGGACCCCGTGTTTGCTGGTACCAGAATCAAACCAGCTTATGGCCACCAAATGATGCGTGATGCCATATGATGATGGATGGTATCCGCATGTCTGGTTTTGTGTAGTGTGCAGATGTGTTCAGTCAAAACAATGTTCATATAAAAATAACAGGGCAATCCACATAGGACGTCAGTAAACTCACGACGTATAAAGTCAATGATTCTTGTAACAGCCGTTGACGTTTTTCTTCATTATTTATTGTGGACGCCACAGTGACAAAATGGTTACGCGAATATGTAGGCACATCAAACAGTCATTATCACAGCAACATTCAATACAGCAATAGACGGTAGACAGCATTACAATGATGAGTCAGATGCATGTTATATTTCAAAGTGCTGTAAATGTAGTCAGGTGAAAAACTCCATCCTTTTCTATAACAGCCAGGAGATAACCAGATGTATGAGATCAGTTCACTCTCCTTAGTTTGACTTCAGCAAGACAGACACGTCTGCCGAAGTATAAATAATGTCCTCAAAAATATCCTCTAGATAATAAAGGTTTTTCAAACCTAGTTCATTTAACAAAGTAGCAAGTAATGGTCCTTGGAACCTGCATCAACCGATGCAGCACAATACAGCGACATGTGAGCTAGGAAAACATCTCGTGACGACGACTTTCGAAGACAGGCTATGAACCAGAAATCGTTCACGACCAAAAATCGATAGAGTTAATGAAAATGTTAATTTACCTTGCCTTCCGGAAATACACAGAAATATTATGCCTCCCGGCATGTGCAAATACACTAGAGGTATTATCTCGAATAAACGAAATATCCATAAGAGGACTCTCACATTCCTGACAGAACAAAAAAATAGCGGAGATCCCCTCTTCAACGAGGCATCTCTTTCGCCATTCCAAATCGCTCACTCCACTCGTGGTGGGCGGAAACCGCTCGACCCAGAAGCAAGACAAGTCATGCGCAGTCCAGCGCAAAATGACCACAGCTCAAACTTAACTGCATTCGATACCAACGCGAGAAGACAAATGCTTACCGAGAAAAGTGACTATAAATTTCAAGCAGTTGTTGCCCTTGCGTTATAAAATAGATATTGAAATAAAACGATGTTGCGAGAATTTATCACGCAACACTCCTCCTATCAAAATTGCGTTGAGCACCTTGATATTTACGACGAAAGTTAGGACCATATGGTGCTGCTGACGACACAACCTTTAACTTTAGAATTACTAACAGTTACCTCCAGGTGTGCAGTGACATACTGGCAACAATATTGTTCCATATCTTTTATGTTCGTAGGCTTACGTTCATGTAAGAATGCAAGAAAAGACTCATTAACCGATGACATGACTTTGTCACTAAGCAATAAGTCCATAAGGGCTTCATATGTGTGTTCAGTCTTCGAAAGTTCAACCCAACGTGTGAATGTAAGACGTATCTTAGAGATAAATTCTGAAAATTCTACCCCAGTTTCTGGTAGCATAGTCTTAAAGCGAAGACGATAACCGTCTTCATTGAGCTGATATTTCTTTAACAAGGCCGCTCTGGCAACCTCATAGTTAAACTTGTCAGGCCCTTCCACCATACTTATAGTATTTAATGCCTCACCTTTAAGTATTTCACTCAGTTGTGCAACATATTGCGATTTGTCTACCTTATGAGTTTCGCATGAAAGTTCAAATCTATTCAGGTAGAACGTTATATCATCACAGGTAGAGTTGAAAGCAGGTAATTTAACCTTATAAGTACCAGCATTCATCTTACTAGAAGATGTTTGGTTATTTGAATCATTCTGTGAATTACCCATATTCACCAACTTTATTTTTTCTAACTCCAAAGCTAACATTTTTTCCTCATGTTCCATTTTCTGTTTTCTCTCTTCAGCTTCTAACTTCTGTTTTCTCTCTTCAGCTTCTAACTTCTGTTTTCTCTCTTCAGCTTCTACGGCTGATTTCCTTTGCTCCATTTTCAATTGTAATTTTCTCTCATCTGCTTCTCTTTGCTGCTGAATTTTTCTTTCCTCAGCCTCTAATTTCTTTTGTTCCATCTCCATTTGGAATTTTCTCTCATCTGCTTCTCTTTTTCTCTCATCTGCCTCTCTTTCTATTTTCTGTCTCTTTTCTACAGCCTTCTGCGCCTTGGAATATTCAGCCATAGCAAATTCTTCTAATTTCTCTCCAGTCTTACCAAGGGCTTTCTCTTGCTCAATAAAATAGTCCAGGGTAGACATTATGTCTAATAATATGATATAACCCCTTGTATAAATATTTATCACCTGAATAACTCACTTTGTATAAGTCACACTATCCCAACTCAGTGGGTGACAAGTCTTTATACCAGAACTTGTATAATTACCTTACTTGTCACTAACATAATTACTCAATTGTATACATAATGTGCATAATAATATTGACAGTGTATAATAGCATATACGGTACACACAAACATAACAGGGACAAGATATCAATCACAAATGAAAACGTTCGCAGAAATCAAAAGAACAATAAAGCAGAACTAAAAGAGAATGTTACAAAAAATGTAATGACAATTGCGAATAATACGATGAAACAATGACAACACAGTGTATAAACAAAACGATGTATAGAAATAAATGATAGGAAAGGAAAGGAAGACAAATACAAACCAAACAACTCAAAACTAAAGAACGGAGAAAAATAGACGAAAACAACACTAACACATCTCGTCACAACTAAACAAAAATAGCAACCAAAAGTCACTAGCGATTTCAACTGAGGGAAATTCGCACTGGTCCCTAAAGAACGCTCACAGTAGGCCATCGGTTAAGTGGGATACCCTACTTGAGTCACCGCCCAAACGAACCCGCGAAATATTAATATAAATATAACATATAAATACAAAAACATGTACCATGAAACAAAATATAGTACTCTGAGGAAAGCTCAATTAGATCACAATACAGAGGCACAGCTTACAAACAACATAAAGCCACTTATCTTAACTGGCGAAAAAAAAATCCTGGCCTTGAGAATAACAACGATGAAGTCCTCAGCAAACACCGTTCAGCGAAGAGAAGATCCAACGCTGAAGGAATACAGCAATGACGAAAACAGGCACTGTCCTTCAAACTACCAGCAACGATGAAAACAGGAACTGTCAACACAGGTGCAAGCACGGACATCCGACGTTGGCTGGAACCATGAATTATTGTGAAGTAATGATCTGGTGTAGAAACCTTCTGGACAACGCCGGGTATTTGCAACAATGACAAAAAATTGCAGATGCCAGGAAGACGATAATGTCAATGATGAATCAGCACAGGAACGTCATAGGAAGGCATGGTGCTTTGGTAACGCTATATTGCCTTTGACAGTGACATGGACATCACCCGATAGCGTCAATGGGACATAGATCAACATCATCAAGGACGTAACGAACAGTTGCATGGATCTTGAAAAAAAAAACGAATGTCGTAGGTAACGTTTCAATGACTGGAAGCCACCACTGTTGCGAATGTGGTTAACTGTTGCAAGTGTGTACAATAGGCCTAGTTATACTGTAGAAGTGTAGGTGGTTGCTTGATGATACCATGCCGTTCATACCACACTCAGGAGTCATGAAGCATTGAACACGACTGTTGACGTTTCAGACATTTATTACGGACAACAGTAACATACGCTGACATCGAACGATTCACTGTCATGTAAGCACATATAATCATGTAGATAGCAACAGCTCATAATATTCAACATCATGGAGACTTTGCATGTAAACCTTGGCTGCAACAAATAAGCCGCGCTACTGGCACGCTTCATATGACTACTGTTCTTGGTTCCTCATGACCAAGCACGTCAGGTAGATCTAGGCTACCACATCAGCCGCACGAATGGCGGACTGCTTCAAAATATCTAGCTCAGTCTCTTCTGTATAATATATATAACTCCTCACCTGGAGTAAGCCACCTTAGCAATAAAGTTCTGGGCTCCACATGAGCCGTACAAGCAGCGTGATTTTCAGCAATAAAGTTCTGGGCTCCACCTGAGCCGTACAAGCAGCGTGATTCTCAAAATGGCCAATATCAGTCTCTCCTATTTAATATCTCCGCATTAGGAGAAACCCACCTTAATGAAGTACTTGACTCCTCTTGACCAGACAGGTCATGTAGGTCTAACCTACAAGGAATAAGCCGTATAAGCGGCAAGGTTCCTTCAAAGAAATGGCTAACATCAGTCTCCTTTACTCAGTATATCTCCGCATTAGGAGAAAGCCATCTTAATACTGTTCTCGGCAATAATATAAGATTCAAAAAAGTCTCTTTACCTGTCTGCCATTTAGAAATAATACACAACACATTTCTTCACATCCATGGCTATACAATCACCAGCCAGAATAATCACAGGGGGAAAATTCAATATCATTTAACACCTAACAAAGGCTCCATTCCCCAGAATTATAGACAGAGACGAGCGCTGACCTCTTGTCAGCTCGGAGACTTTTTCTCGACTGCCCGAAAAGCCAGTCTTCAATTCCCCGCGCAAGTTTACTGCGCATGTGTAAGCCCAAAGTCGAGCTAGCCACGGAACAATCTAGACCTTTCCGTGACTTCAGAGCAAGACCGCTCCTTATAAGGCCATCTGTATGAACGATATCCTAATATAGACATACAGAATAATGGACATTGTCCAGACAAGGGAGATAACCGCTAAATCTCATCCTGAATTAAAAAATATACAATTAATGGTTTCCCTTTGACCACAAAATAAAAAGTACATATATTCCTATCTTAACACTTACACATTATTACAGTACCTGCTGGTGTAGTGCACACATCTTACAATAAACATAACACGATAAAGCAAACAACAAGGTCACATGGTAGATATGTTGTTTAATATAAGAAATCTGTCACAATAAAAATCATTAATAGTTGACAGAGTCAGTCATCAGTCACTTTCCCTTTTTTTAAATATTATGTATGAAGAAATGTGTTGTAGATTGTCCTAATAAATTTTTTTCATTTTTTTGCCGGATACCTGAAATTCCAATTACAACCTGTCTACTTCTTCTAATTTTTTCTTCTAATTATCATTATTTTGTGTGTGCAAGTTATTGTTCCCTTATTGTCATAAATTTTTGTTGATGAAAAATTCTCTAACAGGTGATTGAGAAGGAGGGGTCCAGTTGTGGTGAGCAAGATCTCTTGATTAGACCCCAGCAGATTTTTTTTGTGGGGGTATTTTAAGGACAAGGTACATGGTCGGAAATCTTACAGGATCTTAAAACAGCAATAACAGAGGAGTGTCAAAGAACTGACCAAGATTTATGTCAAAGTTTGTGGAAAGTTTCGAAAAAGGCTGACTTTATGTATGAACACTGATTCTTCATTTTTTTTTAAACAAAGTATTCCTCTCAACCCTTGGTGGGTTATAATTAGGACATATAGTGTAATAAATTCAGGACAATAAAATCAGATTTCCGATATCTAAATATAGTAACTTCTTCACCTCTCCACTCAGTCCAAATATAGTAAATCTTCTTCTTCTTCTTCTTCTGCGTTCGTCCTGAAAAGGACGTTGGTTGCGTTGTGTCACCGTTTACAGCAAAGCTGCGATATCTGTGCCTTTCGGCCCGACACATCCGACTTCTGCACGGCATTTTTAAAGACCGGGTTAGCCTTCCCTCTTCGATCCCTACTCTCCCAGCTAGACTACATACTAGACCCACATATTTTAGGCAAAAAACGGTAATGGAGTTACGACTCACCCTGTATATTTAATGACTGAAACAAAAGAAGCAAATCATTAAAAGTTGTTACCAACACACATAATATAATATGACAAGAATATTTGCAATTCTGTCCATGCTTACATGTTTATATGAAGCTAAAATTGAATGGTGGGTTATCACAAGCGACTAGAAGCAACATTTCTTTGATAACCGAAATACAACAGTAATGTTTACCTCAGTTATTCCACAGGTGAAGACAATTGCAATTGGAAGTCATGTTATTCTTGAAGTAAAAATTAGGTCACTGTTTGTAAGCCCAGGAAAACAATATTTACTGCTTGACCTGAATAATCGTGTATACTTCCTTACACCCACACCCACCCACCCCCACACCAACCCACGCACTCATACACCCGCTCACTCATATACACACAGACCCACCCTTACACTCTCAACACCAACTCACTCATTCGCTCGGTGGCTCCCTCACACATACACAATTTCACCGACACCGTACAAATACAAGCCTAGCTCCGCTCACCGAACACGGCACGCTTAAACACACACATGCACACATAAAAACACACGCGCTTTGTACTCCAACACCCACTTCTTCCGTCTCATCTTCTTTATTCTCGTCTTTAGTCTTCAAATATCCTAACGATGTTTCCTGGGTGCACACTCGTTGTTCATTCCCATCAGCCCTTGGTGGCCTCTCGCTATGTTTCACTAACGTTCTTTATTTCATTATTCATAACAATAATTGGCGTCTACTTGGTCTTTGCCACTGTTTCCCAACTTGTGGTACCTGTACCCCAGGGCGCGCAAATGGTGTTTATTTTACTTCATCATAGTTCTTTTTTTTTTTAGCTGCAGAAAACAATGCATTAAAATGTCATCATATACTGACTGCTTTGACGGTCGGCGGCTAAGGATCAAAGAAGAAGAATATATGAGAATGGTGTATCGTGTTTTCAAACGTATCCATGACGGTCTGGCTTTACGTGTGATACTGTTGTTTATGTATCAGCCTAGTAAGGTTGTAAGTATGATAAATGTACTTTATACAACTAGTTAGCATGAGTACTTTCATGTCAGACTGGAATCAATCCACCATAAATATCCGTTACGCTGTCAGAACATTTCTTGCTTTGTTAATTTTATTTAATACTTTCGTTATTTTAATAATTTAAAGAAAAATAATAATAATTTCTATATGTAGTATATATATTGTATACATTTCTATATGTATATGGAGCCGCGGTAGCGCAGTGGTTAGTGCTCTGGCCTCCATGGTTCGATCCCCAGTTGAGGTGGGATTTTTTAGACCACAAACGGCTCCAGGGTCGACCCAGCCTCATGAATTGGGTACCAGAGCAACTCTGGGAAGGTTAAGGCGACCGGCGTGATGCTGACCACATCACCCCTAGTGTGCCGTATGGTCAAGAAAATATGGGCCTAACGCCATATTCCCAATAGGCCTCAAGAGGCGTGTAACGGGATCCTTTACATTTTCTCTCTCTCTCTCTCTCTCTCTCTCTCTCTCTCTCTCTCTCTCTCTCTCTCTCTCTATATATATATATATATATATATATATATATACTGCTCAAAAAAAGTTAAAGGCCACTTTCAATTTTTAGGTCATTTCAACTAAGCTGTTTTTTTTTTTAAACCTGAACACTCAGTCAAAAAAGTTTTGCTGCATTTTGTTGCATGCCTAAACAATGTTTGTTAATCTGACAATAAATCAAATCTGTGTTACGTGTGTGTACCTCCAAGGTCAATCAAATGCACGTGGTGGAAAGGGAAATAATGCATGTTTGAAAATGCTTCCTATTACAATGCCTGTTGATAACATTGCTGAAATTTTGCTTTTCACGTGCAAGTCGTGACTATAGTGAACACATGTCACCCACTTTTCGGAAGGAATGGGCAATGGGTATGTTTGTAACATTTACCATTTTAGCCATGGCTCAGCGAAGACGCTTGACCAATGTTGACAGATGGAGAGCGATGGCATGGCTGCAGGATGATGTAGGGCTGCGAAAAGTTGCTAGGAGATTAGGAGTTGCCCACTCTGTCATACAAACTCTGCGTGATCGTTATAATGCAACCGGCAGTGTCGCAGAACAACGCAGGTCAGGACGTCCAAGGTCTACCACAAGACGGCAAGACACGCTAAGCCATGGCTAAAATGGTAAATGTTACAAACATACCCATTGCCCGTTCCTTCCGAAAAGTGGGTGACATGTGTTCACTATAGTCACGACTTGCACGTGAAAAGCAAAATTTCAGCAATGTTATCAACAGGCTTTGCCATAGGAAGCATTTTCAAACATGCATTATTTCCCTTTCCACCACGTGCATTTGATTGACCTTGGAGGTACACACACGTAACACAGATTTGATTTATTGTCAGATTAACAAACATTGTTTAAGCATGCAACAAAATGCAGCAAAACTTTTTTGACTGAGTGTTCAGGTTTAAAAAAAAAACAGCTTAGTTGAAATGACCTAAAAATTGAAAGTGGCCTTTAACTTTTTTTTTGAGCAGTATATATATATATATATATATATATATATATATATATATATATATATATATATATATATATATATATATATATATATATATATATATATATATATATATATATATATATATATATATATATATATATATATGCATATATATAAAATATATATATTATATATACCCCCAATTCGGCGTTTACTGGCGACCAGGTGTTCATGGTTCAAACCCGGGCGTCGGCGTTTGAAGAAATGTTTACGGCCGGAAAACTGAATAGCCTGAACGGCCTCCTAGACATAAACCCTCTTGGATGGGAAGGAGCAAGCTCCTGATTGGGTTGGAGAAAGTCCTCAACTTCCCCAGCCCCTCGCAATGACATGTCATTGGGCCTCTAGAGCGTACTAAAAAAAAAAGTTGATTTATTAAAATTAAATATAAAAAATATCACGATATTATAGTTACATGATCATACTTCAGTTTCCCGTGGAGCATAGTTCTTCAACAACAACAACCTTCCATGCCGCCCTGTCCTGTACCATCCGCTCAACTTCGTTTCATGTGTTCCTTTTATTTCTGTCATTAACTCTCTTCTCTGTGTATTGTTCGGTCTCTCTCTCTCTCTCTCTCTCTCTCTCTCTCTTTCTCTCTCCACCTCTCGTATCCAGCAGATCCCAGAACAAGAACTACCTTGTAATGCTATCAACAGGTTTCCTTAATGTGTGTCCTATCCATCGCCATCGTCTTCTTATCATCTCTTGTTCCACTGGCACTTGTCTAGTTCTTGGTCATCAGTTCCACGTTCGTGACTTTGTCGTACCATTTTAATTGTTCTGGTCTGCATAAGGACCCATTTTTGACTGTCTGTACATTATTGGTTGTTGTTTTTGTTGTTCACTATATTTCCGAGCCATACAACAAGACATTTGAATTGAAGATTCTCTTGTTTATATTTGACTCGATCCCCCTTATCTCCATGTATGTCCCAATGCAGTGACATCTCATCTCACCGTTTGTCTTCTCATGTGATTTCCCTGTCTGTTCCTCCCATGTTATCTATATACATCATCATCACCCTTCAGCTCCAGAAGAAGCATAGGGCTACAACAACCTTATACCAAGTCTTCCTGTCACGTACCATCAGCTTATGTTTTCTACATGTCTGTCTCCAGTTCTCTTCTCCGTTCAGGCTGTGGTTTCCCTCTACTTCTCTTACTCTGGGCATTCCAGAACAGGGACTGCCTTGTAAAGCTATCACCAGGTGTCCTCAAGGTGTGTCCTGTCTATCACCAGGTGTCCTCAAGGTGTGTCCTGTCCATCACCAGGTGTCCTCAAGGTGTGCCCTGTCCATCACCAGGTGTCCTCAAGGTGTGCCCTGTCCATCACCAGGTGTCCTCAAGGTGTGCCCTGTCCATCACCAGGTGTCCTCAAGGTGTGTCCTGTCCATCACCAGGTGTCCTCAAGGTGTGTCCTGTCCATCACCAGGTGTCCTCAAGGTGTGCCCTGTCCATCACCAGGTGTCCTCAAGGTGTGTCCTGTCTATGGGTAGTGTCTTCTCATCTCCTATTTTACTGGCTTGACTGGTTCTTGTCACCGTGTTTCAGGACGATACTGACTTGACATTTGAGTTGAAAATTCTTGTGTGTGTGTGTGTGTGTGTATGTATTTGATGTCTCTTGATCTCCATATGTTATCCAATGCAATGAAAGCTCGTCTAGTCTTTTGCGTTCTTATTTTGAAATCATTGACTGTCCCTCCATATGTATCTATATTGCTGCTAAGCTAAATGTATGATTCTACATCTTATAGTGGTGTTTCTTCAAGTGCAATTTTTCAGTTAATCAGTTACATTTATTCTCAAAATAATTGTTTTCTTGTGTATTTTTAGAACCAATTACTGCAGCCTCTCATTGGGTATTCTCATGTTGTCCTGCGTCTGTTTAAAGCTACGGCACAGAAAGGCCAGATCTCAGCCAACTCTAGGTAATCAATTATAAGAATATTGTCAATTCCAGTTCTGGTGGCGACGTTCACTTCTCTCCCCTACAAATACTCATAAAAATCTCGTTCATTGTTTGTTTCCACCATCTTTGCTTGAAACTACGAGTTCTCAACTTGTGAGTCATACATTGTCTTTGTTAGAGGCCAAGGCTATAGCGTATACTTGTAAACAGTCATATAATCATCAACATGTAAACAGTCATATAATCATCAACATGTAAACAGTCATATAATCATCTACATCATTGTCTTTGTTAGAGCTCTAGGCTATAGCGTATACATGTAAACATTCATATAATCATCAACATGTAAACAGTCATATAATCATCAACATGTAAACAGTCATATAATCATCAGCATGTAAACAGTCATATAATCATCAACATGTAAACAGTCATATAATCATCAACATGTAAACAGTCATATAATCATCAACATGTAAACAGTCATATAATCATCTACATCATTGTCTTTAGCGCTCCTTATGGAGCATGGAGCTTCCACTGTAGCTGGTCCCCTTACAGGAAGCCTGCATCAAACAGTCACGTGATCTTGTAGTAGTGGTTTCTGTGACAACTTGGTTTAACGTGATGACCTTGCCAGCCTCATGCTCAACCTCATATTACTTGCCTTGTACGACATGCTTCTTCTTCTTCTTCGTTCACCCTCAGATGTCGTTCACCCTCAGATGTCGTTCACCCTCAGATGTCGTTCACCCTCAGATGTCAACTTGAATAAGTTCAAAGAAAGCAGTGGTCAGCCTGAGGCTGTTGATATCTCCATAGATTTTCTCCAGGAATGGTACTGGTAATGGCCATATGCGTTTTCTCTGTTCCTCATATGTTGGGCACCTTTGAAGCAGATGTTCAGCAGTCATTTTATCGGTGCCACAGTCACACTCATCAGTAGTTCCTATCTTTAGTTTGTTGAATAGATGGTATCTCAATCTGTTATGACCAGTGCGAAGTTTGAAGATTACCACTTGTTCACTTCTGCTGAGCTGGTATTACGGATCATTTTTTGTGTGGCCTGGATGCTCTTCTTCCCACTTGTGCCTGTATCTGCGCTTGATAAAACTCTTGGACTCCTCATAGGTTATATTTGTGTCCAGCTGAGGAAGTTTTCCCCCTTCCTTTACCAATCTGTCAGCCTCTTCATTTCCAGGGATGTTGCAGTGAGAAGGGATCCACTGTATCACAACTCTTTTGTATTTTTTTCGATGCCTCCTCAGAGCCCCCGTGGGGACTACATGGGGGGCACAGTCATGTCATGCCTAGTAAACAATCCACCGACAACGAAAATAATCACCATCACTTCTGTTTATTTTTCACTGTTATATACGCTTACCCTTGAAGAATCTAAAATATTCTCTGTGCGATTTCTGCACATGCTTCACCAAAAAAGCCTTTCGTTTTTCCTTGCTGTGAAAGACCTTTAAAATAATGAACTAGAAATTATTATTAAATATAATAATAATTCACATACATAAATATTTACTCCAAGTTCTCATTTCTGACGAAGTCTAGTACAAATAATATGTCACTCAAATAATATGTTTCCAAGTACCGTGTTGCAAAATGGCGCAGGGTTGGTAAAATCTATCGCCATGGTTGGGAACTTCTACTCTGGAAAGTTATGTAGAGCTTAGCTAGTATTAACTTATGCCTGAATGTGACATAGCTTTAACAAGTCTTGACCAAGTGGCACTTCTGAATTCAGCCTACAGGTCAAGGGAGATTCTGCCGAATAGTGAGGTGTTAGAGACTTCGCCTATAATATGTCTCAGCATTATGAGATGGGTGACCAACTCCTTCCTCGCTACCATTGCTTTTTATAACTTACACCAGAATCAGGCCCCATTTTGCAGTTGCGTAATGCTACCTGGTTTTGAACAGGCCCCTTTGCCTTGAGTAGCAAGTGCTCTTACAACTTTGCCACTCGAACGCTTTTATAGTACGCCATCAAGAACCTTCCGGTTCTATACGGAGACTTTTCCTCACGTCTTGTCAGCAGAATAAAACATGTTATTGGTGGAAGAAGATTCCCCATCTGACAACTGTTACACGACTGTACTCATGACAATACTAGCTTGATATTTTAAGGAGCGGATAACATTGTTGCATACTCTACAGACACATTAACACACAGTCAGTCAAACATACACTGTTCTATAAACTAGCATACCCGCATCTTCACACAGAGAGATACGATCTTAGGACAATGTACTAGTCAGAGCCAGAACACAAGACACTAAACCACCAATTAACTACTCTATTTTCCTCTCTGGTTTTGTCCTGTGCCGCTTCCACATCTGGATCGTCATTTGCATAAAGTCATCCATCAGCCGCAGTACGTACTGCTTCACGTGCGACCACATGTCCAGCGTCTTCCTACGCAAGAATGAGGCTAGGTAAAGTTCTTGGTGAAAATGGCGCCGCATCTCCTCAGATAACAATCGGATGACACCAATGTCCTTGGCAACATCGATGGGCATCTCCTTGTGCGTGGTAAGAGAGAAGACGTCTGCCCCATAAAGCACCAATAAACTGGCGATCTGCGTAAAGCCACAGGCAGCCGCCGTGTGCAAAGGGGAAAACCCGTGGATATCTTGCGCATTTACGTCAGCACCGTTACATAATAATAACTTGACGGCGTCCAAGTTGTTGCTAAGGACGCCATGATGCAATGCTGTAAGCCCCACATGATTAACTTGATTTACCCGGATCTCGTCTCCATGGTTGTCAAGTATGCGCACAAGCTCTGATGTGTCTGCATCCTGAACCACCGCTGTCAGAACAGAATCGGCTGAAAACGAGATCCGACGTTTGATATCGCTGGTCATCCAATGGCAGCTCTGGAAAAAAGCACGTGACTTGTAAGAAGTTGAAGGTCTTAAACGAAATCAACAAATTATCAAGTTTAAAATGTAGATCAATTCAGTCATTTAAGTGTGGGAAAATTGCAGAAACAGTGAGCAGACTCATCCACACAGGGAACATTGTAGAAACAGTAAGCAGACTCACGCACACAGGGAACATTGTAGAAACTGAGCAAACTCATCCACACAGGGAACACTGTACAAACAGTGGGCAGACTCACTCACACTGGGAATATTGTAGAAACAGTTGCCAGACTCACCCACAAGTCTACATTCAACGTACTATACTGACTAGTGCGGCCAGTCTCACTCATCTGTGAACTGACGCTTACTCATAGTTACGCACCCACACTCATACGCCTCACTTCCTCATCCACACACCCCACTCTCATCCACATACCCCACTTCCTCATCCACGTACCCCATTTACTTACCCACACATTCACATCTTCAATAACACATTGATGGTCACTCACATTTGCGCACCTAACAAAATCACATTCGATCGCTATCACGCACTCAAATAGCCACAAACACTCATCCACACAAATACACTCCGCTCCCTCAACCTCACTCACTCACTCACTCACTCACTCACTCACTCACTCACTCACTCACTCACTCACTCACTCACTCACTCACTCACTCACTCACTCACTCATTCACTGACTGACTGACTGACTGACTGACTGACTGACTCACTCACTTATAGTTTTGCACCGTTAAAATATACTCTCGCATACACACTAACCTATCTATCTTATCCACACACGTATGCACGCCTTATCTACACATCTACACTTCCTTAACCACACACAGGCCCTCACTTACTCACAGCTGTCCATCTACACAGACACTCTAGCATACACACACGCACTTATCCACACACCCATGCGCTCCCCATCCACACATCTGCACTCGCTCATTCACGCACCCATACTTCTTATAAATAAACTCACACTCTCTCACCCACACATTACAGAATCATACACACGGACGGCAGTATTGGCATGGATGACTCTTGTCACCTGTTTTTTTTTTAAAGTAATTAATCTCGTCAATGAAATAAGATCTATGTCTTACGGTATTGTTCATGTATCTATGGTATAGTTTTGGGTGGCTTTGAGAAAATATTTACAATTAGATAAAATGTGCTCCCATAGCAGTTACTACAGTACGGGTGTGAAGTGTTAAAGACTTCACCCTTATTAGGTGTCAATTTTATGAAGTGGGGTGACCATGTGCTTTTCTCGCTGCATGTGCCGTCCCCAACTCAAGAGGTGAGTTAGGAACCCATTTTTAAAGTTGGGCACACGGAAGCGTGACGCGACCTGTTATCGAACCCAGGTCTCTTTTCCTCTACAAACAAACGCCCTAATCCACTCTCCCTCCCAAACGGTCTAACTTTAGAGGATGACATCTGAGATTCCTGAGAGTTGTATGGAACACTTACTGCGCTGTTTCAGAACGGTTATGTCATGCAGAAACAGATGTAAATAGAAATCCAAAAGAAAGCAGAAAAGTGTCAAAACCTATGCAATGTATTCAAGCCCACATAATTTTTGATGAACTGGGGTATGTTGTATGATATGCTCACTGAAATAAATGACCTATCATTGCTGCGGTTACTAATGTGTTCACTGAAATAAATGACCTTTCGTTGCTGCGGTTACAAAAGTGTTCATTGAAATAAATGACATATCGTTGCTGCGGTTTGTCGTGAGAAATTCTAATCCACATATATAAATTATCAGGTAAATGTAAAGCCTAACACATAAATTCAATAAAAGGAAAGAAGAATGGTAAAGAACAGTGCTGTCACCATGACTGTACTCGAAATCCCCCTTGTTTTCTCCTTCGTCTGCAAATTGTAACGTTTCACGTTGATAGTAAAAGCCTTCTGCAGCATACACGCGTTTCCCCAACACAATAAAATGTGTACTCCATTTCTAAGAAAAACCTTGAGATACGCAATCTGACCTAGATTTAAAATTCCATTCATGTCATTTTATACACTACGTTACCAAAAAACGAAAGACAGATGGACTAAGGATAGAAAGAAAGGGAGAGGCTGAAAGCCGGAACGCAGGCAATACTACCACAGTCTCGCGATACACAATTACTACCATCACGCGTGTAAGGCCACAAGCACTAGCTTTTTTCAAATCGACAGTGATAAAAAACACTACACACACGAGAGTTAGTTTTTAAAAACTCACAAAACGCTTATTAGGAAACATGACATTATACTGGTTTACGTTTGAAAACATTACAGTACCCAGACACCACATCGTATTTGAAGTAAACAGGAGGTAGAAGAAAATGCATATTTTGAACGCAGCCACTTAGCCCAATTAAATATATATATTTGGGTTCCTTAGGACTTGCTGACAAAGAATATGTTAAACGTTACGCAAATAGTCTAGGAATTACCAAATTATAGCCAAAAGAAATAGTGAGGGATGTCAGACAACACCAAAATCAGAATCGCTCAGTGGCAGATTTTCACACCACCATTGTACGGGAAATGGGAAATGGGTCTCCATGTTAAATCCGATTTGATTGGAGCGCAATAAATGTAAGGCTAAACACGATTAGTCGGGCTATAAATACTATCTTTTGTTGTCAGGGGAAACGGGAGTAGGAGTACTTTTTTTCAAACGATTGGGTAAACATGGCACGATTGGTTAGACCCGCGAATATAGTCAATCAGAGGCGTCAGGTCACCACCACATGTTCAAATAAACTTACTACAGAACCAGTGCGTTGAGCGCCAGTGCATATTTTTCTAAATAAAAGCCTGGGACATCGGCAGATCGAAATTGTGCTATATTCATTGCCAGTCAACGTAACTGTGTATTATTCCATGAATTGTGGTAAGCTTGATATATTCAATATCTTTTTAATGAAAATTGAATGTAAATTGATAATTTATGTCTGTATATATGTGTGGTTCAGTAGCGAACATGAGGTAAAGCCTATATAGTGCTTCAACCTGAACAGAAGGTGTCGGAGGAAAGTAAAACTGCATGGAATTGCCAAACAGTACACTGACACCTATCTTATTGACTAGAAAGAAATAATGCTGGAATTGCAGAGGCGTAGTAACCATTAGGGAGGAATATACTGGTGTAAATTATTTCAGATGAAGCTGACAGTTGGCCTACCGCTCTGAACTCAGTGTTTGTTATGTAATGTGTTCAGTCTGTAAATAGATTATAAACTAGTTATGAAGTAGGAGGCACAACCTTCTTGTTTCAGGGACCGTGGTCCAAAAGTTATTGAGCAGCACCTGGTCTGAGCTTTGCTGAACCTAGAGGCTGACAGCATACTCCTGGGTCCAGATAGTGACCAGTGAGGTGTCTCCAGAACACAGGGAGGCTATCGAGCAGAGGAGTCTTTTCCTGCCGCCATCACGAAAGATAAGCCTATGTGGCCAGTGGAGCTCAACATTATGCCCCCCCTCAAAATCTGACTTTATAATAAACCAGAGGGAAAATACAGTGTTTAAATTGATAGGAACTGTGAACTGTAAACAAACACTTGAAGTCATGATGACAAATAACAACATAGCTTGAAAAAACAAAACCAGTATTACCTCATATTACTACTACACAACTGACACACATAGGATAATATTAATAAAATATGTCACTACAAGGTTCATATTGATAAATCCTGTACATATAAATTGTAATTAAAATTGATTGTGATTCCTGGTTCACTTTGTAGTTGAATCAGGACATATATATTAATGAAAGTACTTAATACATATTGATATTTGAAAATTTACCAGTGACTCATTTAAGATAGTCTTATAGAATGTTACATGTGTGTGAGTGTCACAGTGTTGTCAAGTGTGGTGGAATAAATTAAATTGTTTATCTGTCTGTTGTTGTTGTGACTTACACTTCATCATATACATACCCTAGACATTTAACGTAGTCATCACAATATTCCAGAATAATTCTGACTGAGGCATAATGTGGTAGCAAGTAAGGTTATCTGTAAAACACTACACCTATTAGATACAGATACCTTCACAGCTGATCTCAGTCAGTACACTAAGTCCCCTATAAATATTTATAACATCCCACTTTACCACATATATTGGGGTCTCGCTCTCGGGATTTTGAATCTTTCCCTATTAAAAATATTGGGGGTAATTCACTTCAGGGAATAATAGAAATTAAAAAAGTATCCTTGGGTGAAAATAAATAACGTTGAGCTCTCAGTGCCTGTAGTGTCCTTAGATAATTATTGAAAGATTGAATTGTTACATTTGCATGTTAGACAATGGCCGACTTGGCAAAATTTCGATCTGCTGCTGTACAGACTGCGAAAGAGTTAGGAATGGACGGGCAAATTATGATTGCTTATGTCACTGCTGAATGTGACAAATATATTGAACGGGAAGAAAGAAGATTAGAAAAAGAGGCCGAAAGAAAATTAGAGGCTGAGACTAAGAGGTTGCAGATTGAGGCTGAGGCTAAAGCATTGGAGGAAGAAAGGGAAGAGAAGAAATTAGCTGCAGAAAGGGAAGACAAGCGATTAGCTGCAGAAAGGGAAGCAGAAGATAAAAGATTACAAAGGGAACATGAGTTACGACTAAGGGAGTTTGAGTTTCAAGGCCATGCTCCTGAAAATGGTGCCAGTCCCTTTACCTCTGATGCCACTGCTAGCCAGGGAGCCTCAACCTCAGCTATGAATTTTCATTTAGATCATTTTGTTGAGAAAGACGATGATATTGAGAGCTATCTAAATAGATATGAACTATTAGCTACCACATATGGGTTAGAAAGAGAAAGGTGGAGCTTAAAGTTATCTCAAGGGCTTCGTGGGGCAGCTTATGAAGTTTTTGCCAAAATGAGCAGAGGTGATCAGGAAAATTATGACATGCTAAAGCAGGCTCTTTTGTTAAGATATGAAAAGAACGCAGAATTTTATAGGAAAAAATTTAGGAATGCTAAACTACTGTCAGGTGAAACCTATCACCAGTTCTCTGCACGGTTAGAGACATACTTGGAGAAATGGACTTCTCTGGGGAAAACCCAAGATCTTAAGGAAATGGTCCTTATAGAACAATTAAGAGAGTCCATGGCTCCAGACCTGAGAAAGTTTCTCATGGAACAAGGTGCAGAGAGGCTGGGTGAGTTGCTAAATGTTGCAGAAAGGTATCAAGCGGCTCAGGCAGAGGTATCAGGTAATAAAAAGAAACAGGTAGAAAATTTTAGGGCACCACAGAACTTTAATAAATTTGATCCTAGAGATCAAAACAAAGGTAAGCACCAATTTGATAGGCCACGGTATGACAATAAAAATAAAACCCCACAATTCGATGAAAGGAAATATGATGAAAGAAAATCTTTCAACCAAGGGAAAAGGTGGTGTAAAAATTGTAAGATGAACAATCATGACACTGACCGTTGCAGAAGGAACCCTATAGTTATGGCCACCCTTCAGGTCAGGTCGACCTCAAGAAAGGAGGAGGATATTATGTTAGATACCACTCCAGAAGAGATGAGGAAGGCACAGGCTGGGAATAAGACCCTCAAGCCTTGTTTCAGGAAATTGTCAACTTGTCATACAACTCCAGGCAAGGGAGATTTTTACATGAAAAACAAGTTGATGTATAGGAAGACTGGAGCTAGATCCAAAGGTCAGGGACAGCTGGTACTTCCTAAAAGATATAGGGCAGAATTAATAAGGAGCCTACATGTGAAACCAGATGGGGACCATGAAAAAATAGGTACCATCATCCAAAAGGTGGCTCACAATTATTATTGGCCCAAGGCAAGATGGGACATTGAGAATTTTGTAGAAAGGTGTAGCATAGCACATGAGGGAACACCCACAAGTGGGAACATTGATCAGGACCTGGACACGCCACGGGGCAAAAATTAGGCCTGAAAATAGAAAGAGAAATAAATTTGATAAAGTGGACCAAAGGGAATGGGAAGCCCCTTTTCACGGACAAGCTTCACTTAACTGTTTTACAATGGCCACTATGCGGAGAGTGCAAAAAGATGTCTTACCCCAGGATAAGCCGAAAATCCCTCAATCGGACTTAAACAAACTGGAGGAAGAAGATGTAGAGAGGAAATCTCTCATCAAGAATTTTAAGTGGGGAGAAAGCCCCAAAAGAAAAATTGGTAGCGGTCGTTTTGTGCATGATAATTCTGGGAGGAAAAATCATCACTATAAAGCTTCGAGTGGAAGAGACCATACCGGTCCATGGACAAATAGGTCCACACAATTAAAGGTCCATATGTAGCTTTGTTAAGAACGTGGACTGATGAAAAGGCAGAGGAAAACATTACATCTTCATACCAATATGTGAATGAGCTGACCACTCGTTTAAAAACTGGCTGGAAACTTGCCAATGAAAATTTGAAACAAGCCAGGAAGAAACATGCTGCCTATTATAACAGGAAAGCTAAAGACAGAGATTTGGCTGTGGGAGAGAAGGTACTGCTTCTTCTACCCGGTAGTCAGAATAAGTTACAAATTGGATGGCAAGGTCCATATACAGTTCTAGAGAAGGTGTCTAGAACCAATTATAAGATAGATAAGAAGGGGAAAGAAAAAATCTATCATGTGAATCTCCTGAAGAAATATTTGGAAAGAGAACATCAGGAAGAGACACACTTGTTGACCTTGTCCATTGCCATGGAGATGAAAAAGGAACCACTTTCATCATTTGAATATCCATTACACCCCTGTGAGACAGCGGCACAGGTGAAAATCAGTACACATTTAACGAAAACTCAGAAAGAGAGAGTGCAACAGGTTCTAGATACTCATACAGAGGTGTTAACAGACCGACCTGGGCATACAAACTTATTGGAATATGATATGAAACTGATAGACCCCACACCTGTCTGTATGAAACCATATTCGATTCCTTTTGCTAAGGAGAAAGCTTTGAAGGAAGAGATAGACTATTTGTTGAAGGAAGGAATTATTTCACACAGTGAATCTTCGTATAGTTCCGGTGTTGTACTCTTAAGGAAACCCTCGGGAGAACATAGACTCTGTATAGATTACAGGAGACTGAATGCTATTACAGAAGGACAGGTGGATCCATTGCCGGATACAAATCAGTTGTTTGCCAGACTAAATAAAGCTAAATATTTCTCAAAAGTGGATCTGAGTAAAGGATACTATCAGATTCCAGTAAAGCCTGAGGTTAGACCATACCTAGCTTTTAGTACCTCAGAAGGACACTATGAGTTTAATAGATTGCCATTTGGATTGAAGAATGCGCCTAGTGTTTTCTCTAGAATGATGAGAAAATTATTGGACCCTCTGAATAACCCATGCATCACAAATTTCATGGATGATATCCTTATAGCAACAGAAACATTTGAGGAGCACATTGACTCTCTGAACATGCTGTTTAATCGACTTAGGGAAGCGAATTTAACAGCCCGACCAACCAAATGTTGCGTTGGATGTAAAGAATTAGAATTCTTGGGACACACAGTTTATCAGGGAAACATGACCCCTGACCCAAAGAATTTAGAGAAACTAAAGAAAGCCCCGAGACCACAAACCAAGAAAGACGTGAGATCCTTTGTCTCATTATGTGGTTTCTACCAAAAGTATATCAAAAACTTTAATTCCATATGTGCACCGTTAACTGATTTGACACGTAAAGGACATCCAGATCGAATTACATGGACACCACAATGTGAAATGGCTTACCAAGAATTGAAGGAAAAGCTCACAAGTAAACCTATTTTGAAATTACCTGACTTAAGTCAAGAATTCATAGTAAGGACGGATGCCAGTAATATTGGGTTAGGTGCGACTCTGCTACAGAAATCAGATGCATTGGATGGGGAATTAAGCCCAGTGGCATATGCTAGCAGAAAGTTGAATAAAGCTGAAACCAATTACTCAACTAGCGAAAAAGAATGTCTTGCAGTAATATGGGCGATAAAGAAATTCAATATTTATCTGTATGGGAAGGCATTTAAGTTGCAAACGGATCACAAACCTTTGTCGTTTCTAGCACAGGCTAGACATGAGAATTCTAGATTACTCCGTTGGTCATTATTGATGCAGCCATTTGAGTTTAGCATAGAGTATATAAGTGGAAAAACAAATCTGGGAGCGGATTTTTAAGCCGCCATCCGTGTGATGAGAATCACCCTAAACCCCAGGAATAATAATAAATTTCTCTATGTGTATATAGAATTATAGACTGACATATAACGTCTGTTTTAAGTGGGGAGGATTTGTCGTGAGAAATTCTAATCCACATATATAAATTATCAGGTAAATGTAAAGCCTAACACATAAATTCAATAAAAGGAAAGAAGAATGGTAAAGAACAGTGCTGTCACAATGACTGTACTCGAAATCCCCCTTGTTTTCTCCTTCGTCTGCAAATTGTAACGTTTCACGTTGATAGTAAAAGCCTTCTGCAGCATACACGCGTTTCCCCAACACAATAAAATGTGTACTCCATTTCTAAGAAAAACCTTGAGATACGCAATCTGACCTAGATTTAAAATTCCATTCATGTCATTTTATACACTACGTTACCAAAAAAAAACGAAAGACAGATGGACTAAGGATAGAAAGAAAGGGAGAGGCTGAAAGCCGGAACGCAGGCAATACTACCACAGTCTCGCGATACACAATTACTACCATCACGCGTGTAAGGCCACAAGCACTAGCTTTTTTCAAATCGACAGTGATAAAAAAACACTACACACACGAGAGTTAGTTTTTAAAAACTCACAAAACGCTTATTAGGAAACATGACATTATACTGGTTTACGTTTGAAAACATTACAGTACCCAGACACCACATCGTATTCGAAGTAAACAGGAGGTAGAAGAAAATGCATATTTTGAACGCAGCCACTTAGCCCTTTAAATTTGTATATTTGGGTTCCTTAGGACTTGCTGACAAAGAATATGTTAAACGTTACGCAAATAGTCTAGGAATTACCAAATTATAGCCAAAAGAAATAGTGAGGGATGTCAGACAACACCAAAATCAGAATCGCTCAGTGGCAGATTTTTCACACCACCATTGTACGGGAAATGGGTCTCCATGTTAAATCCGATTTGATTGGAGCGCAATAAATGTAAGGCTAAACACGATTAGTCGGGCTATAAATACTATCTTTTGTTGTCAGGGGAAACGGGAGTAGGAGTACTTTTTTTTCAAACGATTGGGTAAACATGGCACGATTGGTTAGACCCGCGAATATAGTCAATCAGAGGCGTCAGGTCACCACCACATGTTCAAATAAACTTACTACAGAACCAGTGCGTTGAGCGCCAGTGCATATTTTTCTAAATAAAAGCCTGGGACATCGGCAGATCGAAATTGTGCTATATTCATTGCCAGTCAACGTAACTGTGTATTATTCCATGAATTGTGGTAAGCTTGATATATTCAATATCTTTTTAATGAAAATTGAATGTAAATTGATAATTTATGTCTGTATATATGTGTGGTTCAGTAGCGAACATGAGGTAAAGCCTATATAGTGCTCCAACCTGAACAGAAGGTGTCGGAGGAAAGTAAAACTGCATGGAATTGCCAAACAGTACACTGACACCTATCTTATTGACTAGAAAGAAATAATGCTGGAATTGCAGAGGCGTAGTAACCATTAGGGAGGAATATACTGGTGTAAATTATTTCAGATGAAGCTGACAGTTGGCCTACCGCTCTGAACTCAGTGTTTGTTATGTAATGTGTTCAGTCTGTAAATAGATTATAAACTAGTTATGAAGTAGGAGGTACAACCTTCTTGTTTCAGGGACCGTGGTCCAAAAGTTATTGAGCAGCACCTGGTCTGAGCTTTGCTGAACCTAGAGGCTGACAGCATACTCCTGGGTCCAGATAGTGACCAGTGAGGTGTCTCCAGAACACAGGGAGGCTATCGAGCAGAGGAGTCTTTTCCTGCCGCCATCACGAAAGATAAGCCTATGTGGCCAGTGGAGCTCAACATTATGCCCCCCCCCCCCCCCCTCAAAATCTGACTTTATAATAAACCAGAGGGAAAATACAGTGTTTAAATTGATAGGAACTGTGAACTTTTCCCCATACTATTTACAAGATAAACAAACACTTGAAGTCATGATGACAAATAACAACAGTAGCTTGAAAAAACAAAACCAGTATTACCTCATATTACTACTACACAACTGACACACATAGGATAATATTAATAAAATATGTCACTACAAGGTTCATATTGATAAATCCTGTACATATAAATTGTAATTAAAATTGATTGTGATTCCTGGTTCACTTTGTAGTTGAATCAGGACATATATATTAATGAAAGTACTTAATTAATACATATTGATATTTGAAAATTTACCAGTGACTCATTTAAGATAGTCTTATAGAATGTTACATGTGTGTGAGTGTCACAGTGTTGTCAAGTGTGGTGGAATAAATTAAATTGTTTATCTGTCTGTTGTTGTTGTGACTTACACTTCATCATATACATACCCTAGACATTTAACGTAGTCATCACAATATTCCAGAATAATTCTGACTGAGGCATAATGTGGTAGCAAGTAAGGTTATCTGTAAAACACTACACCTATTAGATACAGATACCTTCACAGCTGATCTCAGTCAGTACACTAAGTCCCCTATAAATATTTATAACATCCCACTTTACCACACGGTTACAAAAGTGTTCATTGAAATAAATGACCTATCGTTGCTGCGGTTACAAAAGTGTTCATTGAAATAAATGACCTATCGTTGCTGCGGTTACAAAAGTGTTCATTGAAATAAATGACCTATCGTTGCTGCGGTTACAAAAGTGTTCATTGAAATAAATGACCTAACGTTGCTGTGGTTACAAAAGTGTTCATTGAAATAAATGACATATCGTTGCTGCGGTTACACACGTTAGAGATGACTTTATCTGTTGCTAAAAGAAATAACAGAAACGCAGCATCCGATGAAAGCGTTAACCCCCTGAAAGCGTTAGTAGTATGTCATGGCGGTTACAGTTATGATTCAGGCGGATGAGCGTGACTTTTATATAGATGCAGAATGAGTATGATTACTGCTACCACAGACATGTCGTTGGAGAAGACTAATATGAGATTGTCCATGTGGTTGACAACCGTATCATGTACAACTAATTGCTACAGAAACCAATTCTGCAACATGAATACTTTGATACAAACTTCTTTCAAGGGGACCAGCTGTAACTGTGGTTCCATGCTCCATAGGGCACACAAAAAAGAGAAAAAGAAGAAAAACGGTGTTCCATAAAATGACAGGAATTCTGGGAAATAAATCTTAATCAGTGGTAGTTGGACAAATAATTATTCAGTGTCGATCCCGTGATATGAACGCAAGTCATGGACAATCAGTAAACACGCTTCTTCTTCTTCGTCTTGTTTGTTCGCTCTCAAATAACCCCATGTACCTCGTATCTCTCTTAAAAAGCTGGTAGTGCGTCTCAGGCTTCTCTCGTCACCATACAGTTTCTCCCTCAACTGGGTTTGAGAAGGCCACGCCCCCCACCCCATCATGGACACATATCTATCCGTCCAATTTTCAGTTTCTTACACATGGTATCTTAGTCTGCAATGGCAAGTTCTTAGTGTGAAAGTATCACTAGGTCTTGGTAATGTTCAATATAGTTCTGCATTTTGTCACTCCATTATTATTTCATTCTTTGTGCTAAATGATCTGTCACATTCAGATGTTGAAACAGAGATGTATCAATCATTTGTGCTAAATGATCTCTCACATTCAGATTTTGAAACAGAGATGTATCAATCATTTGTGCTAAATGATCTGTCACATTCAGATGTTGAAACAGAGTTGTATCAATCATTTGTGCTAAATGATCTGCCACATTCAGATGTTGAAACAGAGATGTATCAATCATTTGTGCTAAATGATCTGTCACATTCAGATGTTGAAACAGAGATGTATCAATCATTTGTGCTAAATGATCTGTCACATTCAGATGTTGAAACAGAGATGTATCAATCATTTGAATCAGTGGTTCAAATCTGTGCATACATCAGTGGTAGTTGTGTACTCACAGCAGCCATTTATGTCGCACTTTCTTCTCTCAGCAAGATTAAATTAGTCACATAAAGTTAATATGCTCTCGTCTCTTTATCTGATATTCACTCCAAATTTTGAATATTATTAAATAAAACTGACATCCTCATACAATTTGCAACTTCTTTGGCATTTTTGGGGGATAACGCTAGTAGTATGTCATGGCAATTACGGTTATGATTCAGGCGGATGAGCGTGACTTTTATATAATAAAATACTCCGATCGATTCAGGCGAATGAGCGTGACTTTTATATAAGAAAAAAATATTAGCTCAATAATGGCGGGTTAGTAGGTATTTTAATTGTTGTGTGTTGTGGTGTAGTTGATAGAGTGTTGGTGTGTTTATTTATACAATATATTTTACAACAGGTAGACAATATTTATACAATATATACATACAATATTTAGACAACATAGATAACAAAGGTCAAGGTTTTTTAATAAATATACTTAATGAGCTCTTTTAAAAGAATACGAAATGTCAATCTAAATCTCTAATGTCAGACGCTTCTTTGCCGTTTCGGTGGTGGTTGTAGATTAAATACAGCATCCGGGTGATTGTCTATGGTTGGCGTTGCTGTAGGGGGACAAGGGTAGGTGTTAGGACACCAACTCGGTTCTGGGAATATTGGTTGATAACAACTGGAGTTGATGTGGTGGTCAAACGTGTTACTGTTACAAGTAGTAGGATAGGTATCTGTGTTTGGTAACTGTAGTCGGTCAAATTCGGCGAGGATTTCACCCTGTAAAGCCAGCAGATGTTCAAATTCAGGGCGAGTCAACGTAATGCCGGTTTTGGTAGGAAACTTTAGATGTGATTCACCAAAGTATTTTCGCACGACTAGTAAAGGCTAGCCTCGGTAAAAACTTACAGACGCAACCTTCAGCCCACTATCCAACGGTTAAGCATTTCATCACTTCTACGCATGTACACCCAGTTTGTGGGAACGGTGCCGGGGGTAGTCATCTTCAGTGAGGTGTGAACGTGAGTGTCTGGGCGTTGGTCTCCCAAGTGTCTATTTATATGAAGGAAAACTAGTTTAATCTGGTTTTTGAAACGTGTCCACACTTGTTGCGTGCTAACAGAGGGTTGATTAGTCGAAAAACTAATCGATCGTTGACGCGTTGTCTAGACGAAAATGACAGCAGGCCGCGTTGCATAGTACCAGGGTTAGTAGGTTACTAAGGGTGTTTTAGTGTGTAGGTATTGCTGAGAATATAGGGGTGAGAGAAAAAACTAGGTAAAAGAGAAGACAAATGTCCACGAAGTGAGACAATTTTTTTTAATTTATATATTTTTAGTTATATAATAAGGGGGTGTAGAGGTGGTCAGCCGGCGAGTTTAGTCTGGTTGACATTGTTCTCGTCCTTCGCGACGGTGAATATATCGGATAAGGGTTCTCCTTACGACGTCTAGTGTTAGGTGGACGAGATCCTCATGCGAGATCACCCGTAGGAGGACATCCTCTAGCTGTATATTTATGAGATCATCGAGGGTTATTGTCAGGCAGGAATGGGCTTCCTGATTGGGTTGTTCCAGTTGCAGCCTGTACAGTTACACTAAGGAGTGTCTAGTTGACGCCTTAATCTAGTCTGCATATGGCATATATCTCTACGGAGCCTCGTTGTGTTCAATAAAACTGTCTATTTGGCATTGTCCAGCCTGGCCTTTGACAGTATTTTTTATGTTGTAGAATACGGCTGTGTGCGGAATCACTTACATACCACTAGATGGACATTGGGGTGAGTAGACTTATTACTCATGACATAATATAAATAATAAAGAAAACTACCCCGTGGACCAGAACCCGTATCAATATGTAATTACATTCACCCAACAAACGGAAATTCCCTGTCATATTTTTACAGCAAAAGACATGTCCACAACGATAATTACACCCCTTCACCTCTCACCACCCTATATTCTCATCAATACCTACACACAAACACACCAGACAAAACCAAAAAATCAACACCACCACACCCCGCTCATTAGCAATCTTCCTCTATAAAAATCATACTATGCGAATTTATCAATTTTTTATATTTTCCTCTTTATTCTATAGCGGGCAGGAAAAAGGGAATTCACTTAGTGAGTGCTTATAAAAATTCCTTCTTCTCAAGCCAAGCAGCAACATAGTTGCATGAAGGTTTTGGAACAAATCGGTTGTTATATTCATGTAAAAAGGTAAAAGCACAACTCCTTCCAATAAAAAGTGTTAAAGCTACGTCTAAATCAGCTTGTTGTTTGTAACAAGACTACAGCACATCCACACAGATAACAACGTTCTGATGAGATCACTTTTGGCCAGTGTACCTATACCTAAGCTTTCATGAAATACACAAAAATCTCCTGTTATTGATTAAGAATACACTGCCTCCAAAATAATTGGTCGATCTACACAAGTCTGCGGTATGGCCTCTTTAAAAGCGACAGAGAAAAATCAACATATAATCGCTTCTGTAAAGCTCTTTTGTTTTTGTTTTGTGAAGCATGAAGTTATGTGCGCATGTGCATCCACCCTCGATGATCTGATAAATATACCTGCCTGAGTAGACATTATTCATGATATAATATAAATAATAAAGAAAGCTACCCCGTGGACCAGAACCCGCATCAATATGTAATTACATTCACCCAACAACGAAAATTCCCTGTCATATTTTTACATCAAAAGAATACCTGGGGTCCATCATCTGTACTGCTTATCTATAGCTATATACACCTATTTTTATAGTAACTTTTTCCTTTTTTCTTTTTATTTCTTTTTATTTCTTTTTACTTTTTATTTTTACAGATGCCTTCGCGCCGGGCCATTCTCACCTCCATCTTAACTTACCTCAGTGAGAACCGGCCTATGTACTGTGTGGGGTGTGTGGATGAGCAACCCAATCAGGAAGCCCATTCCTGCCTGACAACAACCCTCGATGATCTCATAAATATACAGCTAGAGGATGTCCTCCTACGGGTGATCTCGCATGAGGATCTCGTCAACCTAACCCTAGACGTCGTAAGGAGAACCCTTATCCGATATATTCACCGTCGCGAAGGACGAGAACAATGTCAACCAGACTAAACTCGCCGGCTGACCACCTCTACATCCCCCTTATTATATAACTAAAAATTTATAAATAAAAAAATTTGTCTCACTTCGTGGACATTTGTCTTCTCTCTTACCTGGTTTTTTTTTCTCACCCCTATATTCTCAGCAATACCTACACACTAAAACACCCTTAGTAACCTACTAACCCTGGTACTATGCAACGCGGCCTGCTGTCATTTTCGTCTAGACAACGCGTCAACGATCGATTAGTTTTTCGACTAATCAACCCTCTGTTAGCACGCAACAAGTCTGGACACGTTTCAAAAACCAGATTAAACTAGTTTTCTTTCATATAAAAAGACACCTGGGAGACCAACGCACAGATACTCACGTTCACACCTCACTGAAGATGACTACCCCCGGCACCGTTCCCACAAACTGGGTGTACATGCATAGAAGTGATGAAATGTTTAACCGTTGGATAGTGGGCTGAAGGTTGCGTCTGTATGTTTTTACCGAGGCCAGCCTTTACTACACGTGCAAGGGAGCCGCGCTAGCGTAGTGGTTACAACACCGCTCTGGCGACCGGGTGATTCAGGATCAAACCCGGGCGACGGCATTTGAGGATTTTTCGTCGACCGGGAATTGGACTGGATTAACTCGAGACCTGGCGAGGACATTTGAAGGAGTGTTGTCGACCAGGGATTGGCGGCTCCTGAGCCGACCCAGCTCTAATGGGTACCTCCAAAATCGGCGAGTATCTGCCTGAATGGCGAGGGACACCTGTCTCTGTACAAGAAAAAGGGATACTCACGTAAATCAATGTCAGGTTAGACATTAATAATAACCTGAGATTTCGCCTCGAGTATTAGCGGGCGTACGAAAAAAAAAAAAAAAAAAAAAAAAAAAAAAAAAAAAAAAAACTACACGTGCGAAAATACTTTGGTGAATCACATCTAAAGTTTCCTACCAAAACCGGCATTACGTTGACTCGCCCTGAATTTGAACATCTGCTGGCTTTACAGGGTGAAATCCTCGCCGAATTTGACCGACTACAGTTACCAAACACAGATACCTATCCTACTACTTGTAACAGTAACACGTTTGACCACCACATCAACTCCAGTTGTTATCAACCAATATTCCCAGAACCGAGTTGGTGTCCTAACACCAACCCTTGTCCCCCTACAGCAACGCCAACCATAGACAATCACCCGGATGCTGTATTTAATCTACAACCACCACCGAAACGGCAAAGAAGCGTCTGACATTAGAGATTTGGATTGACATTTCGTATTCTTTTAAAAGAGCTCATTAAGTATATTTATTAAAAAACCTTGACCTTTGTTATCTATGTTGTCTAAATATTGTATGTATATATTGTATAAATATTGTCTACCTGTTGTAAAATATATTGTATAAATAAACACACCAACACACTATCAACTACACCACAACACACAACAATTAAAATACCTACTAACCCGCCATTATTGAGCTAATATTTTTTTTTATATAAAAGTCACGCTCATTCGCCTGAATCGATCGGAGTATTTTATTATATAAAAGTCACGCTCATCCGCCTGAATCGTAACCGTAACCGCCATGACATAGTACTAGCGTTATCCCCCAAAAATGCCAAAGAAGTTGCAAATTGTATGAGGATGTCAGTTTTATTTAATAATATTCAAAATTTGGAGTGAATATCAGATAAAGAGACGAGAGCATATTAACTTTATGTGACTAATTTAATCTTGCTGAGAGAAGAAAGTGCGACATAAATGGCTGTTGTGAGTACACAACTACGACTGATGTATGCACAGATTTGAACCACTGATTCAAATGATTGATACATCTCTGTTTCAACATCTGAATGTGACAGATCATTTAGCACAAATGATTGATACATCTCTGTTTCAACATCTGAATGTGACAGATCATTTAGCACAAATGATTGATACATCTCTGTTTCAACATCTGAATGTGACAGATCATTTAGCACAAATGATTGATACATCTCTGTTTCAACATCTGAATGTGACAGATCATTTAGCACAAATGATTGATACATCTCTGTTTCAAAATCTGAATGTGAGAGATCATTTAGCACAAATGATTGATACATCTCTGTTTCAACATCTGAATGTGACAGATCATTTAGCACAAAGAATGAAATAATAATGGAGTGACAAAATGCAGAACTATATTGAACATTACCAAGACCTAGTGATACTTTCACACTAAGAACCTGCCATTGCAGACTAAGATACCATGTGTAAGAAACTGAAAATTGGACGGATAGATATGTGTCCATGATGGGGTGGGGGGCGTGGCCTTCTCAAACCCAGTTGAGGGAGAAACTGTATGGTGACGAGAGAAGCCTGAGTCGCACTACCAGCTTTTTAAGAGAGATACGAGGTACATGTGGTTATTTGAGAGCGAACAAACAAGACGAAGAAGAAGAAGCGTGTTTACTGATTGTCCATGACTTGCGTTCATATCACGGGATCGACACTGAATAATTATTTGTCCAACTACCACTGATTAAGATTTATTTCCCAGAATGGGACCCAAAGATGCAGCAATAGAGAATGCAGTCAGCGACCCATAGCTTGACTGCTTGCATCAGAGTCAGCGAACCAGAGCTGACTAAGACCCTACTCCACCTCCACGTGGTGGTCCTGGAGACAGTCTGCATCACTGCAGTCTGGCTGAGCGAGTAGGGATCGCAGAGGGAAGGCAAACCCGGTCCCAAAAACTGCCGTGCTGAAGTCGGATGTATCGACCGAAAGGTGCAGATATCACAGCTCTGGCGTAAACAGACACAACGCAACCAACGTCCTTTTCAGGACGAACGAGGAAGAAGAAGAAGAAGAAGATTTCCCAGAATTCCTGTCATTTTATGGAACACCGTTTTTCTTCTTTTTCTCTTTTTTGTGTGCCCTATGGAGCATGGAACCACAGTTACAGCTGGTCCCCTTGAAAGAAGTTTGTATCAAAGTATTCATGTTGCAGAATTGGTTTCTGTAACAATTAGTTGTACATGATACGGTTGTCAACCCCATGGACAATCTCATATTAGTCTTCTCCAACGACATGTCTGTGGTAGCAGTAATCATACTCATTCTGCATCTATCAGGAGGTCCCCGGGAACAAGACGGGAACAAAACGGGAACAAGACAGGAGCAACACGGAAACAAGACGGGAGCAAGACGGGAACTAGACGGGAGCAAGACGGGAACAAGACGGAACTAGACGGGAACAACACGGGAACAAGACGGGAGCTAGACGGGAACAACACGGGAACAAGACGGGAAGAAGACAGCAGCAGCACGGGAACAAGACAGGAACAAAGCAGGAACTAGACGGGAACAACACGGAAATAAGACGGGAACTAGACGAAAGCAAGACGGGAACTAGATGGGAGCAGGACAGGAACTAGACGGGAGCAAGACGGAAACAAGACAGGAACTAGACGGGAACAACACGGGAGGAAGACGGGAAGAAGACAGAAACAAGACAGGAATTAGACGGGAATATCACGGTAATGTGATCGCGCCATCTTGTCAGCCATATTGTCTCTGTGGTTTAGTACCTTTTCACCACATTATCTTCAAGAAGAAGATTTATAACAAGGCCACAATAAAGCCTACAAATTAGTTGTGTTATATTTGTGTTTTTCGCTATTTCTAGAGCGATAATCGCGTGTGTTATTTGCGTGGCGCAATTAATACGCGCAGCGGATTAAGTTGAGTGATTCGACCGAGGGCTTATAAAAGAGATAGCGAGCGGCAAACAGGCCTTTTTGAAGATTCAGTCCAGACAAGAGAAAACGAAGATACTAGTCACCCTGTGTGGGTAGAACAGAGACATGACACGTGAGTTTGATTTAAAAGTAGATTAGCTTATTTCCTAGTGAAATTACCATTATTTCGCTGCAGCTTTAGAATTATATTGAGCGTGTCTGTTTTAATGGTTAATGAAATAAATAGATTGATGTGTTTCCAGGACCTGATAATTTAGTCTTGAAATATAAATGAGTGATAGATTAAGGGATAGGTTTTATTAGGCACGATTAAGTCCAAATCACATATGTGAAAGTTTAAGAGCGGTTATTTCATTTCATCAGAAAGGCAAATATAGTATGAAACTATTTCATACATGAAACCAGGCAGAGAAGCGATCTATTACTTGAATTTAGATGATATTAAATGTTATCAAGATGGCAGCCGGGGGGGGGGGGGGGGGGGCGCGGGGTGATGACTTTAGTTCCAGTTTTGTTAAAGTTAAGAATAATTATATTTTATTCTTTTATGTAAGAGCATTTAAGTGTATTTCACTATAGCCTACTTATCATAATCCTACTGTTTATCTTTAGTGGTTACTTTGAAGTGAGAATAGTCATTTAGATTTCTGGTGAGATTAGAGCCACTCCTTTGTGCGTAAGGCACGTTGAGACAGGTGTTTTTCTGGTTGCTTCTTATGGAGCATGGAAACACCAATGCGGCTGGTGTCTACCACAAGTCCACAAGAAGCATTTTTATGCTATTACAGTGGTTGTTTCTGTAACAATGTGTTTCATGTGATGAGTCCCCAATCTCATCAGGGGTCATATATGACACGCTTGTGGCCAGGCGCACCAGTCGTCACTTACGACATGTTCAGAGTACAGGAACGAGTATTGATGTGGGTCGGTTGAGAGGTAGTAGTTTATTCTCATTATTGAGAGTATTTGTTGTACATGTAGTTGAAGAATATTATTTTATGTCCAGTTGTTTATTATTTAATGATTGTTATGTGAAGGATGGTTTGTGAGAGCACGTGGGCTTACTTGGAGATATATATATTTCTCTTCTCCGCTCCTGAGGGAGCAGGGGGCCACCAGTGTGGTTTGCCTCCGCATGAAGCATTCGGATGCCCTTGCAGTAGTGGTTTCGGTAGCAACCTATGTTACACGATGAGATTGCCAGCCTCATGCACAACACTATACTAGTATCGCTAGACGACATGCATGAGTGTGTGTGTGTGAGATAGTTGAGTGTGTGCTCTTGCAGTAGTGGTTTCGGTAGCAACCTATGTTACACGGTGAGATTGCCAGCCTCATGCACAACACCATACTAGTCTCATTGGGCAATATGCATGAGTGTGTGAGATAGTGGAGGGTATCAGGTGGGCGCATGTTTTATGTATGGTTTTTTTTTGTTTTTTTTTTTTGTCCAGCGGCACTCGAGCTTTCCAGCTCTTTCGGCCCAATGACATGTCATTGCGAGGCTGGGGGGTCAGTGGACTTTCCTTCCAACCCGGTCAGGAACTTCGCTCCTTCCCATCCACACGGGATTTATGTGCAGGAGCCGTTCAGGTTATTCAGTCAAATTTCCGGTCGTAAACATTTCTTCAAACGCCGACGGCCGGGTTTGAACCATGAACACCTGGTCGCCAGTACAACGTCGTAGCCATTACACCAGCGCGGCTCCCTTTATGTATGGTAAGTGCTATTATCTATGTTATTGATTTTCACTTAGACATTGTTTTATATATTGTTTCTTTCAGAAAGTCTATGAACACTGTCTGGGTGTTCGGTAGAATTAATGTTGATCTGTATAAGGCTTTGTGTTGCTTGAATTGCTAAGTCTGCTGCTGAGAGGGTTGCAAGCAACCAATAATTGCAACCCCTGTCAAACGATCCTTAATAAATTTTCTTAGTGCATGGGTCTTGGGTGTGAGGTAGCCACATCGACATAAGTTCACCGCCACCACACCTAGCCCCTGTCGCAGTAAGAAGACATAAACAAGACATAAACTAGACGGGAACAACACGGTAAGAAGACAGGAACAAGACAGGAACTAGACGGGAACAACACGGTAAGAAGACATAAACAAGACGGGAACAACACGATAAGAAGACAGGAACAAGACTGGAACTAGACGGGAACAACACGAAAAGAAGACATAAACAAGACAGGAACTAGACGGGAACAACATGGTAAGAAGACATAAACAAGACAGGAACTAGACGGGAACAACATGGTAAGAAGACAGGAACAAGACAGGAACTAGACGGGAATAACACGGTAAGAAGACAGGAACAAGACAGGAATAACATGGTAACAAGACAGGAACAAGACGGGGCACCATTACTTGTGCATGTGCTATCCTACATTTCATCTCCAACAATAAATCGTCCATGTGATGTTATCAACGTGACCATGTCATTAAATCTATTGATTTGTTTTAAATGTGCCCAGCTCACTTTGATGGTGCACTAGACGACCCATACACCTTGGCATAATTAAAGCGCTGAGTCGGAAGCCAATACAAAGGTTTCTCTAGTATGAGTTATCACACAGACTGTGGCAGTGTGATGGAACACGTGTCTGAGTGTGTGCGTGTATGAGTGTTGTTGCAAGTAAACACCGTGTATGTTTATGTATGTGTGGTATGTATGAAGGTGGATATGTAGGCGTGAGTGCATTTATACACATGAATGTGTGTTTGTGTGTATGCAGGTTTAAGTAAAAGGACGTCTCATTGCAGAAACTCACGTAGGGGAGTGAAATGTTAGAGACTCAGGGGAGGTGATGAGTTTCCTTCCTCGACGCCTTTGCCTCCCCTTACTAAAGAGCACAGTCCTGCTGGCATTTACCGTTGGGTAGAGTGGATCGTGACGCTTCCACATTTCGATCCCAGCACCATGAAAAAAAAAAGGATTTTTGGCTCTTTTAACCGAGACACATTGTCTATCGTTTATATTAGGGCGCATGTCCAACTTTAAAAGACCTTGTCTCGCGAGAGGAAAGCGACGTTTGAGTATGCTCGTGGACGTGTTAACAACAAGTGGTGGAGTATTATCAACGAGACAAAATTATGATAACAACACAGGATATTCCGACAATTGTTTTGTTGCTAGGAAAGGAAAGAAATGTCGTGTGAGTAATCTTAGTTGACACGTGATGCCGTCTTCATAGCACGGAAAAACTGCCACAAAACATATTTTTTAATGTTTTGCTAAAGATCGTATGTGTACTTAAAGTATTCTGGCCCACGCGGCGGATCCTTCCTTTGACACTTCATAAATAAACATACAGAAAAATATTATAAATATAAGTAGATTTTTAACCAGTACAGTACTGTCATAACTGTGTCCGATGGCCCCCCCCCCCCCCACCTTCCTGGCTGTCATCCGGGAAGGGTGCCCCCACGCATCTCCTTGGTACGGCACTGCTTAAGATTCTTAATTCTCGTGTATGGTGAGAAATGAGAAAACAGTGGAGAAATGTATCGCATGAGAAATGAGAAAACAGTGGAGTATATGAGAAATGAGAAAAACCTTAAGACAATGTCGACATTTTGTAAGTGTGAATATAGCTAAACTAGCAACAGATGTGTGTAACAGCCCAACAGAGGCGGCAGCAACAAGAGGACACTTTATACATGGATAAGGTTTCATTGGACTTGTAGTGGTGTTGATGGTATTGTATGATGGTGATATTACTAAATGTAATTGTATGAGGCCAGCTGTGAAGGCTCCTGAGATAAAATGTAGTTGTGAATTGTCAGAAGGCCTTTCTTGCTACCACTACGACCTCACACTTAATTTTTTTAAATGAATGTGGCTACGTAAAGTGTCTAGGGTTATGATATGAAGTGTGGTGTAATAGGTTATAGATATACCCACAGATATTTAAGAAGACTAACAATATTAACAAATGTTAAAATACACTGAACTAACTCACGTGTGTAAAATTTTTTTGATAGAATTATATTACATTTATTTTGTTCTGGATCAATTTTTTAGATTGACCAGAACTTAAAAGGATTTAGAGATTATGAAAGAAATGCATGGAATATTATATCATAAATGCAATAGTGTACATATATATATGTACTATACTAGTTAGTTTTATTAAAATGTTCTAGTAGTCATCTACTTGGGAGGATAGTTAATGTTTGTGCTGTTGGGGTGGCCTCATCACACCTGTCTATATTGACTACACAGTGTCCAGAAAATGGTGGGAATTTTTATGGGGTATTAGTAACTACAAAGTGTTGGTGAATGTCCAGCAGACCAGAGGCTCACTCATCTTGTAGTTGTAGCTCTGGTGCTGAAATCAGGTGGTCCCACCCTCCGTGCTGGCGGGCAATAATGGTGGTCTCTGTCACAAGTACTGCACAGATACACTCGAGTAAAGTCACCAACTGAATAGACACTGCTTTGTTGACAACAGAAACTCACAGCTCAGATTATGAATAAATAACACAGAATTGCTAGCAAAACTCAGCTGAGCTGCTGGCTATAGTATGGCGTCCCTAAACTTCTTACACTTTCTTTCATATGGAAATCACCACACTTTAAAATCTGTGTCTATCACTGAACAACTATTGAAGAATGGCCCCACTTTCGCGTCTGAGCGCTAATGATATGATTGTCTGTGGCCAATCACTGCCTAGGTTTATTTTAAATTCAAATTTCCTACCCTAAAGTCATTTCAGTCATGCTTCAGTCAAGTATGGATGGTTATCTGTTAGTCTGTCCGTCTCTACTTGTGTTTCTACAAAACTGTACTTGATTTTTGAACCAACCTTTCTCTCCCCTCCAAAATTTTGTCGTTAAAAGTTATTTTTAGACACAGCCACCACAAATATCCCTTCTCTTCCATACTACGTAGATTTGAACGCCTGCGTCTCGAGGTCGTGTTTTTTTTTTTTTCAAATAGCGACACTTTTAGATTCAATACAGTCTGTCGATGATGTGAACAACACTGTCTTTTGTCATTATCTTCAATATTATCTATCCGTCTGTAAAATTAAGACCATATTAGTTCACTGCTCAGAATGGGCCATCCGGTCAGCTAATTTTTATATTCCTAACATTAATATTCACCCGTGTGTTACCGGGGCCCGAAAGGGGAGCAAAGAATAGTAACACTGTCCCCTGCCAAGCATGTCGTAGAAGGCGACTAAGGAGGGTTGGGCATGGGGCCGGTTACCCCATCCTGTAAAAAAAATTTAAACCACAAAAAACTTCAACAAATATGGACAAGTCAAATAAGAAAATAAAACACAGCCATCCAAGACAGGGGAAGGTCCTCTCGCGGGGAGGCGTATGATGCAACACAGAGAAAGCCGAAGGAGTCTGTGTTGCTGACTAACCTTCTTTCTTCTAGGAGAACTTCCAGATTTGGCACCTGGAATGTTCGGACATTGAACGAACAAGGGAAAGTGGCACAAGTAGCAGCAGAAATGAGGGAATACAAAATCGAGGTTCTGGGAATGTGTGAAACAAAGTGGAAGGGGGTAGACAGGAAGAAACTCATCACAGGTGAATTGGTGCTGTCCTCAGGACACGAAGACGAAAGTTCACACCACAGTGAAGGGGTAGCTCTTATGTTATCTAAAGAAGCACAGAAAGCACTCATTGAATGGGAAGCTGTGGGACCCAGAATAATAACAGCTATTTTCAAAACAGCTAAAAAGAAAATTCATGTCAATGTCATCCAATGTTATGCACCAAATAATGACAAAGAAGAGTCTGTGAAAGAAGCATTTTATACTAAACTACAGGAAATTATGGATAAAGTAAAAAGAAGAGACATCACAATTTTGATGGGTGACATGAATGCAAAGATAGGTACAGTCAATACTGGATTTGAAGAAGTCATGGGAAAACATGGGCTAGGAGTAATGAATGAAAATGGAGAACTATTCGCAAACTTCTGTGCTTCAAATCAACTGGCTATAGGAGGAAGCATGTTTCCACATAAGAGAATACACAAGGCAACATGGATATCACCAGACCATAGAACAGAAAATCAGATCGATCATATATGCATAAAGAAGAAGTTTAGATCATCATTGCAGGATGTAAAGGTATATAGAGGAGCAGATGTGGCATCAGATCACCATCTTCTGATAGCCAAAGTAAAAATGAAACTCAAGAGATATGCAACAATGCAAAATTATAGACAACAGTTTAATGTAGGACAGCTAAGAAATCAAGAAACAAGAGACAAATTTGCGGTCACAGTATCCAACAAATTCCAAGTGCTCCAACAGTTGGAAGATGTAGAGAATACAGGAGACTATTGGCAGCAGGTCAAAACGGTAAGGAAGGAGACATGTGAAGAAATACTGGGGAAAAGGGAAAGACAACAAAAAGCATGGATAACAACAGAAACCATCAATAAGATAAAAGATAGAAAAAACAAGAAAGCAGAGTTAAACACAAGCAAAACCAGAAGTTCCAAAGCCAAGGCTCAAGAAGTGTACACAGAAGAAAACAAAGAAGTAAAAAGAAGTATCAAAAGAGACAAGAGGAAGTATATTGAGGAGTTGGCAAGAGAGGCAGAAGATGCTGCAGCCAAAGGAAATATGAGAGAACTGTATAGCAGCACAAAGAAGCTAACAGGGAAATACAAGCAAACAAGTTGCCTCATAAAAGATAAGAATGGGAAACTGCTCAGCAATATACAAGAGCAAATGAAGAGGTGGACAGAATATTTTGGGGACCTTCTCAATAGACCAGCTCCACAAAACCGCCGGACATCCAGCCAGCAGAAGAAGAGCTACAAATTAACGGTGAAAGACCAACGAAGGAAGAAATAAAGAAAGCCATAAAGCTTCTAAGAGATGGAAAAGCGTCTGGACCTGATAGCATTCCAGCAGAGGCCATCAAAGCAGATATCGACACGGCTACAGAGATGTTATATAAATTACTTGGTAAAGTCTGGGAAAAAGAAGAGATACCAGCAGAATGGAAGGAAGGATATCTGGTTAAGTTGCCTAAGAAGGGAAATCTACAAGAGTGCACAAATTATAGAGGAATAATGTTACTATCAGTGCCAGGAAAGGTATTGAACAGGATTATCCTTGAGAGATTAAAGGAGTCCATAGACAAGAAATTGAGTCGAGATGAACAAGCAGGTTTTCGACAAAAACAGATCATGTACAGACCAGATAGCCACTTTGAGAATAATAGTTGAACAAAGTCTGGAATGGAATTCACCACTATACATCGGATTTGTGGACTACGAAAAAGCATTTGACAGTGTGGACAGAGAATCACTTTGGAAATTGATGAGGCATTATGGAGTTCCCCTGAAAATCATTAATTTAATAAAGAAAACCTATGAAGACATGACGTGCAGAGTTCTTCATGAAGGACAGCTTACAGAACCATTTGGGATAAGAACAGGAGTGCGACAGGGATGCCTCTTGTCTCCATTTCTTTTCTTGCTGGCAATAGATTGGGTTATGAGATCATCGACAACACACAACAGAAATGGAATCCAGTGGACTCTGACTAAGCAGTTGGATGATCTGGATTTTGCTGATGATTTGGCTCTCCTGTCCCATAACCGTAATCAGATGCAGGACAAATTGAAAACACTCGATGAGAGGTCACAGCAATTGGGTCTGAAAATACACAGGGAAAAGACAAAAATAATGAGAATAAATGCAGGTAATGAAAACAGGGTTGAACTTGAAGAAACACCAATACAAGATGTAGAATCATACACATATCTTGGCAGTAATATAGACAAAGTTGGAGGGACAGACAGCGATATCAAAATAAGAATACAAAAAGCAAGAGGAGCTTTCATTGCATTGGGAAATATATGGAGATCAAGAGAAATAGGATCCAACACGAAAATAAGAATCTTCAACTCAATGTGAAGTCAGTCCTATTGTATGGCTCTGAGACATGGAGAACAACAAAGACAACAACCAAAAAGCTACAGACTTTCATAAATGGGTGCTTGCGTAGAATAGAGGGATTAAAATGGTATGACAAGGTTACCAATGTGGAACTGATGACAAGAACTGGACAAGTGCCAGTGGAACAAGAGATGAGAAGAAGACGATGGCGATGGATAGGACACACACTGAGGAAAACTGTTGATAGCATTACAAGGCAGTCCTTGTTCTGGAACCCCCAGGGCAAGAGAGGCAGAGGAAGACCAAGAAGTACATGGAGAAGAGAGTTGGAAACAGAGGTGAAAATGATGAGGAAAACATGGAAAGAACTTGAGATGATGGCACGTGACAGGAGGACTTGGCATGTGTTTGTTGAAGGCCTATGCTCCTTTGGGAGTGGAGGGTTATGAAATGAAATGAACATTAATATTAAGAAAAAAGTACTTTTTAAATTTTGTAATATTTCGAACATCTGCGTTTAGCCGCTGAATTCAAATCAAGGGCTTGGTATCGCGCAAAAGCGTCCAATAAATGACTGTGGCGTAACATATCTATGGTCCCTTCTGTCGAGTTGCTTACTTTTTATGTCAACTTGGGAAACGTGACTTTTCTCCGTTTCCCCCCCAATTGCGTTTCCTTAGCCTTTCTAGTCTCACGCAATCTTTCCAGTCATATTTTTTTCCTTTTTGATCCGCCGTTCCCCTCCTGTCTAGCAAGTCAATTATTATGGAGGATGATGACCCGCGGTCTAGGCGATCATGTACATCAGCAGCCTACGCATTATGTTTTTATCCTTAAATGTTATCTTTGGAGGTATTTTACCGTTGTATCTCTGTCAATTTCACTACACATCTCCCCACTTGAAAACATGCCTATGGCAAGTTCCAAAACCAGCGATACACATAGGTAAAATTACTCCTCACGTCTGCCACTACTCTAATTTTGATCACAGGGGTGCCGACTGAGGAAATCTGCACTGACATTTAATTTGCCTGGGATATATTGGATACTAAACTGATAAGGTTGAAGCAACAAAGACCACCTCAGCAATCTTGCGTTTTCATGCTTAGCCTGAGACAAGAACACGAGAGGCTGATGGTCCGTCTCCACCACAAAAGTCCTACCATACAGATAGATTTGAAACTTCTTTATTGCCCAGATTAATGTAAACATTCTTTTTCGCTTGTGGAGTATCCTTGTTCCGCCTTATTCAATTTGCGGCTTGCATAAGCGACTGGTTTCAGTTCCCATCAGGTGAAGATGATCTTTGCAAAACAAAAGCCCCTCCGACTCCCACATTACTTGCATCGGTTCTTAAGACAAAGTCCTGTGTCAAATCAGGCAGTTTGAGAATAGGCTTGCTAGTGAGTTTTTCCTTTAACTCTTGGAACGCTAGTTCACATTGTGCAGTCCAAATAATTTTATCTGGTAGTCCCTTGCGAGTCAGATCAGTCAGAGGAGCACAAATAGCGTTAAAATTCTTGATGTATTTCTGATAAAATCCGCATAACGACACAAATGATCGCACGTCCTTTTTTGTTTGCGGCCTAGGTGCTCTCTGCAGTTTTTCCAAGTTCTTAGGATCAGGGGTCATATTACCCTGATATACAGTGTGTCCCAAGAATTCCAACTCTTTGCATCCAATACAACATTTTGTTGGCCTAGCAGTTAAGTTCGCTTCCCGAAGTCTATCAAACAACATCTCCAGAGCTTCAATGTGTTCTTCAAATGTCTCTGTGGCGACGAGAATATCATCCATGAAATTCGTGATACATGGGTTATTCAGGGGATCCAACAATTTGCGCATCATCCTTGAAAAACACTCGGAGCATTTTTCAGTCCGAATGGTAGCATATTGAATTCATAATGTCCATCCGAAGTGCTAAAAGCCAAATAAGGTCTCACTTCAGGCTTCACTGGGATCTGGTAATAGCCTTTACTAAGATCCACCTTTGAAAAGTATTTTGCCTTGTTCAGTCTGGCAAATAACTGTTTTGTGTCTGGTAATGGATCCACTTGTCCTTCTGTGACAGCATTCAGTTTCCTGTAATCTATGCACAGTCTGTGTTCCCCAGACGGTTTTCTCAACAAAACGACACTAGAACTAAAGATGATTCACTGTGCGAAATAATCCCCTCCTTCAACAAATACTCTATTTCTTCCTTCAATGCCTTCTCCTTCGCGAACGGAATAGAATAGGCTCTCATACAGATTGGGTTTGAGTCTACCAGTTTCATGTCATACTGTAGCAAATTTGTATGGCCTGGTTTATCTGTTAATACATCTGTATGTTCCTCCAGAACTTGTTGAACTCTCTCCCTCTGGTTTTTAGTCAGGTGCTTACTGACTTTTACCTGTGCTGCGGTTTCACAAGGATGTAATGGGTATTCATGTGAGGTGAGTGGTTCTTTTTGCATCTGGGTTGCAATAGCCAAGGTCAATGAGGGGGTGCTTTCCTGGAGTGGTCTGTCCAGATACTTCTTTAACAGGTTTACATGATAAACTTTCTCCTTCCCCTTTTTGTCAATTTTATAGTTTGTTCTAGACACCTTCTCTAGAACCGTATATGGACCTTGCCAACCAATTTGTAATTTATTCTGGCTTCCGGTTAGTAGAAGCAGCACCTTCTCTCCGACTGCCAGTTCCCTGTCCTTTGCCTTCCTATTAAAATATGCTGCATGTTTCTTCCTGGCTTGTTTCAAATTATCATTTGCCAGTTTCCATCCAGCTTTCAAACGAGTGGTCAGTTCGTTCACGTATTGATACGATGAGGTAACAGTCTCTTCCGCCTTCTCATCTGTCCAGGTCCTTAATAGGGCTTCTAATGGACCTTTTATTGGCCTCCCAAATAGCAGAGTTGCGGGAGCCATCCCGGTTGAACTATGTGGTACCTCCCGATACGCAAACAATGCGGCGGGCAGGAATTGATCCCACAGATCCGGTTTTTCGTGTGCCAGCTTTCTCAGGATAGAAATGAGAGTCCCGTTGAACCTCTCTACCTGGCCGTTCCCTTGTGGATGGTACGGACTACAATGAAAGTGTCTGGCTTGAAATAGTTTAAAAACTTCTTCCGTTAGTTTCCCCTTGAACTGAGAACCATTATCCGTCAAGATTTGATGCGGGAATCCTAATCGGGTAAATATTGTAAGTAGTGCCTCTGCTACATGTTTTGAATCAAGTGATGGCAGGGCTACCGCCTCTCCCCACATAGAACAAGTGTCCACCAGAGTAAGGATGTAACTGTTCCTCCTCTTGGTCCGAGTGAGGGTCCTACAATATCCACTGCAACCCTCTCAAAAGGTGTTCCCACTATGGGCATTTCCCCTAGAGTTGCAGGAGCAGTCCAGTGCTTTGGAGCTACCCTTTGACATTCTGGGCAGGATTTGACATATCTTTTTATATCCTCCGTTATCCCTGGCCAGAAGTAATGACAAGCTATACGCTGTCCTGTGGCGCTGATCCCCATGTGACCACTGAAGGGAATCGCATGCCCGAGTTCCATCACTTTATCTCTATATGAAGTGGGAAGAACCAGCTGGTTGTGACCATTTGTTCCAGTTCCGGCCTTCCTGTATAAGAGTTTGTTCTTCATGAAATATTCCCCCTTGCTCGGAGGTGTGTGGCATTTGGGCAATTTTTTAAAACAGGGCTTGAGTGTCCTATCCTCAGCCTGCGCCTTCCTCATCTCCTCTGGATGAGCATTTATAGGTTCACCTTCTTCCTCCTTCTTCTGTGACCTGGTCTGCACTGTCGCCATGATCACAGGTTTCTCGGGATTCCCCAAGAAGACGTATCTACACACCAATATCAGAGGGTAGATTGGTTCATCTATCACTGCTGCTCTGATTTCTCCTTCCACATAGCGAGTTTTCACCGTTATCCTTGCGATGGGAAGTGTCATGAGTGGTATGTCCTTAGTCGCCCCTTGTATTTCCACTGTTTCTGTGGTATACTGACTTGGGTCCACTAGGCTAGACTTCACAACTGAATCATAATCCAAACCTGTATCATAAAGGCACCTTATGGTGACCACATTACAAATAACATCCTCACAAACTGGGGGGTGATAAGGTTCCTGTTGTCCATTAGGATTAACCTTTAATCTTTGCGTCCCCGACTTCATTGCAGCAATGTTTGAAGGTTTCCTTCTACAAAATTCGGTGTTATGGTTATCCTTCTTGCACCATTTACACCATCTTTTCCTTGGTTCAACGGTTTTCTTTCATTGAACTTTTGGTCATTGAACTGTGAGTTTCTGTCGCGATAGTCATTTCTTGGCCGCTCAAAGTTTGTCCTACCTTTATTTCCCTGCTCTCTATTATCAAATTTATTAAATTGCTGTGGAGCTTTAAAATTGTCTATGTGCTTCTTTTTAGCACCACTTACCTCTGCCTGGGCTGCCTGATACCTCTCAGCAACATTTAAAATTTCCCCCAACTTCTCTGCACCTTGTTCATGAGAAATTTTCTCATGTCTGGAGCCATGGACTCTCTCAATTGCTCAATCATGATCATTTCCTTAAGATCTTGGGTCTTCCCCAGAGCCGTCCATTTCTCCAAATAGGTTTCTAGTCTAGCAGAGAATTGGTGGTATGTCTCCCCAGACAACAGTTTGGCATTTCTAAATTTCTTACGATAAAATTCACCATTCTTCTCGTACCTTAATAACAAAGCCTGCTTTAACATGTCATAATTGTCTTGGTCTTCCCTGTTCATTTTGGCAAATACTTCATAAGAAGTACCTCTCAATCCCTGTGATAGCTTTAAGCTCCACCTCTCTCTCTCTAACCCATATGTAGTAGCTAATAACTCAAAACGTCCTAGGTACCCCTCTATGTCATCGTCTTTTTCAACAAAATGGTCTAAATGAAACCCCATAGCTGAGTTTGAGGCTCCCAGACTGGGCGTAGCATCTGAGGCAAAAGGGCTGGCACCATTTTCAGGAGCCTGGCCTTGTAATTCCAGCTCCCTTAGTCGTAATTCGTGCTCCCTCTGCAACCTTCTATCTTCTGCCTCCCTTTCGGCCTTTTTATCTTCTGCCTCCCTTTCGGCCTTTTTATCTTCTGCCTCCCTTTGCTGTCGTTTTTCTTCTGCCTCAATCTGCAGCCTCTTAATTTCTCTATCAGCCTCTAACTTCTTCTCTTCAACCAACCTGTCAGACTCCAATTTTCTTTCAGCCTCTTTTTCTAATCTCCTTTCTTCCCGTTCAATATATTTATCACATTCAGCCGTTACGTATTGAATTAAAATCTGACCATCCATTCCCATCTCCTTCGCGGTGAGCACAGCAGCTGATCTAAATTTTGCCAGCTCCGCCATACTTTTTAGACAATATAATAATATACAAGATAAATCTCTAACCAGTAAATACACTAAGTACTTCTTATGACTATAGTCTAACTAATTCTAACTAACCAGTTAACTAATTAATTATTACTGGCTGTGAAGATTCACCAACTTTTATCTGTAGGAACACTTTTAATGTTAAAGGGAATTTTACAATTTATTTCCCTACTTTTATTTCTCCCACCAGGAGACCCTAATATTACTGTTGGGCTAATTATCCCGGACGAGCCCCCAATGTATGTAGTGGTGTTGATGGTATTGTATGATGGTGATATTACTAAATGTAATTGTATGAGGCCAGCTGTGAAGGCTCCTGAGATAAAATGTAGTTGTGAATTGTCAGAAGGCCTTTCTTGCTACCACTACGACCTCACACTTAATTTTTTTTAATGAATGTGGCTACGTAAAGTGTCTAGGGTTATGATATGAAGTGTGGTGTAATAGGTTATAGATATACCCACAGATATTTAAGAAGACTAACAATATTAACAAATGTTAAAATACACTGAACTAACTCACGTGTGTAAAATTTTTTTGATAGAATTATATTACATTTATTTTGTTCTGGATCAATTTTTTAGATTGACCAGAACTTAAAAGGATTTAGAGATTATGAAAGAAATGCATGGAATATTATATCATAAATGCAATAGTGTACATATATATGTACTATACTAGTTAGTTTTATTAAAATGTTCTAGTAGTCATCTACTTGGGAGGATAGTTAATGTTTGTGCTGTTGGGGTGGCCTCATCACACCTGTCTATATTGACTACACAGTGTCCAGAAAATGGTGGGAATTTTTATGGGGTATTAGTAACTACAAAGTGTTGGTGAATGTCCAGCAGACCAGAGGCTCACTCATCTCTTAGTTGTAGCTCTGGTGCTGAAATCAGGTGGTCCCACCTCTCCGTGCTGGCGGGCAATAATGGTGGTCTCTGTCACAAGTACTGCACAGATACACTCGAGTAAAGTCACCAACTGAATAGACACTGCTTTGTTGACAACTGAAACTCACAGCTCAGATTATGAATAAATAACACAGAATTGCGAGCAAATCTCAGCTGAGCTGCTGGCTATAGTATGGCGTCCCTAATCTTCTTACACTTTCTTTCATATGGAAATCACCACACTTTAAAATCTGTGTCTATCACTGAACAACTATTGAAGAATGGCCCCACTTTCGCGTCTGAGCGCTAATGATATGATTGTCTGTGGCCAATCACTGCCTAGGGTTATTTTAAATTCAAATTTCCTACCCTAAAGTCATTTCAGTCATGCTTCAGTCAAGTATGGATGGTTATCTGTTAGTCTGTCCGTCTCTACTTGTGTTTCTACAAAACTGTACTTGATTTTTTGAACCAACCTTTCTCTCCCCTCCAAAATTTTGTCGTTAAAAGTTATATTTAGACACAGCTCCCACCAATGTCCCTTCGCTTCCCTACTAAGTAAATTTGAACACCTGCGTCCCAAGGTCGTGTTTTTTTGTGCAATTAGCGACACTTTTAGATTCAATACAGTCTGTCGATGATGTGAACAACACTGTCTTTTGTCATTATCTTCAATATTATCTATCCGTCTGTAAAATTAAGAACATATTAGTTCACTGCTCAGAATGGGCCATCCGGCCAGCTAATTTTTATATTCCTAACATTAATATTAAGAAAAAAGTACTTTTTAAATTTTGTAATATTTCGAACATCTGCGTTTAGCCGCTGAATTCAAATCAAGGGCTTGGTATCGCGCAAAAGCGTCCAATAAATGACTGTGGCGTATTATATCTAAGGTCCCTTCTGTCGAGTTGCTTACTTTTTATGTCAACTTGGGAAACGTGACTTTTCTCCGTTTCCCCCCCAATTGCGTCTCCTTAGCCTTTCTAGTCTCACGCAATCTTTCCAGTCATATTTTTTTCCTTTTTGATCCGCCGTTCCCCTCCTGTCTAGCAAGTCAATTATTATGGAGGATGATGACCCGCGGTCTAGGCGATCATGTACATCAGCAGCCTACGCATTATGTTTTTATCCTTAAATGTTATCTTTGGAGGTATTTTACCGTTGTATCTCTGTCAATTTCACTACAGGACTCCATTTATGATCATAATAGCCCCTTCAGACATAACTGACTATGGAAATGCGCCCCTGAGGTGACTGCCCTCAGCTGCTTATTTTCCTGGTGTTCCTTTCAGCGTTTTTTCCTCTCTTCTGCTTGTTGTGAGAGCTACTTTTCGCCCAATCTGAGGTGGCGCCGTAGAAATCATCGCCACTTAGTGCGATCGGCAGCTTCATCCTCCTAGGTTGCTGGATTTATGTCCAGTGCCCTCATGTCTCTCTTGCACACATCTTTGAATCTCAACTGTGGTCGCCCAACTGTTCTTTTACCATCTGCCAGTTGTCCGTAGAAGTAATCTTTCGGGATGTGACCATCTTCCATGTGGTGGACATGGCCAAGCCAGCGTAATTTATGATTATTTTATAACAAACACAATCATTTGTCTCAATTTATGATTAATTCATAGCAACAACACAATTTTAATTTGTAATCAATCTATGATTAATTTATTTAAAAAAAATAATTTGTCTCAATTCATGATTAATTTATAGCAAAGAAAAAAAAAGTTTAATTTGTAATCAATCTATGATTTATTTATTTTAACAAAACATTTGTCTCAATTTATGAAAAGAAAAAAGGTTAATTTGTCTCAATTTAGTTTTATATTACAAAAAAGGAATTAATTGTTTCAATTCATGATTAAATTATAGCATGTAAAATATAATGTCTGTATGATTAAAGGTAGGATTCGTGTGTCTCAATGTATGATTATAGGTAAAATTTTGCACGTAGGGTTTAATGTGTCTCAATATATGATTAAATATAGGGTTTAATGTGTATCAATATATGACTAAAGGTAGGTTTTAATGTGCCTTAATGTATGATTAAAGATAGGATTAGTTTATCTCAATATACCATTAATTTATGTCAAGAAAAAGATTCACATCTTTAATCTGTAATTCGTTTATAACTAGTCATGATTCGTGAATGATACCATAAGATGGAATAATTTATAACTAGACAAGAGTGGTGAATTATACCATTAGATGGAATAATTTATAACTAGACAGATTTGTAAATGATACCATAAGGGGGAATAATTTATAACTAGATAAGATTCGTGAACGCGTGCAAGAGACCGACTGGTCTCTTTTATTCATCTGAGCAACAAGTCTGTAGCCAAGATTGGCGTAAGTAGTGCGTTTTCATTCTATGTTTTATTACTAACATGTTAACACACACACACGCACGCACGCACGCGCGCGCGCGCACACGCAAACACACACACACATATATATATATATATATATACTACCGTGTGAATTTTAATGGGTGAAACTCGCTATTGGAGGTCAAAGTCATTTGAGGCTGACAACCTCAGCGTATAGAATGATGATTCATGAACCACTACCGCACGGGCTGGTGATTGCTTTATTGATAGTTTCGTAAAGCGAACTAAAAAGCATAAAGTAGTTCCAGGTTCCCTATGGAGCAGGGAGGGAAAGATGAAAGAAATGATGTATATTCTAAGAATAATACTTACAGTTTCAAAGCTTTTCACTCAGTGTAAATGTAAACGAAAAAACGTATTCATGTTAAAATTAATAGACGTTTCAAACTTTTCCACAAGTGCAAATGTAAATGAAACATAAATGAATTTATATTGTGAACATTTTAGCACGTCACAGCCCTTTGACATACGAACTGGCGTTAAACAATGCTGTGTTCTGGCTCCGACCCTTTTCGGGATCTTCTTTGCCTTACTCTTGAAACATGCATTCAGAGATGCAACTGAAGGAATATGCCTTCACACTAGGTCAGATCCCCAGATGAGGCGGGAATTTTTTAGGCCACAAACGGCTCCTGGGTCGACCCAGCCCCAAATGGGTACCAGAGCAACTCTGGGAAGGTTAAAGCGGCCGGCGTGATGCCGACCACATCACCCCTCGTGTGCCGACGGTCAAGATAATATGGGCCTAACACCATATTCCCAATATGCTTAAATGGGCGTGTAACGGGTTCCTTTACCTTTACTAGGTCAGATGGCCGTCTGTTTAATCTTTCAAGGCTGAAGGCAAAAACAAAAATCAGAAGGGTCACTATAAAGAGACTTGTTGTTTGCTGATGATGCTGCAGTCGTCACTCAAAGCCAACAGGAGCTTCAGAGCTTGATGAATTGCTTCAATAAAGCAAACAAGGACTTTGGCCTAACAATAAGTCTAAAGAAAACGAATGTGCTGAGTCAGGATGTGGGTGCTGCACCAGTTATCACTATCGATAACTATGAATTGGCAGTTGTGCACCACTTCACATACCTAGGGTCTACCATCAATGACAAACTCTCACTGGATACAGAAATCGACAGCCGCATTGGCAAAGCTGCAGCTACATTTGCACGCCTCACATCGCGTGTTTGGGGAAACTCCAAATTCACAACGAAGACCAAAGCTGCGGTATATAATGCCTGCGTCACTAGCACACTTCTATATGGCAGCGAGACCTGGACGACCTATGCTAAGCAAGAAAGAAGGCTCAATACCTTCCATTTACGGTGTCTACGCCACATCCTCGGCATCTCGTTGAAAGATAAAGTGACAAACGTCGAGGTGTTGTCACGTGCTGGCCTTCAAAGTATGTATACACTGCTTAGACAACGCAGACTTCGCTGGCTTGGCCATGTTCGCCGCATGGAAGATGGTCGCATCCCAAAAGATATCTTCTACGGACAATTAGCAGATGGCAAGAGAACAGTTGGGCGACCACAGCTGAGGTTCAAAGATGTGTGCAAGAGAGATATGAGGGCACTGGACATGGATCCAGCAACACGGGAGGATGAAGCTGCCGATCGCACTAAGTGGCGATGCTATTTACGGCGCCACCTCAGATTGGGCGAAGAGAGGCTCACACAACAAGCAGAGGAGGGGAGAAAACGTCGAAAGGAGCACCAGGAAAATAAGCAGCTGAGGGCTGTCACCTCAGGGGCGCATTCCCATAGTCAGTTATGACTGAAGGGGCTATTATTATTATTACCATAAGATGGAATAATTTATAACTACACAAGATTCGTAAATGAAACCATAAGATGGAATAATTTATAACTAGACAAGATTTAAAAAATGATACCATAAGATGGAATAATTTATGATTAGACAAGATTGGTGAATGATACCATAAGATGGAATAATTTATAAGTAGACAAGATTGGTGAATGATACCGTAAGATGGAATAATTTATAAGTAGACAAGATTGGTGAATGATACCGTAAGATGGAATAATTTATAAGTAGACAAGATTGGTGAATGATACCGTAAGATAGAATAATTTATAAGTAGACAAGATCGGTGAATGATACCGTAAGATGGAATAATTTATAAGTAGACAAGATTGGTGAATGATACCGTCTTCTCTTCTTCTTCCGTTCTTAGCCAACGACCGGCAAAGCAGTCAGTGGCCATTACGCCTAGTGGCGTCTTAAGGGCAACAGCGAATAGATTTTCTCTGCCGTTTTTCCCATCACGCCTAAGAGTGATACCGTAAGATAGAATAATTTATAAGTAGACACGATTGGTGAATGATACCGTAAGATAGAATAATTTATAAGTAGACAAGATCGGTGAATGATACCGTAAGATAGAATAATTTATAAGTAGATTCGATCAGATTCACGCCTGATCGTACTTACCGTCTTTTCCTCCTAGATGTTTGTTCCCTTTATACTTCTATTCCACATGCTGATGGTCTCAAGGCACTCCAATTTTTTCTCGACCAGCGTACTTTTTTTTTTTTTCGTACGTCCGCTAATACTCGAGGCGAAATCTCAGGTTATTATTAATGTCTAGCCTGACATTGATTTTTACGTGAGTATCCTATTTTCTTGTACAGAGACAAGTGTCCCTCGCCATTCAGGCAGATACTCGCCGTTTTCGGAGGTACCCATTAGAGCTGGGTCGGCTCAGGAGCCGCCAGTCCCTGGTCGACGACACACCTTCAAATGTTCTCGCCAGGTCTCGAGTTAATCCAGTCCAAATCCCGGTCGACGAAAAATCCTCAAATGCCGTCGCCCGAGTTTGATCCTGAATCACCCGGTCGCCAGAGCGGTGTTGTAACCACTACGCTAGCGCGGCTCCGACCAGCGTACTGATCTTACAATAAGTACAGGTCCGCTTCTTCGCCTTGCTGAGTTGGTTCTTATTCTCAACTCTTTTGAGTTTAATGGCCAATTCTTCAACCAAATCAGTGGCGTTGCTATGGGTACTAAGATGGGCCCTAGTTACGCTTGCCTGTTTATGGGCCATTTTGAATATTTGGTCTTTCAAAGTTATGATGGACCAATACCTGAGTTTTACCGCCGCTATATTGATGATGGTATTGGTATTACAGACATGTCTGAGGTAGACCTCCGTCGATTTATTGACTATGTTGGTAATTTCAATCCTGCCATCAAATTCACTTCTGAAATCTCTACGACCTCAGTGAACTTCCTTGACATCACTGTGACTATTAGTCCTACTTGTCTTAAAACGTCTGTCTATTATAAGGCTACTGACGCTCATGGTTTCCTTCTTTATACTTCATCGCATCCTCTTAGTTGTAAAAATTCCATTCCCTTTTCTCAACTTCTTCGCTTGCGTCGGTTATGTCACGATGACGATGATTTTCATCAGCGAGCTCAAGAGATGCTTGAGTTCTTTCGCCGACGTCTTTACCCAGAACATGTTTGTTCTGATGCCCTTAATCGTACCACACGCGTCACTCGTCAGATGGCAATCACTACTAAACCTTCTGTCCAATCTGACAGACTCAAACTGGTTCTAACTTTCCATCCTCACTGTCTGGCGGTAAAGAGAATTCTGTTTCGACATCTGCCTATTCTCAACTCTGATCCTGATACCAAAGAGTTGTTTCGTGATACACCTTTGGTAGCTTATCGTAGGGATAGAAATTTTAGGGATATTCTTGTACACAGTCGCTTGCGACATACTAGCCCGTCTTACTTTGGTACTAAACCGTGCCAACGCCGGATATGTAAGACCTGTCCGTTTGTACTGCAAACTCAGACAGTCACTTTTCCGAAAGGAACATTTATCATTAAAGAGTCTTTTACGTGCGAATCCAGAAACCTGATTTATGCTATCATCTGCAAGAGATGTGGCATGACCTATATTGGTGAAACTGGCAGGCGTTTAGCAGACAGGTTTCGTGAGCACTTGAATGACATCTATCATGACAAACATTTACCGGTGGCCCTTCATTTCAATAGGCCTGACCATGCAGGTAATTCTGATATTCATGTTACCGCCCTCCTTTCATGTGCCGGTAAGGACAAGACTCGCTTTTCGTTGGAGAATCGCTTTATTTTTAATATGGGTGTTTTAGCTCCCGATGGTGTGAATATCCAACATCATTTTGCATAAATTCTGGTAGCTTTTCTCTTTTTCATTCTTTATTCGTTGCCTTTTAGATCTATCTTCTTATGTTTTTGTTTTGGTTCGTTTCGTATCTTTTTACATCTTTGGTTTTGCCGCTATCGTACGTCACTTCCTTGCGATTTCTGTGACGGAGTACTACTGCTTTCTTTCACAGATTCTTTGGATTGAGCTGAGATAACTTTTATTAGTTCATCAGTTTTGTTAATTCTCTTTTTTTCGTTTCGTTGATTATTTACTTTCTTGTTTCGGTATTTCTGTTAGATTTTACGATTTTCTTGTATTATTATTGTTCTTTTTCTCTCATCACTGTTGTTGTTTACTTTTTCCATCTGCTTGTATCGCCCGTTTGTTGTATATTTCTCATCACCGTATAGTTTTTTAGTACCTTTATGTATTCTTGTCTTTGTCACCTCTTTGTGGCTGACGAAGGGTAAAACCCGAAACTTCCCTTGTTTCTTGTGAACCATTATTCGTAAAACTGATTAAATACCGTTTTATTGGTTTTAATACTTATATTTCACAACCTATAGCATCACGTCTAGTCTTCCCCAGCTGTAAATAGGTACATGACGCTGCGCTTGAGTTAGTGAAGACAAAGACAGCGAAGAATGGAACTGGTCACGTCACCTCATTAAGCTGAGACCTAGTATAAGCGAAGGTACAACGTTTACTGATATGCTGAAACAGAAAAATTCCTGTTTTGTGACATAATCGTCAGCCATTGTTACATGAGATTTAAGTCTAGTAGTTTTAAGATACACCGTTTGAAGCATCATATTACTCCGCTTATATGACCATTATCTGGTATGAATGGCGTGCGTATGATGTAGCACAGCCGTGTAAATACACCACACCGGAGGCTATAAACGTTATTTCCACTAACAAAACAAAAATGATCGATCCCGATACAGAGTGTGAGATCGATATAACAACAATATGAGAAGAGGCCGTCTGCTTGAGATATGATGTGTTTGATATGTATACTTCCTGTTTGGCTGTCTTTCACCGTCGTCACCAACCTTTCTCTTTTTCGCTTCCTAAAGGGTATGGGACCACCACATTAGCTGGTCCTCTTATAGCACGGGTAGGCCATTCGTGATCTACCGGTAGATCATTAGGGATAATTGGTAGATCTCTAGGTAACGGAGGGGAAACAAGAGTTTTAACGCAGGTAAATTTCAGAATAGCTCTCTACAGTCGGCATTTAAAACTAGTCGTAGTTGAAAACATCAAATCTAGTAGTAGATAAAAACACAACAGCTAGGAGAAAATAAAACACCACAGCTAGTAGTATATGAAAACACCAGCCATTGTAGAAGTGAAAACACCATGCACAGCTAGTAGTAAATGGAAAAAAACCCCCAAAAGCTAGTAATAAATGAAAACACCACAGCTAGAAGTAAATGAAAACATCACAGCTAGCATAGTATATGAAAATACCACAGCTAGCACATTAGATGAAAACACCACAGCTAGCACATTAGATGAAAACACCACAGCTAGCACAGTAAATGAAAACACCACAGCTAGCATAGTAGATGAAAACACCACCGCTAGAAGTAGATGAAAACGTCACAGCTAGAAGTAAATGAAAACGATATAGCTAGCATAGTAGATGAAAACACCACAGCTAGAAGTAAATGAAAACACCACAGCTAGAGGTAATTGAAAACGTCACAGATAGCAGTAGATGAAAACACCACAGGTAGCATAGTAAATAAAAATACCACAGTTAGCGTAGTAGATGAAAACACTACAGCTAGCATAATAGATGAAAACACCACAGCTAGCATAGTAAATAGAAACGCCACAGCTAGCTTAGTAGATGAAAACACCACATCTAGCACTGTAAATAAGAACACCACAGTTAGCGTAGTAGATGAAAACACCACAGCTAAAAGTAAATGAAAACACCACAGCTAGCATAGTAGACGGAAACACCACAGATAGAAGTAAATGAAAACACCACAGCTGAAAGTAAGTGAAAACACCACAAATAGATGTAAACGAAAACACCATAGGTAGCATAGTAGATGAAAACAGCCAGTAGTAGATGTAAATATCACAGCCAGCAGTAGATATAAACATCACAGCCAGTTGTAGATATAAAATTCACAGCCAGTAGTAGGTATAAAAATCACAGCTAGTAGTAGATAAACATTACAGCCAGTAGTAGATATAAACATTACAGCCAGCAGTAGATATAAACATCACAGCCAGTTGTAGATATAAACATCACAGCCAGTAGTAGGTATAAAAATCACAGCTAGTAGTAGATAAACATTACAGCCAGTAGTAGATATAAACATTACAGCCAGCAGTAGATATAAACATCATAGCCAGTTGTAGATATAAACATCACAGCCAGTTGTAGATATAAACATCACAGCTAGTAGTAGGTATAAAAATCACAGCTTGTAGTAGATATAAACATCACAGCTAGTAGTAGATATAAACATCACAGCCAGTTGTAGATATAAACATCACAGCCAGTAGTAGGTACAAAAATCACAGCTAGTAGTAGATATAAACATCACAGGCAGCAGTAGATATAAACATCACAGGCAGCAGTAGATATAAACATCACAGCCAGTTGTAGATATAAACATCACAGCCAGTTGTAGATATAAACATCACAGCTAGTAGTAGATATAAACATCACAGCTAGTAGTAGGTATAAACATCACAGCTTATTATGACATAAATAATTATCAAAGTTTAAAAAGTAGTTGCCGTTCATAAGAATGTTAATTTTGGTCAAACTGTGATATTGTTAAACGCTGTCATTTATTTATTACCAAGCATTCCTTTTCCATGAATAGTATACAACATAATAAATGTTTTATTAATATTACATTTTAAAATGTTACATTTTGTATCAACATTACTATTTTTAAAATCATGATCTACTTGTAGTGCTTCCCTATCTTCCTGTCCACGCTCCTGTATGTGGTAACCCTATCACTAAGTGAAGCCACTGCTCACGCTTTCATTTATCTCCATGGAGACAAAGCTGAAGCTTGTAAACAGCATAATGGTAAGAAACTCTTTACTGAGTGTTACAACAGGAGGCAATCTGATCACCAGAAGACCTCCATATTCACACCAACACTTTCCTATAAGTGACAAACATGGCTGCTATATAAAGCACAGGGGAGAAAGACCACAACATGAGAGATAAGCTGTGTCAGAACAGGTGCAACGAAGTTCGTAAGACCAATAACACTCGCTAGCCACACACAGGCCCTGTTAGTTCTCGGAGATTAGGCTACTGTTTCATCCGGCCCTGTTAGATCTCGGAGATTAGGCTACTGTTTCATCCGGCCCTGTCAGTTGTCGGAGATCAGGCTACTGTTTCATCCGGCCCTGTTAGTTCTCGGAGATTAGGCTACTGTTTCATCCGGCCCTGTTAGTTCTCGGAGATTAGGCTACTGTTTCATCCTGCCCTGTTAGTTCTCGGAGATTAGGCTACTGTTTCATCCGGCCCTGTTAGTTCTCGGAGATTAGGCTACTGTTTCATCCGGCCCTGTTAGTTCTCGGAGATTAGACTACTGTTTCATCCGGCCCTGTTAGTTCTCGGAGATTAGGCTACCGTTTCATCCGGCCCTGTTAGTTCTCGGAGATTAGGCTACCGTTTCATCCGGCCCTGTTAGTTCTCGGAGATTAGGCTACTGTTTCATCCGACCCTGTTAGTTCTCTGAGATTAGGCTACTGTTTCATCCGACCCTGTTAGTTCTCTGAGATTAGGCTACTGTTTCATCCGGCCCTGTTAGTTCTCGGGGATTAGGCTACTGTTTCATCCGACCCTGTTAGTTCTCTGAGATTAGGCTACTGTTTCATCCGACCCTGTTAGTTCTCTGAGATTAGGCTACTGTTTCATCCGGCCCTGTTAGTTCTCGGAGATTAGGCTACTATTTCATCCGACCCTGTTAGTTCTCTGAGATTAGGCTACTGTTTCATCCGGCCCTGTTAGTTCTCGGGGATTAGGCTACTGTTTCATCCGGCCCTGTTAGTTCTCTGAGATTAGGCTACTGTTTCATCCGGCCCTGTCAGTTCTCTGAGATTAGGCTACTGTTTCATCCGACCCTGTTAGTTCTCTGAGATTAGGCTACTGTTTCATCCGGCCCTGTTAGTTCTCGGAGATTAGGCTACTGTTTCATCCGGGTATACAGTAAAAGGCGACTAATATGATATTCAGCACGTGGCTGGCAGACGTATCATATAAAAAACCTGATACAGAAACCACTGCTGCAAGATCACATGAATTCGTTGATGCGGGCGGGATACAAGATGGCGGCCTATTGCTTGGTGCTCCACAAGCAGCGAATTGGGAAAGGAAGAGGAAGCTACACCAAAGTAACAGATAATAAAACTGTATGAACATCACGTCAGCTACACCAGAGTAACAGATAATAAAACTGTATGAACATCACGTCAGCTACACCAGAGTAACAGATAATAAAACTGTATGAACATCACGTCAGCTACACCAGAGTAACAGATAATAAAACTGTATGAACATCACGTCAGCTACACCAGAGTAAGAGATAATAAAACTGTATGAACATCACGTCAGCTACACCAGAGTAAGAGATAATAAAACTGTATGAACATCACGTCAGCTACACCAGAGTAACAGATAATAAAACTGTATGAACATCACGTCAGCTACACCAGAGTAACAGATAATAAAACAGATAATAAAACTGTATGAACATCACGTCAGCTACACCAGAGTAACAGATAATAAAACTGTATGAACATCACGTCAGCTACACCAGAGTAAGAGATAATAAAACTGTATGAACATCACGTCAGCTACACCAGAGTAACAGATAATAAAACTATATGAACTTCACGTCAGCTACACCAGAGTAACAGATAATAAAACTGTATGAACATCACGTCAGCTACACCAGAGTAACAGATAATAAAACTGTATGAACATCACGTCAGCTACACCAGAGTAACCGATAATAAAACTGTATGAACATCACGTCAGCTACACCAGAGAGTATGAACATCACGTCAGCTACACCAGAGTAACCGATAATAAAACTGTATGAACATCACGTCAGCTACACCAGAGTAACAGATAATAAAACTGTATGAACATCACGTCAGCTACACCAGAGTAACAGATAATAAAACTGTATGAACATCACGTCAGCTACACCAGAGTAACAGATAATAAAACTGTATGAACATCACGTCAGCTACACCAGAGTAACAGATAATAAAACTGTATGAACATCACGTCATAATGCAGCCAAATCAGCGACCACCACAAGCGTTCAATAGGTGAACGTCGGCCTGAGAGGAAGGTGGATAGAGAATGTTAAAAATGCACTGCAGAACTAGCCAAAATTGCAGATAGTTCCTTGAGGATACCTACACCAGAGCACAAACTGATGATACCTACACCAGAGCACAAACTGATGATACCTACACCAGAGCACAAACTGAGGATACCTACACCAGAGCACAAACTGAGGATACCTACACCAGAGCACAAACTGAGGATACCTACACCAGAGCACAAACTGAGGATACCTACACCAGAGCACAAATTGAGGATACCTACACCAGAGCACAAACTGAGGATACCTACACCAGAGCACAAACTGAGGATACCTACACCAGAGCACAAACTGAGGATACCTACACCAGAGCACAAACTGAGGATACCTACACCAGAGCACAAACTGAGGATACCTACACCAGAGCACAAACTGAGGATACCTACACCAGAGCACAAACTGATGATACTTACACCAGAGCACAAACTGATGATACTTACACCAGAGCACAAACTGATGATACCTACACCAGAGCACAAACTGATGATACCTACACCAGAGCACAAACTGAGGATACCTACACCAGAGCACAAACTGAGGATACCTACACCAGAGCACAAACTGAGGATACCTACACCAGAGCACAAACTGATGATACTTACACCAGAGCACAAACTGATGATACTTACACCAGAGCACAAACTGATGATTCTTACACCAGAGCACAAACTGAGGATACCTACACCAGAGCACAAACTGAGGATACCTACACCAGAGCACAAACTGAGGATACCTACACCAGAGCACAAACTGAGGATACCTACACCAGAGCACAAACTGAGGATACCTACACCAGAGCACAAACTGAGGATACCTACACCAGAGCACAAACTGAGGATACCTACACCAGAGCACAAACTGAGGATACCTACACCAGAGCACAAACTGAGGATACCTACACCAGAGCACAACCTCATACAACGGTGGTTTCTGTAGCAATTTGTGTTACATTATGAGGTTGACAGCCTCATGTACAACCTCATATTAGTGACATATTACAGACAATGTATCATCAAAATAAGAATACAAAAGCTAGCGGACCTTTTATTGCTTTGGGAAACATATAGTGACTAAATGAAATCAAGGCCAATACAAAAATCAGAAGTTTCAATTCAAGTGTCAAGTCAGTACTATTGTATGGCTCTGAAACATGGAGAACAACAAAAACAACAACCAAAAACAACAGACTTTCACTAATGTGGAACTGATAACAGAAACTAGAGAAGCGCCAGCGGAACAGGAGATGAGAGGAAGACGCTGGAGATGGATAGGACACACACTGAGAACACTTGTTGATAGCATTACAAGGTAGTCCTTGTTCTGTAAACCCCAGGGTAAGAGAGGTACAGGCAGACCAGGGAACACATGGAGAAGAAAACTGGAGACAGACATGAAGAAAACATGGAAAGATCTTGAGCAGATGGCACGTGACAGGAAGTTTGTTGAAAGCCTTTGCTCCTTGGGTAGCTGAACGGATGATGATGATGATGATGATGATGATGATGATGATGATGATGATGATGATGATGATGATGATGATGATGATGAACGAGCAGTAGTTCTTATCTTTCAGTGTCTCATCAGAGACCTCATGGAACTATCCAGAAGTGAAGATAGTAATGTCTCAAAAATCTGCTTCTTGAAAGCTCTTCACTGGTACTTCAATGGCTTTATAAGAAAATAAACGTGTATTCAAGAACTATCTAAAACTAAGAACTATAACTTACAAAAAAAATCAATAGTCCCTATCAGAACGAAATCTGCTTTACTACACGATGCTTTACGGTACAGGCTGCCATTATAAACAGAAGGAAAATAAAATGTATAACTTGCCCAACTCGTAACTATGAAATTCATTACAGTAGTTACGCTCAAATTATGCTTCTGAGCTGAAGGTTTTATGTTGGCATTTGTGGTAGCGCTTGCTGCTTGCTGTTTACATTCACTGAAATAAATGTTTATGGAAGTTATAAATCTCGTCACTTTGTTTACCTGGGCTGCAAACGTTGAAAATTAGGTCATCAAAGCGCGTGTTTTATGTACTTCCATGCACTGTAGTTTGAATGTGTTATATTCTTTTCTTTCCTTCTCTCATTCTTGCTAGTTTTTTTTTGTTCTACTTATTTCTTCTCTTTTCTCATTTTCACGTTGTTCCATTAAAAAAAATATTTGTTGTCTTTTCAACGTCCAATTTTTTTTCCTTTTTATCTTATTAAATGACGTCATAAGTAGCCGTAGGAAGTGCGTGTGAATAAATAAATAAAAACTTGCAAGCTAAAGCAGACGATTGGATACAGCCAGACTAACAGACAGGAATTTGGTCATGAAGACATGCAATGGTAGTTTAAATCCTCATACTAAGAAACGCAGAGATTTGGTAGTGGAGGAAATAAGAGACAGAGGAAGGTAAGAGGAGGCATGAAGCAGTTCAAGAAGAACACGTTCAACGGACTACAGGGGCCAGGAGCTCTGCACACTTCCTTGACATGGAACGATTTACGACATATGACACCTGTTGGGGTCGTTCATTCTAGTGGTAAAGAACTTCATTACGCGAATGGTTGCAAAGGAACAAAAATGTCAGAAAATGTTCTTCAAAACGAACTCCAACAAGTAGTGTTTAACTGGTCACTTACTGGCAGCACACAAGTCTGTGATGACTGTACATATATTTTATTTAACGTGACACATACGGAGTGGAACAGACAAGACGATCATGGTTACAGATTACAGATGCAAATGTCATACTTTAAAGTTGCTGATCATACTCTTAAATTCTTGGAGATTCTTCAACAATCAAGTCCTCTTCTATCCAAGTGAGCTGAGGATCACTTCTGTTACCCGCTAATATACATTTACAATGAAGTCCGTTGACCTTCTTCCAAGGACGTCTATCGTGGTAAACGGATTCATGTTCAAGGATCAATCTTTGATATCATACCCGTAAAATTCCCAGACTTTCTTCATACAATACTTATGTAGCATATATATAATCCAGACAAAGTCATACACGGCAATACAATCAGGTTAGAGTCTTCTGTTGACTAACCTCTCCCAAAATCCATGCCATGACTTTGGCATTGGCGAAACGGCATATTAAAACGTGTGAAGCATACAAAATCAATTAACTTCGTTTCCTCGTAGGTATCCCCCCTCTACGGTAATTCAAACAAGGCAATCGACTCCGTTTGTCCATTCTAGGAATGACATACTACGATGGATCCCCGCTAGACCATAACTAGGAGCGGCCTGATACTTTGATTTAACTCAATAAACATTCAATGTGAAATGGGGCGACACTTACATGATACTTCCACTATTGGCTTCGACATGAAGACCAATATATATATCAATAGAAATAATGGCTTCCACCAACTTGCCACGAATACAAGAAATATTCCACGGACATCAACATGGTCCGTACTGCCCCATACAAAACATGACGTCACAATCCCTAAACTAGGTTACCCGTGCGTCCAAAGCAACTCACACTGCATTGTGCACGTCAGTGCGTGAATCAATCGAACGCACAAATAATATAACTATATTAAGACTGGTGCGTACATTTGGCAGGACCGAAGACTAACCCCTTAGGTAATAAATGTACGTAACAGCTCCCTTATTACCTCCCCTTAAAAAAATTAATTCTATTAATTTTTTTGAACTTAGTACCCGAGAGAGGTGAGTCAAAACTACCACAAGATATATGAAATGCATAAAGTTATACCATATTAAGAAAAGAATATTAAACGAAATCAATATAACTAAATGATAGTATGCATTAAAGCACACATCCACAATCGACCTACTTTGGAACGATGTGGTAATATTCGAAGTAAAAACAAGTTGAAAATGAAAAATGAAAAAAAACCATAAAAAAAAGATGATAATAAAATTCAACTAAGTTTTCAAAAAAAAAAAAAATTTGAAACATATGATTTCAAAAATGAAAATGAACAGCAACACTGATGATGATCAATGACAAGAGAATCAATAAAACAGAAAAATTGAAAATACAATGTGCAAAAATGAAGCAATGCAAAATTAAACACTTTAAGAATCAACACCCTTAATGTTTTCTAACACTAGTACGGTTGACTAGTGATCTAACAGTGAGATATCATAACTAAGACCCGTGAATGCAGGTATTACGTGACAACTAAGAAAGTTAGTATGTGTGTGATCCATAATCAATTAAATAGATTAAATTGAATTATTCTAATTTAATATATTTCTTAATTACCAACAAACAACCAGTTACTAATATATTCTAAGTAATTCCAATATCACTATCAATATGTCAATGTTCAGTTACAACTAGTTAGTAATCGACGAGACGATCTTCTCAATGTTCCATACACGATAAAATATATTCTCGAACACGATATGTAATGTAATATGTTCCATAGGAATAACAAATGTATATTTGTCGCTCTTAACAATGTTTCCCTACTAATAAAAAGTTACTGTAGTACCAATGTTCCCGTACTAATAAAATGTTACTCTAATACCACTGTTCCCGTTCTAATAAAACGTTACTATAGTATCAATGTTCCCGTACTAATAAAATGTTACTACACAAGAAGTAATGTTATAATCTATAAGTAAGTATATCCTAAAAGTTATACTTATACGAATACTTCAGTTATATAACCAGTCTTTATAGATGTACAATCAATGATAATGTACAAAGTTATTCATGTTATCGGTGAGGATGTTTCAACATCTGGAAGTGGTTTAGTTTCGACAAGTTCGCTTGGGCATCTCGACAAACAGTCTGCGAACACATTCTTCACTCCAGGAATAGCTCGTATTTCAAAATTGAATGGTTGAAGCGCTATAGCGTAACGCGCTGACCTCGATGATTTAACGTTCTTCGTGTTCAGTGCGGTAAGAGCTTTTTGGTCAGATTCCACCACAAAGTGTGAGCCGAGGAGGTAACGTTCCAGTTTTGTGATTGCCCATACTAATGCGAGGAGCTCTTTATCCAGAACGGAGCATTTAAGTTCGCTCTCCGTAAGTTTTCTGGACACGTACATCACCGGAAATAAGGTGCCGTTATATTCCTGCATCAAAACTGCAGCAATAGCGTAAGAAGATGCATCACTGCGAAGAATGAAAGTGAGATTTTTGTTAGGCAACCTCAAAAAAGTTTCATTTGAAAAAAATCGTTTTATATAGTCTAACGCCGTTTGGTGATCCTGCGACCACTTTATTACATTAGATGTGCCTTTCTTCAGTAGAGACGAAAAAGGTGCAGTTATAGTAGACAAATGAGGGATGAATTTTGAATAGAACTGTATTAGTCCTAAAAGAGATCTAACTTGTTTTTTTGTCTTAGGTGCCGAGATGTTTAAAATTTTAGAGACGTTACTGTCTTCTGTATACATGAAACCATGACCTATGCGGTGACCCAGAAATGAGATGTCATGAAAACCGACAAAAGCCTTTGAAGGTTTCGCTGTTAAGTTATAATCCCGTAAGGTAGAAAGTAAAGCTTTTAATCCATGAATATGTTCATCCCAAGAGTCACTGAAAAGACAGATGTCATCTATATAAGTAATGACATCGGGACGATGAGACAATATGCGGCGCATCATGCGTACAACGGTAGCTGGCGCATTCATTAATCCGAATGGCATAAAATTCCATTGAAAAAGACCCCGTGGCGTCGAGAAAGCGGTGAATGGCTTTGCTTTAGGAGTGAGTGGCACTTGCCAATAGCCCTTTGAAAGGTCAAATTTCGAAAAGAATGTGGCATGAGATAATTTCTCCAATAAGTCGTCTAAAAGAGGTAACGGTTCCGCATCGAATTTTGTAACTTTGTTTAATTTCCTGTAATCTACGCAAAGACGTATATTGTTGTCCTTCTTCCTAATGATTACCATAGAAGAAGAATATGGTGATGAAGATGGTTCAATTATATTTAATTGAAGCATCTCATCCAATTCCTTATCAACCTTATCACGAAAGTGTAAAGGGATAGGATATGGGCGAACTCGAATAGGCGTATCGTCAGTCAGAATAATGTCATGTTGGATGACTGACGTATGACCTGGGATGTCAGTGAGGACATCCTCATACGAGTGTAGAATATATAGAGACTTGCTGACGTTGATCAGCCGAAAGAGTAGATGAGATTGTAACATCATTCCATTTCTCAGTGGAATGGAGTGGTACAACTGGTATTGGTAGTTGTACATCATCGAAAGAAGATTCTTCTTCTTGGATGACTGACAAACTAGAATAATGTTGAATAGGAGGTGTAGGATCGTCAGTTGCCTGGAACACTGACTGTAGATAATCAGGACGTGAGTAATACTCCTTCAACATGTTAATGTGGAAGGTTTTATGTTTACCATTAACATCAACGATGTAGTCGACATCGGATATTCTTGAGATGATCCTGAAAGGACCTCTCCAGGTAATTAAAAGACGATTGTTATGCGCAGGGAGTAATACAAAAGCTTCGTCACCAGGAATAAGCTGGCGAAGACGTCTATACTTGTTTGCAAATAGACGAGCTTTTTCTTTGGCTTGTTCGGATGATGCAGTAGCTAGTCTACAAGCATCTATGATTCTCTTTCTCAGAGAGATCACATACTCATAAGAGGATTGAGTTTCCTCTTCAATATTCTCGTCAACCAATAAGTCGTGGATTAACGACATCGGACCGCGTGGTTGCATGCCAAAAACTAGCTGGAATGGAGAAAACCCCGTGGCTTGATTTTGTACTTCGCGATACGCGAACAGAGCAGCGGGTATGACCCGATCCCAGTCTTGGGGATGGTCTTGGGCCTGGTCATCTTACCCAACAACTGCTTGAGTGTCCTATTGAGACGCTCAATTAACCCATTTGACATCGGATGATAAATAGAACTAAGAGATCTGTCTATACCTAATGTCTTCATAACTTGAGACATGGATTCAGAAATGAACTGAACCCCATGATCCGACAAGATTTTCCGTGGAAAACCAATGCGTGAGAAGATTAACATCAATGCCTCTGCTACACTGGCAGATGAAGTGTTCTTGAGAGGGATGGCCTCAGGCCAACGAGTGCACATATCAATGCACGTAAGAATATGCGTATGCCCTCTAGCAGATGGAAGCATCGGACCAATAATGTCTATAGCCATTTTATCAAATGGTCTAATCGGGATGTCCGCAGCTTGAATAGGAGCCGCATGAAATGGACCCCGTACCTTAACTTCCTGACATATCAAACAGGACCGACAATAGAGAGTGATGTCCCTATGGACGCCTGGCCAGTAGAATGCCGAAAGCACTCTGGATTTGGTACGCGAAAAACCCATATGGCCCGCACATTGCGAGTCAGTCGCATGACGTAATATACGAGATCTCATAGAGGATGGGACTAAGATCTGATAACATAAGGATGAATCCTTTTCCCGTATTACTCTAACCAAAATCCCATTTTTAAGTATAAAGTCATGTCTACATTTTGCAAGTTTGTTGCTGGTATTCTTTTTGTTCACATACTGAAAATTTTTTTTTAATGAATCATCATTCTTTTGCAATGTTGCAAACAACTCCCGTGAAATAGGAGCATCATCATCACAAGTGGTATGAACTGTAGGTTCAATAGGTGTATCATGCGACATATTAGTAGCTTGCGCTCTAGTCACTACTGCATTTGCAGTTTGAATATGTCGCTCTTCCCATTCAGCTATTTGCTGTGGTGTACACTCTTTAATACCATGTATGCGACCAAGTATTACATCACAAATTGGATTCGGAAGGAGACATGCCTGGATCTTTCCTGAAAAAAATGGTGTTATTAAGGTCAATAATAGCAGTGGGAAATGTTTCAACGGTGCCACCAAAAGTCACACACTTGACAACCCTGCCCGTGGCACAACTTGGGTTGATCAGCGAAGTCCGGACGCCCACAGTACTACAACCTGAGTCAAATAGGAGAGAGCATGAAATGTTGTTGACAAATCCCTTGTTAAACTTAAGAGAGCCCTGTCCCTGGTGTACTGACGCAGCAGTGGCCGTACAGACTACAGGTAGACTAGGCAAGGTATGTCCGCAACGCAGCGTCGTGATCGCCTTAGGCTGGAAAAGAGTCGAGCATTCTGGACAGTCTTTCACCTGGGTACAATCAAGAGAACAAGACATAGCATTGTGAGTTTCAGCTACTTTACCCTGTTCAATGTTAGCCTGTGTATCACTTAAAGCGACATTAGAATGTCTACCCGCATTACTCGACGATCTATCTCTACGACGCGATCGATTTTGATTATTTGCATTAAAATTGCCATAATTGTCGTTTCTGCTTGAGTTAAAATTTGGATGAGTCCGATAATTTGTATAATTAAAGTTATGATGTTCTTTAAAATTTTTATTCCAAGAACCTTGTCTGTTTTGCGGACCCTGAGATCTTGATCTCCAGTTTTGTTTATTATAATGTCCTTGATTATTTTTAAAATTATTGTTACCAAAATCTCGCGATCTGTGAGCTTGGTTCCAAGAAACATTAAATGGAGCAGATTGTTAAAATTGCTTCCCTTTGTAAAAGTTATCATTGTTAAAATTGTAATTATTTCCCTTATTGACATACCTGTCAGCACTAAAGGAACGATTTCGTGAAAAATTGTTTTGTTGTGCTGCAAAAGCAACAGGCAATTCATTCTTAATCTGTGCATTACTTAGATCCATGGTTGGGTGAGCAGTGCAGAAATTTTTTGCATGTTCTTCTAAGTCTTTCATTGATAAAGGTTTCCGTTCGTGTAAAAATGCGAGAAATGTAGGATTTACAGACGATAGTACCTTATCGCGCATCAGTAAATCGAAGAGACCTTCATACGACTTTTCAATTTTGGATAATTCGATCCATCTTTCTAGGGTTAGTCGTATTTGTGACAGAAAATCACTGAAATTTCTGCTTGATTGCGGTAGTAGTAATGTACGAAATCTTAATCGGTATTCATCTTCTGTCATTTGAAATTTCTTCAGAAGTGCGGCTCTAAGAGCATTATAATCATTCTTCTCATTAATACTGGTAGTATGATAAACTGCTAAAGCATCCCCAGTAAGTAACCTGGATAAATATGTGCAATACAGTGTTTTATCCACGTTATAAGACCTACAAGTGGCCTCAAATCTATCTAGGAAAAATATTACGTCATCCGACGGGGGATTAAATTTAGGTAATTTAAGGTGAATTTCCTTAAAATGATCATGTCTGGATGAAGTTTGGCTTTCAAAAGTTCTCTGAGAATTAGCTTCCTGAGTTAACCTAAGTCTCTCATATTCTGACTCTGCTAATTTTAGTTCATGCTGTCGTTTTTTATCATTCTCTTCCATCTCAAGCTGAAGTCGTAATGTATTTTGTTCAGCTATTAATCTTCTTTCTTCCATTTCCTTTTGTTTATTTTCCATTTCCTTTTGTTTAACTTCCATTTCCTTTTGTTTAACTTCCATCTCAATTTTAAGTCTTTCTTCAGCCTCCCTTTGCTTCTGTTCTGCCTCTCGCTGAAATCGTTTCTCTTCTAATTCAGCGGCTAATCTCATTTTTTTTCTCCTCTTCCTCAGCTATAAATTTCCTCTTCTTTTCATCCTCCTCAGCCTCAATCCGTTTTTGATCTGCCTCAAATTGAAGTTTTTCTAGTCTTAAAGTTTCTAACTTTCTCTGTTCGGCTTCTATTTCTTGAGCTTTCTTATATTCTGCAAGTGCAAATGCTTTTGCTTCATCAGGAGCCATCTGAAGAGCTTTTGCTTGCTTAATGAAATAATCTAGTGAATACATTATGCTTTATAAGTAGACACAATACTCTTGATTTATAAAATGATAATTAATCAATGTAAATTAATTAACCTTGTTACTATAACAAGTGTTCTTCGTTCCTGTCCTAGAACGGTATCTTTTGTTATCATATAGTTATGAAATATATCAATAATCAATATAGTAATTTATGTAATGAAATGTCATGAAAGCAACAACGTGAAAGACAATAGAAACATTACCGACAAGACACGATAATCAAAGACGAGTGAACACAATCGTAGAAATCAACAAAAATAGAAATGTGTAACTAAAATAGAATATCGTAAAAATTTACGATGACAACTACGATCAGATACTCAACAGGACAATTGACAATACAGTGTAAAAACATAGGTTTTGTAAAAAACTGAACGACAGGAAAGGTGAGACGGACGCATAATACAAACAAAATTCATCATAAAACTAAATACGAGTAAAAATAACTACGAGAACAACAATTAAAACTTGACGGAACAGCTAAACAGATACTATTATAAGGAACAATTAGCGATCGGAACTTCGGCAAGGTTTCTAGCCTTGGACCGGAATTATCGCTCAATTGAAACTTACAAGTTGAGCCCTACAGAACGTCTGACGAAGAGCCCGAATTGGCTTCGAGATGGATCTCGTTCGTCAGATCAACCTCCCTACCTCCCACGACGAATGTACAACATATAACATATAACATGGAAAATTTAAAGATGGACATAAGTATATAAGGCACAGCTAAAAGTAATAAAATGTACAACGAAAGCACGTTATACTCATCTCGCGTGTGCCGGGAAAAAAACAATGTGCCTCGTCTCCGTGGATGTACGTCTGAGGATAAAATACTTCGCTCTGCGTATATAATAACAGCTCGCACGTAATAATGACGAATAGGTGATCCCAAGGCAGTCAGTCACTGTAAAACTTGACGTGGAGGTTGATTGATGACCTTGAGCATTTGGTAACCGTAAGTTGATTCTGATTCATCATCACACTAGGTTCCAAGTTTGAGATGTTGTCGCCTTGAAAGTTCAAATCTTCTTTTCAACCGATACTTGGATTGAGTACGTTCCTGTGAAATTATTTATTTCCAGACCACACTGGCATACCATTTACTGTTGGGGTCGTTCATTCTAGTGGTAAAGAACTTCATTACGCGAATGGTTGCAAAGGAACAAAAATGTCAGAAAATGTTCTTCAAAACGAACTCCAACAAGTAGTGTTTAACTGGTCACTTACTGGCAGCACACAAGTCTGTGATGACTGTACATATATTTTATTTAACGTGACACATACGGAGTGGAACAGACAAGACGATCATGGTTACAGATTACAGATGCAAATGTCATACTTTAAAGTTGCTGATCATACTCTTAAATTCTTGGAGATTCTTCAACAATCAAGTCCTCTTCTATCCAAGTGAGCTGAGGATCACTTCTGTTACCCGCTAATATACATTTACAATGAAGTCCGTTGACCTTCTTCCAAGGACGTCTATCGTGGTAAACGGATTCATGTTCAAGGATCAATCTTTGATATCATACCCGTAAAATTCCCAGACTTTCTTCATACAATACTTATGTAGCATATATATAATCCAGACAAAGTCATACACGGCAATACAATCAGGTTAGAGTCTTCTGTTGACTAACCTCTCCCAAAATCCATGCCATGACTTTGGCATTGGCGAAACGGCATATTAAAACGTGTGAAGCATACAAAATCAATTAACTTCGTTTCCTCGTAGGTATCCTCCCTCTACGGTAATTCAAACAAGGCAATCGACTCCGTTTGTCCATTCTAGGAATGACATACTACGATGGATCCCCGCTAGACCATAACTAGGAGCGGCCTGATACTTTGATTTAACTCAATAAACATTCAATGTGAAATGGGGCGACACTTACATGATACTTCCACTATTGGCTTCGACATGAAGACCAATATATATATCAATAGAAATAATGGCTTCCACCAACTTGCTACGAATACAAGAAATATTCCACGGACATCAACATGGTCCGTACTGCCCCATACAAAACATGACGTCACAATCCCTAAACTAGGTTACCCGTGCGTCCAAAGCAACTCACACTGCATTGTGCACGTCAGTGCGTGAATCAATCGAACGCACAAATAATATAACTATATTAAGACTGGTGCGTACATTTGGCAGGACCGAAGACTACCCCCTTAGGTAATAAATGTACGTAACAACACCTCAACGACTCAGCGTTATTATCAAATCAAATTATGATCTTCTAACATCGGCTGTAAATCTTGTGACACTGGAAAAATCTGAAAATGCTCACTTCTCATTGTGCCAAGAGAAGCAGAAATTTGAACAAGTACTCTCAGCATGCAAGGTGTCGCTAGGACAAGGCCGATATGCACGGCAACATATGAACTAGCTGCTACAGCAGACTTGGCAAGGTTGAAGGTGAACATTCAGAACGAGTGCTACAAATACATACTTTCTGAAAGCAGGAAAGTCAACACATCCCATGTGAAATATTTAACTGGAATTGGTTTCCCAGGATTCCTGGGTACAAATCTGCTACGAACGTAACGCAACAACAAAAGTATTATTGACAATATAGAGTTATTATTATTTAACTTTTCACTTCCTAAGAAGTTAGCACCGAAGCATTGACGTACTACTGCAATGATAATGTATGTGGCAATTGACGTACTACTGCAATGATAATGTATGTAGCAATTGACGTACTACTGCAATGATAGTGTATGTAGCAATTGACGTACTACTGCAATGATAGTGTATGTAGCAATTGACGTACTACTGCAATAATAGTGTATGTAGCAATTGACGTACTACTGCAATAATAGTGTATGTAGCAATTTATTGACATTGAAAGGTTGCCATCCACGTGCACAATGTCACATTAGTCACCTATTACGACACGTCTGAAGCTGCAGTAGTCCTATTAATTCTTTGTCTCCCCACAGACTCCCCCGGGATTACGGGACATTGAGAAATCTCCCCACAGACTCCCCCGGGATTACGGGACATTGAGAAATCTCCCCACAGACTCCCGGAAACTGTAAGGGACAGTGAGAACATAAAGGTGTGTTTTTTATTTAAGATAACACCAGGTGTTACACCGATCTGCTTTAACATAAATAACTGTATCTTTGTCTTATACTACATACAGTTATATCCATCTAACAATACCTTATACCACATATAGTTATATCCATATCAGAAATCTTTTAACAAATATAGTTAACTCTATTTCTGATCATACAAATGTACATATTTAAATCTTATAACACGCGTGTTTTTATTTGTCTCTAACAACGCATGCATACAGTTTTACCTACCTCTACAGACTCTGAGATACAAAAATACGTATGCATATAGCAGTATGAGAAATATGTTCCACTTTTTTAAAAGCTCTTAGAAAGCTCCTCACAAAACATGCACAGCACTGAAGAACATTTATTGACACAAATTGGTAAGAAACCTGGTCTTAAAATCCAGGCTTTTCACAACTGTGAACCCAACTAGCGTCATACAACAGTCTGTTCTGGTCTTGAAAAAGCTTTCATAGCCCATTCAATGGCTGGGACGTTACGTAAAGTCCGTGGTTTGTTTGTCTAGTTTTTATATTTTACCTGGCAGGTGTCAAATAAAGCAGTGGAGCGTAGGGTAACAAACCAAAGACGCGAACAAGTCAAATTTAGCAGCACGTGGCTGTACTCATCAGGCGTTTAGCGAAACGTATACAGGGCCTATAGATAAGTATCCAAGAGCATAATCTCCTTCTACTTCAAGTATCATGCTTGCTGGCGTAGGCAATCATGTATAACCTTTTATTCCCCAGTGCTCATTATCAGTTCTGTGGTTGCCTTCTTGTCATGCCATGATGAGACTCTTCGGGAGGTTTCTAAATGGTGCGAGGAAACCAGCTCCGAGGTCAATTCTAACAAAGCCTGTTTGTTGTGATGCTCCTTAAATAACTCCATACTGAAAGCAGATCATCCAGACATTACTCTCAGTGCACAGAAAATTTAAAGGCAAGACAAGCTGAAATATCTTAGAGCAACATTCGATCACGGGCTATCGTACAAGTACCACGTTGATCATATACAGAAGTACAAGAGAGGTCTGGCAGCCCTACAAATAATGGCTGCAGTGCACCTGGAACAGAGACTATTGTTTCTCCTGTAACATGAGCTAGTCATATCAGTAATCGAGTATGGTCTGGGAATACTTGTCGTGAGAAATTCTAATCCACATATATAAATTATCAGGTAAATGTAAAGCCTAACAAATAAATTTAATAAAAGGAAAGAAGAATGGTAAAGAACAGTGCTGTCACAATGACTGTACTCGAAATCCCCCTTGTTTTCTACTTCGTCTGCAAATTGTAACGTTTCACGTTGATAGTAAAAGCCTACTGCTTCAATACCCGCTTTCTACGATAAAACATGTGCTGCATTTCTAAGAAAAACCTTGAGATACGCAGGTTGACCTAGATTTAAAATTCCATTCATGTCTTTTTATACACTACGTTACCTAAAACGAAAGACAGATGGACTAAAGATAGAAAGAAGGGAGGGCTGAAAGCAGGGACGCAGGCAATACTACCACAGTCGCGCGATACACAATTACTACCATCACGCGTGTAAGGCCACAAGCACTAGCTTTTTTTCAAATCGACAGTGATAAACAACACTACCCATACCAGAGTTAGGTTTTTAAATCCTGAAAAACGCTTATTAGGAAATATGACATTATACTGGTTTACGTTTGAAAACATTACAGTACCCAGACACCACATCGTATTCGAAGTAAACAGGAGGTAGAAGAAAGTGCATATTTTGAACGCAGCCACTTAGCTCCTTTAAATTTGTATATTTGGGTTCCTTAGGACTTGCTGACAAAGAATATGTTAAACGTTACGCAAATAGTCTAGGAATTACCAAATTATAGCCAAAAGAAATAGTGAGGGATGTCAGACAACACCCAAATCAGAATCGCTCAGTGGCAGATTTTCACCCCACCATTGTACGGGAAATGGGTCTCCATGTTAAATCCGATTTGATTGGAGCGCAATAAATGTAAGGCTAAACACGATTAGTCGGGCTATAAATACTAACTTTCGTTGTCAGGGGAAACGGGAGTAGGAGTACTTTTTTCAAACGATTGGGTAGACATGGCACGATTGGTTAGACCTGCCAATATAGTCAATTAGAGGCGTCAGGTCACCACCACATTTGCAAATAAACTTACTACAGAACCAGTGCGTTGAGCACCAGTGCATATTTTTCTAAATAAAAGCCTGGGACATCGGCAGATCGAAATTGTGTTATATTCAGTGCCAGTCAACGTAATTCTGTATTATTTCCATGAATTGTGGTAAGCTTGAAATATTTGATATCTTTTAATGAAAATTGAATGTAAATTGATAATTTATGTCTGTATATATGTGTGGTTCAGTAGCGAACATGAGGTAAAGCCTCTATAGTGCTCCAGCCTGAACAGAAGGTGTCGGAGGAAAGTAAAACTACATGGAATTGCCAAACAGTACACTGACACCTAGGTTATTGACTAGAAAGAAATAATGCTGGAATTGCAGAGGCGTAGTAATCATTAGGGAGGAATATACTGGTGTAAATTATTTCAGATGAAGCTGACAGTTGGCCTACCGCTCTGAACTCAGTGTTTGTTATGTATTGTGCTCAGTGTAGAAATAGAGTATAAATTAGTTCTGAAGTAGGAGGTACAACCTTCTTGTTTCAGGGACCGTGGTCCAAAAGTTATTGAAGCAGCACCTGGTCAGAGCTTTGCTGAATCCAGAGGCGGACAGCATACTCCTTGGTCCATATAGCAAACAGTGAGGTGTCTCCAGAACACAGGGGAGCAATCGAGCAGAGGAGTCTTTTCCTGCCGACATCACGAAAGATAAGCCTATGTGGCCAGCGGAGCTCAACATTATGTAACCCCATCTTAAACTGACATTGTATAAAAATAAGAGGGGAAATTAATTGTTTTAATGCCAGGAACTGAGAACATCTCCAATACTAGTTCCAACAGAAACAAACACTTGAAGTCATGATGACAAATACCAACATAGCTTGAAAAACAAAACCAGTATTACCTCATAGTACCACTACAAAACTGACACACATAAGATAATATTAATAAAATATGTCACTACAAGATTCATATTGATAAATTCTGTACATATAACTTGTAATTAAAATTGATTGTGATTCCTGGTTCACTTTGTATTTGAATCAGGACACATATATATTAATGAAAAGTACTTAATACATATTGATATTTGAAAATTTACCAGTGACTCATTTAAGATAGTCTCATAGAGTGTTATATGTATGTGAGTGTCAAACTGTTCTCAAGTGTGGTGGAATAAATTAAATTGTTTATCTGTCTGTTATTGTTGTGACTTACACTTCATCATTTACAAAACCCTAGACATTCAACGTAGTCATCACAATATTCCAGAATAATTCTGACTGAGGTATAAATATGTGGTAGCAAGTAAGGTCATCTGTAATACACTACACTTATTAGATACAGATACCTTCACAGCTGATCTCAGTCAGTACACTAAGTCCCCTATAAATATTTATAATATCCCACTTTACCACAATACTCACGCTGTCAGTATTACAATGTGAGCGACTGGAACGCATTCAAAATGAAGGGATGCTTATAATCTTGGTCTGTACGCGAGATACCCCCATTGTGACGATGCAATACATTCTTGGATTGCTGTCTCGATTAGATCCAGATGTACGATGGCCCAGGCAAAACCCTATAAGCGAGTAACCTCAGACAAAAGGCACCCCCTGCATGGAAAAATAGCTGACATCAAGGGAGCAATAATAAATACATGGATGGTGCACTTCACAGTGAGATAAAACTGCGAAAATTGTCAGGCTATTTTCCCCTCAATGTTGTTATGAATCTAATCAGAAAGATCCAATCACTTCAAACAGGTCGGGTGTGGCACTTTCAAAATATTTTTTACATGGAAAAATTTTACAAAAGGTCACGTCTCCCATGTATGGTAATATGATGTCTTGCATACACTCCCACCAACATATTTGTAGACTCATATTGTCTAAAATGTAATAAATCCATGATTACTTTTAACCAAGTGACCGGAAGCGATTATATCACACTTGTCTACCCACAGGTGTCACACAGACAGTAATCTCGTTATCTGTCGTATGAGTACGCAAACTCCGTGTCTTATCGGTGATTTCAGCCGATAGCGCTGGCCGATGTACGTGTTAATCTGCCGCGACTATAACCAACAATCTGGGTAGCGCCAAGCAAATGTGATGTATCATATCAGCCGCTCCTTGCAAATGTGACATTTATCACCTACAGGGTGCTTTGATACATTCAAATATCTGCTACTTAGCAGAAAAATAACGAAGAAAGAAAGAGAGTGAAGAAAAGTGCGATACTTGACAGCACATAATAGAAATCAGTACCACAAATGTACCGACACTGCCGGAGAGAACCAAAGATCGCTAAGAGGTCGTCCATTTCGCCACAGAGAGGATGCATCCGTCATGTATACAACCAGCGCGCAACAGGAGCAACTAGTCTTCATACCCTTCGACATTAGCTGAGGGAGACTGAGCACCTGTGGGTTTGACCAGATTGCAATGATGTCGATTCTGAACAATAATAACAACAACAACATGCCATGCTATGACACTGTCGAGTTTTTTCTTTCGTTGTGCATCGTTATCTATTCTCCCGCAAATATTTCCAGTTATTCAAATATTGTCCAGCTTCCTTCATAACAGGTTCACAGAAAATGGATACTACCTTCTAAAATCAGACATAAACTCCTTTCTACAAGGTCTGAAACTTCACGTCGATCAAGTCTAGAGAAAATGGATGCTACCTTCTAACGTCAGAAATAAACTTCCTTTCTACAATATCTGGAACTTCACGTCAATCAAGCCTAGAGACAATGGATGCTACCTTTTAAAGTTAGAAATACACTTCCTTTCTACAATGTCTGGAACTTCATGTCAATCAAGCCTAGAGACAACGGATGCTACCTTCTAACGTCAGAAATAAACTTCCTTTCTACAATGTCTGTGTTATGATTAAAATTCATAACGATTGTGCCTATTATATGGTTAGCTCAACAGGGCTCTTTGTTTGTTTATTTTATACGGGTCACTGATAAAGACGGGTGAGTGACGTTAAGCCAATATGCTTGGCTGGCGCACGTGAAACTAGAGTGGCAGAAGTGCGGGGCCTTATACGACTGTGTGTCATGGCGAGTGGACGTATGTGTTTTAGCTCCTGATTGTTAAAAGTGTTTATAATGGAGTTATGTTATCACTGATACATCAAGATCTTCGGTGAGATGTATCTAGTTATCTGTATTGACCAGAAGTATAATTGCTCAGTGTCGAGTGTTCATAGAAATATATCATATTGAGAACTAAAGGACAGCGTTCCTGACATGAACTGACTGCCTACGGTATATCGTTTTCTGCATATTATCTGCCATTCTATGTTGGCTTGAACTATTTATTTGTGGAGCTGCGTGCCGTCCTAAATAAATTGTATATTGTCAACTTCGTCAGTTGTGACTCAAATAATTCTGAGTGGTGTGGGCTGGTTGCGGTGTCTGAGAGTTTACTACCCTAGACGTCATTTTGGCCATAGGAACCTTCCTGTTACTACAAAATTAACATTAATAATAGGCCTATATAAAAGACACGTAACAGCCCTAATTTTGGAGGCCTCAAGCCGAGATCTGAATCATCCTTTTTGAATTGTGTTTCAAGTATGCCATATGAATTTTCAAGTCTAAAGGACTGTTTTTTTAATATGATTACGGTACCATGCCTAACGTACAAGTGTATCGGCTGCTGACCTGTCAGATCGTGTGAGGATGAATGAACTGTAATTATTATCAAAATTCTTCAAATAATCGTTGTTGAAGAGTCCCTGGAGGAAGACATTTTTTTTTCAACAGTAATACGTAACTACAGTGCTGTTTGATGCCTGATGTTGGCCTACACTCAAGGAATTTTTATGAAGATTTTCAAGAGAACAACGAACAAAATGGCGTCCATGTTCGAGCGAGTTTGAATTCTAAGTCTAACCCCGATCGATGCACTGTATGTGAATCGTCATTCCCTGAGCCAGAGGTTGAAGCCAGGTGGAATTTTTGTTCTGATAGCAGATAAGTATATTTATTGATACATACAGTGTGTGGCTTGAAGAATCTCATTTGACAGGGTTCTTTTTTTTTTAACATGTTATGTGTATATCTGTATTTACATGTTTGTGAGATAGGCGGGTTGGTTGGCGAGGGAATCATTAATTCACAATACCAATCCCATGGTCGTGAATTATTGGTTGGTCTTTAGGTTTGGTTCATGATTTTCTCAAATAGTGGGGCCGGCATTACAAAGCTGTGTGTTTACTGCTACTATTGAGATTATCATCACCATTTTTGTTAGCTGTTTTGCCCTGTTTATTTGTAATTTTGTATTTGTTGTCAGGTTTATTGTATTTTATTTGGTTCATTCTCCATTATTGTTCGTAAATCTGTTCATCTAATCTTGCTATCATTCAGTTATTAGATGTATTATATGTTGTGAAATTGTGCTCGTATTGTCATAAGAGTGGTAGAGCCGATTTTTTTTTTCATTTTTCTATAATTCATAAATTTCTGCCTTGGTTTATTCATTAGTATTATCTTGAGTTGGCTCTTTCTACTGTAATCTTCAATACTGTAATTTGGTTGGTATCTTTATTTTTTTTTGCTCCTACAATAATATCTGTAATTTCATGCAGTTGATTGATATTGAGTGGTGAAATAATTGTTGCTAATACTGCTCACATTAAATATATATATCATTAGAATTATTATTGGACAATTTGGAGTCACAATATTAGTGAAATATGTCTGCCGTGAAATATTTTCTCAGGCAAGGTAAGGAGTTTGGGTTACAAGGACCAGCTCTTCAGAGTTTTATCATGGTCAATCTAGAAAAGGTAGAGAATGGGGGATGTGATGATATTTCTATGGAAGAGAGATGGTATAGGAGAGAAGATGAGTTATTGGAGGTTGTTGCAAACAGAGAGAAGTCAATTGATGATTTAGACAAAGAGTTGATGGCACTAAAATTGCAGGCCAATATTGATAGGTCGAACTTCAGATCGTTACAAGTGGAACTTGCAAATTCTAAGGCGTCATTAGAGACTGTCTTGGATAAAAATAAAACTTTAGACTCTGAGGTTCAGGAACTCACATTGAAGATTTCGCAAGATAACGCCGCAGCCTATCAGAGGAAACTTCACATACAAGCCATGCACATTCATGATTTATCAGATAAAATTGATCGTCTTAAAGCAGGTACCCCGTCAAAGGAAACTTTGAAAACACAAATTCAGGCACAGGTTGCTCAGATTCAGGGACTTATGATTCAAGTTGCCCGACTACAACCACATATTGAGAAAGCACTAAAGAGGAGATTGAAGAAAATGGCAAGGAAAAAGAGAGCCATGAGAGAAGTCGAATTAGAGACGAGGATACTACAGGAAACTCAATCTCATGTCCCTCAGCTTCAGGAGTTGAAGTTGGAGGTAACGCGTCTTGAATCAATTGTTCAGGAAAAGGACATAGCAATCCGTAACAAAGAACAGTCTTATGTGCAACTCGAAAATGAGTATAAGAAAAAAATAGTCGCATCTGATACTTTATTGCATAAAGAAAAAAGTAGAACGGTCGAACTCAGAAAGGTAAATGCCAGGCAAGGTGAGGAACTCTCACGGAAAAATGGTGAAATTATTAAGTTACGAAATAGGGTTGATAGCTTGTTAGATATCGTTTTAAAGCATACACTATTGGCACCCTCGGGCGACAACAGGTGTGATGTGCAACATACAGGCAATACCAAGGGTGATGTTAACGGGTCATCTCGCCCTAGTAAAGAAAAAACCTCTTTTCGAGGCAGATACAATTTCCCTCGTGATCACTGTCATGACGGTGGCCCCAGTCCAAACAATACGGCCGTATCTGGGACATCTTCTTGGCGACATGCCAACAACAGTAAAAACGGTGTGACGAACTGTTTAACAGATCATCCTATACTCACGGGGGAAAATGTTTCCCATAATCGACAGGATCAGGTTACATCTGGGCGTGAGAAGCCAAACATAAATACTAAACACAACGCAAACTTACAGGATCTGAGTCGTAAAAGTACAGACCAGTTCGTTGAATGTGATCTTAACGTGACCGATGTCATTCAGATTGGTTCAATTTATTTTGATCAGGATCGCTATACAAAGTTTTGTCTTCAAAAGACAGTCAATGCTGATGTTAGGGAAGCATTGACTGGACCTTCCGGGCAGTCTGTCATGACATGCTCAAATGTGACTAATAATACTGTTCAGCATCCTCAGTGTAAACGACATGCTCACAGTGCATCTACTCTTAAGAGTGCAGATGAGGTCGTCAAAGGTGACACAAAATTTTCTAATAGCAGTCAGATTGGTGCACTTAATGTTGATATAACGGAGAGTACAAACTTACCTGATCATACTAGACCCATTACATCTGTTAAAGAAGGTTTAGCAGTACCTTATGAGCAGTCTTCTACGACATGCTCCAAACCGATGGGATCGATTTCCGATAAACATCATACTCAGTTCAATCAGTATGATACATCATATAATAAAGATACGACATCCACGAGAAAGATAAATGCGAAATCTGCCACTCGGCACTACATGGCACGCACTGGGTGACTTTTTCCAGTTCACTGCTGACGTGAAATTTGTACGTCTTTTGCCTATCAACAGTTTAAATGATAGGGAGGCAATTATTTATTTTTACTCCAATGTGGATGCACGCATGGTCGTCGATCTTGACAACGGTGCTTACTTTCGAGACCATTGTCTTGATGTACAATTGATACATGATTCGGCACCACACAGATTTTAATGCATTCTTGTGCACATTTTTCTTCTATAATCCTATTTATTTCAGATATTGACTATCTCACCCGATAGTTTCTTACGTTTTTGGATTGTGTATACTTCACTCATTTTGCATTTTTCTTGGCATTATTTCAGTTTATATTTCAGGTATCTCCGGAAGAACAAGTTCAGAGGCGTCCTGTACTAATTATTATTTTCCCAGGTTTGGAGTCTGTTGGGACTTGTTGGATTCGATAGGAAATTTTTGCCATATGTTTTAGAAATTACTTCAGTTCTGTCTTCGTTATTAAGAAAGGACTCTCCAAATAAGATTGTTTGGTCACATTCGTGTGATGTTTCTTTAAATAACCTTAAGTGTTATTTTTCAAAATTACCTATTTTACGATTGCCTGATGCTAGTTTTCCTTTTATCCTTAGAGTCAACGCCTCTGGATCAAGAATCGGTGGTACACTTATGCAGGAATTCGATGACTGTCTACATCCAATTCTGTATGTCAGTCGTAAATTGACACCCACTAAAAACTACAACATTTTGCAATGAGAGGGCGGCCAGAGCATCACTTGCGCTCCAACCCTACGATTATGATATTCGGGCCATCAAGGGCAATATGAACGTTGTCGCGAATGTGTTATCACGTTGCGTAAAAGACTCGCTATCACCTGACACACGGCTAATACAGGTACCTTGTGAGGTTACAGCTAACCTATTGACTGACTTCTTCACGTGTTGACTAATGGAACATTCCACTCCTTATGAACTTTTTCCTGACAGTGCTGATGCTGACAGAACTTTCCAGATTTATCGTTGCAGTGCAAGGAATGAATGTACAAACGCTCTGTGATGCATGCTAAGGCTCACAATTATCGTAACTTTTTCGTCGGAAATTGAAAGAAATCGCTGAAGGACTCTTTTGACAGCACTTACAGATATTGATCGGTTAACTCGGCACCTGATGATGATGAATGCTGATATCGCCAATGTTGCGTACTACCTCCTTTTACTCAGCTCATTACTGGGATGTCTTCGACCTTCTGAACAGTTGTAATACGTAGTTTAAGTGCATAAACACACATTTGTTGATAATTTCAGAATAATGTGACATATGGATATTTTGAATGCAAAATCTTGTTTTATGCTATTATTGAAACTGCGTCTCAAGATGAAGGGACACAACTCTAGAATGCTTCGCAGGGATAAAGGGACGCAACTACTATAATCATATCGTGCTTACAGTTACATTATAATGCGACTTATACAAGAATATAGCAGAGGATCATGGACGTGAACGTGGGACTTTACCGGTGTATTAGTCCACTGGTGTGTATAATTCTATGACATTATTACTGTTAATACAGTGCTTTATTTAGCGGTTAATTAGTTGTAATTCGCGGGATAAGATTCGGTCTTTGACACATCATTTACCATACTCACACTAATTATTGAGTAAACATTTTGAGGGTTCTCAATACTATTATCAATTTGTACCATACATCAGCATATTCTTACCTGATTGGACACACAACTTCGTTAGGTCTAAGATAAACAATTTTTTTTTGTTTTTTAGTGGCACCACAACACAATTTTTTAGCGTAAGATGTTGCATTCACTCACTTTACTAATATGATTGTCTGCCTCATTTCATCTATTTACATGGTTACAGATGTGTTTTATTGGTTATTGCTTTGCATTTTTTGCTGTTGATCACGAATTAATTTGTTGACAACTGATACTCGACTGGACTGATAGGCGTTATTTGACGGTGTGAGGTATGTGAGTGCATGTATTGCTACCCTCATTTTTTAATATGTTGAGTACTATTAGTTATGGCGACCTCACATTGCGGTTAAAAAGGATTTTGTCTAAAGTAGACATTGGCTTTGGTATTAACCATCGACCACACTTTCAGTGTTAAATTGCCTACCCTATTGCAGAAATAAAGTGTTGGATTTGGGTTAAGCAGATGTAGTGGGTTATCAGTTATGGTTTAGTAAATTAGTATATAAGGAGTTAGTAGTAAGCTTTTAAAGAAGAGGGTATGGTGTGCAGTTAAAAACAGCAAAGGGAGATAATGTAGGATTGGCTCCCTTGCGGATTTTAGTGAGTTGAGGAAAAAAAGTATGCACGGGAAAGTCGAGATGCGTGAACACAGTTTAGGGGGAACAGAGAATGTGAGAACGGGGTTGTTTAAGGAGTTGATATTGAGACGCGCTAGGCGTAGGAAGAGAAAAGGGTTTTCTCCCAAGTGTTAAAGTTAGATTTATAAACGCGCTCAGCGTAAGACTTGGGTGAGATAAACGCGCTCAGCGTAGGTGGTCAGCAAGAATGTGCTGTGAGTTAAAGAGTGATAGAAACCGCTCAGTACATTACTTATTATAAATTGGTGTACGACAGTAGTTTGGTGATAGTATTTATTCTGAGGACAAAAGTGGTTGTGATAGAAAAAAGTGTATTTTAATGAAGAAACAAAAACCAAGTACGTTGACATTTTTGATCTATAACTAGCATGTGTAGCTCAGCAGACAATGTCAGAGCAAAGAAGAACAATAGAAATAGTCTTGGCAAAATGACAGCCCTGGCGGTAAGGCCAGTTTTCTCTTAGTGAGATATACCAAGAAACATATGACAAGAAACGTAAAAATAAACAGTCAGTACAGAAGAGAGACAAGAAGTTTCTACCTGAAGAATTATATGACATTGTGATAGCTGAAGAAAGCAAGTAGTAAGAAGACAAGAAATTTGCAGATTTTAATATTGAATACTTTTGTTGCTGAAGAAGCTGTTGTTATGAAAAACTGCTAACCTTGTTAATAAAGTTCGACCTTTGACATCTTCACTGCTATTGCTCAGGTGAATTCATTTGAATCAACAGAGAGTTTGAGAAAATATTTTTTGTCAGTCTGAGAGAAGGAAGTTTTGTCACATTTACCTAACTACATACTATCTACTGAAAGGGCAGTGGTCCGAACCTTCTAATATTATCAACGGCCACACTATACTAGTTCTTATTTATAGTGAAATTTGATGTTACCATATTTCACTCTGGCGAGGTTATACTCACACTACGGAAATAATGATAACTTTGTTTCCATTATTTTTGCGGGGGGGGGGGAAAGGGGGGTGTAATGTTATGGTTAAAATTCATAACGATTGCGCCTATTATATGGTTAGCTCAACAGGGCTCTTTGTTTATTTTATACGGGTCACTGATAAAGACGGAAGAGTGACGTTAAGCCAATATGCTTGGCTGGCTCAACCCTCCTGTTACTACAAAATTAACATTAACAATAGGCCTATATAAAAGACACGTAACAGTCCGAAACTTCACGTCAATCAAGTCTAGAGAAAATGGATGCTACCTTCTAACGTCAGAATAAACTTCCTTTCTACAATATCTGGAACTTCATGTCAATCATGTGTAGAGAAAATCAATACCAAGTTATTCAGTCAAAATAATCAAGGGTGTTTACGGATAAACAATACTGTGGACAGCTAAAAAAATTAATGATGGGATCATGAAGGGATTGAGGAAAAGAGATTTTCACAAGAGAGAGAGAGAGAGAGAGAGAGAGAGAGAGAGAGAGAGAGAGAGAGAGAGAGAGAGAGAGAGAGAGAGAAGTAGAGAGAGAATGAGGCTGAGAGAGAAAGAGATGACAAAATTGGTTCACAACAACTGATATTACCAAAGTTAACATCTAGGGACAGTCTTCCACATTACACAACATTAGCGTAAACTATTTAAAAAAAAAAAGCAATATTGTTGTGAGCTGTATAGCAAATTTATGCATTAAAAATGTCTGCTGAAAGTAATGTTTATTTCTAAAGTCAATGGCGATGTCAGAACACTCGTGTACCACTAACTAGGTCAATAGGTCATCACGTTTTTGGACGTTAAGTTCAGCGAGCATGTTCTTCACAAATTAATTTTAAAATATTCTCAACACTGAGAAGAAGAGGAGGAAAAAAGATGGTAACACCGGGGATCAGAAAAGCCAGTCACAAAGGAAAAAAAAGAACGTTTAATTAATCTCAACGATTTGACATAAGAGACAAATATCTTGACAACGGGACAACTATTTCACTTTTGTGTGAAACAGCAAAGGTTTCTTCTTCTTTGATCCATACCGCTACAAGGTATAGGTACCATTGATGGCAGTTCGCAAGGTTTGCGGAGCCCTAAATTGCCTTGCGCAGTAAACTTGCCGAGAGTCATATAATCCCTTGTTCTTGTCCTTACAGCTGCAGCTAAAATTAGCCACGTCAAATAGCGTGAATAAAAATAGAAGTCAGCGTGTTCCTTTTTTTTTTTCTTAACCAGCAGCACTTGGGCTTTCAGCCCTTCGGCCCAATGGCATGTCATTGCGAGGCTCGGGAGCCTGTGGACTTTCCTTCCAACCCGTTCAGGAGCTTCGCTCCTTCCCATCCACAGAGGGTTTATCTCAGGAGCCGTGTCGTGAAATATTCTAATCCACCTATATAAATTAAAAGGTAAATATAAAGCCTAACAAATAAATTCTAATAAAGAAAAGAAAAATGGTAAAGAACAGTGCTGTCACAATGACTGTACTCGAAATCCCCTTTGTTTTATGCTTCGTCTGCAAATTGTAACGTTTCCACGTTAAATATAAGCCACTGCATAAATACAAGCGTTTCCACAACACATTAAAACGGGTATTGCATTTCTAAGAAAAACATTGAGAGGCACACTGCGTAATGACCTAAATTAATCCTAACATTAATTATACTACGTTACCAAAACGAACGAACAGATGGACTAAAGGATAGAGAGAAGGGAGAGGCAGAAAGCCGAACACGTGCAACACTAAACACGCGTCGCGCGATACACAATTGCTGCCATCACGCGTGTAAGGTCACATGCACTAACTTTATTTCAAATCGACAGTGATAAAATTCACTACCCTTCCCAGAGTTAGGTTTTAAAAAACCTGGAAAACGCTTATTAGAAAAGATAACATTAGATGGGTTTACGTTTGAAAACATTACAGTACCCAGACAGCACATCTTCGAAACAGGAGGTAGAAGAAATTGCATATTTTGAATGCAGCCACTTAGCTCTTTTAAATTTGTATATTTGGGTTCCTTAGGGCTTGCTGACAAAGAATATGTAAAACGTTACGCAAATAGTCTAGGAATTAACAAGTTATAGCCAAAATAAAATGATGGTGCTGTCAGACAACACCCAAAATCAGAATCGCTCAGTGGTAGATTTTTTAAACCACCATTGTACGGGAAATGGGCCACAAGTTACATTTGAACTGATTGGCTGGAATGATATGTAAGGCTACACACGATTAGTCGGACTATAAATGCTATCCTTGGTTGTTAGGGGAGACGTAGGAAGGTAAAATTTTTTCAAACACTTGTCGAAACGTGGCTCCATTGGCCAGACTCGCTGATATAATCACTTAGGAGCGTTAGTTCGAGACCACTAGTTCAAATAAGCTTGATAAAGCAACAGTGCGTTGAAGCCAGCTCATATTTTTGCTAAATAAAAGCCTGGAACATAAGCAGATGGGAATTTGTGCCAGTATTTGTGCCAGAATTCATTGCTAGTCAACGTATCTGTGTTTATTTCCATAAATTGTGGTAAGCTTGAAACATTCAGTAGCTTTTAATGAAAATTGAATGTAAATTGTTAATTTATGCCTGTATATATGTGTAGTTCAGTAGCAAACATGATGTAAAGCCTATAATGCTCCAGCCTGAACAGAAGGTGTCGGAGGAAAGTAAAACGGCATGGAATGGCCAAACAGTACACTGACACCTAGATGATTGACTAGAAAGAAATAATGCTGGAAGTGCAGAGGCGTAGTAACCATTAAGGAGGTTAATACTGGTATAAAGTATTTCAGATGAAGCTGACAGTTGGCCTAACGCTCTGAACTCAATGTTTGGGATGTATTGTGCTCAGTGTAGAACTAGAGTATCAATTAGTTATGAAGTAGAAGGTACATCCTTCTTGTTTTCAGGGACCGTGGTCTTATGGTATTGAGCAGCACCTGGTCAGAGCTTTGCTGAATCCAGAGTCGGACAGCATACTCCTTGGTCCATTTAGCTATCAGTGAGGTGTCTCCAGAGCCCAGGGGAGAAATCGAGCAGAGGAGTCTTTTCCTGCCGCCATCACGCAAGATAAGCTGATGTGGCCAGCTGAGCTCAACATTATGTACCCCCATCTTAAAATGACATTGTAAAA